>QXEO01000911.1:106695-1306695 GCA_007115705.1 Dactylis glomerata | reverse complement strand
GGTGATAAAAAGAAAGTGTAAGAAAGCTACAGAACCAGGGCGGCCCATAGATTTTGTGGGCCCTAGGACGACACGATAGTAAGGACCCCTTTTTTTCAAAGTAGCCGAGCTTTCCTAGGGCAAGGGGGGCCATGGCCTCCTACCCTAGAAAATTACTTAAAGATATCTCTTATACTTATACTAATTTTTTAAATATTACTCAAAATTGAAACATGATTGGTGTTCTTGGACTCTCAGCTATCTCTATCAAGCTCGCACTTGGTAACACACAAAAGACTTAAAAATATCAGAATTCCCGTAAGAAAAATATTACGGTAATGCAATAACAAACTAATTAATTCATACATTTTATAGATTCATGGTGTTGTTCTGTACATTTTGGAAGGTCAAATAAATAATCTTGGTATCGAGAAAGAATATTTAGAAATGTTAGATTATTTTATCTTATGTAAGTGGATTCGTAGCACGGTAGGCTGTAGCTTGTGCCATCTATATTTTCTAGAATTATTGTAAACTATTCAATCTCAGGAGTTAAAGTGTACAAATATGACTACACCGGAAAATCTTGGACCGCCTAGCTCATGAGGGCCCAAGGCGAGTGCCCCTCTGCCCCGCCCTATGGGCCAGCTCTGTGCAAAACTTTTGCAAAAAAACAAATTGCTCGAGTTCATCCCTTGTTCTCTCTCGTTCAAATTCATTTGATCCAGGGCAACGATTACACCTTAATTATTGAGCTTGAACTTTTTTGCTAATGCTTGTTGGGATAAAGCTATAGGTCGTAGTGACCATTTGTTCTCTCTCTAAAACTTTGTTTTCAACAGGGTCAGTTTCGTCAGTTAACATTTTCTTATGTTGTTGCTACCTCGCGAAGAGGTTGCGATTTGTGCGCCACTTGCTAGGTCGTAGGCGCACGTTTTCACGTCTCAGATGATAAAAAGGAAGTGTAAGAAAAGCTGCAGAACTTGCGCAGCACAAAACGCTCGATCGAGTTCGTCTCTCGTTCAAATTCATTGATCGAGGCGCAACGGGTCGTTCCGTCGCTGTGACCATTTGGAGTAGGAATAGTAAAACTTTGGAGCTAAAACTGTGCATAAGGGGAGAGAGACCAGCCCGGCCGGATGGCCCCAACATTGCCATTGATGCGGCCGTGGCGTCGTGTTGTGCGTGTACGGTGTACCGAGCGTAGATCCGCGCGCAGGACAAGCGTTGGACGGAGAGCGCGAAGTACGCGATACACACATGCTGCTTGCTTGCTTGCTGCTCGTCGTACATGGAGTGTTAGTGGCGTCGAGTGTCAATCCCGTGACACTTCGATCTCCGGCCGAGAAACTTTTTTCATATCAAGACGTACGAAAAATATGGCTGTGTGCATCTTAGTTATACAGGGGCCGAGTGTATTACTACTTTTGAGTAATAAAAGTGTCCATTTTCAGAAAAAAAAGACGTACGAAAAATGGTGCTAGCTCCAAAGGTACCAGAAGTATAGTAATGGACTGAAATACCACCATCCGGGTGCTGGAGATGTATGAAGAATTATGCCGAATAGGGCACCAGTTGACTAGTAACGTGCATCTGTTGGACATGGCTTACAGTGTGTAGTGTTAGTGTAGCTGTGTAGGGGCAGTCCGCCGTCGCCTGGCCCGTGTGGGCATTGCAGCCTACTATGTACAGCTCACTGCTCGATGAAGAAATAGACAATGCACTAACAAGAAAATCGTCTTGGATGCTTACACCACATGCCTAATTTCTAGTCTAGCTCGTAGGAATGGGGGCTTTCACTAATCTCTGCAATCTAAGTACCTCCTGATGAAGTACTAGCAGTATGAGAGTTTTTCATGATGTACTTTCCCTCGTAACAACACTAGTGGTGGTATACGTTCTTCCAAAGCTTTCTAGTAATCCCAAAACCTCTTCTTTCCCTTGCAATGGTTGCAACAATCTCTACACATTCAAAAACAATCTCTACACACTCAAATGAGCACCACCACCAGAGTCCAAACGAGCTAGGCAAAGCATGTTTACATGGCGGTCAGGGACATGGTAGTAGTGATAGTAGTGGTATATATCGCAATGCCATGCCTATGCTAGCCCAAGCCCAAGCCCAAGCGAGGAGGGCCAGTAGTAGTAGCAAGCAGCACAGTGAGCGCTGCGACGCCAATTAAAAGCAAAGGTATAAAGGGGACACAGTGGTTGCATGCATTAGACCCCTGCACAGCCGCTGAATATTCCCCTGCCCCGGCCCCCAAGCATTAACAACGGGCCAGAGTTTGAATGGTGGTGAAGAACAGGCATCGATCTAGCCAACACCACTGTGCTACTGCGGCCACCCCCGTTCTGTTTAACGGAGACCACACAGGGCGCAGCACAAGGCCCTAGCTACTACTGCTGCAGCACCAAGTGTGACAAATCAGATCACATGTAAAATTGTAAGAAATGCATTCAAGGCCCCTGAACATCTAGAACACAAACAGAGAGAGGGAGGGGTTTGTCCTCTCGTCCGTCCATCCACTTGTTACAGCTAGCAGGCATGCCATAGATGCAATCTCCTCATCTCATGCGTCCTGTTTGTTTGGCCCTCCGTCCTTGCCTCCCTGGTGGTACCACCACATCCTCCTCCCTATCTACTTCCTGCAGCATGTGCTGGCTTACAAAGGAGAATGTCTCTAGCTAATTGATTGATATGCAAACAGAAGCATTGAACGCATCTGTGCAGTGTGCACACCTGAGCTAGCATGTGATTTGGGGTGTGTATATTGGGCGCTTGTGGTGGGAGTGTAGAATTTGGCAGGTACTGACGAAGCTTAATTTGCTATGTTAGCAGCTAGGACAAGTTTATTTGGGATGTGTATATTAGCCGTGCTTGTGGGGATGGAGAATTTGGCAGGTACAGAGGGAGCTTGTTTATGTGTACTATGTTAGTGAGTAATTTATCCCTGGGTCTGGAGACTGGAGGTAACGGAGCATGAACAAAGTTCAGTTAAATGCATTGCAAAACTACTGCATTTCTTAGTCTCTGAGACACCATTGGTCGAAATGCACACAATGGCGCACAAGTTACAATCTATTCGCCGGATTAGAAGAGAGAACATATAAATGTAAATACACTTATTCGGTTATTATTCCCAACAAAGTTCAGTTATGTGCATTGCAAAGCTCTGGCTAATGCATTTCTCAGTCTGGTTGAAGTGTACACAATGGCGCACAAGTTATGGTCTAACTATTCGCCGGATTAGAAGAGAGAACAGATAGGAACATATATACTTCTATATTCCCAGCAAGTAGCGGGATAAAGTAGGGAAACCCTGAACTGATGAAGCAGGGAGGACCGGAGGACTGAAATATAAACATAAACAGAGAGATTACATGCATTACAAAGTGTAACCGATGCATTCCAGGCTCAATACTTTGTCCAAGCACTCCTGATACTCAAGAAGACCCTCAAGGTTCCTAATTAACCAACATCACAACAAGCTCCACGCCAAGAATGCGTCACTTACAGCCTCTCGATACAAAACAAGAAATAAGAAGAAAGGGAAAGAGAACAAAGAAGAGAATATTTCTACTTAGTAATTAAGATACCTAGAAAGAGAGATATACATATATCTCGGACCATGACGCCTCAATTCCCCACTGCACGCTCTCGCACCGTACGCCTCACGCTTGCTCGTAGAGCAGAGGAGGACGCAGTGAGAGAGCTCAATGCGAGCCGCTAGCTCGCGCTCCGACTCTCTCCTATCTGCAAGGCTTGTCTCCGTTGGACTCCTTGGCTCTTGGATCTCCAAATGCTGGCCACCAGGTAGCAGGAGCAGCTGCTGCTGTTGCAGCAGAAGCTCCAAGGACCTCCATTGTCGGAGTAGGGAGAGCAAGAACAGGTTCGAGAGGAGAAGATAGATAACAAGTTCGG
Organism: Dactylis glomerata; assembly: GCA_007115705.1. NCBI lineage: Eukaryota > Viridiplantae > Streptophyta > Magnoliopsida > Poales > Poaceae > Dactylis > Dactylis glomerata. Next base: position 1,302,791 of record QXEO01000911.1, on the reverse strand, counting down.
TGTGAGGGGTGAGAAGAGAGAACAGAGAAAAGGGCAGTGGTGTTTATATATACTCACATGAGTGAGAAGGAGAGATAGATGTGGCAAAGTCCATACCTATACGAGCAATTGCAAATTCATTGTAGTACTGTAGCACAAGCGCAGTACGTAGTACCATGGTCCATGGCACAGTACATGCCTACATGGACATGGTCATACTATGTCCATATACACAGTGTCACAGCTTACAGGGACATCTTTGTTCGAGCACACATGAGCATACTGACGTACGTATTTGTAGGGTCAGTAAATGCCTTCAAGCTGTGTAGATTTGGTCTGGGAGAATTTCTTTTAGTCCCTCCGTTCCGGTGTATAAGTCTTACGCGTATCTCTAGATTATCATTTTGATTAATATAATATAAGATATATACTACAAAATATATATCACAAGAAACGTGTACGCGCAGAACCTATACACCGGGACGGAGGGAGTACCGTGCTTCGCATTGCTCGGTCATGATAGTCGAGGGGACAGAATGGAGCATAATTTAGGTTTCGGAATGTCGCTGTGAGTTTGTGCACAGACGGAGATTGATTGGCTACGCATTTAACAAAGGGTGATGTGAGGCATGTTCGTGGGGAAATGCAGAACCGCACCTACACGGACTACGGTGCACCTTGGGCCGAGCAAAAAAAGTCCCATTATGCCTATAGAAAAATTGAATGTAAGATGGCTAAGAGTACTCCTTCGATTCATAATTACTTTGCGTTCTGAATTTGACCAAAGTCAAACTTTGTAATCTTTTGATGAAGTATTTATGAAAACATAAACATCTAAAATTTAGGATTTATTGTGTTAGAATCATTATATATTTGATATTATGGATATCGATATTTTTCTTATATTCTGATCAAACTTTGAAAATTAACTTTGAAAAAACCCAGAAGACGAAGTAAATAAAAACGGAGAAGTACATATGAGCACACTCAAAACTTTTTAGTGAAAATCATAGTATTTCTATAGTTAAGAATCACAACACACGTACGTCCAAACCCTAAGCATTGTACGTCCAAAATGTCAAATTATCTTTCTCGTTTCCAAACTCCCAAATTGTAATAACTTATAATTAAAAATGGCATATGTAAATATCCACTAACTCATTTTTGTAGAAAATAAAGCATATAAATATAGTCAACAGATTTCAAGTTTAACCAATTTTAGAGAAAAATATATATGAATAACTATATTACCAAATCAATATTAGTAACAAACGAAAAAATTGCTCTATCCTTCGTATCTTCTAATCAATTTTTGTGTAAGGTTTTATGTCACGACATGGCAAAGTTGCAATTCCATCATGCAAATATACTTTAGAATGTATGGATAAAATTTATAAACGAAAAATCAACCATATTAAATAAATGTCTATACTTTTGATTTAATGAAAAGATTCATTGTGACGTATTCCAAGGGTGTAACTTCACCCATTCAGAAATCTAAAGACCTCCATGCATATCTAAATTCAAGTTTGAACGCCAATTAAACCAATTAAAACATGACTTATGTGTATCTATTTTTTTATTATTATGGTACACTATTTATTTAACTCCAAGTTTTATTCTCATAAGGGAACAACAATGAAAAATCCAACCATGAAATTAGACGAGATTGAGTACTATTGCTTGAAATTTGCTCATATACTCAGCTGAATGTGTATCTTATTGTTTCCAATTTGTGGATCAAAATGGATGTTTTTTAATGTAGAATTGTCGTTTAAGTTTATCCAATATATTTTGTAATTTATAAACATTTTAGTGTGCTAGTTTAATCTCAAGCCACCGGAGCACTATATATCACATCGGTTAAGTCCGCAATTACCACTGTACCTATTGAATTAGGGCCTCTTTGATATGTGCAAATAGGATTTTGGCTATTCTGAGGTTTGGGGAAGAAATAAATATCATTCATTTATAAACACTAGTGGGAAAAGGCTTATAGATAGATGTTTTATTAGTGGAGCACATTATTCAATATGCTCCACTAGTATTTACTAGTGGCGCATTTGCAAATATGCTCCACTGATAATTTTCTTACTAATGGCGCATATTGTTCAGAATGCGTCACCAATATCCACGTGGGACCCACCAAAAGGGTCGTCGACAAATATCATATCTTATCAATGGCGCATTTGCTATATGCGCCACGCATATTTGACCTATTAGTGGCGCATATGGCAAAATGCGCGCATATGCAAAATGCGCCACGCATAACTGGCGGGAATTTTTTTCACCCGCCACCCCCCCACCCCCCCCCCGTGGGTCGCCTTTTTAGTCTTTTATAAAATAAAAGAAAATGATAAAGGTTTGAAAAAAATTCAAAAAATCAGATTTAGTTATGTTATGTGATCTAGTAAGTAAGAAAAATAATAATAATGAATTTTGATATTTTTTACAAAAAAACTTTATGTCTCGGTAAAACGGCCATAACTTTTGCATACGAAGTCGGATTAAAAAGTTTTTTATATGAAAAAGTATCTACACGAAAAGTTACATCCGAATTCAACGACCTATGGTCGTTTCAACAAATTTTAGATTCTCAAAATTCAAAAGGGAAAATAGACTTTTTTGCACTTTTATATTTTCAAATTTTTATTTTTATTTTTATTTTTAGATCAAAATTTATATTGGATTAAACTTTTGGATTAGTTATATACACACACATAGCACACATGCAGATATATACACACATATACACACACATATACACACATACACACATATATATGCTCACATGCACACACAAATACACACATAGACACACATATATGCACACATACACACACAAATACACACATAGACACACATATACACACACATATACGTACATATATGCACATATACGCACACATACACACACAAATACACACATAGACACACATATACGCACACATACACACACATATACGCACATCTATGCACATATATATGCACACATGCATACATATACACATATACGCACACATATACACACATATACACACATATATATGCACACATGCATATATATACACATATATATACACACATATACGCACATATACGCACATCTACGCACATATATATGCACACATGCATACATATACACACATATACGCACACATATACGCACATATATGCACATATACGCGGACATACATACACATATACCCACACATATACACACATATACATAATATATATATACATATACGTACATACACACACATATACACACATACACACAGATATACTCACAAGCACACATAGGCCTTAAGAGGATTGATATGATAGTAATATCAATAAGAACTTGGGTAGGTTAGGGATAGCTCATGCAAATAGAATGGAGAAGTTAAGCGTGCTCAGCCCGGAGTAGTCTAAGGATGGGTGATCTAGCGGAAGTCAAGAAATTCGGTGTGATTTGAAAATGTTTCTCATGTGATAAAATCCTCAAAAAATTGAAATACAATAGTTTTTTCACATTATTTCGATTTTTATGATTTTCAAACAAAAAAATTGGTTTTTTTCAATTTTTAATTTTTTTTGAAATTTTTGAATTTTCAAAGGCTACTAGTGGCGCATATAGCAATATGCGCCACGCATAGGCAAATTATGCGTGGCGCATATTGAGATGCGCCACTGATAAACTGTTACTAGTGGCGTGGCATTGGTGGCGCATCCCATATGCGCCACGCATAGGCCAAAATGGTGCGCCACCAATAGCCTTTTTTCCACTAGTGAAATATTCGAATTGTGTAACTTCATATATTTGTAGAACTTGGTGGTGTAATCAAAGTAGAAGCTCCATTATTTTTCTCATAGTTTTCAAGAAAAATTAACAAAGCTTTCTTTGTAGGGTTTGGAAAATAGAGAAATTATTTTAGTAAGGATGGATCATTTCTTACTACAGGAACATACTGAGAAATCAGAAATGTATATTTTTAAATATAGGATGATGGTGTACAAGTGGATATTAAAGTGGCTTCACTACAACATTCTTCCAACAATGGATTAGCAAACCAAAAATATATATGCCAAATTGAAAAGGAACCAAATATAACGTAAATTCAAAATACCATTTTTTGGAGTGTTGCAGTTTTCTTCCTAAATTTTTTTTCCATAGAGATTGTTTCGTTTGTGGAATGCAAACTATAGTAATTGTGTTTGCCTTATACTCTTCATGTAATTTCAAAATGAAATTTCCATTGGGTCATCCTTGTATAAATCTTCCTTTGTTTCAATGACAAGTATGACACAAATTTAATCATTTAGGCATTTCTCTAGTGCAACCAGATCACATCTACTACGAATTAATGATTTTATTTTTTGTAGGCTTTAACATCTCATGGCATCCATTTTTTTTGTCCCAACATTTTCCCACCAGCGAGGCCCGTGTGGATTATTACCCTCCAAAATTTCTATGCAATCCTTTTAATCCTTATACACCCTTCTAAGCCATTTGAGATTATTTTCTATGTCTAAGTTGATGTTTTGTGAGTTGTCTTGTGTCTCCTCATTAAGGTTCCCCTAAAACAGAGTGAATCAAAATTACTAGATCACACGACTAGCACCACAGACTCATAAATGATAAAATCTAACTAAGTTGACTTATGTATTATAAGTGCCCAGTTTGTACTTTGTAGTCACAAACATTTGAACCTTGCACTAGAAAATCTACCCGGAGGAGTTCTCACGATATTCCAGTTGGCCAAGAAGATGATTATCCTAACAGTATATTTGGAGTACCATGCTAGTGGGTCGTTCAACCATGACTGGCCTGCGAAGTCAGCTTACCGATGTCTCGACAAACAAACTGCCTAGACGGATGGAGTTAACAATAAGTAAATTAATCATGGGCCTGGTCTATGTAAAGATCAACTCACATTATTCTACCGTTTTAAGCACGGCTGCTGATGCAGGGCTGGACATGCATCAGCTTTATGAATTAGTGGGATGAATTGCTATCTGAGCTTGGGATAGAAAAATGCTTTCCATGTGCATTCTTTGGGGAATGTGGACGGAAGCTTCACCTTCACTAGGCCTCCTTTGCTCTGTACTTTGTGTTTGCACACTGCAGAGTAGGAGTGTAGGAGCATGTCGTATTAGCTACTGCACTGCATGCTAAGGGATTCAGGGAACGGTGTCTCTACTTTACTAGCTCAACCTTGCCTACTTGCTTTTCTAAAGCTGCACCGTTCGGTGCATGTAGAATACCGATTCACGCCATGATGCAAGTGCAAGCAGGGAAGAAATACTAGGTTATTGCCGGCGATTCAAATCATGATGCTATCATTGGAGGGAATGTACGGTTCATGTCATGCTGTCGTGCTCTGCATTTTGGAGAGTATGCTTCCAGAATAAAGACTCGAGAAGTTCGGAGTCTCATACATTTTTTTCGATAAAGAGAATATATTAATATTAAGATGATACCAATTACACTCAGCCTCTGTAACAACATAATATTCGGAGCAAGTCTAGACACTAAGGATGCACACACAGCCGAAAAACTAAAGAAGAAGAAAAAAGATAATAAATTCCCCATCGATGTAACCAGAGACTCACAACAGCAAGAGCACCACCGGTGGTGACAACACCAATACTCCAATCAACGCCTCCACTCGTCGAGAACACTGCTGCAAATCGTCGATTATCTGACACGCATACTTCTTCCAATCCGCTACGAGTACTTTTAGGAAAGTTCACAAAACTTCGACTCGATTTTGAGCATGCGAGGTGGAACCTTCCGAGTCAATCCGATCTTCTTCGAACACGAACACCATGATCCCATCATCGTCACCTTGGAAAAACGCAGCAATCCGGAGTCTCATACATACACGGTACACACACTACATTTTCTTCATCTTCTATCTATTGTAGCGCAGATCGATCCTTATGCTAGAACGAGTGGCATTCAGTATTGGTTTCTGATAGACGGTAATGACCAATAGAAGTTAAGTATGAGTAGGAGAATTTTGTGGCACGCAAGCCGGACCCCCAAACGGCGATGGATCGATGATGAGTCGATGATCGAGGACGCGAGAATATGCTCAGAGACAAGCGTTGCATGCAGGGGGAAAGCGAGGGCACGAGCTAGTGGAGTTTCAGCGAGGCCATGTCACTTCGCAGCAATCGGGGGAAGAGGACGATGCGAGGTAGCACCGTGCATGCATGCGCCGTTTAGACACGCATACCGATGACGCTGTGTGTGCCGACGCATGTAGAGATGCCGACGCAAATGCTGAGGCCTTGTATCCATCTTCCATACTACCATTATTTCTTATGCATGCAGCTAAAGCCAAGCAGTGATGATCCCCTAGCTACATTACACTGTGTATGTACCACTGTTCTATCAGCGCCGTACGTATGCCCCAATACATATGACGACTGGTTTGAACTGGAAACAGTAGATCGACGGGTTATCCTAGGATCCCTCATTCAGCACATGCATGGATATGGATGCGTCTCACAATCCACCAGTCATGGAGTATGGCAAAGATCGAAGAGGAGCAGAGCTATGTGGCGCCACACCAAATACCATCAACCCAACCGGGCACAGGGGAATAGCAGGACGAGTCTCCGGCCGGCCACCAGCGCGCTGCGCGCGGCCGGGCAGGGGCAGAAAGCTTCAGCAGCTAGCGGTCAAAGACGGCCATATTCTCTCTCGCGCGCTCCCTTTTTAGGAAGACGGGACGTACGTACATCGACACGATCGGTTGGCTAGCCAAGCATGGTGGCGCAGCAGCAGCGTGCGTGTGTACGAGGCAAGACAGAGAGACAAGTCGATCAGAATGATGGCCGCTTTAGGACGACGGGGAGGATTCCAAAAGACGCTGCCGCTTTTGCTGCCGTTTCGGAATATATGCCTACTTCATGTCCACCTCGTTCGCTCGCTACCTCTATCTTTTTCTTCCTTTTTCGTTGCCCTTCTCTAGTTCGACGTGGGCGTGCGTATGTCTCGGTCTCCACCGGTGAAAAAAAAGCCATTGGTCCCGATTTGTAAGGCATATTTGTCCCAGTTGGAGTAACCGGGACTAACCAAACAAGACTAAAGGTTGGAGCATTTAGTATCAGTTATTTACGAACCGGGACCAATGTCTTCCACGTGGCCCGGTTTATGTGCTGCGGCTGGAGGACCTTTGGTCCCGGTTCATAACACAAACAGAGACTAAAAGTCCGTTTGGAAAAAAAATTGTATTTGTTTTTTTGGAATTTCTCTATTTTTTATTTCTCTATTTTATTTATTTCTATAATATCTAATCACCTCTATTCTCATGTCAAATTACATACTTGTGGTTCTCACTTCTCGGTCGGTCATTCATCCTCACACTGCTCCACCTTTAGCATATTTAACTTCTCCATTCCTTCCATAGTAGCTTCCTAGACTGTGCTCACGACTTCTTGATAATGGTATGCTACCAATTCTATTAACCTATACACTTTGATAACATATAATATTACTTTTTAAAATTCTAAATAAATTCACAAAATAAGCAACAATGATTAAGTAATAATAAGCATGAATGAATTCCAAATAATTTTTATACATAATTTAATTATTAATTTTTAATAATTAAAATATTCAAAAAAGGCCAAAAACTTGAAAAATCCAAAATTCGAAAATTAATAGACTTGTTAACCGAAACACGAGGGAGTATATTTTTCCAAATATATATGCATGCTACTCATCCAATAGAATAACAATAAGCGAGGCATGAGACTCGCACACCTCGTCACACACATCTAGTAGCCTTCTAGCTTTCAATACCTCCTAGCAATCTCGAAGCCCAAGCGAGCGTCTAGAGCGGCACACAACACTTGCTTGTCGCTCAATGGAACTTTGGCCCAACCATATATTAGTTTATCTTCTTCTTCCTCGTCGTCCTTCTTATTGTCCTTCTTCCTCTTCTTCTTCTCAAGCTTTGTCCCAATAGTAGCATTGGACAGATCGTATAGACTCGGAACTGGATTCTTGGTGGCGTTCAGCATAATCCTTTGGAGGTCGTACACAGACGGAATTTCAATTCCATATGATTCCAGCATGCGCACGTCATTGTCGATAGCCGCGCCGCAGAATCTAATGGTGGGGTCCTTCAAGAAATCCTTGAGCAGCTGCGGCAAATGATCGGCCCGACATATTTGGAAGACCAAAACCTCGGACGCCACCGAGAGTTGAAGGACGGCGGCACGCTGATGGCGCCTACCCTGGCGAGGGCTAGTGAACTCGCAGTCCAAGCCCACACACTTGATCGGGGCGGCGTCGAGGAACCGCTGCTTGACGGCGCAGATCCACATCTCCACCATTGATGCACAGAGAGTTTCCGTGATGGTGAATTCCATCCCTTCAACGGTGATATTATGCACCCGAGATTGCGGTAGTATCGTCGGCTCCATTGAAATGAGAGGGAGAGAGAGAGAGCTCGCCGGTGATATGCTATGGTGTTTTGGGAGGAGATTAGGAGGATGAAGAAGATGCTTATAAGTACATACTTATATACTAGAGAGAGGGAAGGAGAACAGGCTAGCCGGCGGTGTGATTAGGCCGGCCGGCGGCGGCGTCCTGATGCGTCAAAATGACAATTACCGAAGTGATCCAGTTAATGGCGCAGCGATTTCCCAAAACGATCGACGACGATGCGTCGTAACTGGCGCAGGAGCGGCGGTTCGTTTGAACTGCCGGCGGGACGACGATGCATGTGGCCTTTTTTATTAGTTTATTTAACAAAGATATGACATAAAGCATACATAAAAAACTCCGAAGCCACCACGCAATACCTATAAACATGACAATGAGAGAAGATCATGCCGACATGGCATTATATTATCTAAAACACGAAATACTCAAATCAACTAGGCACCGGGAATATCACATACCCGAAACACCCACTAAGAGAAACGAGAGCACTTATCTGGTGTAGTAGACTTATAGCGAGAGCCTCATGCATATGGTACAGAAGCCGTTACCACCATCATCCGCTGGTCTATCTTCAGGGCAGAGATCTGCATAGCCCTTGGTAGGCCTACCGTCGATGCCACGATGGCGCCAAAAAGTGCCTCCACCCTGCCAGTGACCGCCATCACGCGACCCACGCCAAGGCTCCACTGCACCATGCCGCCAAGACTCGTCGTTGATGATGCGTAAGAAAACAACACCGCTCCCCCTTTAGACCACTCCTGTTAGAATAAGCTCCAAAAAATTCTTCCCTCTAGAGGGAAAACGACACCAAAAATGTCGCCAACGTCCGATCCAGGAAGCCCAGATCAAGGGGTTCCCCCGGAGTCTCTCGAGCAAAGAAGTCGCAGCTGCAAAAAAGATGTCTTCGTCTGGGAAAGACACCAAAGGCGATGTCATCGTTCTCCTTGGTTTTCACCGACAACCGTGCAAGTCCAAGTCGGCTCTGACTGGACCACGATGAAGTTTTTGACGAGCAGGACTTGGACGTGCCCAGCCCCGATCGAGCCCCTAGGGACCAAGATCGGGGCCATAACAACCTTGCCGCCACATATTGTTTAGCCGCCCATCAAGATCACGCAACCACAACCGCGCACACCTTAGCCGCTTGTCGATCTTGGAGACCACGAGTCCACAACCTTCCAAAACATCGGCCGACGTGCCGCTGTTGCTCCGGATAGTCACCACCATTGAAGAGCTGCGCCGCCATGGTGCTCGGCCTGCACCACAACCAAGCGAAAGGGAGGTGGTAACCTGCGACGCCGACGCGAGGTTACCAAGAACCCCCTCCCGCCGGCGCCGACCAAACTTTGCTTGGCCGCACCGTAGGCGATGGCGGGGAGGTAGGATCAGGGGACGGTGGGGGAGTGTCTTGCAGCGGTGATTGGTTCACCCCAGTATTATGTGGTTAATTAGTTCCGGATCAAACTAAATGACGAGTGTTATATGTTGATCTAAATTCTATAAAGTAAAGTCCAACTTCTGACGAGCAGAGCGAGACCCGCGGTGATCGTTACCGCCGCCTATTTATACCCTTTGTACGCCGCCTAGGATTTGCATCATAAGATAACCCACGACGTTTATAAACTCTCCCGATATAGTGAAGTTTTGCTGGCTGGCATCCGTCGTTTTTACCTTTTTTTGTTATTAGACAGGGTTTTCTACGTTAAAATCTTATATCTATATGTGATTTTTCTCTTTCTCCATTATTACCTATCATGTTTTATGACTACGAGGAAGAGGCAAGGCCACGTACGGACCCTTGCAGATGTGGCTGGGACTCGTACATACTCCCTCCTTCTCAATTTATTAGGCCTGCACATCTATTTAGATCATCAATTTGGTCTATGTAATCAATGGCGGAGCCACCAATATGGCAAAAATTCTTTATAGCACATATGTGTATTGTGTATATACTAGTTAATTTTGTGTAATCTCTTTTTATTGCGCCACACCTAAATTTTAGTTCTAGCTCTGCTACTGTATATAATATAAACATATAACCTAAAAATTATACTATTAGAAAGTATAAAAGTTGAAACTTTTTATAGTATATTTTTATAATATATATGTCATACTAATTTAATCAAATTGTTAACCTAGAAATACACATAAGACTACTAAACTGAGAACTACGGCCGACGACACGACGGAAATGGCAAACTAATCGGCTGGCCCTAACCCCCGGAGCGGATCAAGTACTAATTAACAAGTCAATCATTGGGCACTCAAACGCTCAAGCTGCCCAATGGCTCCTCGACACGGCCAGGCCGTCCCGCGACACACGAGCGGCGCGTGCGGCTGCCATGCACGCGCGCGGAGGAAGACGCCTTTTCTTCTTTCCTTTCCTTTTCCTTCCTGTTTTGGTAGGCACTCCGTCCGTCGCCTTTCCTCCGTCAAACTTTGGCTGATCAAAATGCCAGCCGCGTCGGTGCACGGGCCACTGTCTGCTACTATTAGCCGAGGATTTCCGGCTGGGCTGGTTGTTCAAACAGCTCCTGGGCCGCACGGCGGCCACACTGAATTGCTGATGCATTTACAAGCGACATGGATCATGTCGACTGGCGGCAGCAACATGGAGGCCACATGATCTGTATTGTTGCCTCCGCTGAAATGCATGGGAAAATAGTTAGAGTCACTCCATGTTTATACAGAAACTATATACTCCATTTATATATAAGAGGGATTCACACACAAAAATTATATATAAGAGGTATCCTTCATACTTCAAACTGGAAAATAAATCTCTTACTCCCTCCGACCCATAATACTCTTCGCTAATATAGATGTATCTAGACACATTTTAGTGATAGATACATCTGTATTTGTGAAGAGTATTATGGATCGGAGGGAGTATCTGCTATCACCTGGAACTGAATTGAATAAATAGCTACACACCTCACTGCAAAATTCGTTGTGCATTTTGATGGATAAAATGAATTAACAATGGGTCTGTCCATTTATAGAAGAACTACATATAGAGATCATTAAATCAAAATAATGTGATATACAATAAGTCGATGATAAAGTGTTGGTAGTACTCCCTCTATTTCGGTTTATTAGAGTGATATGCAAACCAAGAAAAAATTGACCTTAAATTTCTTCAACAAAATATAAATTCTATATCACAACAATTATACCACTGGATTCACAATCAAAAAATATTTCCAATGATATTATTTTGTGCCATATAATTTAAAATTTCTTAACAAAATTTAATAAACCGAAACCGAGAGCAGAGAAATTTACATGTATGAACCAGGGCTATCTAGCAGACCAAGCGTACCGAATGAGCACGTGCACGAACACATAAGAAACTTCTTTATAGCTACCTAGCGAAACCATGACGGGAAAATAAAAAGGGCAAAGGTGACAAGCTGGTAAGCATGACCATATTGACCCACGAAACCCAGATGTACCAAGAATTTGAAGCTTACCTCCACCTAGGCAATTCATGAGAACATACTTGAAAGCAATACTGTAAAATCCTCGCAAAAAGATACATGATCCAATTTAGAAAAATCATGTGTAGTGTTTAAAATTGTGTGCTTAAGACATTCTATCTACTATATACTAAAGCAAAATAGCCTGCTACCACCGGTGGTAGCTATGCACCCACCATCCACCATTAGATTCTCTATAGGGAGCATGTGATTTTCTACCAGGAGCACAAGAGTTAACAGACGGAAGCGACGGTGTTTGCATGCATATTCCTATCTCTCATCACCTCAACACACCACCTCAACACACCACCTCAACACACCACACCAACACACCACACCATGCAACCTATTGGATTATCCACCCCAACTAACCACACACACACACACCTACTACACCATCCACTCAACCTATCCATCCAAAGCCACCACACCGTGGAACCATGCAAACAAATCATCTCATCTCACCACTCACATTGTGTACTCATAGCTGCCGTATCCTTTTCTATTTAGCATTTCCCTGATACATAAACGGATTCATACCATAGCTCATTAGGACGAACACCTTGATCCAAAAAAATCAGCAGTTAATTGATTTGTTGATTTTGAGAGCGCCGCTACTTAATCAAGTGATGAGCAGGCGGAGCTGGGCGATGCAAGTTAGGATTTCTGTCCAGCCTTCCGCTGCTCCACTCTAGCATTGTCATCTATATATGTAGTGGCAGCAGTGAGATAATGGAGGGAAAAGGAAGACCATAACATTCGCGCCAACAAAAAAATCCCGCCAAAACCACACGTATGGCTAGGCAAGACGGCTACATCACATGGCATGTCTAGGTGGTTAGTGTGTTTGGAGAGTGTGCATGGCAACTAGGTGTGGCATTCCTAAAATCACCACCTTGATCGGTTAGGAAATCATACAAGGCAACTCTGCAGGTTACTTGGTTAGTAGAGTGTGCATGGCTACTACGCATGGCAACTAGGCATGGTATGTCTAAAATCACCACATGCTCTAGCCATCCACAGTTGCCATACTAGGTAGCCATTCAAGAGTACCATGTGCATGCGACAAACGGAGGAATTTCATCCGTTATCACCGTCATCTCCTGCTCTCTATATCCCATGCGGAGGAATACCATGCTCACATAATCCAAGGACTATGCATGCATACATAGCTACCACCGGTGGTAGCAAATCCGCGTTGATATACTAAAAGCACAATACGGAGGGTCTAAAATAGAGACACTACGTTAATCCACATCATCTAAATTATTTAGACGGTTAGATCTGTAATTAATGATTGAGATTTAAAGATAAAAGTGTTACGTACAACTTATTCGTGTACAAACGACCAAAGCTGACACGTGATAGCTGTCCTGGCCGTGTACATGATATACGTCCGGCCACCGTACATGCAAAAAAAAAAACTTAGTCAGACCCGGCCACCATACGTGCAAAAAAAATCTTAGTCAGCTATCCTTTGTGCTTTGAATCTGTGTGTAATAGCATGTTCTAATACTTATGGCTATCATATATATGTACATAAATAATTCTACTATTGTGTATAAATATTATTGGGCAAACATTAACACAAGTAGAGAAGGTGTAAACCAGATTTATACAAATCATTGAAATAGAAACAATTTTAGCAATGTTGTTTAAAAAAATTAAAACTGAAAAATAATAAAAATCGACAATCTAATTTTCATTTAGTAAAAACTAACGAGATAGAGAAAAACAAAAAACCTATGACAAGAATAAATCTAAAATATACTTTAATGAATATGCGGGGTCTAACAGAGGGCTCCAGGTTGAGCCATATATATCATCTAAAATAATTCAACTCACATATCCTCATACGAGGAGATATAAGGATGACTAAGTGTTTAAAATGAAAGAAAACTTTGGTATACTGGACTCTCAAGTAAAGACATAAACACATATAGCAGCACGTGGACTCAACTATTCAAAACAATATCGCGTGCACATAAAAGTTATATCACATGACCCTTGGTATATGCACGTATGTCAATTTAAGAATCCATGTGTTGTTACACCATGCATGTTGATATATTAAATCAGCTGATCGAGTCCTCTCTCATATATTCTCATATACACAAGTGTTAATTTTTAAAAAGAATTAAGAAATCATTTTGTAAGTACCTTGGAGGTACATCACATGCCGTACGAGTCTTCTTTTGCAAAAATTTCTTGCAGACATAATCATAAATTCATTATAATTGTATCTATGAAAAATAAATATATATTTTAGATATTATTCAGATGTTTCGCTCGCAAATGCGAGGGCCACCGTGCTAGTTATATACTAAAAGCAATAGACGGATGTTTAATAGAGGCACTATGTTAAGCCACATCATCTAAATAAATTTTGATAGTTAGAAGCCTATTAGGTGTAGGTCTAGTTAGGCTAGTCCACCATGGACCATGGCCCATCTCCATCCCTCATGGACTATGTACCAAGCATAAGCATTGTATCCTCCTACCTAACACCATGAAGAGTAACCTTGGTCTTTTGTCAAGGACCCCTTCCCTATATAAACCCTCAGGCCTCGTTCGGAGCAAGTGTTTCTTCTCGAGTTTGGGCCGGTTTCGAGGTGTAAAATCCAGGCCCGATTACGACACGGTAAAACACTCGTGGGATGTTCGGTGGGCCGGTTTTGTCCGGGAAAGGCCCAACAAAACACTCCAAGACCCGTCGGGTTGGGGTGGAAGAGAGACACCCCACCCCCCTCGTGTCTTTGTTGCCGGCGGCGCAGGGCCAACGCCGCCGCGACGCCCCGAAGCCGCCACCGCTGATACCGCCACCGCTGCCGGACGCTGCCGCCTTTTCTCCTCCACGGAAGCTGACGCCGCCGACGCTGCCACCAGCGACCTCCTTCCTCTTCTCCGGCCCGCTCCAGACACCATCGGCTCCGACCTCCTCTCGCCGCCTCGTCTCCGGCAAGGTGGAACCATTTGTAAGCACCACCTCTCCGCCTCCTCTCCTTGTGTACTACCAGATGATCAGGATTAGGGTTGTCTCATGGCCAGGATTAGGGTTCTTGTTTTTGGCTGGAGATGTTGTCTGGATCTTGTTCTTGGCTTAAGATTGCTGTTGCTGCTATCAATTTGGGCAAGTAAAATGTTGCATCTCCAATACTGTTAGGCTTTAATATACCAGAGAAGAAGATTGGTTTCTGGCTTTCTTCATGACGTGATGAGCATGAAATGTTTTCAAATAGTTCTGCAAAACAACAAAGAAAATGAGATGCAAATAAGTAGCTTTGGTTGAGGGTTCTTTTCAATGCATATTTAATCAAATTTTGCCGAGTAAATGATTAGAGGATTTTTGCCCTGAAATAGTTTTGTTTTGAGATGATTGAGCTTGAGTTAAGATCCTGCCATAAATTTTAATGATATACTTGCCGTAAGAAGATCAATGCTCTTTTTAAAAATTAAGACTGTCTTCCACAAAAAGAACGAAATAATTATTTTCAATTTGTTCCCAGTTTTGAGCCATTTTACATCATATCTGGACTATAATTAACTGCACATGATTAGCAATTTTAATGCTATTTTCTGTCTTTATCTCCTATCGTTGCCTCTGTCTTACACTGGACCAGTGTTGATAACGAAATGGTGCTGCCATCTTGTGTGCTGGGTTAGGTTGGATAAGTTTTTTTTAGCCTCATAATGATGTGGTACGGCACCACTCTCTTTTGTTTATAAAACATCCACATGCTTCATGTTTGGCTGCATATGGAAGTATAAAAAGTTGTGGTAACTGCTTTCTTTTTCAGGCTAGTGAATTGAATATTCTTATTTGAAGGTATATGCTAGTTGTTTCGTGTAGTAAGTTTGAGTCTGCTAGTTGTTTTAGTCTGTCAGCTTGTATCCTCTGTAGCTTTTGCTCTGTCTAATTTGCATAGCTTAGTTTTCCCACCATCCTTTGTTCTGTCCTGCACTGTAGTTATCGCTTCCAGGCATAAGTTCATTACTAGCTTGTGAGTTTTAAGCATATTATTCCAGTGCAAGTTTATAGTGGTTTCTGTAGACTTTTGAAAATGCTCCAGATGCTATACTGACATATTTTCCTTGCATGCATAGGACTGTCAGCCTAGAGGTTTTTATTTTATCAAAACCAGTCTGTAATACATGATAATTATTCACAGATACTAGTGGGTATTGACGAGCCGCCGCCATCTTGGGATCCCGTGAGCATGCCGGAATTCAGTATGTCACGACCATTGCATTAGGAATTCTTTTGAAGTGTGAACATGGATGTTTGTGACTGCTTATCGTTTGTTCTCTATTGCTTTTCGTTAGTCTAAAATGGATCCAAGGAGCCTAGATCGAATTAGGAAGAGAAAGGTTGCCGACGATGATGAGATGTTCTTCTTTATTCTTCCATCATTGTATTTGTATCTGACACAGACACAAAAAATTAAACGTCATAGCTCCATCCTGTACAGCAGAATGAGAGTTAGGGAACTACTTGATGGACATATAAAAAATTGCTTGGCATCTTTTAGGATGGAACCAGATATATTCAGGTGGCTGGCATCTTATCTTAGAAATGAATATCTCATATTAGATAGTGATACAATCAAGGTAGAAGAGAAGTTGGCCTTCTTTCTGTATATGCTATCACATAAGGCATCATATAAAGATTTGCAATTGGCGTTTCAGCATAGTGCATCGACCTTCCACGATTATAGCAACGAGTTCTTTGACATTATGCCTGTCCTAGCAACTCGTTTTGTGAGGCCTCGATACATTGATGAACCACATCCCAAAATCGCTATGGACAGTCGCTTCTTTTCGTACTTTGAGGTTCATCCCTTTCTTTGACACTTTGAAAACTTTCTTCTCTTATCTAATTCTTATAATATAAGAAACAATGATTTCTATTCCACTTCATTGCAGAACTGTATAGGTGCCATAGATGGGTCTCATGTGTCTGTCACTAGATCTCCTCGACATCAAGCTCCGTGGAGGAATAGGAAAGGATCACTTAGCCAAAATGTGATGCTTGAGTGCGATTTTGACATGAATATTACTTTTATTTGTTGTGGATGGGAGTGTTCTACAAGTGATGCCCGGGTACTTAGTTCAACCATGCTCAAAGGCTTTAATGTACCAAATGGAAAGTTTTATCTAGTTGACGGTGGTTACGCAAACACAAAACATTTTCTTGCACCATACGGAGGTGTGAGGTATCATTTGATGGAGTGGGGGCATGGTCGCCATAGGCTGTAGAACCATATGGAACTATTTAATCACCGCCATGCAGTTGCAAGAAACCATATAGAAAGGCTTTTGGGCATTCTGAAGAAGCGGTTCTCTGTCCTCAATATTGGAACTTCCCATCCAATAATTAATCAAGTCAGGATCCCAGCTGCTGCTGCGATATTCCATAACATTATAAAATGCACAATGGAGATGAAGAATTGCTTGACGACCAAGCGGACAACGTAGACCCTGCTGTTTTTGTGGATCTGCCCAATGGTGATGGTGATAATTTCCAACAAAACAACCTTCATGAAAACAATGTCCTAAGCAACCATTTGAGGGATCAGATTGCTTTTCAGATGTGGAATGACTTCAATATCTAGAAGCTACTATTATATTGTAGAAGTTATCATGTAATAAGGAACTATTGTAGAAGCTACTGTCATATTGTATAAGCTACTTTTATTTCTTGTGTTTATCTTTGATAATTGTCACAATATCTTGTTTACTTATCTAATAATCCCAACAGATATGTATCCAAAACAAGCTCCGGTGTATCCTACAGGTTCTCCTAAGTTTAACTTGACGAAGTTATGCTCAGGGGGAAGGATATTTAAGAAAAAGGATTCCCCAAAGACCAGTAAAAAGGCCTCTCCAAATACCAATAAAAAGGCTTCTCCAAAAGGTATTTAGCCACTTGTGTTGTACATTTTGGTTGATTTGTTGTTCTGTGAATTGTTAATTTGCATTACATTGAAATTGAATATTCTTGTGCAGGTGGGAAAACAAGGGCATTTTGAAATATAGGACTTGAAAAAGCTCTTGTAGATATTCTTCATGAGCACAATAATACATACCATAAAAGTCAAAATGGATGGAGTAGCTAAACATGGATCTTGATGGTGAAACTTTTCCATGCTCGACACCCATTTATCAAGTTCACAAAGGCTCAAATCTAAGACAAGGAGAAAGATCTAAAAAGAGACTATAGGATGCTCAAGGAGGCCCACATGCAAAGTGGCGTTGGGTGGAATGAAATTGATTTGAAGCTACAAGCTAAGCCCCATCTTTGGGAAAATTTGGAGAAGGTAAGTTTTCCAAATTTTGTAGTCACAACTCTGGTAGTTACTCTCTCTGATCGGAAATAACTGTTGGGGACTTAGTACAAATTTTGTACTAAGTTAGTATAAAATTGCCGACACTTATTTCCGATCGGAGGGAGTACTATTTATTCAACTCTTGTAGTTACTATTTATTCAACTCTTGTAGTCATTTGGTCCAAGGATAAGGCGTTTCAAAGGCAAATCTTTTCCTCTCTATGAGTCACTTGGGAAACTATATGAAGGTAACAACCATGCCTCATGCAACAATGAATCATTTCCATCTTGAAAAACACTTTTTTGTAACAACGAGGAATAATGAATTGATCCTACTATTTTGTAGGGAACATAGCTGAAGGCAATTTCAACTTCACATCCACCTCACCATCAAAGGAAGATGTGATAGTAATTGAAAGTGATGAGGACGAATCTGAAAGAGAAATCGAGACAGATACAACAAGGACACAAAATGAAGATGAATTACAAATGATGGATAATCCAACTTGTAACACCCTAGTTTTTGTGCACCTAAATTCTGGACCAAACCTTTATGTTAGAAATTAGGTAGAAATAAAACTTTTGAGGATGTTTGGGTGCATAAATGTTGTAGATATGGATTTGATGACTTGGCATGTGAATTGTGTGGGTTGTGTTACTTGCAAGTTGAATGCCAATGATGTCTACACACGCTTCTGTTCTTGTAGACAGTGTTGGGCCTCCAAGTGCAGAGGTTTGTAGAGCAGCAACAAGTTTCCCTTAAGTGGATCACCCAAGGTTTATCGAACTCAGGGAGGAAGAGGTCAAAGCTATCCCTCTCAAACAACCCTACAATTACGATACAGAAAGTCTCTTGTGTCCCCAACACACCCAATACACTTGTTAGATGTATATGTGCACTAGTTCGGCGAAGAGATAGTGAAATACAAGTGGTATAGATGATTATAAGTAGTAAATGCAATCTGGAATAAAATGGCAGCAAGCAAACAAGTAACAAAACAGCAAGTAAACGGTGTGCAAAGCTTGGAAACAAAGCCTAGGGATCATACTTTCACTAGTGGACACACTCCCAACAAATATAACATAATTGAACAAATAATTAACTTCTCTTCACTATGCTACTCTGAATTACTCTCCTATTGAATAACACTAATCATTGCGTAGTGGCTACAGAAGCACCCCTTAAAGTTCATCAAGTACTTGACAAACACCGCTCATAGAGATATCCAAATCAAATCACAACTTAAGATAAATATTATTGCAACTTAGACCAAGTACTAACATGGTGCACACACTGTCAACATTACACCACGAAAGGAGGAATAGATCACTTCAATACTATCATAGTGATAATTATTCTCATAATACATAAGAGATCACAATCGTAGCCTAGACCAAGTACCACCATGATGCACACACTGTCACTGTTACACCATGGCAGGAGGAATAGATTACTTTAATAACACCACTAGAGTACACATAAAGATGAAGAGTAGCATCTACTTATTCAACATGATACAAAGCTCATGATCACATAGAGATCACATCATGGGAGAGAGAGCTCAGCCCCGGGGATTAACTACTCCCTTCTCATCATAGGAGACAGCAAGGTTGATGGAGATGGCGGTGAGGTCGATGGAGACGGCGGAGACGGTGATGGAGACCGATAGAGATGGCTCCGGGGGCACTTCCCCGTCCCAGCAGGGTGCCGGAATAGAGACTTCTGTCCCTCGAAATTTGTCTTCGACGGCGGCGGCGCTGCGGAACTGTTCTGGAAATTTCGCCAACTCCCCTAGGGTTTTCCGTCCCGAGGCTTTATATAGGCGAAGGGGCATCGTCAGGGGGCTGCCAGGGGCTCCTCCCACATAGGGAGCGTGGCCATGGACTAGGCCGCGCCGCCCTGGTGTGAGGCTGGCCCCTGGCCCCCCTCCGGCTCTCTTTCGGTCCTCGTCCTTCGTCCGGGAAAAATAGGAGTTCTGGAACTTGTTTCGTCCAATTCCGAGAATATTTCTTGTGTAGCATTTTTGAAACACAAAAACAGCAGAAAACAGGGAACTGACACTGTGGCATCTTGTCAATAGGTTAGTTCCGGAAATCGCATAAAAACGCCACGAAGTGTAACGAAACACAAGGCAAATGGTGTAAAAACAAGCATGGAGCATCAAAAATTATAGATACGTTTGAGACGTATCAGCATCCCCAAGCTTAACTCCTGCTCGTCCTCGAGTAGGTAAGTGATAACAAAATAAATAATTTTTGAGGTGACATGCACCTACACAATCTTGATCATCTATGAAAGCATTGAGTGCTGAGATCAAAAGAACTTAAAACATGGGCATGAAAGACATAATCTTGATAATAGAAACTTGGCAACCATGTTATAACATGAAAAAGAACACAAACAAAAGATCATGAATAATGAAACAATGAAAGTCAAACGTGTGTTCAAATCATATGGAAAAACATAGTAAATGGTTTTCAGCTTGTCCCTTATGGAATAGCAAAACATAAATGCATAGGACACCTTCAAGTTTAAGAGGGCGACTAGATACAAATAATTTAGGAACAAGTGAAACCATAGTCATGAATCAATCAATGATAAACTTTGGGACAATGCACATTATACTCATAATGACAACTATGCTCTCTTAGATGGTGCATAAAGATAGAAGGTGGTGACTCAACATAAAAGTAAAAGAAAGGCCCTTCGCGGAGGGAAGCAGCGATTAAACATGTGCTAGAGCTTTTCATTTGTAAAACAGAGAGATAAAAATTGGTTTTGAGAGGTGGTTGTCTTTGTCAACGACTGGCAATGGGGTTCTTACTATCTTCCATACAAAAATGAAGCAAGTTTTTGAGAGAGAGATTGGCACTTTTGTGCTCTTTTATAAAGCTTGGCACTCCTCTCCACCTTTTTTCCTTTCTCAAACCATGGCTAACCGATTCCATCGGGTGCCCACCAACATTCACATACCATGGAGGAGTGCCTTTTTTCTTTCTTTTTTTCTCATTTTTTTCTTTTTGGAATAAGACAATATGGAAGATAGCAAATCCGACCACTACGTCCCCATGAGCTGAAAACAGTGTCACAAAATGAGAAGTATTTTGAAGGTTTTTTGAAAGGTAGCACATGAAAATTTACTTGGAATGGCTTACAAATACCATGCATAGGAAATTATAGTGGACACAATGGCAAACTTGGTTTTTGGGAGTTGGATGCACGAGTAGAGCTCATACTCAGTACAAAATGAGGGCTAGCAAAAGACTGGGAGCGACCAGCTAAGAGAGCAATAACGGCCATAATCATGCAAAGCGACAAAGCAACATTAAAAGAAGCATAAGATGGCATCAAAAGTCAAAAACTAAATGATCATAGAGGCTATTGGCGACTTTGTAAGAGTCAAACATGTGTGAGCATGCGCCAAGTCAACCCAAATAAAGCATCAAGGAGAAAACCAAAATAATGCTTCCAAACGATAAAAACAATGCATGATTTTTTCAAAGGCTCATTAATCAATCTCAGTTATTTGAGACAAGTCATGCTACAGCAAAACCACTAAGCATACTATCAAAAAGACATCAAGCATGACATGCAAAAGCCTAGGCCGCAGTCTACACAAGCTCCTACTTGTACCACTTTTTTGCATAAAGCTTTTTTTCTCTTTTCCAACACCATTCAAACCTTTTATAAACACCTCTTTTGATGAAAACCAATAAAGATCAGAGGCAAAAATACACCTTGATGAAAAGATATAACAAGATCTGAACAAAAATCAAGGTGAAAAATGCAAGCTAAACGCAGTAGCAGAAAAAGAGAAAACTCATTGAACGATAAGAGTGAAAACTAGAGTGTTCTTGGCAAATGAAAAGCGAGTTCATCTCCTCCAAAAGAAACATGATGTGATCTAACCATTTATTGCAGCAAACAAAACAAAATAAAACTGAAAGCAAAAGTAACTGACGCTCCAAGAAAAATGCATAGTTCATGAAGCAATAAAAATATAGTGTTTTGAAAGGTGACCTGATTTTTGCCGATGAAGAAGGGGGTGCCTCGGGGGCATCCCCAAGCTTTGATGCTTGTACCCCTTGGATATTTCTTGGGGGTTACATGGGCATCCCCAAGCTTGAGCTCTTGTCCATTCTTCATCTCATCTCATCATTCTCCAATCCCTACACTTGAAAACTTCCTTCATACAAAACTAAACACAAATCTATTAGCAACATTAGTGTAAGCATAATATTGAATCAACCCTTTTAGCTTCAGGTTTCAACCTAAAACCACCACATATTAAGAATAAACTACGGTAGCAACTTCCCCAAAAGTTCCGTGATCAAAAGAACTAAAAAAGAAAGCGATAAGGCGGCAAACACAAATATTGGCAGAAATCTGTCAAAACAGAACAGCTGACAAAGGTCGAATTTTTTAGGGGTTTTCTGTTGCTCAAATTAAAAAGTGTTCAACTAATGAAAGTTTGGATATAACCTGGGGCATATGCACAAGAAATGGCAGGTCCAAAAGATATACAGAGAATTTTCACGAATTTTTACGGTGCAGCACCGAAAACTGTTTCGGGACAGCAACATCCCCAAATCTTACCTCACTCAAATTAGAGGCTTCTCTTGGCACAACAATGAAATAAAAAGGATAAGGAGAGGTTATTACAGTAGTAATAACTTCCAAGACTCAAATAAAAGAAAAAGTACTGAAAGTAAAAACATTGGGTTATCTCCCAAGAGTGCTTTTCTTTAACGCCTTTGAGCTAGGCGCAGTAATTTGCAAAGATGCTCATGTGGGCGCCATATAAGAGCTTGAAGCAAAGGCGCTATATAGGAACTTGAAGCAAAAGAGAGCATCAAAAAGCAAATATGAAACACATTTAAATCTAAACCACTTCCTATGAAAAATAATCTTGTAAAGAGACAAGTCATGAAAGCGCAAAGCAAAAAGCATAGGAAGGCAAAACAAGTATAACTTCAAGAATTGCAACACAAAGAGGGGAAACTCAATATTGTTGAGATCCATCAAACCATGTTTCCCTCTCTCATAATAACTTTTAGTAGCATCATGAATAGAACTAACAATATAACTATCACATAAAGCATCTCTATCATGAGCCACATGCATAAAAGAATTAATACTCCCCACATGAACAATCAGAGTAGGAGCAGATTCAACAGAATAATTATTCTCATCACCATAATCATCAAAAACAGGAGGCATATTGTAATCATAACTAATTTTCTCCTCAAAAGTAGGTGAACTAAAAATATTATACTCATCATCATAACCATCATAAACTAGAGGTTTAGTATCATCACAAGCTAGAGAACAACTATTTCTCAAAGCATATTCATCAAACATATCATCATAAGAAGGAACATGGATAGTACTAATGGTACAACAATTATTAACCTTAGAATTGGTACCAAAAAGATTTTCAATATCAAAAGTAGAGTGCTTTTCCCAATCATGATCACTAACATAGGTAACAGGCATAGGAACACCACATAGGGGAGATAAAATATCATCAGAGCAAACTTTCTCCACTAAAGCCGAGGAACTAAAAATATCATGCTTAACAAAACCAGCTTCCCCAAGCTTAGACTTTTCTATAGCATTAGCAACAACGGTATTCAAAGCATTCATACTAACAACACTATTAGCATGCGAATAAAGCTCCAAAGGTTTTTCAATTTTCTCTTCAAATCTAAACTCAGGAAAAAGACTAAAGAACTCTTTGTTTTCCATTAAGCCTAACTAGTGAAAATAAAAACAAGAAACAAAAAGATATAATTGCGGAATCTAAAGGAAATAACTCCGAGCACTCACACAGGAGGATGTGAGTACCTTTTACCTTACCTCCTGTGACAACCCCGAATTTATCACAAATTCGAAGGTGCCCGTTATGTATTCCACCACAATCCCAGAATCATTGTTGTGATACACATAACGTAGTTGGTAACCAGTTCCATAGACATTACAATACGAATAGTTCAAATACAAATGGTCATAGTGACCAAGTTCATATTACAACACAATATAGCAGCGGAATTAACGTCTTCGGGTCCATGCCTTCACCCTACAGGCAATGGCGACTCAGGAGATGATCTTAGTTCTGGTACTCATCTTCATAACCTTCCTCCGGGTATTCTTCCCCATAGTCTGGCCAAGTTGATAGCCAGGGACACAGCCATGAGTACATTGAATGCACTCGCAAACCATCTTATAAACAAAAGGATGAAGTAGATATGCAAGGTTGCTATGGTGGACTAAGCACTAAGTTATTTGCAAAAGCTAGTTTTATTTCCCAAGAATGTTCATTAGTAGAGAAGAGGATTTAATTCTCTAAGTTCAATCTAAAGAGGAACTTCAAGTGTTGGTCAACATCAATGTCAAGTCAAGTCATTCACCAAGTTCATCATAAGTTGTTAATATTCTTGACAAAAGCCAAGTACAGCTTGCCAACTGTCCAAGACCGCGGACGCGGCTATTCGAATAGTTTGAAACCTCTGCAGAGGGGTACACTTTACCCACAAGATTCGATAAATCTGCCGGGAGAAATCCACGGTTCGTCATACACCAAGTATGCGAGTTTCAGGTAATCAAACAAACTCTTTCACTTGTCTACTCTAGTATAGGATCCTTCCCTAAGAGTCCATTTTGGCACTCATAGTTTTTCCCGCTGCAGAGTGCTGCATGAATGGAAATTTCCACTCGGTTCGGAAGCACCCACGCATGGCTTACTTCTATAACAGATGATACAAGGTCTCCCATACTAGGGTAAACAAGCTACAGACTAAGCCCCTTCCCATTTAGGGGTAATATGGTCGTACGGTAATGGTTGGCTCACATAGTACATCACTTATTATCATTTCAAAATACATTCCATAGTCCTTAGTCATGATTATTTTCTTTCGGAAAACCATCAAGTATGAGTAGTCTCCCATTCAAGCTTTCAAGTTCAAGTCACCACGTTCAAATAGGTTTCCCCTATAGATGACCTCCATTTTATTAGCGACTAAGCAGCTACTGTAAGTGATGCTACAACTAAGGGGGATATTGGATAAACTCAGCTTGATGCTCTTGTTAAGCAAGATATCACTACACAACTATTCTTCTACTCTAGCAATTCGATCATGCAATTTAATTTGGAAAGCAAGTAAATATGCAAGTTGAAATCTAGGTATTGGATTATGATTCAAAAGATGGCTTGCCTTGGTTGGCAAAGTGTCCGGGGTAGCCTTCTTCTTCTTCTTGATAATATCCTCCCTCGGGCTCGTCTCCGGTAACACTAGCGTCTAACAACGATACACAACAAATACACACAATCACCAAACAAGTACAAACAACACTTCAAGCACGCACACGTGTTTTCAAACAGAGGTAAAAACATATAACACTAATTGAGGTGGGTTTTCATTCATTTCCATTATTTGGAAATAGGTGTGCAAGTGCGAGTTTTCCAATCACTACCAATTAGTGTTAACTTTCCAAATACTTTCTACAAGTCCACATGAACTAGGATTAATACCTACAGATAGGTACTTGGAAAGGTGGTTTAACAATATGAGTTCCACAAAATTTCAATTATAAGTTTGAGTTCCTATATGGCAAATGCTTACTTAAACATATAGGTAAATAGCACTTCATTTAAAAGGTTCAAAAATGGGATCTAATGCTATAGGCAGATGGGTATCACTAATTGCGAATTTCTAAAGTTGGATTTATATTTTTAGGAATTTTATTTGAATTGATATGGATTTTCTAAGGTGGAAAAGCTCCTGTTTTGTTATTTTTACTGCAACCACTATGCAAATCTAAACGGGTTGAAACCACCTTTAGTGGATAGCTTATGTTCTAAGGTTTCCAGAACATTTTTATTTGTTAAATTTGAGTCGGTAGAACTCCGGGAAAATTGAATCTAAGCAAGCATCTGAAAACTATTTCGAAAATTCGCAAATTCTAAATAACTCCCCTTTTTTTTTACCTGGGCCGGACACACCAGCTAAACTGGGCCAGCCCACACTACTACCCACGGGTGAGAGAGGCAGCGATGGGAAAAAAAGGGCAAAACGGGCTGACAAAGGGGGCCCGCCTGCCAGAACTTAACCGAACCGGTACGTACGTGGTCATCTTCCTCGAGACAGAGGGCAGCTCACCGGCGGTACTGGGGAAGAGGGCGGCGCTGGGGTGCGGCGTAGAGGAAGGAGAGGGCGGCGATGAAGTAGCAGAAAAGGTCGCGGAGGGTCTTCTCGTCCACCTCCCCCAGTCCGTTCCTCGAACGGCGGCCGGACGCGGTGGCGCCGCCCGCGCTCCGAATCTCGCCGGCGTCGATGGCTACGGCCACCGAGAGGGAGCTGGAGAGGGAAATGATGTCTGGGAGGGTGCTGTGGATTGTGTGAGCTCAATGGTGTGCTCGGAGGGCCGTTTTATAGGCCGGAGAGACCGGGAACGGGGGTGTCCAGTATGTGCACGGGCTAGGGTTTCCGACGCCGTCTCGTGGCCACAGTGGCTCTAGCGCGACATGGGCTTGTCCAGGGGTGCTGGCATGACGTAGGAGACATGGTGGCGCGGCAGGGTGACAAGAGGAAGAGCTCTTAGCAGTGGCAACATGAGGTGACCTGTGGAGACTTTTCCGTCTCCTCTTCGTCGTGGTTCGGCACAGAGAGGGCAGGGGATGGCGGGAGACAGGTGAGGCGACGCTGGCACAGAGAGGGCAGGGGATGGCCTGAGCCTCCTGTTGATCAATAGTGGCTGCAAGTGGCCAGGACGCCGACCAGGTGTTTGACGAAATGCTCGCAAGAAACAAAGTTTCGAATTTTGAAAATTTTCCACTTAGGTTCTGTTCAGTAGCATATAGGGATCCTAGGCATATTCTGGTTGGGTCTGGAGATGAGGGTTTGGTCGAAAAAGAAATAGATATGGGAATGGTCTGTGTATAAGATTCAAACTTTGGCAGATGTTTGAGTGAGGTTCTAATTTGAATTTTTGTTTGAACTTTCTAGGTCAAGTAAGTATGTAGTCTGGTCAAGCTCAACCAACTGACCACACACTTAATTGATGTACAGATTTCTTAATCTAAGTGTCCAAAGTAGGGTAGTGGTTAACTTTTTCTAGATCAAACTTTTCTTTTCTTTTCTTTATTTCTTTTGTTTCTGGTTTCTTCAGCTCTTGTTACTCTATTCTGATGCTTGGGCTGGTTAGGTTATGCTTAACTAAACAACACACAATAATTTTTAACCCACATGAAATCATAAAAAGAGATATTGATGTAAGACTATGCACACATGCAATATGAAGCGAATTTTTTTATCTTGGTCCAAAATTTGGCACTTGAATAAGAGGAAATGAATAACACTAATCATTGCGTAGTGGCTACAGAAGCACCCCTTAAAGTTCATCAAGTACTTGACAAACACCGCTCATAGAGATATCCAAATCAAATCACAACTCAAGATAAATATTATTGCAACTTAGACCAAGTACTAACACGGTGCACACACTGTCAACATTACACCATGAAAGGAGGAATAGATCACTTCAATACTATCATAGTGATAATTATTCTCATAATCCATAAGAGATCACAATCGTAGCCTAGACCAAGTACCACCATGATGCACACACTGTCACCGTTACACCATGGCAGGAGGAATAGATTACTTTAATAACACCACTAGAGTACACATAAAGATGAAGAGTAGCATCTACTTATTCAACATGATACAAAGCTCACAATCACATAGAGATCACATCATGGGAGAGAGAGGTGAACCGCATAGCTACCGGTAGAGCCCTCAGCCCCGGGGATGAACTACTCCCTCCTCATCATAAGAGACAACAAGGTTGATGGAGATGGCGGTGAGGTCGATGGAGACAGCGGAGACGGCGATGGAGACCGATGGAGATGGCTCCGGGGGCACTTGCCCATCCCGGCAGGGTGCCGGAATAGAGACTTCTGTCCCCCAAAATTTGTCTTCGACGGCGGCGGTGCTGCGGAACTGTTCTGGAAATTTCGCCAACTCCCCTAGGGTTTTCCGTCCCGAGGCTTTATATAGGCGAAGGGGCGTCGTCAGGGGGCTGCCAGGGGCTCCTCCCACATAGGGGGCGCGGCCAGGGGCTGGGCCGCGCCGCCCTGGTGTGAGGCTGGCCCCTGGCCCCCCTCTGGCTCTCTTTTGGTCCTCATCCTTCGTCTGGGAAAAATAGGAGTTCTGGAACTTGTTTCGTGCAATTCCAAGAATATTTCCTGTGTAGCATTTCTGAAACACAAAAACAACAGAAAACATGGAACTGGCATTGTGGCATCTTGTCAATAGGTTAGTTCCGGAAATTGCATAAAAACGCCACGAAGTGTAATGAAACACAAGGCAAATGGTGTAAAAACAAGCATGTAGCATAAAAAATTATAGATATGTTTGAGACGTATCAGCCAACAATTTCAAAACTCTGCTGTATGAATTCTTGTTTGAGTGCTATTATGTCATGCATCTAATTTTATCTTGTTGTGAGTGTGTATGAAGCCAATAACCCTAGAGACCCCTCTTCACATGCTTGTACCGTATAGTTTTCAAATAGAATTTTTTTTGCTCTTTTATTTGGAATTGTGGACTTCTCCAAAACCCTAGATCTACTACCCCAAAAATTTCTAAACTTGGCAACATGTCTCCTTATACTTGCTAGACACCCCTGAGCTACTCCCAACCACCACTTGGTTCAATTTTAAATTTTTTGAAATTCCTTTGAATTTTGACCAAACTACCCTAGCACCCCTCTCCTTCCTTCTCTTCTTTCTTCTTTGCAATCTGACCAAGGGCAATGCCCTAGCCGACCACCCTCTCTCTCTCTCTCTCTCTGCATCCTCTTCCCTCTCCCACTCCTCTTCTCCTTGTCTTCTTGCTGATGGACACAAGGGAGGGGGGATCCCCAAGGCAATCTTGCCTAGATCCTTTCCTCCCCTCTCTCTCACCCTTGCCACCCCAAACCCCCAGTCAGCGAGCAGCTGCTGCCCAGGAGATGCACCAGGACCCCACCTGCAAGCCCCTCACTCTCCC
Source organism: Dactylis glomerata (assembly GCA_007115705.1). Lineage (NCBI taxonomy): Eukaryota > Viridiplantae > Streptophyta > Magnoliopsida > Poales > Poaceae > Dactylis > Dactylis glomerata. The sequence continues at coordinate 1,273,506 of QXEO01000911.1, read as the reverse complement.
TACCTCACCCCTCCCTTTCCCTCTCGCTGATGCCCACCGGAGCACGCCTGTTGGAGGCTGAGGCGTCGACAGCAAGCCAGCGGCCACTGCCGCGCCAGTGGGTTCCCAGACACGCCGCCCCCATCGCCCAACCCGCAGCCGCCGTCCATGCCACCCGTAGGTCCCTCCACAGCCCGTGCTCTGACCACGCCGCACCCTCACTGTGGACGTCTAGAGCGTGTGTTGCATTCCCAGCCGTGCACACACGCACAGATCCCGCAGCGCACACTAACCTGCACGGCATCGAAGCCACTCCACCATGCCACCCTCGCTTTGCACGCTCGAGCTCACACGCACCCGGGCCATGGCATGAAAACCTTGCACGCGATCTGAACCCGAGCTCGTACCCGTTGGCACAGCAAGCGATCGAGCTCCACGCTTGCATCACTGGACTTAGACCACGACGCGTCCCCAACACACCGCCTAGACCAGCCAATTGTTTCCGACGAGTGCACCCTGAACCGATACCACCCCGAGGCTATAAAGCCCCAACACCCGCTCGAACCGCCCTCTCTGCTGCCATTCACCCCCTCTCTGTATCCCCTCTCCTTTGAGAGCTTGTCACCCGCAACCCCACACTCTCCCTCGCCTTGCAAAACGCTAGCGAGCTCGCCGGAGAAGCCGAAGTCTGGGAAGGAAGGGTGAAGGTTGCCGTCAAAAAACATTGTCGTCTACCCCTCTTTCTTTCACCCTAGCTTCCCAGAGCTCTTCTCTTTCTAATGCTACCATTTTCATGGTCTAGATCCACCGGTAGCCGACGCCATCGCCGACCTCGCCGGAGTCTCTGGGAAGGATGGCGGCGAGCTAGAGGACGCCAGGGTTGCCGTTTGCCTCTCTGACGTTGTCGCCGACCTTCTCCGACACACCGCCTCCGATTCCCATCCTCAGATTGTTGCCGACGAGCCCTAGGTGAGCCCCCGCCCTTCTCTCGGTCCGCGCTAGGGTTTGGTAACCCTAGCCCAGTCCCGTGAAGATGACGAACTAAGGCCGTCGATCTTCACTTGATCGTGCGGCCGAGCTCACCGCGTACCGATTCGGTAGCCGCGCTGGCTGACTGCCCTGGCCCGCCTATCGGGTTTAAAACCCCGCCATCCCTTGCTCACCTGCACCGGATCTGGGCCAGCCCAGCGTGGTGAGGCCTGGGTCCGCTCAGATCTGGCCCGTCAGTGTTTTTTTAGAAATGCTGTTTGTGTTTCAAATATCTATGAACTTGTAAATTTGTAGAAAAATAAATATAAGTCCTTTTGGTGTGATTCAAATTCCTGTGAGTAGCCTGTTCTAATATCTTTCAGTTGGCACTGGTCCCATGCTTGTTAGATTACTGTAGATAAAATGGGAATATGTTTAGCAAGATTAGTCACTTTTCAATCTAAAATCCAAATCTTGAGTTTTGTATACTGTATTGATGTGATTCCAATTTTCAGTGCTGCCATGATGTGATAGCTTGCATGTCTCACTAGTTTTGGTATTTTAGGATCTGTAGATTTGCAGTGGTAATTAGTATGGCTAATAGTGTATTTAGTCTTAGTTAATTTCTCATTTACAGTAGGAAAGGAATTTTTGTGTGAAACCAATTTCTATGGGTTGTGTACTTAAAGAGCTTTCCAGAACATTCTCTAGCACATTTTTCTGATGTCCAGAGACTATCTGGGAGTTATTCTAGTGTTAGAGCTATTTTTGTTGCTAGGAAATTCATAGAAAATCAACGATAAGGTGTTTTGAGGTGAATCCAACTTTGTTGGGTTCATAAACTTGTTAGCTACGTACTGATGTGCTGAGAGTGATTTTTGACCCATTTTAGTACTTGCAAGCTTGTTTGGTTTGAGTAGTGGTTTTTGTTGCTAGAAATGAATACCCTAGGTTTAATAGATTTAACTTGCTATTTAAAACCCTATAAAAACTTATTCAAATTCTAAACTTGTTTTCTTCTAATACTCTCTGATTGTGTGTTGTGAAGTGTGGTAATGCTTGTGCCTTGTGTATGCATGCTTGCTTATTGTTTGCTATCTCTTTTACCGGCGATAGAATCGAACGACACCGAGTGTACGGGTTCCCGGAGGAAGAAGACCAGGGAATAGCCAACCAAGGCAAGCCATCTATACTTGATGCATATCTAATCCTATTCACTTACTTTGCAAGTTTTATAAAGGTTTATCAAACTGCATGTTTTTATATTGCTATAATCCTTGTAGCAATTATTTGTTGGCTCAAGCTCCACGAGCCAAATTGTTATCATTTGTATAGATGACCCCTTTGAACACCTATTCAATACCCTTGCAGTAGTGGCTTGATGATTAGCATCAAGGCCTTTGGGAAACTTCTAGTGGAGCCAAAAACTCTAGGATGCGAACACTCAAAAAGAATTTTCAAAAAATGTTTTCAAAAACCTTGGAGTAGTATCTACTCCACTGAATTGTTTACGAAAATGGTTTTATACTAAGAGAGATGGAAATGGAGGAAGAAGGAGTTGGTGGTTTTATAAAAAGGCATTGGTGTTTCTTTGTAGTCGCTCGGAACAATTAACCTGTGCAACCACATTACCCTGGTATGGGACGGGGCTTAGTTCGAAGTTTATCTGCCTTAGTGCGGGGAGCCTCGCACTATATAAGGGTCTGTAGGACCCCGGAATCCGGGATGCCACCAGAATGTGGGCAATAGTGAATCGGGATCCTTCAGGATTTATCCGGTCGGAAGACACTTGGGTTTCTCCCGCCGTGGCACTGGAACTAAGCTCGACGGAGGTAGACGGCCAGGGTTTGCCGGGGAGGTATACTCCACAGGGTAGGCACCCGTATTAAGGTGGATGGATGGAAGGCTCTATTCGATTATCCAAACCCCGCATACTTGTGTATGACGGTCCGTGGTGGTATCCCGGTGGATTTATCGAATTTTGTGGGTAAAGTGTACAACCTCTGCAGAGTGTAAATCTATTCGAATAGCCGAGTCCTCGGTCATGGACGGTTGGAAAGATCACTAGATTGCCCAATGTCGGTTTTGGTTTTATCAAAATGTTATCAAGAAAATGGAGAAGGTGCCGGATGATGGCGTGTAGATGTCCGCCCAGTTGGGAACCCCAAGAGGAAGGTATGATGAGCACAACAGCAAGTCTTCCCTCAGTATGAAACCAAGGTTTATCGAACCAGTAGGAGAAAGAACCAACTTCCGAAGGTTGATGCTCGCTAGCTTCGCGACAGCTCCGGACAATTTATATATGGCGCCTCGTCCAGGGCGTAGCTTTGCACCAGCAGCAACGTGGAACCTGCACACAACACAACCAAGTACTTTGTCCCAACTTACAGTGAGGTTGTCAATCTCACCGGTTTGCTGTAAACAAAGGATTAAGCGTATCGAGTGATAAAAGATAGTAGTTTGCAAGAATGTAAATAAAGCAAGTAAATTGTAAACGGTAATAACAGTGTAAAAGAATGGACCGGGGTCCACAGTTCACTAGTGGTGTCTCTCCATAAGATAAATAACATGCTGGGTAAACAAATTACAGTTGGGAAATTGATAGAATAAAGCAAGCATACAAATGTCATGAGGATCACTATGAGATTCACTTGGTCATTACAACATAATACATAGATCGTAATCCAACTGCATCTATGACTAATAATCCACCCACCGGATGTCATCCGAGCAATCGTTGGGTATTAAGTTGCAAGCAATAGATTATCGCCTTAAGCAAAGTGTGTAACATAAACAATACTAATGTCCTTGAACACAAGATTGTTGTTTTCTCCCTAGTAGCAAAAACACATATACAACCTTAGAGGTTTCCGTCACTCCCCCAGATTACTAGAGGCATGAACCCACTATCGAGCATAAATACCCCCTCTTGGAGTCACTAGCATCTACTCGGCCAAGATATCTACTAGCAACGGAGAGCATGCAAGATCATAAACAACATAGAGATAACATAAAGATAATAATTCAGCAAATCAACTTGACATAGTATCAATATTCATCGGATCCCAACAAACACAACATGTAGAATTATACAACAATGATCTTGATCATGATAGGCAGCTCACAAGATCTAAACATGAAGCACACGGAGGATATGACAACCATCTAGCTACTGCTATGGACCCGTAGTCCAAGGTAGACTACTCACACATCACTCTGAAGGCATGCATGGTGATGAAGAAGGCCTCCGGCGGTGATTCCCCTCTTCGGCAGGGTGTCGGGAAGAGCTTCTGGCCCCTCCCGATCTCGCATCAATGACGGCGGTGGCTTGCAGTATGTTTCGAGGAAAATTGATCGGTCCTTTTAGGTTTTCCCATCAAGGGGAATATATAGGTGGAAGGGAGGCGTCAGGAGGTGGGCCAGGCGGCCACACCACCTGGTGGCGCAGCCAGGGGCTGGGCCGCGCCACCCTATGGTGCGCCTGGCCCCTGGTCCCCCTCCGTCTCAGCTTTGGACTCCGTCACGCTTCAAAAAAAATAGGAACTTTGGCTTTTGTTTCGTCCAATTCTAAGAATATTTCCTGTGTAGCTTTTCTGAAACACAAAACAGCAGAAAACAGGGAACTGGTACTGTGGCATCTCGTTAGTAGGTTAGTTCTGGAAAATACATAAAAATGCCATGAAGTGTAACAAAACACAAAGCAAATGGTGTATAAACAAGCATGGAGCATCAAAAATTATAGATACGTTTGAGACGTATCAGGTATCCCCAAGCTTAACTCCTGCTCATCCTCGAGTAGGTAAATGATAACAAAAAAATAATTTTTGAGGTGACATGCACCAACACAATCTTGATCAACGATGTAAAGCATTGAGTGCTGAGATCAAAGTACTTAAAACATGGGCATAAAAGGCATAATCTCGACAATAAAACTTAGCAACCATGTTATAACATGAAAAGTAACACAAACAAAAGATCATGAGTAATGAAGCATTGAAAGTCAAGTGTGTGTTTCAACCATATAGAAAAACATAGCAAAGTGGTTTTCAGCTTGTCCTTCATGGAGTAGCAAAACATAAATGCATAGGACACCTTCAAGTTTAAGAGGGCGACTAGATACAAATAATTTAAGAACAAGCAAAACCATAATCATGAATCAATCAATAATAAATTTTGAGACTATGCACATTAAACTCAGAATGACAACTATGCTCTCTTAGATGGTGCATAAAGGTAGAAGGTGGAGACTCAACATAAAAGTAAAAGAAAGGCCCTTCGCAGAGGGAAGCAGTGATTAAACATGTGCTAGAGCTTTTCATTTATAAAAAAGAGAGATAAAAATTTGTTTTGAGAGGTGGTTGTTGTTGTCAACGACTGGCAATGGGGTTCTTACTATCTTCCATACTGAGCAAATTTTTGAGAAAGATATTGGCACTTTGGTGCTCTTTTATAAAGCTTGGCACTCCTCCCCACTTTTCCTTTCACAAACCATGGCTAACCGATTCCATCGGGTGCCCACCAACTTTCACATACCATGGAGGAGTGCCTTTTTTCTTTTTTCTTTTTTCTTTTTTTCTTTTTTTATTTTTTGGAATAAAACAATATGGAAGATAGCAAATCCGACCACTACGTCCCCATGAGCTGAAAACAGTATCACAAAATGAGAAGTATTTTGAAGGTTTTTTTTTGAAAGGTAGCACATGAAAATTTACTTGGAATGGCTTGCAAATACCATGCATAGGAATTTATAGTGGACTCATTGGAAAACTTGGTTTTTGGGAGTTGGATGCACGAGAAGTATTCCCTCTCAGTACAAAATGAAGGCTAGCAAAAGACTAGGAGCGACCAACTAAGAGAGCAATAATCATGCATAGCGACAAAACATCATTAACTGAAGCATAAAGTGATATCACAAGTCAAAAACCAAATGATCATAGAGGCTATATGGCGACTTATTAAAGTCAAACATGTTGTAAGCATGTGCCAAGTCAACCCAAATAAAGCATCAAAGGAGAAAACCACAATAATATGCTCCCACATAATAAAAACAACGCATGATTTTTTCAAAGGCTCATTAAGCAATCTCAGTCATTTGAGACAAGTCATGCTACAGCAAAAACTACTAAGCATACTATCAAAATGACATCAAGCATGACATGCAAAAGTCTAAGTCCCAGTCTAAACAAGCTCCCATTTGTACCACTATAGTCATGAAACTTTTTCTCTTTTCCAACACCATTCAAACCTTTTTGAAACAACTCTTTAAGATGAAAACCAACATAGACCAGTGGTCTAAATGCACCTTGATACAAAGATATAACAAGATCTAAACAAAAATCAAGGCGAAAAATGAAAGCTAAATGCAGTACTAGAAAAAGAGAACACTCGTTGAACGATAAGAGTGAAAACTAGAGTGTTCTTGGCAATGAAAAATGGAGTGTGTCTTCTCCAAAAGAAATTTGTTGGGGTCCAACCATTTATTTCAGAAAGCAAAACAAAAGAAAACTGAAAGCGAAAGTAAAGACGCTCCAAGAAAAATGCATAGAATATAAAGCAATAAAAATATAGTGTCTTGAAAGGTGACCTGATTTTTGCCGATGAAGAAGGGGTGCCTCGGGGCATCCCTAAGCTTTGACGCTTGTACCTCTTGGATATTTCTTGGGGTGACATCGGCATCCCCAAGTTTGAGCTTTTGTCCATACTTCTTCTCATCTCATCACTCTCCTTTCCCTACAGATGAAAACTTCCTTCATACAAAACTTCACACAATTCTATTAGCAACATTAGTATAAGCATGATAATAAATCTACTCTTTTGGTTCAGTTTCAAACTCAAATATACCATCCATTAAAGCATAAGCTACTATAGAAACTTTCTCACAAGTTCCGTGATCAAAAGAACTCAAAAAGAAAGCGATCGAGAGGCAAACACAAATAGTGGCAGAAATCTATCAAAACAGAACAGCTGACAAAGATCGATTTTTTGGAGGATCTTTGGTTGCTCAAATCGAAAAGTGAAAAACTAATGAAAGTTTGGAAATAACCTGGGTCATGTGCACAAGAAATCTGAGATTAAAAAGATATTCTGAGAGTTTTCACAAATTTTTACGGTGCAGCCCAAAAATCTGTTTCAGGACAGCAACTTCCCCAAATCTTACCTTCCTCAAATTAGAGGTTCTTCTTGGCACAAAAATGAAATAAAATGATAAGGAGACGTAATTACAGTAGTAATAACTTCCAAGACTCAAATAAAAGAAAAATTACTGTAAATAAAACATTGGGTTATCTCCCAAGAGTGCTTTTCTTTAACGCCTTTGAGCTAGGCGCAGAAAGCGGAAATCAAGTAATATCAAGCGATGTAGCATCAAGTTCATAATTTGCTCTAAGAATAGTCAAAAAGTAATTTCTTTCTCTTCCTAGGGAAGTGTTCCATACCTTTCTTGAGTGGAAATTGATATTTAATGGTGCCTTCCTTCATATCAATGATGGCACCAACTGTTCGAAGAAAAGGTCTTTCCAAAATAATAGGACATGAAGCATTGCTTTCAACATCCATAACAAGGAAATCAACAGGAACAAGGTTATTTTTAACCATAATAAGAACATAATTAATCCTTCTCAAAGGTTTCTTCTTAGCAATATCAGCAAGAGGAACATCAAAATAACAAGTTTCAAGTGGTGGTAAACCAAGCATATCATAAATCTTTCTAGGCATAATAGAAATACTTGCACCTAGATCACATAAAGTATGGCAATCAAAATCATTCACATTCATATCAATGATGGGCTCACAACCATCTTCTAACTTCTTGGGAATAGAAACCTTTTGTTTCAACTTTTCTTCCCTAATTTTCATGAGAGCATTCGTAATATGCTTTGTAAAAGCAACATTCATAGAACTAGCATTAGGACTTAAAGCAAGCTTTTGCAAGAACAAAATTACTTCAGAGATATTGCAACCATCAACATCAAAATCATTAAAAGAAGTAGAGCTATTGTCTCCCATACTCCAAAAAATTTCAGCACTTTTTGTAGAAAAAGTTTTTGCAGTTTTAGGCTTTTTCGCACAAGGAGTAGGAGTTTTCTCTACACCAATCAGAGTAAGAGGATTGCTAGCATTTGAAGCAACATTAATAGAGGTGGTAATAGTACATACCTTCATATTTTTAGCCATCTCGTCTTCTCTTTCCCACCTGGCATGTAATTCTGCTAGCATCCTAACATTTTCATCAATTCTAATCTGGATGTCATTCAAAGTCTTGCTTTCTTTCACATCATTAGGCAAAACTTTTAGTTTCAGAAGTTCAACATCAAGAGCAAGGCTATCAATTTAGAAGCAAGAATATCAATTTTATCCAACTTTTCCTCAACAGACTTGTTAAAAGCAGTTTGCTTACCGATGAAGTCCTTGAGCATGACTTCAAGCTCAGAGGGCACGCCCCTAGTGTTGTTGGAGGAACTAGCACAGTGGCCCTCGCAAATGCGAGGGCATTATTTGTAGTTGGTTGAAAGTGTTTAAGGAATAGAAATATGATTTTACTGATATCATGTTATATTTGATCTGTAAACCAAACTATGTTCCTGCCAGATATTTATTTAGTACATGATATTAGTTGTCTTTGATAAAACATTGTTAAATTAATATAATATAATATATTCTCCTAAATAGGTATGTAATATTAAATAGTAAGAATCATCTTGTTCTAATATTTCTTCATCTCATTGGCTCACTCCATGTCATAACATGCAATGTTTTAGAAACATGAACATGGTGACACTTTAGCCATTATTATCTATATGAACATATTCGTAAGGACAAACTCTTTTCTTCTCGGCATATATGTACACATGTTTATACATTAATAGACAAAGTTAGAGAGGTACGACTCTAAGTTTCCCTGACTCTTAACTATCCTTATCTTCGTTGAAAGGTTCTACGCGCTTGGTCACATGTATATTTTATGGTGTGCAAAATGACTATTAATCGGTCATCAATATTTATGTGCAATTGGAATAAATATATGCTCTTATGTTGATTTTGCTACATGAGAGAAAGGACACATAACCATACAAACCAAGCAATATCTGCCAAAAAAAATTGAATAGTATTGATACATTGAGGGGATGTACTAAATATGAAACATAATGAGCGCACACCTGTGGTGATTTAGCCATGTGTATATCATTAAGGCAAAATATTGCATAGTGTATGGGACGTTCGAGTCGATAGTGTGTTGACTAAAGTTATATCTTCCTCAAATTTGAAGGTTAGATATTTTGTCTCTGATCAAGTATGGATATTTTTTGAGTGTAGGGACATTCTCATCCTCGCGATAATATGTGTTGGCTCTGTCTTATGTGTATCATTAAGGCGGTAATTTTTTATTATGAGGGATGTTCCTATCGATAGTGCGGCAAATATTCTGACTTCATCAATCTTAAAATTCCATGATTCCCATCTTTGCACTTCCACATGAGTTTTGTGGAGTGTTGATGTAATGGCAGTCCAATAAAATTTTAATTTATGTGTACTCAATAATAGGCACAATGTACTGCGATCAATGTTGTGACTTCATTAATTTTAGAATTTTATGACGCTAAAATTTTGTCAGTGTTTTGTGAATGTGTTGCTGATGACATCCGAATAAAATTTTCATTTATGTGTACTCAATCATAGAAAAATAATAATTCATCTATTCATAATTACCAATGTTCTATGTTTAGTCAAAATAAACTATTGTAAAGTTTGATTGAATATATTAAAAATATCAACATTAAAAAATCATTATTATTAAAATTACTATAAATCATAAAATATACTTTTATTATATGAAATTCGAATGTACATGTTGATATTTATTGCTACTTCCTTGATCAAACTTTACAAAATTTAAGTTTGAAAAATTCAAAATATAGGGTAAATAAAAAAGTACATACTATTAGTATTTTTTTGTAAGCTATCCACATCCTAGAAGCTCTTGCCGTCATGGTTATTTATTTCCCTATGGCTAGCACCTTTTAGCCTGTTGAACCGGTCGTTCTAGGCAGGGAGTCTCCTACGGAGCTGTTTTTTTTTCTCTTGCACCAATCGTTCTAGCTAGGGAGTCTCCTACGGAGTAGTTTTTCTTTTGAAATCGGATGGATATGTGTAGGCACGTTATAGACGTGACAGCTGATGTGTACACGGTTTTTATTTTACGTGATATTTTCTATGTGACAACAAATGCTTTATAAAATCTCAGCCATATATTTAAGATCTAACTATCAAAATTAATATAGATGATGTGGATTAATGTGGTGCCTCTATTTTAGAACCCTGTATTGTGCTTTTAGTATATAATAGAATAGATTACCATAAGAGTTGTGATGACCCACAAGTATAGGGGGTGTATCATAGTACTTTCGATAAATAAGAGTGTCGAACCCAACAAGGAGCAGAAGGTGTTGACAAGTGGTTTTGATCAAGGATTCACTGTAAATACTAGCAAACGGGTTTTCAGGGGTATTTGGTAATGCAAATGAATAAAGTACGAGTAAATGAAAGACAATAGTAATAATTGCTGCAAGTGGCCCAATCCTTTCTAGAGCAAAGGATAAGCCGGTTGTGTAACTTATGATAACCAAACGTTCTTGAGGACACACAGGAGTTTCTGTCAAGTGCTTTCGCTTCATACCGCTAAATAATCTTTATTGGTTTGATAAGTGTTATGGGGGGTGAACCTATGCTAGCGCACTACCCTTACTAGGATAAATACACACTTGTGATTATACCCCTTGCAAGCATCCACAAATACAAGAAAGTAATTAAGATAAATCTAACCACAGCCTTAAACTCTAAGATCCTACGCTCCCTGGTGCAATGGTTTCCCAACGGAGGTTTAGGTTTCTGTCACTCCAGCAACCCCACAATTGGTAGCCAAATACACAATGCATCTCACTAGGCCCATAAATGGTGAAGTATCATGTAGTCGACATTCACATGACACCACTAGTGAAATAACACCACAACAAATAAATATCAAACCATTAAATATTACTCAACATAATTCCACTACTAATGACTTGGCTTCTCCCATGTCCTCAAGAACTAAACAAACTACTCACAAGACATCATATGGATCATGATCAGAGGTGAAATAATAGTAAATAACAATCTAAACATAAACCTTAATTCAACGGTTCCACTCAATAGCGTCAACCACAAGAGTAATCAACACCGGGAAAGTTTCCCCTAAGAATTTGACAAGATTCAACTCAAGATGTTACAGCGGGATGGCGTGGTGATGATGGAGATGAAGGTGCTGGTGATGAGGATGATGGTGATGATGATCCCGATGAAGTCCGACCTGATGATGATGATGATGGCGACGATCTCCCCTCTCCGGGAAGGAATTTCCCCGGCAGATTTCTGCCTGTCGGAGAGCTTTTCTTTCTCTGGTGTTTTCCGCCCCGCAGAGGCGGCGGTATCTATCTCTGAGCCCCCCCATTGACTTAGGTTTTCGGGGACGATCAAATACACGAAGGGGGGATGGCAGAAGTGGGCCAGGGGGGCCACACAACAAGCCGGCGCGGCCAGGGGTCAGGCCGCGCCCCCTGTGTGTGTGCCTGCCCCGTGGCTCCTTGAAACGTCTCAAAGGTATCTATAATTTTTGATGCTCCATGCTTATTTTTACACCATTTGCTTAGTGTTTTGTTACACTTCATGGCATTTTTATGCATTTTCCCGAACTAACCTATTAACGAGATGCCACAGTGCTAGTTCCCTGTTTTCTGCTGTTTTTGTGTTTCAGAAAAGTTACACAGGAAATATTCTCGGAATTGGACGAAACAAAAGCCGAACATCCGGAAATTTACCGAAGCTTCCAGAGAACCGAAGAGGAGACGGAGAGGGGCCACAGGGCAGCCACACCACAGGGCGGCGCGGCCTGCCCCTGGCCCGTGCCCCCTGGTGGTGAGGCCACCCTGGCCCACCTCTGGCGCCGTCCCTTCCCCTATAAAGACCCCCCGACGGGAAAAACCTAAACACCTAATCACTTTTCTAGAATACATCGCGATTCGCCGCCATCGACCCGAGATCGGGAGGGTCCAGAAGCTCTTCCCGGCACCCTACCGGAGAGGGGAATCACCACCGGAGGTCTTCTTCATCGCCATGCTTGCCTCCGACGCAATGAGTGAGTAGTCTACCTTGGACTATGGGTCCATAGCAGTAGCTAGTTGGTTGTCTTCTCCACCATGTGCTTCATGTTTAGATCTTGTGAGCTGCTTTATATGATCGAGATCACCGTTATGTAATTCTACATGTTGTATTTGTTGGGATCCGATGAATATTGCTGTTATGATTGAGTTGATGTGCTGAATATTATCTTATGTTATCTCTATGTTGCTTATGATCTTGCATGCTCTCCGTTGTTAGTAGCTATCTTGGCCGAATAGATACTAGTGACTCCAAGAGGGGGTATTTATGCTCGATGGTGGGTTCATGCCGCTATTCAATCTGGGGGAGTGACAGAAACCTCTAAGGTTGTAGATGTGCTATTGCCACTAGGGAGAAAACAACATTCATATGCTCAAGGGCATATGCTTTGTTTACATTACACACTTTGCTTAATGCAGTTATCTGTTGTTCGCAACTTAATACTTGTGGAGTTCTCGGATTGATTCGCCACAAGTGGATTATTAGTCATAGATGCAGTTGGATGACGGTCTATGTATCTTGTTGTAATGCCCAGAGTAAATCTCATAGTGATCCTCTCGACATATGCACGTTGTCGTTATTCTATCAATTGCCCAACTGTAATGTAATATCCCAGCATTTAGGATCAAACGAAGGGTAGAAATAGGACTCTTGTGCATTTATGCATCTAAAGACTTGAGTAAATTTTTTGCAAATTCAAAAACCTGAGAGAGCAAAGCTCCTTTCTAATCACCTTTAGAGCTAGGGGTTATTAGAATGCTATGGGCCTTGTTATGATCTCTTGATGTTGTTGTTTAAGTGAATTAGGAAGTTCATTTTGATTGTTGAATATTCCCAAATTTGAATTAATGATCAATAATAAAGAAATAACTCAATTATTATTTGAGTTGGATAATAGAATTCAAATAAGTAAATAAAGTAAGTTGGAATGTTACTTTATTAATATAAACCACTTATACAATATTCTTCACAATATTGTAAATCAAAACTAAAAGTAGAATAAGAAATAAATTGGAATTACACTTTATTATTTAAGCACAATAATACAATGTCTTTACAGATATTTGTTTAAGCAAATGAATTACAAAAAGGTAAATAACAGAAAACTAATCCTAGACTAAGTCTTGAGAAACATCATCTTCTAAGTCTTCTTAATCTGCAACCTGCAAATCAAATCAAACAAACAAAGGAAAATAGAGTTAGGGTTAGAATAATATTACTCTCAGACTTTGGCAAATATTTTGCCATTTGCATCATTGAGTTTTTATGACCAAGTGAAGTATCTGTTCTTTTAATTACTGGGGGTACAAAGCACTAGAGTGTATAGCAGTTTCACAACACAGCCAGTTGAGGATGAGATCGAGCTGAGTGAGGAAGCAGCACACAAGCAGCTCAGTCACTGAACTGAGAAGCAACTGCTAGCAGCACCACAGCAACTCAGCTGAGCCAGCAGCTGGTGAAGATAGGCTCAGCCTGAGCAAGGTGTTCACAACCGAGCAGCACAAGGCCAGCACTGGATCATCACAAGAACTTCACAAGTTCTTACACAGCACCATAACTCCATTAGAATCACACCCAGCAAAACCATGGAGTACTGAAGCTCAAGACCATCCCAGGAGGAGAAGGTCAAGCAAACCGCAGCAGTTCCAGGAGGTGCAGGACAAGAAGTCATCCAGGAGAAGAAGGGCAAGCTACCAGCAGCTGAACTAGGAGGAGAAGGGCAAGCCAGGAGCAAGCCACAACTCACCAAATAGAAGCAGCAGACCAGCCACAAGACCACACCACCAAAGATATTCATCAAAGGTTGGTATTCTACACTGAATACCAGCAGTTGTTTGTTAAACAACCAATTGCATGTATGGTTGGGGGTCATTGTAGTTTTTCCTCAGATTAGCAAAGGGATGCTTTGCTCAATCCATCATTGGAAGTAAATTGTGCAAAGCCAATCCGCATATTCATAGAAAAGGCCTCAGCTTTGCTTCATTGGCAGATCTTAGAAACCACGGTTTCATAGAGCAGATTTGTGCTGGGCACATGTCCTGCTGGACATGCACCTCAAACACACAAGTCTTGCTATCACCATCACACAATCAAGCAGGGGGCACAGAAGCATGCAAAGCACCTCACTACCTAACCTAGCCTCAAACCAGCATCATGGGCTTATACAAAATGGGCAAGTTTCACCATTAGCAGACCAGAGAGAATTGTTGCTGGGCACGGGACCAGAAGGTCATGCACCTCAACACAACTAGCACCTTAACTGACAGTCAGGTCAGTAAACATCAATAAAATCATTTTCCTAGTAATATAAAACTAGGAATCATACTTTGCTTAAGTAAATTCACCACTGAATCTCTGCAACCTTGCAAGATTCATCATCACATAGTTGTCATGGTTAAGCCAGTGATAGAAGCAATAACAGCAGAGTAACCAGCAAATGACCAGGCATAGATGTTAACTGAATCTAGAAATTTAGTTAGACACCATCAACATTTTGATATCATGAATCACAGGAGGGGAACCTAGCACACCAAGTTGCTGATGTTAACTGAAAGCTTGCAACAGGGCACGTTTCAGAACAACATTTCTGTTAGAGAAATACATTGACAAAGTAGGGGACACAACAGGTTCATCACAGATCAAGCATCACATCACTGAATAGAAACCACTAAATCAAGCTAGCATCAGCTAACAGCATCACAGAACAAAGTCTGTGAGCTTGGCTCACTGACCTTGACCAGCTGGCCAGAGACCGTGGCCAGAGAAGAAGGAGAAGAATAGAGAGGAGGAGAAGTCACGCTCACCATCGCCTGGGTGCTCGTCTGGACGGCATGGCAGGGCAGTGCCTGCGCGGCCGGCCAGAGGCTGCCCAGGGTAGTCTTCACCACAGCACACCAGGAGCACCACATCACGGCGACCACACACACACCTCACAACCACCAGAGGTTGCACAACAAGCACAGGAGAGGGCTCGGCAAAGCATCAAGTTGGAGGCGCTGGCGATGGCGGAAACCGAGGGAAAACCACCCACAGATCTCCCCGGAGGGGAAGCTCCCATCGATTCCAACTGGAGGAGGTGGTAGAGGGAGTTGGGGCGACGATTTTGCCCCAAGCATCGGCGGCGGAGGCCACCGGAGTTGGCCGGAATGGTCGGGCGACGGCGACGGCAATTTAGGGTTCTCCAGAGCTCAGGAGGAAGAGAGGGGGAGAGTGAGGGGGCTGGGCTAGGTCGGTTGACCGAGCCAGACCCGAGCCGGTCTGGTTCAACCGAACCAGGTGGGCTGGTTGGGCCTAATGGGCCAAAGCCCATTTGTTCAAATCAAATTTTGAAATCTTTTAAATTCCATTCTCCAAAAATCCTAATTGTTATTAATTATAATAAAAATTAAGTCTTTTCTTTATTAAATTAATCCTTTCCTTTTCAAATAACTTCAATAGAAGTTTTATAACTTAAAAGTTGATTTAAAACCTTAATTAATTGTTTTAATACATATTAGGGTAAAACACACCAATAGTACTTTGTGTTATATTAAAACACTTTAACCATATCAAGTCTTGGGTAAAACACACAAATAAGAAAACAAAGACTAAGAATCACCATGCATTGCGTATCATTGCACATAGCATCCATCTGCTTCTTTAAACATTGTCCTTATCGGACAATGATTGAATTCTTGTAGAACAAGGAGATCAGGAGTATCGCCAAGTATCCGACTCCACTACCTTTCAGTCACAAGGCAAGTTTATCTTGCTCATATCTCTTGATTGCACTAGTTTTGAAACTTCTTGCAAAGTGTTGACTTCAAACTCTAACATTTCAAAAGGGATGAAAAACCTATTTTCATAAGTAATATGACTAGAGGTTATCGACCAGTGGTGATAACCTAGGATGGCTGGCAGGTGGAACCACGGTAAGATTGTGATGGTGGAGGTTCCACTTGCACGGGAAAGTAAACCTAGGATTAACTACAAATGCCACAGTTATTCTTGTGCCGTAAAAACCATGTCGTCCAAGAGACTTGGAATGGGATGGGAAAGTCATCTGTATCTTCTCTCGTTCGCATGTCAACGGACACTCAGCTACCGTTCACCGTATGTCTTGCGAGAATACGTGCACATGGGTGGGACCCCTTAGTGCCCACGGCCACTGGTGTCTATGATGGTCCGCAAGGGACGCCTAGGTACTTCATCGTTGGGGGTGAATATCAGGGGCACAACCTGCTTGCGTGAATTGGGTGGGCATGCGTTGTGCGGAGAAGGCAGTGAATGGCTTGGATCAATGACTGGGCCCCACACCATGGAAGTGTGGACGGGAATGTACGCCCGGTTGTGCAGCAAGGCTTTGATCTCTTTTGGAAGGACACACCTCTGCAGAGTGTAAAAAGATGTGACATGTTACCCCTTGTTCTGGGAAGGAGCTGCAAACGCGGCAGGAAAGGTGCTCTCAAGGCACTATTACCCTATGTTGGTTGTTGGGCATAGTTTTTTAAAGTAAAAACAATCTTTCAAGAAACCTTTGATAAAACCTTGCATTGGCCTGTGACTCTTTTGGATCCATGGCTGTAGGTAGTGCATATCACACAACTTCTTTCTAAGGAAACTTGCTGGGTAACGCTCGTTACTCACCCCAATCTCTTAAACCCTTGCTAGACTGTGAAGTGCTTGATGAGGCAACTCTGAACGCCATCGGAGGCTAGCAGGACATCTTCTACGAGGAGCCAGATCTTTCTCGCGGAGTTGAAGGCATGGATTACTTCATACGCTATGGAGCGTCTTCCGACGAGGACTCAGAATGAAGAAAGACTAACTAGTAGAACAGTATCATAGTCGAGGAACCGAGCAACTGTAGAATAGGAATAAGTTGTTGAGTTCTTCACATGTTTAATTATTTGAAGCTTTCCAGTTGATGTAAACACTAAGCACTTGAGGTGTTCTCTCATGGGGAGCATTTCGTTATCATCACGCTTTGGTTTGTAATAATATGAGTTCAGTTTGTATTCGGGCCCGCAATGTTTCTGCTGTACCATTCTGAGGGATGTAATATTTGTGGAGGTTTGTTCCGCAAGTGTTATGTCAACGACTTGCATACTACAACATGCAGTGGTATGCTGGGTCATCGCAGCTGGTATCAGAGGAGTTGCTTTGACCTTAGGTTGGAAACCTAGTAAAGGGATAGAACCTGTAGGAGTCTAGTAGCAACGGTAAAGAGTTCTCTAAATCTATGATGGTTATTCACCTGGGAATAACTTAGTCATATTTTTAGTGTTACAATTCTTTATTATGATGCATCATACTAATTCCATATCCTATTCTTGTAACAGCTATTATGGCATCGAGAATTCCAGCACGCACCGTTTGGTCATAGAGGAAGACTCTGGAAGACTATGAGGGAACCTTGACTGAGCAGTTAGGATCACTGTTACGGGCTTTTGGACTCAGCACCGACATCCCTGTTAAGACCTATACTTACAAGGATGACGGGACTGCGGTCAAGTACCGTGTCATGATCATGCTACCAGATGGATTAGCACCTAGTCCAGTTCAGCTTTCCGGAGAAGGAAGAGGATAGACTGCAGCTTATCACGAGGTGGTAGTGCAAGCTATTGCGACTATTAGGGAGTACAGAGCAGTGGAGTTAGCAGGTACCACTTTTACCGCTATCCCTCATGACTCACTGATGGATGAGCCAGGAATGGATCACGATGTTCTGGTAAAGAAGAAGCCGAAGTTGGCAGCTAGACTTCTTGATAGGTATAGGAAGATGGTGGGATCACTATATAACACCCACCAGGTCATTGTGGAGGACAAGGCTGAGATGCTTGATGACCTCATGATACGTCTCAAACGTATCTATAATTTTTGATGCTCCATGCTTGTTTTTACACCATTTGCCTAATGTTTCGTTACACTTCATGGCACTTTTATGCGATTTCCGGAACTAACCTATTGACAAGATGCCACAGTGCCAGTTCCCTGTTTTCTGCTGTTTTTGTGTTTCAGAAAAGCTACACATGAAATATTCTCGGAATTGGACAAAACAAGTTCCAGAAGTCTTATTTTTCCTGGAAGTTTCCAGAGAACCGAAGAGGAGACGGAGTGGGGACACGAGGGCCCCACACACCAGGGCGACGCGGCCCAGGCCCTGGCCGTGCCCCCTATGTGTGAGGCCACCCTGGCAGCCCCCTGACGACGCCCCTTCGCCTATATAAAGCCTCGGGACGGAAAACCCTAAGGGAATCGGTGAAATTTCCAGAACAGTTCCGCAGCGCTGCCGCCGTCGAAGACAAATTTCGGGGGACAGAAGTCTCTGTTCCGGCACCCTGCCGGGACGGGGAAGTGCCCCCGAAGCCATCTCCATCGGTCTCCATCGTCGTCTCCGCCGTCTCCATCGACCTCACCGCCATCTCCATCAACCTTGCTGTCTCCTATGATGAGGAGGGAGTAGTTCATCCCCGGGGCTGAGGGCTCTACCGGTAGCTATGTGGTTCACCTCTCTCTCCCATGATGTGATCTTTATGTGATCGTGAGCTTTTTATCATGTTGAATAAGTAGATGCTACTCTTCATCATTATGCATACTCTAGTGGTGTTATTAAAGTAATCTATTCCTCATGCCATGGTGTAACGGTGACAGTGTGTGCATCATGGTGGTACTTGGTCTAGGCTACGATTGTGATCTCTTATGGATTATGAGAATAATTATCACTATGATAGTATTGAAGTGATCTATTCCTCCTTTCATGGTGTAATATTGACAGTGTGTGCACCGTGTTAGTACTTGGTATAAGTTGCAATAATATTTATATTGAGTTATGATTTGATTTGGATATCTCTATGAGCGGTGTTTGTCAAGTACTTGATGAACTTTAAGGGGTGCTTCTGTAGCCACTACGCAATGATTAGTGTTATTCAATAGGAGAGTAATTCAGAGTAGCATAGTGAAGAGAAGTTATTTATGTGTTCAATTATGTTATATTTGTTGGGAGTGTGTCCACTAGTGAAAGTATTATCCCTAGGCCTTGTTTCCAAGCTTTGCACACCGTTTACTTGCTGTTTTGTTACTTGTTTGCTTGCTGCCATTTTTATTCTAGATTGCATTTACTACTTATAATCATCTATACCACTTGTATTTCACTATCTCTTCGCCGAACTAGTGCACCAATACATCTGACAAGTGTATTTGGTGTGTTGGGGACACAAGAGTCTTTCTGTATCGTAATTGCAGGGTTGTTTGAGAGGGATAGCTTTGACCTCTTCCTCCCTGAGTTCGATAAACCTTGGGTGATCCACTTAAGGGAAACTTCCTGCTGCTCTACAAACCTCTGCACTTGGAGGCCCAACACTGTCTACAAGAACAGACGCGTGCGTAGACATCAAGCTCTTTTCTGGCGCCGTTGCCGGGGACGTAAGGTAAAAGGTACTCGCATCCTCCTGTGTGAGTGCTCAGAGTTATTTCCTTTAGATTCTGCAATTACATCTTTTTGTTTCTTGTTTTTATTTTCACTAGTTAGGCTTAATGGAAAACAAAGAGTTTTTAGTCTTTTTCCTGAGTTTAGATATGAAGTGTTTGAAGAGAAAATTGAAAAACCTTTGGAGCTTAATTTGCATGCTAATAGTGTTGTTAGTATGAATGCTTTGAACACCGTTATTGCTAATGCTATAGAAAAGTCTAAGCTTGGGGAAGCTGGTTTTGTTAAGCATGATATTTTTAGTTCCCCAGCTTTAGTGGAGAAAGTTTGCTCTGATGATATTTTATCTCCCATATGTGATGTTTCTAATGATGCTTGTGCTCCTCATCCTTTTAAAATACCTACGAAGATTGTTGAACGTGTTAGGGATAACTGCTATTCAGGAGATGGAACTGTCCATCCTGGTGATCATTTGCTCTTTATACATGAATTATGCGAGTTGTTCCAGTGTGCAGGTATTTCAATGAACCAAGTTAAGAAGAAGCTATTCTCTTTATCACTGAAAGGCAGATCTGAGGAGTGGTATCGACTGCTCCAAGATGGTCGATCTATTGACTGGGAGGAAATTGAACCTCTCTTTTATTCTAAATTCTATCCTTCTAGTCAGGTTTATAAAGATAGGAACTACATTTATAATTTTCATCCGCATGAGGGAGAAAGCATTGCCCAAGTGTGGGGAAGATTGAAGTTACTAATGCACAAATGTCCTATTCATGATCTTCCTCGTAATATTGTTATTAATAATTTTTATGCAAGGCTTTTAGGATATTACAAGGACTATCTAGATGCATGCTTTGATGGGTCTTTCACAAGCAAGGATGTCGACACCAAGTGGGGTCTGCTTGATACAATTCAAAACAATATTGAAGGTTGGGATAGCGACAAAGGTAAAGGATCAGGTATGAATTACGAGTTTGATTGCATTAAGTCTTTTGCTGAAACTGCTAATTTTCAAGAGCTTAGTGCTAAATATGGTCTTGATCCTCAAATTATGGTTGATTGCTTTAAAGCCTTTCCTTCCCATATGAATGTTCCTAAAGGAAATGGGGACATACATCATGAACCTTTTAAGGACACTTGCATAGAAAGTGATATTGTTATTGATGATTGCAATAAACATGCTCAAACTTCTAAAAGTACTATTTCTTATAAGCATGTTAATTTTTGTGGAATACATAGACCTTGTGAACAGAGTTACGACAAGGAAGATTATTGCATCACCCACGCAAATGAAGAAACCAGCATGTGGCTCAAGGATCTAGATGTGCGTAGTGAAAGGGTTTGTGAGCTTTATCCTTTTCTTTGTGAATTTTGCGGTGAAAAGGGTCACTTTAATTTTCAATGCCCAATTAATCGAACGAGTACCGCAGATTTGTATTGTGATGATAAGATTACTTTCAATCAGTATGATGAGCTTACTTTGTTTTTGAATTGTGAAGAGATATCTAGAAAGATTTATTTGGTTGATATGAGAGATGCTGATATTAATAGTACCCTTCATGGTTGTCGTCTCTATTGTGCTAAAGATTGCCTCGCAAATACTTACTTGCAAGATCTTATAAAACATGACATTTTGCCAAGCTATGACAGGACTAATAGATGTTTCGATCTTATTAATAGAGAGGAGGAATCCTCCTAAGTTTCTTCTGTTGTTTCTGTCAGCAAACCAGATTATGTGGAGAAGATGCCTTTCCCTCCTAAAGATTATGTGGAGAAGATGCCTTTCAAGTCTCTCCCTCCTAAAGGAGAGAGTAAGAAGAGTATGAAGAAGAAGAAGAGGAGTAAGAGGCGAGAGGACACGGTATCTTCCCCTAAGCGTTATGATCCTGCTATAGATTATGATAATTCTGATTGGGATGATGTTCCTATGCCTGTTACCTATGTTAGTGATCATGATTGGTAAAAGCACTCTACTTTTGATATTGAAAATCTTTTTGGTACCAATTCTAAGGTTAATAATTGTTGTACCATTAGTACTATCCATGTTCCTTCTTATGATGATATGTTTGATGAATATGCTTTGCGAAATAGCTGTTCTCTAGTTTATGATGGTTATGATGATGGGTATAATATTTTCAGTTCACCTACTGTTGAGGAGAAAAATAGTTATGATTACAATATGCCTCCTATTTTTGATGATTATGGTGATGAGAATAATTATTCTATTGAATCTGCTCCTACTACTATTGTTCATGTGGGGAGTATTAATCCTTTTATGCATGTGGCTCATGATAGGGATGCTTTATGTGATAGTTATATTGTTAGTTCTATTCATGATGCTACTGAAACTTATTATGAGAGAGGGAAACATGGTTTGATGGATCTCAACAATATTGAGTTTCCCCTCTGTATGTTGCAATTCTTGAAGTTGTACTTGTTTTGCCTTCCTATGCTTTTTGCCTTGCGCTTTTATGACTTGTCTCTTTACAAGACTATTTTTCATAGGAAGTGGTTTAGATTTAAATGTGTTCCATATTTGCTTTTTGATGCTCTCTATTGCTTTAAGTTCCTATATGGCGCCTTTGCCTCAAGCTCTTATATGGCGCCCACATGAGCATCTTTGCAAATTACTGCGCCTAGCTCAAAGGCGTTAAAGAAAAGCACTCTTGGGAGATAACCCATTGTTTTATTTTCAGTACCTTTTCTTTTATTTGAGTCTTGGAAGTTATTACTACTGTAATAACCACTCCTTATCCTTTTTATTTTATTGTTGTGCCAAGAGAAGCCTCTAATTTGAGTGAGGTAAGATTTGGGGATGTTGCTGTCCTAAAACAGTTTTCGGTTCTGCACCGTAAAAATTCATGAAAATTCTCTAAATATCTTTTGGACCTGAAATTTCTTGTGCATATGCCCCAGGTTATATCCAAAGTTTCATTAGTTGAACACTTTTTGATTTGAGCAACCGAAAACCCCTCAAAAATTTGACCTTTGTCAGCTGTTCTGTTTTGACAGATTTCTGCCAATATTTGTGTTTGCCGCTTTATCGCTTTCTTTTTGAGTTCTTTTGATCACGAAACTTTTGGGGAAGATGCTACAGTAGTATATTCTTAATATGTGGTGGTTTTAGGTTGAAACCTGAAGCAAAAAGGGTTGATTCATTATTATGTTTATGCTAATGTTGCTAATAGATTTGTGTTTAGTTTTGTATGAGGGAAGTTTTTAAGTGTAGGGATTGGAGAATGATGAGATGAGTTGAAGAATGGACAAAAGCTCAAGATTGGGGATGCCCATGCATCCCCCAAGAAATATCCAAGAAGTACAAGCGTCAAAGCTTGGGGATGCCCCCGAGGCACCCCCTTCTTCATCGGCAAAAATCAGGTCACCTTTCAACACACTATATTTTTATTGCTTCATGCACTATGCGTTTTTCTTGGCGCGTCTTTACTTTTGTTTTCAGTTTTCTTTTGTTTTGTTTGCTGCAATAAATGGTTAGATCACATCATGTTTCTTTTGGAGGAGATGAACTCGCTTATCATTTGCCAAGAACAGTCTAGTTTTCACTCTTATCGTTCAATGAGTGTTCTCTTTTTCTGCTACTACGTTTAGCTTGCATTTTTCGCCTTGATTTTTGTTCAGATCTTGCTTTATCTTTGCATCAAGGTGTATTTGGACCTCTGGTATATGTTGGTTTTCCTCAAAAGATTTTCCTCAAAAAGGTTTGAATGGTGTTGGAAAAGAGAAAAGTTTCATGCAAAAAAAAGTGGTACAAAAAGGAGCTTGTTTAGACTGCGGCTTAGACTTTTGCATGTCATGTTTGATGTCGTTTTGATTGTATGCTTAGTGATTTTTGCTGTAGTATGACTTGTCTCAAATAACTGAGATTGCTTAATGAGCCTTTGAAAAATCATGCGTTGTTTTAATTATTTGGAAGCATTATTTTGGTTTTCTCCTTGATGCTTTATTTGGGTTGACTTGGCGCATGCTCACACATGTTAGACTCTTACAAAGTCGCCAATAGCCTCTATGATCATTTAGTTTTTGACTTTTGATTCCATCTTATGCTTCTTTTAATGTTGCTTTGTCGCTTTGCATGATTATGGCCATTATTGCTCTCTTAGTTGGTCGCTCCCAGTCTTTTGCTAGCCCTTGCCTTGTACTGAGTATGAGCTCTACTCGTGCATCCAACTCCTAAAAACCAAGTTTTCCAAAGTGTCCACCATACATACCTATTAGCAATTTGCTATTCCAAGTAAATTTGACTTGCTTTTATTTTCTCTTCAAATTAAACTCTTACCAGTGTT
This sequence comes from Dactylis glomerata, assembly GCA_007115705.1. Classification (NCBI taxonomy): domain Eukaryota; kingdom Viridiplantae; phylum Streptophyta; class Magnoliopsida; order Poales; family Poaceae; genus Dactylis; species Dactylis glomerata. The sequence continues at coordinate 1,249,656 of QXEO01000911.1, read as the reverse complement.
ATGAGAAAATTGGTCAGTAAAGCTCTCACGAACCGGAAGGCACACTTTACTTTTTCTTGTTCTTAAAATTTTGACATTGTGGTCTCTTATGTTGAGTTGTTATGCTTGCAAGTTGTAAGTTGTAGACTACCCCAACCATGCCGTCATGGGGCAAGCTTTCAACATTGCACTTCTTATTTGAGTTGATATCGTGATCTTTTGTTTATGGATGCCCGCGGTGTGATATGAATTGGGAATCTTGTGGGGATCATGGAGTTTGTATATGTGTTAGGAAAACGCCTGGGCCGCCAATCTAATCCATGCATAATTCATGGTGGAAATTTGCAGCATACCCATAGTGGACATTCGACGACACATCTCAAAATAAAAAGCTAAACAAATGGTAAATAAAAGAGATGTCGGGGTGTTCATTGTCTGCTTGTCCTGTCATTTTGATATGGGCTTGTTCCATGTCATCGGGCACGGAGGTACCCCGTTGGCGGTTCTCGATGATACGTATATACTTACAATGACAAGAGCCTTGCTTGGGACTCTAAGTAAAGTAGCATGAGGTTTGGGTACTCGTATTCACGGGACACGAGGTTTTCAACTTATGATTTGTCAAGCATATGCATCATAATTGTTCTCGTATTAACTTTAACCATTCAAGATGCTTATGATGGGGGCAATGAGAGCTCAAAGCCAGAAAGTACCATAATTTTTGAAGGTTTATAAAACTTGCAATCACTGCTTCCCTCCGCGAAGGGCCTTTCTTTTACTTTTATGTTGAGTCACCACCTTCTATCTTTATGCACCATTAAGAGAGCATAGTTGTCATTCTTAGTATAATGTGCATTGTCCCAAAGTTTTTATTGATTGATTCATATTGTTGGTTTCACTTGTTCTCAAATTATTTGTATCTAGTCGCCCTCTTAAACTTGAAGGTGTCCTATGCATTTATGTTTTGCTCTCCATGAAGGACAAGCTGAAAACCATTTGTATGTTTTTCCTTATGATTTGAACACATGTTTGACTTTCATTGTTTCATTATTCATGATCTTTTGTTTGTGTTTCTTTTCATGTTATAACATGGTTGCTAAGTTTCTATTGTCAAGATTACGTCTTTCATGCCCATGTTTTAAGTTCTTTGATCCCAGCACTCAATGCTCTACTTAGATAATCAAGATTGTGTAGGTGCATGTCACCTCAAAAATTATTCTTTTGTTATCACTTACCTACTCGAGGACGAGCAGGAGTTAAGCTTGGGGATGCTGATACGTCTCAAATGTATCTATAATTTTTGATGCTCCATGCTTGTTTTTACACCATTTGCCTAATGTTTCGTTACACTTCGTGGCACTTTTATGCAATTTCTGGAACTAACCTATTGACAAGATGCCACAGTGCCAGTTCCCTATTTTCTGCTGTTTTTGTGTTTCATAAAAGCTACACAGGAAATATTCTCGGAATTGGACGAAACAAGTTCCAGAAGTCTTATTTTTCCCGGAAGCTTCCAGAGAACCGAAGAGGAGACGGAGTGGGGCCACGAGGGCCCCACACACCAGGGCGGCGCGGCCTAGGCCCTGGCCATGCCCCTTATGTGTGAGGCCACCCTGGCAGCCCCCTGACGACGCCCCTTCGCCTATATAAAGCCTCGGGACGAAAAACCCTAAGGGAATCGGCAAAATTTCCAGAATAGTTCCGCAGCGCCGCCGCCGTTGAAGACAAATTTCGGGGGACAGAAGTCCCTGTTCCGGCACCCTACCGGGACGGGGAAGTGCCCCCGAAGCCATCTCCATCGGTCTCCATCGCCATCTCCGCCGTCTCCATCGACCTCACCACCATCTCCATCAACCTTGCTGTCTCCTATGATGAGGAGGGAGTAGTTCATCCCCGGGGCTGAGGGCTCTACCGGTAGCTATGTGGTTCACCTCTCTCTCCCATGATGTGATCTTTATGTGATCGTGAGCTTTTTATCATGTTGAATAAGTAGATGCTACTCTTCATCATTATGCGTACTCTAGTGGTGTTATTAAAGTAATCTATTCCTCCTGCCATGGTGTAACGGTGACAGTGTGTGCATCATGGTGGTACTTGGTCTAGGCTACGATTGTGATCTCTTATGGATTATGAGAATAATTATCAGTATGATAGTATTGAAGTGATCTATTCCTCCTTTCATGGTGTAATGTTGACAGTGTGTGCACCGTGTTAGTACTTGGTATAAGTTGCAATAATATTTATATTGAGTTATGATTTGATTTGGATATCTCTATGAGCGGTGTTTGTCAAGTACTTGATGAACTTTAAGGGGTGCTTCTGTAGCCACTACGCAATGATTAGTGTTATTCAATAGGAGAGTAATTCAGAGTAGCATAGTGAAGAGAAGTTATTTATGTGTTCAATTATGTTATATTTGTTGGGAGTGTGTCCACTAGTGAAAGTATGATCCCTAGGCCTTGTTTCCAAGCTTTGCACACCGTTTACTTGCTGTTTTGTTACTTGTTTGCTTGCTGCCATTTTTATTCTAGATTGCATTTACTACTTATAATCATCTATACCACTTGTATTTCACTATCTCTTCGCCGAACTAGTGCACCTATACATCTGACAAGTGTATGGGGTGTGTTGGGGACACAAGAGACTTTCTGTATCATAATTGCAGGGTTGTTTGAGAGGGATAGCTTTGACCTCTTCCTCCCGGAGTTCGATAAACCTTGGGTGATCCACTTAAGGGAAACTTGCTGCTGCTCTACAAACCTCTGCACTTGGAGGCCCAACACTGTCTACAAGAACAGACGCGTGCGTAGACATGACCTCACAGACACCATTAGGAGGCAGGAGCGAGCTCAGATGACTAGGCAGGAGTCGGAGGGATCACACTTCTCACCGGTTGTGGGAACTCACAGTTACCCGACACAGCCTGGACCTTCCAGGTATTCACCCACTCCAGAGCCTATACATTACCCAGTTATCACTTCTAGTATGGAGGCGCAACAGGGTCTCAAGGGGGTCTCGGAGTCTGAGCTTCCCATTGAGAACTCTGATGGGTGGACGTTTGACTGGCTGGGAGATGGCCAACAGTATACTAGCTCGTATGGAGGGACAGCTCATGCGGCAGGAGGAGGAGATGCCGTAGTCACTCCTGTTGTATCTGTTGAGGAGGAGGATCCTATGGAGGTTCAGTTTGAGAGTCAGGATCCGGTTGAGACACCTATGGAGCAGGATGCACCGTTTGACCACACCTACTGCACCGAGAGTGTGTGTTATGGAGAGGCGGAGCCTTTCCCGACTATGACTGCTCACGAGACCAGGGTGTACTTTGAGAGCTACCTCGGACTGAATGGACTCGTGTTGAGTGATACCTCTACTATGGACACGTCTGACTCGGACTATGTTCCGGGCGGTAGGCCGTTCGTTCCAGAGACAGTGCGCCAGACTACACGCCAGCATGGGTGGACTCCGGGCATGTACTATGAGCCGTGAGACCAGGACGGGATGTCAAGATCAAGTCAGAAGCTTAGTTGTATCTGTGAATGCAGCTAGTGCTAGTAGTATGTTGTAATAATAAGAGAGACGGTAGAACTTTTCAGTCTCGATCCATGAGTGTACTCCACCTGTGAGAGTACGTGTTGTAATAATGACTATGTATCAGTTTGTATGTGTTGTATCATATGTACCTTGTATTTGGTTTTCTTGCGATCTTCCATTTGGAGTTGGATTTCTGTTTTCCATTGTGTGACTAGTTCTGGGCATGAAGTGAAGCTCAGAAAGCATGGTGATACGTCTCCAACGTATCTATAATTTTTTATGCTCTATGCTTGTTTTTACACCATTTGCCTACTGTTTCGTTACACTTCGTGGCGCTTTTATGCATTTTCCGGAACTAACCTATTAACAAGTCGCCACAGTGACAGTTCCCTTTTTTTTTGCTGTTTTTGTGTTTCAGAAAAGCTACATAGGAAATATTCTCGAAATTGGACGAAACAAGTTCCTAAAGTCTTATTTTTCCCGGAAGCTTCCAGAGATCCGAAGAGGAGTCGGAGGGGGGCCACGAGGGCCCCACATACCAGGGCGGCGCGGCCCAGCCCCTGGCCATGCCCCCTACGTGTGAGGACGCCTCGGTCCACCTTTGACGATGCCCCTTCGCCTATAAAGACCCCCCGACGGAAAAAACCTAAGTACTCGATCAATTTTCCAGAAACACATCGCGATCCGCCGCGGCCGTCGACCCGAAGATCGGGAGGGTCCAGAAGCTCTTCCCGGCACCCTGCCGGAGAGGGGAATCACCACCGGAGGTCTTCTTCATCGCCATGCTTGCCTCCGGAGCGATGAGTGAGTAGTCTACCTTGGACTATGGGTCCATAGCAGTAGCTAGATGGTTGTCTCCTCCACCATGCATGTGCTTCATGTTTAGATCTCATGAGCTGCCCTACATGATTGAGATCACCGTTATGTAATTCTACATGTTTGGTTTGTTGGGATTTGATGAATATTGGTGTTATGATTGAGTTGCTATACTGAAATATATCTTATGTTATCTCTATGTTGTTTATGATCTTGCATGCTCTCCGTTGTTAGTAGCTATCTTGGCCGAGTAGTTGCTAGTGACTCCAAGAGGGGGTATTTATGCTCGATAGTGGGTTCATGCCTCTATTTAATCTGGGGGAGTGACAGAAACCTCTAAGGTTGTAGATGTGCTGTTGCTACTAGGGAGAAAACAACATTCATATGCTCGAGGGCATATGCTTTGTTTACATTACACACTTTGCTTAATGCAATTATCTGTTGTTCGCAACTTAATACTCATGGGGTGTTCGGATGATATCCCCGAGAGTGGATTATTAGTCATAGATGCAGTTGGATGGCGGTCTATGTATTTTGTTGTAATGCCCAGAGTAAATCGCATAGTGATCTTCTTGACATATCACGTTTATCTTTATTCTATCAATTGCCCAACTGTAATTTGTTTACCCAGCATGTGTTATTTATCTTATGGAGAGACACCACTAGTGAACTGTGGACCCCGGTCCTATTTCCATCATATTGCTATCACCTGTTTACTTTACTCGCACTGTTTACTTTACTCGCATACTATTATCACTTTCCACTCGATATGCTCATACCCTTTGTTTCAAGCAAACCGGTGAGATTGACAACCTCATCGCAAGTTGGGAACAAAGTACTTGGTTGTGTGTGTGCAGGTTCCACGTTGCTGCTCGCAAAGCAAAGCTTGGACGAGGTGCCCTATAAATTGTCCGAAGTTGTCGCTAAGCTAGCAGCATCACCTTCAGTCGTATTGTCTGCTCTTCTCCTGATCGACATACCTTGGTTTCTTAACTGAGGGAAAACTTGCTGCTATATTCATCAAAACCTTCTCTTGGGGTTTTCCAACTGGCCGGTCATTTACTTCATTAATTTCATATATCATCACCGCGCCACCAACAAGTTTTCTGGCGCTGTTGCCGGGGAAGAAGTGGAAGACCTCTGCAAGGGGAGTTTTTCGCACGCACATCCTTTACTTTGTTTTATTGTTTTGCTTTACTTTATTTTTACTTGCATTGTTTTATCAAAAACCCAAAAAAATTAGAATCCTTGATAGTTGTTTTTACTTGTCTACTCTTAGTTTTGCTGAAATGGCTAATCCTGAAAACACCAAGTTGTGTGACTTTACTAGCACGAACAATAGTGATTTTATCTGCACTCCTATTGCGCCACCTGCTCCTGCTGCAAACTTTTATGAGATTAAGCCTGCTTTATTGAACCTTGTTATGAAAGAGCAATTTTCTGGTGCTAGTACTGAAGATGCTGCAGCTCATCTCAACAATTTTGTTGAGCTATGTGAGATGCAGAAATATAAGGATGTAGAAAGTGATATTATTAAGCTCAAGTAGTTTCCTTTTTCTTTGAGAGGAAAAGCTAAAGATTGGTTGCTGTCTTTGACTAAGAATAGTATTGATTCATGGGCTAAGTGTAAGGATGCTTTTATTGGTAGATATTATCCTCCTGCTAAAATTATATCTATGCGTAGCAATATTATGAAGTTTAGTCAGTTTGATAATGAACATGTTGCTCAAGCTTGGGAAAGAATGAAATCTGTGATAAAGAATTGCCCCACTCATGGACTGACTACTTGGATGATTGTCCAAAAATTTTATGCAGGACTGAATTTTTCTTCGAGGAACCTACTTGATTCAGCTGCTGGAGGCACTTTTATGTCCCTTACCTTGGGCGCCGCAACAAAGCTTCTCGACAATATGATGGTAAATTACTCTGAATGGCGCACCGAGAGAGCTCCACAAGGTAAGAAGGTAAATTCTATTGAGGAAACCTCTTCCTTGAGTGACAAGATTGATGCCATTATGGCTATGCTTGCTAATGATAGAACTCATGTTGATCCTAATAATGTTCCTTTAGCCTCTTTGGTTGCTCAAGAAGAGCATGTTGATGTCAACTTCATTAGAAACAATAATTTTAACAACAATGCTTATAGGAACAATTTTGCTAGTAACAACTATAGGCCGTTTCCCTCTAACGGTGAAAATGGCTATCTTGGTAGACCTAAAATGCCTAGTGAAGAGAGGTTTTTAGAACTTGAAAAGGCTACCAAGAATTTTATGCAAATGCAATATGAGCAAAATAAGTTGTTTACTAAGACTATGGAGGAGCAATCAGCTCTGTTGAGGACTATTAGTCATCAACTTGAAAATTTAAACAAGGCTATTCCTGAATTGCAAGCTAAGGTTTCCAAAGCCGAAACCAATATTTCATCTTTGTCTAATGTGCAATCCTCTTTGGTTAACAGAATGTCCGCTAAGCCTGATCCTTTTGCTACTGCTAATGCTATTCAAGTTGGAATTGATGAAAATATTAGATTGTTAGCAGAATTGCATGCTAGATGGGAAAGAGAGGATGAGATTGCTAGGAATATGAAAGTTTGTACTATTACTACCTCTAATTATGTTGTTCCTAATGCTAGCAATCCTCTTACTTTGATTGGTGTAGAGAAAACTCCCACGCCTTGTGTTAAAAAGCCTAAAACTGCCAAAACTTTTTCTCAAAAGAGTGCTGAAATTTTTTGGAGTGTAGGAGATGATATCTCTACTTATTTTAATGATTTTGATGTTGATGGCTGCAATATATCTGAAGTAATTTTGTTCTTGCAAAAGCTTGCTTTGACTCCCAATGCTAGTTCTTTAAATATTGCTTTTACAAAGCATATTACCAATGCTCTCATGAAAATTAGGGATGAAAAGTTGAAGCAAAAAGCTTTTGTTCCCAAGAAGTTAGAAGATGGTTGGGAACCCATCATTGATATGCATGTTAATGGTTTTGATTGCCATGCTTTATGTGATCTAGGTGCTAGTATTTCTATCATGCCTAGAAAAATTTGTGATATGCTTGATTTACCACCTCTTGAAAAATGTTATTATGATGTTCCTATTGCTGATGTTGCTAAGAAGAAACCTTTGGGTAGGATTAATGATGTTCTTATTATGGTTAACAATAACCTTGTTCCCGTTGATTTTCTCGTTATGGACGTTGAATGCCATGCTTCATGTCCTATTATTTTGGGAAGACCCTTTCTTCGAACTGTAGGTGCCATTATTGATATGAGGGAAGGCACCATCAAATATCAATTCCCACTCAAGAAAGGTATGGAACACTTCCCTATGAAAATAAAGAAATTAGTTTTTGACTCTATTCTTAGAGCAAATTATGAGCTTGATGCTTCATCACTTGATATTACTTGATTCGCAATTTTCTGCACCTAGCTCAAAGGCGTTAAAGAAAAGCACTCTTGGGAGATAACCCAATGTTTTATTTTCAGTACTTTTTCTTTTATTTGAGTCTTGGAAGTCATTACTATTGTAATGACCTCTTCTTATCCTTTTTATTTCATTGTTGTGCCAAGAGAAGCCTCTAATTCGAGTGAGGTAAAGATTTGGGGATGTTGCTGTCCTGAAACTGTTTTCAGTGCTGCACCGTAAAAATTCGTGAAAATTCTCTGTATATCTTTTGGACCTGCGATTTCTTGTGGATATTCCCCAGGTTATATCCAAACTTTTGTTAGTTTAACACTTTTTAATTTGAGCAACAGAAAACCCCTTAAAAATTCGACCTTTGTCAGCTGTTCTGTTTTGATAGATTTCTGCCAATATTTGTGTTTGCCGCTTTATCGCTTTCTTTTTTAGGTCTTTTGATCACGAAACTTTTGGGGAAGTTGCTACAGTAGTATATACCTTATATGTGGTGGTTTTGGGTTGAAACCTGAAGCAAAAAGAGGTTGATTATATGACATGCTTACACTAATGTTGCTAATAGATTTGTGTTTAGTTTTGTATGAAGGAAGTTTTCAAGTGTAGGGATTGGAGAATGATGAGATGAGTTGAAGAATGGACAAAAGCTCAAGCTTGGGGATGCCCATGCATCACCCCAAGAAATATCCAAGAAGTACAAGCGTCAAAGCTTGGGGATGCCCCCGAGGCACCCCTTCTTCATCGGCAAAAATCAGGTCACCTTTCAAAACACTATATTTTTATTGCTTCATGCACTATGTGTTTTTCTTGGAGCGTCAGTTGTTTTAGTTTTCTTTATTAGTTTAGTTTTGTTTGCTGCAATAAATGGTTGGACCCCAACAGATTTCTTTTGGAGAAGTTGCCTTGCTTTTCATTTGCCAAGAATGCTCTAGTTTTCACTCTTATCAAAAACCGAGTGTTCTTCTTTTTCTGCTACTGCTTTTGGTTTTCATTTTTGCCTTGATTTGCGTTCAGACCTTGTCATATCTTTTCATCAAGGTGTATTTTTGCCTCTGATCTTTATTGGTTTTCATCAAAAGAGGTGTCTTAAAAAAATTCAAATGGTGTTGGAAAAGAGAAGAAGCTTTATGCAAAAAAGTGGTACAAGAAGGAGCTTGTGTAGACTGCAGCTTAGGCTTTTTCATGTCATGCTTGATATATTTTTGATGGTATGCTTAGTGGTTTTGCTGTAGCATGACTTGTCTCAAATAACTGAGATTGCTTAATGAGTCTTTGAAAAAATTATGCGTTGTTTTTATCGTTTGGAAGCATTATTTTGGTTTTCTCCTTGATGCTTTATTTGGGTTGACTTGGTGCATGCTCACACATGTTAGACTCATACAAAGTTGCCAATAGCCTCTATGATCATTTAGTTTTTGACTTTTGATGCCATCTTATGCTTCTTTTAATGTCGCTTTGTCGCTTTGCATGATTATGGCCATTATTGCTCTCTTAGTTGGTCGCTCCCAGTCTTTTGCTAGCCCTCGCCTTGTACTGAGTATGAGCTCTACTCGTGCATCCAACTCCTGAAAACCAAGTTTGCCAAAGTGTCCACCATACATACCTATTAGCAATTTGCTATTCCAAGTAAATTTGACTTGCTTTTATCTACTCTTCAAATTAAACTCTTACTAGTGTTATGCGAAAATTAGTTAGTAAAGCTCTCACGAACCGGAAGGCACACTTTACTTTTTCTTGTTCTAAAAAATTTGACATTGTGGTCTCTTATGTTGAGTTTTTATGCTTGCAAGTTGTAAGTTGGATACTAGCCCAACCATGCCGTCATGGGGCAAGCTTTCAACATTGCACTTCTTATTTGAGTTGATATCGTGATCTTTTCTTTATGGATGCCCGCGGTGTGAAATGAATTGGGAATCTTGCGGGGATCATGGAGTTTGTATATGTGTTAGGGAAACGCCTAGGCCGCCAATCTAAGCCATGCATAATTCAAGGTGGTAATTTGCAGCGTACCCATGGTGGACATTCGACGACGCATCTCAAAATAAAAAGCTAAACAAATGGCAAATAAAAGAGATGTCGAGGTGTCCATTGTCTGCTTGTCCTGTCATTTTGATGTGGGCTTGTTCCATGTCATCGGGGAGGTACCCCGTTGGCGGTTCTCGATGATACATATATACTTACAATGACAAGAGCCTTGCTTGGGACTCTAAGTAAAGTAGCATGAGATTTGGGTACTCGTATTCACGGGGCACGAGGTTTTTGACTTATGATTTGTCAAGCATATGCATCATAATTGTTCTCGCATTAACTCTAACCATTTAAGATGCTTATGATGGGGGCAATGAGAGCTCAAAGCCGGTAAGTAACATAATTTTTGAAGGTTATAAAACTTGCAATCACTGCTTCCCTCTGCGAAGGGCCTTTCTTTTACTTTCATGTTGAGTCACCGCCTTCTATCTTTATGTACCATTAAGAGACCATAGTTGTCATTCTTAGTATAATGCGCATTGTTCCAAAGTTTTTCATTGATTGATTCATATTGTTGGTTTTACTTGTTCTCAAATTATTTGTATCTAGTCGCCCTCTTAAACTTGAAGGTGTCCTATGCATTTATGTTTTGCTCTCTATGAAGGACAAGCTGAAAACCATTTGTATGTTTTTCCTTATGATCTGAACAAACGTTTGACTTTCATTGTTTCATTTTCATGATCTTTTGTTTGTGTTCATTTTCATGTTATAACATGGTTGCTAAGTTTCTATTGTCAAGATTATATCTTTCATGCCCATGTTTTAAGTTCTTATGATCCCAGCTCACAAATGCTTACATATATGATCAAGATTGTGTAGGTGCATGTCACCTCAAAAATAATTCTTTTGTTATCACTTACCTACTCGAGAACGAGCAGGAGTTAAACTTGGGGATGCTTGATACGTCTCCAACGTATCTATAATTTTTGATGCTCCATGCTTGTTTTTACACCATTTCCTACTGTTTCGTTACACTTCGTGGCGCTTTTATGCATTTTCCGGAACTAACCTATTAACAAGTCGCCACAGTGCCAGTTCCCTGTTTTCTGATGTTTTTGTATTTCAGAAAAGCTACACCGGAAATATTCTTGGAATTGGACGAAACAAGTTCCTGAAGTCTTATTTTCCCCGGAAGCTTCCAGAGATCCGAAGAGGAGTCGGAGGGGGGCCACGAGGGCCCCACACACCAGGGCGGCGCGGCCTAGCCCCTGGCCACGCCCCCTACATGTGAGGATGCCTCGGTCCACCTCTGATGATGCCCCTTCGCCTGTAAAGACCCCCCGACGAAAAAAACCTAAGTACCCGATCAATTTTCCAGAAACACATCGCGATCCGCCACCGCCGTCGACCCGAAGATCGGAAGGGTCTAGAAGCTCTTCCCGGCACCCTGCCGGAGAGGGGCATCGCCACCGGAGGTCTTCTTCATCGCCATGCTTGCCTCCGGAGCGATGAGTGAGTAGTCTACCTTGGACTATGGGTCCATAGCAGTAGCTAGATAGTTGTCTCCTCCACCATGTGCTTCATGTTTAGATCACATGAGCTACCCTACATGATTGAGATCACCGTTATGTAATTCTACATGTTTGGTTTGTTGGTATCTGATGAATATTGGTGTTATGATTGAGTTGCTATACTGAAATATATCTTATGTTATCTCTATGTTGTTTATGATCTTGCATGCTCTCCGTTGTTAGTAGCTATCTTGGCCGAGTAGTTGCTAGTGACTCCAAGAGGGGGTATTTATGCTCGATAGTGGGTTCATGCCTCTATTTAATCTGGGGGAGTGACAGAAACCTCTAAGGTTGTAGATGTGTTGTTGCTACTAGGGAGAAAACAACATTCATATGCTCGAGGGCATATGCTTTGTTTACATTACACACTTTGCTTAATGCAATTATCTGTTGTTCGCAACTTAATACTCATGGGGGTGTTCGGATGATATCCCCGAGAGTGGATTATTAGTCATAGATGCAGTTGGATGGCGGTCTATGTATTTTGTTGTAATGCCCAGAGTAAATCGCATAGTGATCTTCTTGACATATCACGTTTATCTTTATTCTATCAATTGCCCAACTGTAATTTGTTTACCCAGCATGTGTTATTTATCTTGGATAGCATTAGCGGTAGCAAAAACATTGTTCTCTTTCACATCATCAGGCAACACTTTTAATTTCAGAAGTTCAACATCATGAGCAAGGCTATCAACTTTAGAAGCAAGAATATCAATTTTGCCTAACTTTTCCTCAACAGACTTGTTAAAAGCAGTTTGCTTACCGATGAAGTCCTTGAGCATTACCTCAAGCTCGGAGGGCGCGGCCCTAGTGTTGTTGTAGGAATTACCATAAGAGTTACCATAACCATTACCATTGGTAGAAGGATACGGCCTATAATTGTTACTAGCAAAATTGTTCCTATAAGCATTGTTGTTAAAATTATTGTTTCTAATGAGATTCACATCAACTTGCTCTTCTTGAGCAACCAGAGAGGCCAAAGGAACATTATTAGGATCAACATGAGTCCTATCATTAGCAAGCATAGCCATAATGGTATCAATCTTATCACTTAAGGAAGAGGTTTCCTCAACAGAATTTACCTTCTTACCTTGTGGAGCTCTCTCGGTGTGCCATTCGAAATAATTTACCATCATGTTGTCGAGTAGCTTTGTTGCGGCGCCCAAGGTAAGGGACATAAAAGTGCCTCCAGCAGCTGAATCAAGTAGGTTCCTTGAAGAAAAATTCAGTCCTGCATAAAAAGTTTGGATAATCATCCAAGTAGTCAGTCCATGAGTGGGGCAATTCTTTATCATAGATTTCATTCTTTCCCAAGCCTGAACAACATGTTCATTATCAAACTGAGTAAACTTCATAATATTGCTACGCAGAGATATAATCTTAGCAGGAGGATAGTATCTACCAATAAAAGCATCCTTACACTTAGCCCATGAATCAATACTATTCTTAGTCAAAGACAGCAACCAATCTTTAGCTTCTCCTCTCAAAGAAAAAGGAAACAACTTGAGCTTAATAATATCACTATCAACATCCTTATATTTCTGCATCTCACATAGCTCAACAAAATTGTTGAGATGAGCTGCAGCATCTTCAGTACTAGCACCAGAAAATTGCTCTTTCATAACAAGGTTCAACAAAGCAGGCTTAATCTCATAAAAGTTTGCAGCAGTAGCAGGTGGTGCAATAGGAGTGCAGATAAAATCACTATTGTTTGTGCTAGTAAAGTCACACAACTTGGTGTTTTCAGGATTGGCCATTTCAGCAAAACGAAAGTAAACAAGTAAAAACAACTACCAAGGATTCTATTTTTTTTTGGGTTTTTGATAAAAAGCAATGCAGGTAAAATAAATAAAGTAAAGCAAAACAATAAAACAAAGTAAAAGATGTGTGTGCGAAAAACTCCCCTCGCAGAAGTCTTCTCTTCCTCCCCGGCAACGGCGCCAGAAAATTAGCTGCTGCGTCCAAGCTGACGTGGGAGCAGACTGTCCTTGTGCGTGGTGGATAACCAGCCCGTTGGGAACCCCAAGAGGAAGGTATGATGAGTATAGCAGCTAGTCTTCCCTCAGTTAAGAAACCAAGGTTTAATATCGATCAGGAGAGGAGAGACAAACGACTGAAGGTGATGCGGAACCTGCACACACACAACCAAGTACTTTGTTCCCAACTTGCGATGAGGTTGTCAATCTCACCGGTTTGCTTTAAACAAAGATTATGAGCGTATCGAGTGGAAAACAATATAGTATGCGAGTAAAGTAAACAGTACGAGTAAAGTAAACAGGTGATAGCAATATGATGGAAATAGGACCGGGGTCCACAGTTCACTAGTGGTGTCTCTCCATAGATAAAATAACACATGCTGGGTAAACAAATTACAGTTGGGCAATTGATAGAATAAAGATAAACGTGATATGTCAAGAAGATCACTATGAGATTTACTCTGGGCATTACAACAAAATACATAGACCGCCATCCAACTGCATCTATGACTAATAATCCACTCCCGGGGATATCAATCCGAACACCCCAAAAGTATTAAGTTGCGAACAATAGATAATTGCATTAAGCAAAGTGTGTAATGTAAACAAAGCATATGCCCTTGAGCATATGAATGTTGTTTTCTCCCTAGTAGCAACAACACATCTACCACCTTAGAGGTTTCTGTCACCCCCCCAGGTGAAATAGAGGCATGAACCCACTATCTGGCATAAATACCCCCTCTTGGAGTCACTAGCAACTACTCGGCCAAGATAGCTACTAACAACGGAGAGCATGCAAGATCATAAACAACATAGAGATAACAAAAGATAATATTCAGTACAGCAACTTAATCATAAACACCAATATTCATCGGATCCCAACAAACCAAACATGTAGAATTACATAACGGTGATCTCAATCATGTAGGGCAGCTCATGAGATCTAAACATGAAGCACATGGTGGAGAAGACAACCATCTAGCTACTGCTATGGACCCATAGTCCAAGGTAGACTACTCACTCATCACTCCGGAGGCAAGCATGGCGATGAAGAAGACCTCCGGTGGCGATTCCCCTCTCCGGCAGGGTACCGGGAAGAGCTTCTGGACCCTCCCGATCTTCGGGTCGACGGCGCCGGCGGATCGCGATGTGTTCTGGAAATCTGATCGGGTACTTAGGTTTTTTCCGTCGGGGGGTCTTTATAGGCGAAGGGGCGATGTCAGAGGAGGAGCCAGGCGCCCTCACGCGGGGCCCGTGCGGCCAGGGGCCTGGTCGCGCCACCCCTGTGTGTGGGGCCCTGGTGGCCCCCCTCCTACTCTCCTTCGGATCTCTGGAAGCTTCCAGGTAAAATAAGACTTCAGGAACTTGTTTCGTCCAATTCCGAGAATATTTCCTGTGTATCACTTCTGAAACACAAAAACAGCAGAAAACAGGAAACTGGCACTGTGGCAACTCGTTAATAGGTTAGTTCCGGAAAATGCATAAAAGTGCCATGAAGTGTAACGAAACAATAAGCAAATGGTGTAAAAACAAGCATGGAGCATCAAAAATTATAGATACGTTGGAGACGTATCAGAAACCTCTTCCTTGAGTGACAAGATTGATGCCATTATGGCTATGCTTGCTAATGATAGAACTCATGTTGATCCTAATAATGTTCCTTTAGCCTCTTTGGTTGCTCAAGAAGAGCATGTTGATGTGAACTTCATTAGAAACAATAATTTTAACAACAATGCTTATAGGAACAATTTTGCTAGTAACAACTATAGGCCGTTTCCTTCTAACAGTGAAAATGGCTATCTTGGTAGACCTAAAATGCCTAGTGAAGAGAGGTTTTTAGAACTTGAAAAGGCTACCAAGAATTTTATGCAAATGCAATATGAGCAAAATAAGTTGTTTACTAAGACTATGGAGGAGCAATCAGCTCTGTTGAGGACTATTAGTCATCAACTTGAAAATTTAAACAAGGCTATTCCTGAATTGCAAGCTAAGGTTTCCAAAGCCGAAACTGATATTTCATCTTTGTCTAATGTGCAATCCTCTTTGGTTAACAGAATATCCGCTAAGCCTGATCCTTTTGCTACTGCTAATGCTATTCAAGTTGGAATTGATGAAAATATTAGATTGTTAGCAGAATTGCATGCTAGATGGGAAAGAGAGGATGAGATTGCTAGGAATATGAAAGTTTGTACTATTACTACCTCTAATGATGTTGTTCCTAATGCTAGCAATCCTCTTACTTTGATTAGTGTAGAGAAAACTCCCACTCCTTGTGTTAAAAAGCCTAAAATTGCCAAAACTTTTTCTCAAAAGAGTGCTGAAATTTTTCGGAGTGTAGGAGATGATAGCTCTACTTATTTTAATGATTTTGATGTTTATGGCTGCAATATATCTGAAGTAATTTTGTTCTTGCAAAAGCTTTCTTTGACTCCCAATGCTAGTTCTTTAAATATTGCTTTTACAAAGCATATTACCAATGCTCTCATGAAAATTAGGGATGAAAAGTTGAAGCAAAAAGCTTCTGTTCCCAAGAACTTAGAAGATGGTTGGGAACCCATCATTGATATGCATGTTAATGGTTTTGATTGCCATGCTTTATGTGATCTAGGTGCTAGTATTTCTATCATGCCTAGAAAAATTTATGTTATGCTTGATTTACCACCTCTTGAAAAATGTTATTATGATGTTCCTATTGCTGATGTTGCTAAGAAGAAACCTTTGGGAAGGATTAATGATGTTCTTATTATGGTTAACAATAACCTTGTTCCCATTGATTTTCTCATTATGGACGTTGAATGCCATGCTTCATGTCCTATTATTTTGGGAAGACCCTTTCTTCGAACTGTAGGTGCCATTATTGATATGAGGGAAGGCACCATCAAATATGAATTCCCACTCAAGAAAGGTATGGAACACTTCCCTAGGAAAAGAAAGAAATTACTTTTTGACTCTATTCTTAGAGCAAATTATGAGCTTGATGCTTCATCACTTGATATTACTTGATTCGCAATTTTCTGCGCCTAGCTCAAAGGCGTTAAAGAAAAGCACTCTTGGGAGATAACCCAATCTTTTATTTTTAGTACTTTTTCTTTTATTTGAGTCTTGGAAGTCATTACTACTGTAATTACCTCTCCTTATCCTTTTTATTTCATTGTTGTGCCAAGAGAAGCCTCTAATTCGAGTGAGGTAAAGATTTGGGGATGTTGCTGTCCTGAAACTGTTTTTGGTGCTGCACCGGAAAAATTCGTGAAAATTCTCTGTATATTTTTTGGACCTGCGATTTCTTGTGCATATGCCCCAGGTTATATCCAAACTTTCGTTAGTTGAACACTTTTTGATTTGAGCAATAGAAAACCCCTTAAAATTCGACCTTTGTCAGTTGTTCTGTTTTGATAGATTTCTGCCAATATTTGTGTTTGCCACTTTATCGCTTTCTTTTTGAGGTCTTTTGATCATGGAACTTTTGGGAAAGTTGATACAGTAGTATATACTTTATATGTGGTGGTTTTGGGTTTAAACCTGAAGCAAAAAGAGGTTGATTATATAATATGCTTACACTAATGTTGCTAATAGATTTGTGTTTAGTTTTGTATGAAGGAAGTTTTCAAGTGTAGGGATTGGAGAATGATGAGATGAGTTGAAGAATAGACAAAAGCTCAAGCTTGGGGATGCCCATGCATCACCTCAAGAAATATCCAAGAAGTACAAGCGTAAAAGCTTGGGGATGCCCCCGAGGCACCCCTTCTTCATCGGCAAAAATCAGGTCACCTTTCAAAACACTATATTTTTATTGCTTCATGCACTATGTGTTTTTCTTGGAGCGTCAGTTGTTTTAGTTTTCTTTATTAGTTTAGTTATGTTTGCTGCAATAAATGGTTGGACCCCAACAAATTTCTTTTGGAGAAGTTGCCTTGCTTTTCATTTGTCAAGAACGCTCTAGTTTTCACTCTTATCAAAAACCGAGTGTTCTTCTTTTTTTGCTACTGCTTTTGGTTTTCGTTTTCGCCTTGATTTGCATTCAGACCTTGTCATATCTTTTCATCAAGGTGTATTTTTGCCTCTAATCTTTATTGGTTTTCATCAAAAGAGGTGTCTTAAAAATTTTTAAATGGTGTTGGAAAAGAGAAGAAGCTTTATGCAAAAAACTGGTACAAGAAGGAGCTTGTGTAGACAGCAGCTTAGGCTTTTTCATGTCATGCTTGATATCTTTTTGATGGTATGCTTAGTGGTTTTGCTGTAGCATGACTTGTCTCAAATAACTGAGATTGCTTAATGAGCCTTTGAAAAAATCATGCATTGTTTTTATCGTTTGGAAGCATCATTTTGGTTTTCTCCTTGATGCTTTATTTGGGTTGACTTGGCGCATGCTCACACATGTTAGACTCATACAAAGTCGCCAATAGCCTCTATGATCATTTAGTTTTTGACTTTCGATGCCATCTTATGCTTCTTTTAATGTTGCTTTGTCGCTTTGCATGATTATGGCCATTATTGCTCTCTTAGTTGGTCGCTCCCAGTCTTTTGCTAGCCCTCGCCTTGTACTGAGTATGAGCTCTACTTGTGCATCCAACTCCTAAAAACCAAGTTTGCCAAAGTGTCCACCATACATACCTATTAGCAATTTGCTATTCCAAGTAAATTTGACTTGCTTTTATCTACTCTTCAAATTAAACTCTTACCAGTGTTATGCGAAAATTGGTTAGTAAAGCTCTCATGAACCGGAAGGCACACTTTACTTTTTCTTGTTCTTAAAAATTTGACATTGTGGTCTCTTATGTTGAGTTGTTATGCTTGCAAGTTGTAAGTTGGATACTAGCCCAACCATGTTGTCATGGGGCAAGCTTTCAACATTGCACTTCTTATTTGAGTTGATATCGTGATCTTTTGTTTATGGATGCCCGCGGTGTGAAATGAATTGGGAATCTTGCGGGGATCATGGAGTTTGTATATGTGTTAGGGAAACACCTGGGCCACCAATCTAAGCCATGCATAATTCATGGTGGAAATTTGCAGCATACCCATGGTGGACATTCGACGACGCATCTCAAAATAAAAAGCTAAACAAATGGCAAATAAAAGAGATGTCGAGGTGTCCATTGTTTGCTTGTCCTGTCATTTTCATGTGGGCTTGTTCCATGTCATCGGGCACGGAGGTACCCCATTGGTGGTTCTCGATGATACATATATACTTACAATGACAAGAGCCTTGCTTAGGACTCTAAGTAAATTAGCATGAGGTTTGGGTACTCGTATTCATGGGGCACGAGGTTTTCGACTTATGATTTGTCAAGCATATGCATCATAATTGTTCTCGCATTAACTCTAACCATTCAAGATGCTTATGATGGGGGCAATGAGAGCTCAAAGCCGGTAAGTAACATAATTTTTGAAGGTTATAAAACTTGCAATCACTACTTCCCTCTGCGAAGGGCCTTTCTTTTACTTTCATGTTGAGTCACCACCTTCTATCTTTATGCACCATTAAGAGAGCATAGTTGTCATTCTTAGTATAATGTGCATTGTTCCAAAGTTTTCATTGATTGATTCATATTGTTGGTTTCACTTGTTCTCAAATTATTTGTATCTAGTCGCCCTCTTAAACTTGAAGGTGTCCTATGCATTTATGTTTTGCTCTCTATGAAGGACAAGCTGAAAACCATTTGTATGTTTTTCCTTATGATCTGAACACACGTTTGACTTTCATTGTTTCATTTTCATGATCTTTTGTTTGTGTTCATTTTCATGTTATAACATGGTTGCTAAGTTTCTATTGTCAAGATTATATCTTTCATGCCCATGTTTTAAGTTCTTATGATCCCAGCTCACAAATGCTTACATATATGATCAAGATTGTGTAGGTGCATGTCACCTCAAAAATTATTCTTTTGTTATCACTTACCTACTCGAGGACGAGCAGGAGTTAATCTTGGGGATGCTTGATACGTCTCCAACGTATCTATAATTTTTGATGATCCATGCTTGTTTTTACACCATTTGCCTACTGTTTCGTTACACTTCGTGGCACTTTTATGCATTTTCTGGAACTAACCTATTAACAAGTCGCCATAGTGCCAGTTCCCTATTTTCTGCTGTTTTTGTGTTTCAGAAAAGCTACACAGGAAATATTCTTGGAATTGGACGAAACAAGTTCCTGAAGTCTTATTTTTCCCGGAAGCTTCCAGAGATCCGAAGAGGAGTCAGAGGGGGGCCACGAGGGCCCCACACACTAGGGCGGCACGGCCCAGCCCCTGGCCACACCCCCTACGTGTGAGGACGCCTCGGTCCACCTCTGACGATGCCCCTTCGCCTATAAAGACCCCCCGACGGAAAAAACCTAAGTACCCGATCAATTTTCCAGAAACACATCGCGATCCGCCGCCGCCGTCGACCCGAAGATCGGGAGGGTCCATAAGCTCTTCCCGGCACCCTGCCGGAGAGGGGAATCGCCACCGGAGGTCTTCTTCATCGCCATGCGTGCCTCCGGAGCGATGAGTGAGTAGTCTACCTTGGACTATGGGTCCATAGCAGTAGCTAGATGGTTGTCTCCTCCACCATGTGCTTCATGTTTATATCTCATGAGCTGCCCTACATGATTGAGATCACCGTTATGTAATTCTACATGTTTGGTTTGTTGGGATCCGATGAATATTGGTGTTATGATTGAGTTGCTATACTGAAATATATCTTATGTTATCTCTATGTTGTTTATGATCTTGCATGCTCTCCGTTGTTAGTAGCTATCTTGGCCGAGTAGTTGCTAGTGACTCCAAGAGGGGGTATTTATGCTCGATAGTGGGTTCATGCCTCTATTTAATCTGGGGGAGTGATAGAAACCTCTAAGGTTGTAGATGTGTTGTTGCTACTAGGGAGAAAACAACATTCATATGCTCGAGGGCATATGCTTTGTTTACATTACACACTTTGCTTAATGCAATTATCTGTTGTTCGCAACTTAATACTCATGGGGTGTTTGGATGATATCCCCGAGAGTGGATTATTAGTCATAGATGCAGTTGGATGGCGGTCTATGTATTTTGTTGTAATGCCCAGAGTAAATCGCATAGTGATCTTCTTGACATATCATGTTTATCTTTATTCTATCAATTGCCCAACTGTAATTTGTTTACCCAGCATGTGTTATTTATCTTATGGAGAGACACCACTAGTGAACTGTGGACCCCGGTCCTATTTCCATCATATTGCTATCACCTGTTTACTTTACTCGCACTGTTTACTTTACTCGCATACTATTATCACTTTCCACTCGATACGCTCATACCCTTTGTTTCAAGCAAACCGGTGAGATTGACAACCTTATCGCAAGTTGGGAACAAAGTTCTTGGTTGTGTGTGTGCAGGTTCCATGTTGCTGCTCGCAAAGCAAAGCTTGGACGAGGCGCCCTATAAATTGTCCGAAGCTGTCGCTAAGCTAGTAGCATACCTTCAGTCGTATTGTCTGCTCTTCTCCTGATCGACATACCTTGGTTTCTTAACTGAGGGAAAACTTGCTGCTATATTCATCAAAACCTTCTCTTGGGGTTTTCCAACTGGCTGGTCATTTACTTCATTAATTTCATATATCATCACCGCGCCACCACATGGGCATGGTGTAATTATGAGATCTTCGCTTGATGTTACAGGACTAGAGGGGCTATGGATACGGGTGTAGCTGCCGAAGCCGAAGATCAACGCTTGGCACAAGAAGTCAAACGAAGGCAATGAATGACCAACAGGCAGAAAGGGAGGCCAAAGCTAAGGCTGATCAAGAAGCTCAAGATCATTTACCACCACCACCATTCAGGCCTTTGGTGGAGCAAAGCTTTATGCAATATATGCAGTTCATGCAAGAAACGCAGAACAAGTTTATGCAAGAGCTCATGGGGCATGTTGGAGCCGGAAGGGTTTAGGAAGCAAGAGGGGTAAGTCTTTCGGACTTCCTCAATGCAAAACCACTTTCTTTTGCTTCCGCGGTAGAGCCTATGGATGCGGAAGACTGGCTTATGGACACAGAGAGAAAGTTAAAGGCTGTGGGAGCCAATGACGAGGAGAAGGTTCGTTATGCTGTACACCTTCTATCTGGACCAGCCGCAGCATGGTGGGATAATGAAGTGACACTTCAACATTCGGAGAAGGTATTCTCTTGGGAAGAGTTTAAGGAAAAATTCCGTACCTTCCATGTGCCAGAAAGTGTGGTTGAGCTCAAGAGGAGGGAATTTGAAGACCTCAAGCAGGGGAGTGCAACAATGATGGCTTATATCAAGGAGTTCACGAGACTCTCTCGTTACACAAGTGACGAGGTGAGTACTAACAGCAAGAGGATGAAAAGGTTCCTCAGGGGACTGGATCCATATGCGGCAATGCAGATGAAGTTGACTAAGCCGCATAACTTCCAAGAATTGATGGATACAGCCATCACATGGGAGAATGATTACAAGTTGGTTCAGATGAGCCGAATAAAGAGGGCCAAGACTGAGGCCAAGAGAGTTCAGCCAACCCGAAGTACTCCAAATCTGAGTTTCAAACCCAGGGTCAGGACAGAAGGAGTTCCACCCAATTGGAAGACGTTCACACCAAAAGGTCAGATCATCTGTCACAACTGTGGACTTCCAGGACATTTCAAGAGTGAATTTATGAAGCCAAGGATTATATACCACGTCTGTGGAAAAGAGGGGCACATTCGGCCTGATTGTCCTAACAAACCAGCCGGAGGTTGGCCAGCTAACAGTGGAGGCAAGACAGGAGGAGGTGGACGACCTGCATCTGGAGGTGGCAGTAGCAGCAAGAATGGAAATGGGAAAAGAGGCCGAACTTTTGGGAAGCTGAATTGCACATCTCTGAAGGAAGCTAACAACTCTGAAACGGCGGTCATAGGTACGCTCAGCATCCTTACTCATCCCGACAAAGTTCTTTTTGATACCGGTGTCACTACATCATTCATTTCCAAAGATTTTGTCGAAAAATATGGGTTAAGGTGTCAGGCGATAGCTCATCCTATGACTGTGGTGATGGCCGGGGGTAAACTTTTAGTATCCCAATTCAAACCAGACCAGGTCATTACGATCTGTGACTGTCCTTATTTCGCCGATCTCTATGTTCTTCCACTTAAAAACATTGAAGTTGTTCTGGGTATGGATTGGATGTCCGGTCATGGAGCACACATTGATTGTGAAGAGAAGACTGTGTCAATCCGGAAGCCTGGAGATGGAAGGATCACTTATCAAGCAGATAAGCACACCCATGTAGAGATTGGAATTCAACTCAATTCTCTGAAGGAGGCCAAGTTAGAGGATATTCCAGTGGTTAACGAGTTCATAGATGTATTTCCTCAAGAATTACTGGGAATGCCACCAGATCGGGAGATAGAATTCACCATAGATCTGAAGCCAGGCACGGCACCAATTTCTCAAGCACCCTATAAAATGGGTCCTAAGGAGTTGAAAGAACTGAAGGAGCAGCTAGATGAGCTAGAGAGTAAAGGATTTATCCAAGAAAGTATATCACCTTGGGGTTCGCTAGTTATATTTGTTGATAAAAGAGATGGAGGCAGAAGAATGTGTGGGGATTTCAGGAATCTGAACAATGTCACCATCAAAAACAAGTATCCTTTACCAAGGATTCAAGATCTGTTTGATCAAGTTCATGGAGCTGGGGTTTTCTCCAAGATTGACCTGAGATCTGGATATCATCAAATTAAAATCAAACCAGAAGATGTACCAAAGACTGCATTTGTCTCAAGGTATGGACATCACGAATACTTAGTTGTTCCTTTTGGTTTGACCAATGCTCCAGGAATTTTCATGAATTTGATGAACAAGATTTTCATGCCATACCTGGACAAGTTTGTGATAGTGTTCATTGATGACATTCTGATATACTCTAAGAATAAAGAGGATCATGCTAAACATCTCAGAATAGCATTGCAAGTGTTAAGGGAATATCAGCTGTATGCTAAATTCAGCAAGTGTGAATTCTGTTTGGATCAAGTGGAATTCCTTGGTCATGTCATTAGCAAGGAGGGGATTGCCGTGAATCCAAGCAAAGTTCAGTCAGTTTTGGATTGGCAAGCACCAACCAATGTGAAGGAAATTAGAGGTTTTCTGGGAATGGCCGGATACTATCGGAGATTCATTGAAGGATTTTCGAAGATAGCAGGGCCGATGACTAAGTTGTTAAGGAAAAACACTCCATTTGAGTGGTCTGAAAAGTGTGAAGAGAGTTTTCAAGAGCTAAAAAGGAGACTCACAACCGCACCTATCTTAGCAGTACCAGAAACTGGAAAGGACTACACAGTTTACTGCGATGCATCAAAGAATGGATTGGGTAGTGTTTTGATGCAAGACCGAAAGGTAATTGCTTATGGTTCAAGACAACTCAAGCCACATGAAGTCAATTACCCAACACATGACCTTGAATTGGCAGCAGTTGTGTTTGCTCTCAAGCAATGGAGGCAATTTCTCTATGGAGCTAAATGTGAGCTATAAACCGATCACAAGAGCCTAAAATACTTCTTCACCCAGAAGGAGTTGAATATGAGGCAGAAAAGATGGCTAGAGTTGATCAAGGATTATGATCTTACCATCAATTATACTCCTGGAAAGGCTAACGTGGTAGCCGATGCATTAAGTCGGAAGAGTACAGAAACCCAACTAATGGATAGAGAACTTCTGGAGGAATTGCTCAAGGACCTTGAAAGACTGGATATACAATGTCTAGAAGTCAAATCTTTGGGAAGTATATACACTATGAGGGTGATGGAGGAAAGACAAAGCGACTTGAAATACACTATATTCAGAAGACAAGATGAAGATCCTTTCATTGCTGAAGAAATCTGTAGAATTGAAGAGGGTAGACCATCTGAATTCTGACTAGGTGATTTCAATTCACTCTGGTTCCAAAACAGAATTTGTGTGCTAGATATACCGGAGATCAAAGGATTGATACTCAAGGAGGCTCATGAGTCACCATACTCCATTCATCCGGGAAGTACGAAGATGTACATGGATCTCAAGGAGTTGTTCTGGTGGAATAACATGAAGCGGGATATAGCCAAGTATGTAGCGGAATGCCACACTTGTCAGAGAGTCAAGGCAGAACATCAAAGTCCAGCAGGGTTACTACAACCTTTGGATATTCCGGAGTGGAAATGGGAGGAAATCGGAATGGATTTTATTACCGGTTTACCTTTAACTAAGAGACACAAGGATATGATATGGGTGATAGTTGATCGACTCACCAAGAGTGCACATTTCTTGGCTGTGAACCAGAAGGATAGTGCAGAAATGTTGGTAGAGATCTATGTAAGAGAAATCGTCAACAAGCATGGAGTGCCCAAGAAGATCGTCTCAGATAGAGGGTCTATTTTCACATCAACATTCTGGGGAAATCTACATGCAGCACTGGGATCACAGTTGGATTTTAGCACTGCTTATCATCCTCAAACTGGAGGGCAAACAGAAAGAACTAATCAAATCCTAGAGGATATGCTACGTGCATGTGCTCTAGATTTTGGAGGTTCATGGGATGAACACTTACCGTTAGCAGAGTTTTCTTACAACAACAGCTATCAAAGCAGCTTAAAAGCAGCACCATTTGAAGTACTCTACGGACGCAAGTGCAGATCTCCAATATGTTGGTTTGAGCCAGGAGGCAACCAAGAATTTGAAACTGATTTCATCAAGGAGAAGCAAGGTATCATTGATATCATTCGTGACCGTTTGAAGATAGCCCAGAGTCGACAAAAGAGTTATGCAGATCAAAAGAGGCGGACATGGGAGCCCAAAAATAGGGGATATGGTTTATTTGAAGGTTAGTCCTATGAAAGGAACCAAGAGGTTCGATATTAAAGGAAAGTTAAGCCCAAGATATATTGGACCATTCAAGATTTTGAGTCAGAATCGCAGTGTTGCTTTTGAATTGGAGCTTCCAGCAAAATTGAAGCAAGTTCACAATGTTTTCCATGTTTCTCAACTTCGGAAGTGTCTAAAAGCACCTGAAGACTCTATCACTCATGATGATCTAGATCTTCAAGCAGACTTGACTTATGAGGAGAAGCCAATAAAGATCTTATAAGAGAACTGGAAGAGGCTTTGGAATCGTGCAATAAAGTTCTGCAAAGTGCAATGGAAACAAAGAAGAGGATTTGAGACAAGCTTATCCAGAACTCTTCAGGTACACAAAGTTTTAACTTCGGGATGAAGTTCTGAAAAGGGGGGAAGACTGTAATATCCCAGCATTTAGGATCAAACAAAGGGTAGAAATAGGACTTTTGTGCATTCATGCATCTAAAAACCTGAGTAAATTTTTTGCAAATTCAAAAACCTGAGAGAGCAAAGCTCCTTTCTAATCACCTTTAGAGCTAGGGGTTATTAGAATGCTATGGGCCTTGTTATGATCTCTTGATGTTGTTGTTTAAGTGAATTAGGAAGTTCATTTTGATTGTTGAATATTCCCAAATTTGAATTAATGATCAATAATAAAGAAATAACTCAATTATTATTTGAGTTGGATAATAGAATTCAAATAAGTAAATAAAGTAAGTTGGAATGTTACTTTATTAATATAAACCACTTATACAATATTCTTCACAATATTGTAAATCAAAACTAAAAGTAGAATAAGAAATAAATTGGAATTACACTTTATTATTTAAGCACAATAATACAATGTCTTTACAGATATTTGTTTAAGCAAATGAATTACAAAAAGGTAAATAACAGAAAACTAATCCTAGACTAAGTCTTGAGAAACATCATCTTCTAAGTCTTCTTAATCTGCAACCTGCAAATCAAATCAAACAAACAAAGGAAAATAGAGTTAGGGTTAGAATAATATTACTCTCAGACTTTGGCAAATATTTTGCCATTTGCATCATTGAGTTTTTATGACCAAGTGAAGTATCTGTTCTTTTAATTACTGGGGGTACAAAGCACTAGAGTGCATAGCAGTTTCACAACACAGCCAGTTGAGGATGAGATCGAGCTGAGTGAGGAAGCAGCACACAAGCAGCTCAGTCACTGAACTGAGAAGCAGCTGCTAGCAGCACCACATCAACTCAGCTGAGCCAGCAGCTGGTGAAGATAGGCTCAGCCTGAGCAAGGTGTTCACAACCGAGCAGCACAAGGCCAGCACTGGATCATCACAAGAACTTCACAAGTTCTTCCACAGCACCATAACTCCATTAGAATCACACCCAACAAAACCATGGAGTACTGAAGCTCAAGACCATCCCAGGAGGAGAAGGTCAAGCAAACCGCAGCAGTTCCAGGAGGTGCAGGACAAGAAGTCATCCAGGAGAAGAAGGGCAAGCTACCAGCAGCTGAACTAGGAGGAGAAGGGCAAGCCAGGAGCAAGCCACAACTCACCAAATAGAAGCAGCAGACCAGCCACAAGACCACACCACCAAAGATATTCATCAAAGGTTGGTATTCTACACTGAATACTAGCAGTTGTTTGTTAAACAACCAATTGCATGTATGGTTGGGGGTCATTGTAGTTTTTCCTCAGATTAGCAAAGGGATGCTTTGCTCAATCCATCATTGGAAGTAAATTGTGCAAAGCCAATCCGCATATTCATAGAAAAGGCCTCAGCTTTGCTTCATTGGCAGATCTTAGAAACCATAGTTTCATAGAGCAGATTTGTGCTGGGCACATGTCCTGCTGGACATGCACCTCAAACACACAAGTCTTGCTATCACCATCACACAATCAAGTAGGGGGCACAGAAGCATGCAAAGCACCTCACTACCTAACCTAGCCTCAAACCAGCATCATGGGCTTATACAAAATGGGCAAGTTTCACCATTAGCAGACCACAGAGAATTGTTGCTGGGCACGGGACCAGAAGGTCATGCACCTCAACACAACTAGCACCTTAACTGACAGTCAGGTCTGTAAACATCAATAAAATCATTTTCCTAGTAATATAAAACTAGGAATCATACTTTGCTTAAGTAAATTCACCACTGAATCTCTGCAACCTTGCAAGATTCATCATCACATAGTTGTCATGGTTAAGCCAGTGATAGAAGCAATAACAGCAGAGTAACCAGCAAATGACCAAGCATAGATGTTAATTGAATCTAGAAATTTAGTTAGACACCATCAACATTTTGATATCATGAATCACAGGAGGGGAACCTAGCACACCAAGTTGCTGATGTTAACTGAAAGCTTGCAACAGGGCAAGTTTCAGAACAACATTTCTGTTAGAGAAATACATTGACAAAGTAGGGGACACAACAGGTTCATCACAGATCAAGCATCACATCACTGAATAGAAACCACTAAATCAAGCTAGCATCAGCTAACAGCATCACAGAACAAAGTCTGTGAGCTTGGCTCACTGACCTTGACCAGCTGGCCAGAGACCATGGCCAGAGAAGAAGGAGAAGAATAGAGAGGAGGAGAAGTCACGCTCACCATCGCCTGGGTGCTCGTCTGGACGGCATGGCAGGGCAGTGCCTGCGCGGCCGGCCAGAGGCTGCCCAGGGTAGTCTTCACCACAGCACACCAGGAGCACCGCATCACGGCGACCACACACACACCTCACAACCACCAGAGGTTGCACAACAAGCACAGGAGAGGGCTCGGCGAAGCATCAAGTTGGAGGCGCCAGTGACGGCGGAAACCGAGGGAAAACCACCCACAGATTTCCCCGGAGGGGAAGCTCCCGTCGATTCCAACTGGAGGAGGTGGTAGAGGGAGTTGGGGCGATGGTTTTGCCCCAAGCGTTGGCGGCGGAGGCCACCGGAGTTGGCCGGAATGGTCGGGCAACGGCGCCGGCGATTTAGGGTTTGCTAGAGCTCACGAGGAAGAGAGGGGGAGAGTGAGAGGGCTGGGCTGGGTCGGTTGACCGACCCAGACCCGAGCCGGTCTGGTTCAACCGAGCCAGGTGGGCTGGTTGGGCCTAATGGGCCAAAGCCCATTTGTTCAAATCAAATTTTGAAATCTTTTAAATTCCATTCTCCAAAAATCCTAATTGTTATTAATTATAATAAAAATTAAGTCTTTTCTTAATTAAATTAATCCTTTCCTTTTCAAATAACTTCAACAGAAGTTTTATAACTTAAAAGTTGATTTGAAACCTTAATTAATTGTTTTAATACATATTAGGGTAAAACACACCAATAGTACTTTGTGTTATATTAAAACACTTTAACCATATCAAGTCTTGGGTAAAACACACAAATAAGAAAACAAAGACTAAGAATCACCATGCATTGCATATCATTGCACATAGCATCCATTTGCTTCTTTAAACATTGTCCTGACCGGACAATGATTGAATTCTTGTAGAACAAGGAGATCAGGAGTATCGCCAAGTATCCGACTGCACTACCTTTCACTCATAAGGCAAGTTTATCTTGCTCATATCTCTTGATTGCACTGGTTTTGAAACTTCTTGCAAAGTGTTGACTTCAAACTCAAACATTTCAAAAGGGATGGAAAACCTATTTTCATAAGTAATATGACTAGAGGTTATCGACCAGTGGTGATAACCTAGGATGGCTGGCAGGTGGAACCACGGTAAGATTGTGGTGGTGGAGGTTCCACTTGCACGGGAAAGTAAACCTAGGATTAACTACCAATGCCACAGTTATTCTTGTGCCGTAAAAACCGTGTCATCCAAGAGACTTGGAATGGGACGGGAAAGTCATCTGTATCTTCTCTCGTTCGCATGTCAACGGACACTCAGCTACCGTTCGCCGTATGTCTTGCGAGAATACGTGCACATGGGTGGGACCCCTTAGTGCCCACGGCCACTGGTGTCTATGATGGTCCGCAAGGGACGCCTAGGTACTTCATCATTGGGGGTGAATACCAGGGGCACAATCTGCTTGCGTGAATTGGGTGGGCATGCGTTGTGCGGAGAAGGCAGTGAATGGCTTGGATCAATGACTGGGCCCCACACCATGGAAGTGTGGACGGGAATGTACGCCCGGTTGTGCAGTAAGGCTTTGATCTCTTTTGGAAGGACACACCTCTGCAGAGTGTAAAAAGATGTGATATGTTACCCCTTGTTCCGGGAAGGAGCTGCGAACGCGGCAGGAAAGGTGCTCTCAAGGCACTAATACCCTGTGTTGGCTGTTGGGCGTAGTTTTTTTAAAGTAAAAGCAATCTTTCAAGAAACCTTTGATAAAACCTTGCATTGGCCTGTGACTCTTTTGGGTCCATGGCTGTAGGTAGTGCATATCACACAACTTCTTTCTAAAGAAACTTGCTGGGTAATGCTCGTTACTCACCCCAATCTCTTAAACCCTTGCTAGACTGTGAAGTGCTTGATGAGGCAACTCTGAATGCCATTGGAGGCCAGCAGGACATCTTCTACAAGGAGCCAGATCTTTCTCGCGGAGTCGAAGGCGTGGATTACTTCATACGCTACGGAGCGTTTTCCGACGAGGACTCAGAATGAAGAAAGACTAACTAGTAGAACAGTATCGTAGTCGAGGAACCGAGCAACTGTAGAATAGGAATAAGTTGTTGAGTTCTTCACATGTTTAATTATTTGAAGCTTTCCAGTTGATGTAAACACTAAGCACTTGAGGTGTTCTCTCATGGGGAGCATTTCGTTATCATCATGCTTTGGTTTGTAATAATATGAGTTCAGTTTGTATTCGGGCCCGCAATGTTTCTGCTGTACCATTCTAAGGGATGTAATATTTGTGGAGGTTTGTTCCGCAAGTGTTATGTCAACGACTTGCATACTACAACATGCAGTGGTATGCTGGGTCACCGCAGCTAATTTGTTTACCCAGCATGTGTTATTTTATCTTATGGAGAGACACCACTAGTGAACTGTGGACCTCGGTCCTATTTCCATTATATTGCTATCACCTGTTTACTTTACTCGCACTGTTTACTTTACTCGCATATTACTATTACTTTCCACTCGATACGCTCATACTTTTGTTTCAAGCAAACTGGTGAGATTGACAACCTCATCGTAAGTTGGGAGCAAAGTATTTGGTTGTGTTGTGTGCAGGTTCCACATTGCTACTAGTTGAAGACGCGCTAACAAGTGTCGTAAACGCGCCCTTGTTGGAGTGTCACTAGGCTAGCAAGCATCACCTTCTTGAGTTTGGCTTTTTCCTGGATACGATTAAACCTTGGTTTCTTACTGAGGGAAAATTTGCTGCTATACTCATCATACCTTCCTCTTGGGGTTCCCAACTGGACGGTGAAAAACCATCAACACCGTGCCGCATCAAGCATAATTTTCTGGCGCCGTTGCCGGGGAAAAAGAAGACTTCTGCAAGGGGAGTTTCGCACGCACATCCTTTACTTTGTTTTAAGTTTTGCTTTACTTTATTTTTACTTGCATCATTTTATCAAAAACACAAAAAAATTAGTTTCCTTTATAGTTGTTATTTCTTTACTCTAGTTCATTATGTTGTTCCCTAAGTACGTTTTGGAGGACCTCTCAGTAGGTAGTGGTTCAATTATTGGAAAAAGTAACATTGAGGATTTCTTTAATCATATTAGTATGCATAAAGATGTTGAGGAAAAATCTTTGGCTGAGCTTGCTCCTAGTTATGAAGTTACTTCTGCTTATCTAATTCACATGTTAGAAGCTAGGTTTGCTAGCCTTAATCCTTTTATGCAACACATGTTTCTTAAGCTTCATGATATTGAGGACCCCGAAAAAAAGCTTTTATCTTGGAAACTTTGCGCATATAATTTAGAGATGTGGCCATTGAAGCTAGGAAAGTTCTTAAGCGTTTTAATAAGCTTGGCTCACATATAAGGGTTGTTAGTATGAACAATGAGGGAACCAAAATACCAATACCTAGCAAACTCTTGGGATTATATGAAGCTTTTGAAAATAATTTTGATTGGATCTGTCCCAAAAATCTTTTTAGTGATTTGAGTGAACCAAAGCGTGATCACAAAGGGTCTTCGAAAACTTATGTGGATGAAATACAATGCCTTATTAAAAAGACTTCTGCAGTTGATCTTAATGATTCACATGATATTACTTGATTCGCACTTTCTGCGCCTAGCTCAAAGGCGTTAAAGAAAAGCACTCTTGGGAGATAACTCAATGTTTTTACTTTCAGTTCTTTTTCTTTTATTTGAGTCTTGGAAGTTATTACTACTGTAATAACCTCTCCTTATCCTTTTTATTTCATTTTTGTGCCAAGAGAAGCCTCTAATTTGAGTGAGGTAAGATTTGGGGATGTTGCTGTCCTGAAACAATTTTCGGTGCTGCACCGTAAAAATTCGTGAAAATTCTCTGTATATCTTTTGGACCTGAGATTTCTTGTGCATATGCCCCAGGTTATATCCAAACTTTCATTAGTTTAACACTTTTTGATTTGAGCAACAAAAAACCCTCTAAAAATTCGACCTTTGTCAGCTGTTCTGTTTTGACAGATTTCTGCCAATATTTGTGTTTGCTGCTTTATCGCTTTCTTTTTTAGTTCTTTTGATCACGGAACTTTTGGGGAAGTTGCTACAGTAGTATATGCTTTATATGTGGTGGTTTTGAGTTTAAAACTGAAGCAAAAAGGGTTGATTCATTGTTATGCTTACACTAATGTTGCTAATAGAATTGTGTTTAGTTTTGTATGAAGGAAGTTTTCAAGTGTAGGGATTGGAGAATGATGAGATGAGTTGAAGAATGGACAAAAGCTCAAGATTGGGGATGCCCATGTCACCCAAAGAAATATCCAAGAGGTACAAGCGTCAAAGCTTGGGGATGCCCCCGAGGCACCCCTTCTTCATCGGCAAAAATCAGGTCACCTTTCAACACACTATATTTTTATTGCTTCATGCATTATGCATTTTTCTTGGAGCGTCAGTTGTTTTTAGTTTTCAGTTTTGTTTAGTTTTGTTTGCTGCAATAAATGGTTGGACCCCAACAAATTCCTTTTGGAGAAGTTACCTTGCTTTTCATTTGCCAAGAACACTCCGTTTTTCACTCTTATCGTTTCAATGAGTATTCTCTTTTTCTGCTACTGCGTTTAGCTTTCGTTTTTCGCCTTGATTTGTGTTCAAATCTTGTTATATATTTGCATCAAGGTGTATTTTGACCTCTGGTCCATGTTGGTTTTCATCAAAAGAGTTGTTTTAAAAAAGTTCGAATGGTGTTGGAAAAGAGAAAAAACTTTATGCAAAAAAGTGGTACAAAAAGGAGCTTGTGTAGACTGCGGCCTAGGCTTTTGCATGTCGTGCTTGATATCTTTTTGATAGTATGCTTAGTGGTTTTGCTGTAGCATGACTTGTCTCAAATGACTGAGATTGCTTAATGAGCCTTTGAAAAAATCATGCGTTGTTTTAATTATTGGAAAGCATTATTTTGGTTTTCTCCTTTGATGCTTTATTTGGGTTGACTTGGCGCATGCTCACACATGTTAGACACATACAAAGTCGCCATAATCCTCTTTGATCATTTAGTTTTTGAATTTTGATGCAATCTTATGCTTCTTTTAATGTCGCTTTGTCGCTATGCATGATTATGGCTCTAATTGCTCTCTTAGTTGGTCGCTCCCAGTCTTTTGCTAGCCCTCATTTTGTACTGAGTATGAGCTCTACTCGTGCATTCAACTCCTAAAAACCAAGTTTGCCATTGTGACCACTATAAATTCCTATGCATGGTATTTGTAAGCCATTCCAAGTAAATTTTCATGTGCTACCTTTCAAAACTTTCAACTACTTCTCGTTTTGTGCCACTGTTTTTAGCTCATGGGGACGTAGTGGTCGGAATTGCTATCTTCCATATTAAATTAAGTACCCCTCGACTAGGCAGCTTCATCTGCTCGTCATTAATTTTGCAAGAGAGCTGGTCAGACCATTGCAATCTAATTCTAAAAAAAGAAAAAAATGCACTCCTCCATGGTATGTGAATGTTGGTGGGCACCCGATGGAATCGGTTAGCCATGGTTTGAGAAAGGAAAAAAGGTGGGGAGGAGTGCCAAAGCTTTATAAAAGAGCACCAATGTGCCAATTTTTCAAAGAACTCAGAACCGCTCTCACTTGTTTATTATGGAAGATAGTAAGACCCCATTGCCAGTCGTTGACATAAAACAACCACCTCTCAAAACCCAATTTTTTTCTCTGTTTTACAAATGAAAAGCTCTAGCACATGTTTAATCACTGCTTCCCTCCGCGAAGGGCCTTTCTTTTACTTTTATGTTGAGTCACCACCTTCTATCATTATGCACCATCTAAGAGAGCATAGTTGTCATTCTGAGTATAATGTGCATTGTCCCAAAGTTTTTATTGATTGATTCATGATGTTGGTTTCACTTGTTCTTAAATTACTTGTATCTAGTCGCCCTCTTAAACTTGAAGGTGTCCTATGCATTTATGTTTTGTTCTCTCATGAAGGACAAGCTAAAAATCATTTGTATGTTTTTCCATATGGTTTGAACACACGTTTGACTTTCATTGTTTCATTTTCATGATCTTTTGTTTGTGTTCTTTTTCATGTTATAACATGGTTGCTAAGTTTCTTCTATCAAGATTATATCTTTCATGCCCATGTTTTAAGTTCTTTTGATCCCAGCGCACAACGCTTACATATATGATCAAGATTGTGTAGGTGCATGCCACCTAAAAAATTATTTCTTTTGTTATCACTTACCTACTCGAGGACGAGCAGGAGTTAAGCTTGGGGATGCTGATACGTCTCAAACGTATCTATAATTTTTGATGCTCCATGCTTGTTTTTACACCATTTGCTTTGTGTTTTGTTACACTTCATGGCATTTTTATGAATTTTCCGGAACTAACCTATTAACGAGATGCCACAGTGCCAGTTCCCTGTTTTCTGCTATTTTTATGTTTCAGAAAAGTTACACAGGAAATATTATCAGAATTGGACGAAACAGAAGCCAAACATCCGGAAATTTACCAAAGCTTCCAGAGAACTGAAGAGGAGATGGAGAGGGGCCATAGGGCGGCCACACCACAGGGCGGCGCGGCCTGCCCCTGGCCCACGCCCCCTAGTGGTGATGCCACCCTGGCCCACCTCTGGTGTCGCCCCTTCGCCTATAAAGACCCCCCGATGGGAAAAACCTAAACACCCGATCACTTTTCCAGAATACATCGCGATCCGCCGCCGCTGTCGACCCGAGATCGGGAGGGTCCAGAAGCTCTTCCCGGCACCCTGTCGGAGAGGGGAATCGCCACCGGAGGTCTTCTTCATCGCTATGCTTGCCTCCGGCGCGATGAGTGAGTAGTCTACCTTGGACTATGGGTCTGTAGCAGTAGCTAGTTGGTTGTCTTCTCCACCATGTGCTTCATGTTTAGATCTCGTGAGCTGCCTTACATGATCGAGATCACCGTTATGTAATTCTACATGTTGTGTTTGTTGGGATTCGATGAATATTGGTGTTATGATTGAGTTGATGTGCTGAATATAATCTTATGTTATCTCTATGTTTCTTATGATCTTGCATGCTCTCCGTTGTTAGTAGCTATCTTGGCCGAGTAGATACTAGTGACTCCAAGAGGGGTATTTATGCTCGATAGTGGGTTCATGCCTCTATTTAATCTGGAGGAGTGACAGAAACCTCTAAGGTTGTAGATGTGTTGTTGCCACTAGGGAGAAAACAACATTCATATGCTCAAGGGCATATACTTTGTTTACATTACACACTTTGCTTAATGCAATTATCTGTTATTCGCAACTTAATACTTGTGGAGTTCTCGGATTGATTTGCCACAAGTGGATTATTAGTCATAGATGCAGTTGGATGACGGTCTATGTATCTTGTTGTAATGCCCAGAGTAAATCTCATAGTGATCCTCTCGACATATGCACGTTGTCTTTATTCTATCAATTGCCCAACTGTAATTTGTTTACCCAACATGTGTTATTTTATCTTATGGAGAGACACCACTAGTGAACTGTGGACCCCGGTCCTATTTCCATTATATTGCTATTGCTGCTGATGATGGCGAGTTGATGTGGGAGCAGACTGTCCTTGTGCGTGGTGAATAACCAGCCCGTTGGGAACCCCAAGAGGAAGGTATGATGAGTGTAGCGGCTAGTTTTCCCTCAGTTAAGAAACCAAGGTTTAATGTCGGTCAGGAGAGGAGAGACAATGACGACTGAAGGTGATGCGGAACATGCACACACACAACCAAGGACTTTGTTCCCAACTTGCGATGAGGTTGTTAATCTCACCGGTTCGCTTGAAACAAAGATTATGAGCGTATCGAGTGGAAAACAATATAGTATGCGAGTAAAGTAAACAGTGCGAGTAAAGTAAACAGGTGATAGCAATATGATGGAAATAGGACCGGGGTCCACAGTTCACTAGTGGTGTCTCTCCATAGATAAAATAACACATGCTGGGTAAACAAATTACGGTTGGGCAATTGATAGAATAAAGATAACGTGATATGTCAAGAAGATCACTATGAGATTTACTCTGGGCATTACAACAAAATACATAGACCGCCATCCAACTGCATCTATGACTAATAATCCACTCCCGGGGATATCAATCCGAACACCCCAGTAGTATTAAGTTGCGAATAACAGATAATTGCATTAAGCAAAGTGTGTAATGTAAACAAAGCATATGCCCTTGAGCATATGAATGTTGTGTTCTCCCTAGTAGCAACAGCACATCTACCACCTTAGAGGTTTCTGTCACTCCCCCAGGTGAAATAGAGACATGAACCCACTATCGAGCATAAATACCCCCTCTTGGAGTCACTAGCAACTACTCGGCCAAGATAGCTACTAACAACGGAGAGCATGCAAGATCATAAACAACATAGAGATAACAAAAGATATAATTCAGTACAGCAAATTAATCATAAACACCAATATTCATCGGATACCAACAAACCAAACATGTAGAATTACATAACGGTGATCTCAATCATGTAGGGCAGCTCATGAGATCTAAACATGAAGCACATGGTGGAGAAGACAACCATCTAGCTACTGCTATGGACCCATAGTCCAAGGTAGACTACTCACTCATCGCTCCGGAGGCAAGCATGGCGATGAAGAAGACCTCCGGTGGCGATTCCCCTCTCCGGCAGGGTGCCGGGAAGAGCTTCTGGACCCTCCCGATCTTCGGGTTGACGGCGGCGGCGGATCGCGATGTGTTCTGGAAATCTGATCGGGTACTTAGGTTTTTTCCGTCGGGGGGTCTTTATAGGCGAAGGGTCGATGTCAGAGGAGGGGCCAGGAGCCCACACGCGGGCCCCGCGCGGCCAGTGGGCTGGCCGCGCCGCCCTGTGTGTGGGGCCCTGGTGGCCCCCCTCCTACTTTTCTTCGGATCTCTGGAAGCTTTCGGGTAAAATAAGACTTCAGGAACTTGTTTCGTCCAATTCCGAGAATATTTCCTGTGTATCACTTCTGAAACACAAAAACAGCAGAAAACAGGAAACTGGCACTGTGGCACTTGTTAATAGGTTAGTTCCGGAAAATGCATAAAAGTGCCACTAAGTGTAACGAAACAATAGGAAAATGGTGTAAAAACAAGCATGGAGCATCAAAAATTATAGATACGTTGGAGACGTATCAAGCATCCCCAAGCTTAACTCCCTGCTGCTCGTCCTCGAGTAGGTAAGTGATAACAAAAGAATAATTTTTGAGGTGACATGCACCTACACAATCTTGATCATATATGTAAGCATTGGCGAGCTGGGATCATAAGAACTTAAAACATGGGCATGAAGATATAATCATGACAATAAGAAACTTAGCAACCATGTTGTAAACATGCAAATGAACACAAACAAAAGATCATGATAATGAAACAATGAAAGTCAAACGTGTGTTCAAATCATAAGGAAAAACATACAAAAGGTTTTCAGCTTGTCCTTCAAAGAGAGCAAAACATAAATGCATAGGACACCTTCAAGTTTAAGAGGATGACTAGATACAAATAATTTAAGAACAAGTGAAACCAACAATATGAGTCAATCAATGAACTTTGGGAAAATGCATATCACACTAAGAATGACAACTATGCTCTCTTAATGGTGCATAAAGAAAGAAGGTGGTGACTCAACATAAAAGTAAAAGAAAGGCCCTTCGCAGAGGGAAGCAGTGATTGCAAGTTTTATAACCTTCAAAAATTATGGTACTTACCGGCTTTGAGATCTCATTGCCCCCATCATAAGCATCTTGAATGGTTAAAGTTAATGCGAGAACAATTATGATGCATATGCTTGACAAATCATAAGTTGAAAACCTCGTGCCCCGTGAATACGAGTACCCAAACCTCATGCTACTTTACTTAGAGTCCCAAGCAAGGCTCTTGTCATTGTAAGTATATGCATATCATTGAGAACCGCCAATGGGGTACCTCTGTGCCCGATGACATGGAACAAGCCCACACAAAAATGACAGGACAAGCAGACAATGAACACCTCGACATCTCTTTTATTTGCCTTTTGTTTAGCTTTTTATTGTGAGATGCGTCGTCGAATGTTCACCATGGGTATGCTGCAAATTTCCACCATGAATTATGCATGGCTTAGATTGGCGGCCCGGCGTTTCCCTAACACATATACAAACTCCATGATCCCCACAAGATTCCCAATTCATTTCACACCGCGGGCATCCATAAACAAAAGATCACGATATCAACTCAAATAAGAAGTGCAATGTTGAAAGCTTGCCCATGACAGCATGGCTGGGCTAGAATCCAACTTACAACTTGCAAGCATAACAACTCAACATAAGAGACCACAATGTCAAATTTTTAAGAACAGGAAAAAGTAAAGTGTGCCTTCCGGTTCGTGAGAGCTTTACTGACCGAATTTCGCATAACACTGGTAAGAGTTTAATTTGAAGAGAAAATAAAAGCAAGTCAAATTTACTTGGAATAGCAAATTGCTAGTAGTTATGTATGGTGGACACTTTGGAAAACTTTGGCTTTTAGGAGTTGGATGCACGAGTAGAGCTCATACTCAGTACAAGGCGAGGGCTAGCAAAAGACTGGGAGCGACCAACTAAGAGAGCAATAATGGCCATAATCATGCAAAGCGACAAAGCGACATTAAAAGAAGCATAAGATGGCATCAAAAGTCAAAAACTAAATGATCATGAAGGCTAATGGCGACTTTGTAAGAGTCTAACATGTGTGAGCATGCACCAAGTCAACCCAAATAAAGCATCAAGGAGAAAACCAAAATAATGCTTCCATACAATAAAAACAACGCATGATTTTTTTTCAGAGGCTCATTAAGCAATCTCAGTTATTTGAGACAAGTGATGCTACAGCAAAACCACTAAGCATACTATCAAAAATACATCAAGCATGACATGAAAAATCCTAAGCCGCAGTCTACACAAGCTCCTTCTTGTACCACTATTTTGCACAAAGCTTTTTCTCTTCTCCAACACCATTTGAAATTTTTATAAACACCTCTTTTGATGAAAACCAAGAAATATCAGAGGCAAAAATACACCTTGATGAAAAGATATAACAAGATCTGAACGCAAATCAAGGCGAAAACGAAAGCCAAAAGCAGTAGCAGAAAAAGAGGAACGCTCGATGAACAATAAGAGTGAAAAACTGAGCGTTCTTTGCAAATGAAAATGAGTACATCTCCTCCAAAGAAAATTTGTTGGGGTCCAACCATTTATTGCAGCAAACAAACAAACTAAACCAACTAAGAAAACTAAAACAACTGATGCTCCAAGAAAAACACATAGTGCATGAAGCAATAAAAATATAGTGTTTTGAAAGGTGACCTGATTTTTGCCGATGAAGAAGGGGTGCCTCGGGGGCATCCCCAAGCTTTGACGCTTGTACTTCTTGGATATTTCTTGGGGTGATGCATGGAATCCCCAAGCTTGAGCTTTTGTCCATTCTTCAACTCATCTCATCATTCTCCAATCCCTACACTTGAAAACTTTCTTCATACAAAACTAAACACAATTCTATTAGCAACATTAGTGTAAGCATAACATATAATCAATCCTCTATTTGCTTCAGGTTTCAACTCAAAACCACCACATATATAGCAAATACTACTGTAGCAACCTCCCCAAAAGTTCCGTGATCAAAAGAACTCAAAAGAAAGCGATAAAGTGGCAAACACAAATATTGGCAGAAATCTGTCAAAACTGAACAGCTGACAAAGGTCGAATTTTTGAGGGATTTTCTGTTGCTCAAATCAAAAAGTGTTCAACTAAGAAAAGTTTGGATATAACCTGGGGCATATGCACAAGAAATAGCAGGTCCAAAAGATATACAGAGAATTTATACGAATTTTTACGGTGCAGCACCGAAAACAGTTTCAGGACAGCAACATCCCCGAATCTTTACCTCACTCAAATTAGAGGCTTCTCTTGGCACAAAAACGAAATAAACAAGATAAGGAGCGGTCATTACAGTAGTAATGACTTCCAAGACTCAAATAAAAGAAAAAGTACTGAAAAGAAAACATTGGGTTATCTCCCAAGAGTGCTTTTCTTTAACGCCTTTGAGCTAGGCGCAGAAAATTGCGAATCAAGTAATATCAAGTGATGAAGCATTAAGATCAACAGCAGAGGTCTTGTCAATAAGGCATTGTATTTCATCCACATAAGTTTTTGAAGACCCTTTGTGATCATGCTTTGGTACACTATTCTCATCAAAAAGATTTTCAGGACAAATCCAGTCAAAATTATTTTCGAAAGCTTCACTCAATCCCAAAAGCTTGCAAGGTATAGGTATCTCGGCCCCTTCATCATTTGTACTAATAACCGTTATAGGTGAACCGAGTTTATTAAAACGTTTAAGAACTTTCCTGGCTTCAATAATGACATCCTTAAATTCTAGGCGCAAAGTTTCCAAGATAAAAGCTTTCTTTTCGGGATCCTCAATTTCATGAAGCTTAAGGAACATATATTGCATAAAAGGATTAAGACTAGCAAACCTAGTTTCCAACATGTCAATTAAATAAACAGAAGCAACTTCAATACTAGGAGCAAGCTCAACCCAAGACTTTTCCTCAACTTCCTCATGCATACTAATGTGATTAAAGAACTCCTCAATGTTACTTTTGCCAATAATCGAACCACTACCTACTAAGAGGTCCTCCAGAACGAACTTAGGGATCAACATGATAAACTAAAGTAAATAAATAACAACTACCAAGGATTCTAATTTTTTTGGGTTTTTGATATAAAAACAATGCAAGTAAATAAAGTAAAGCAAAACAATAAAACAAAGTAAAGGATGTGTGTGCGAAAAACTCCCCTCGCAGAAGTCTTCTCTTCCTCCCCGGCAACGGCGCCAGAAAATAGCTGGTGCCAAGTTGACGAGGGAGATTATTCTTCTTCGTTCCCCGGCAACGGCGCCAGAAAATAGCTGCTGCTGATGATGGCGAGTTGATGTGGGAGCAGACTGTCCTTGTGCGTGGTGAATAACCAGCCCGTTGGGAACCCCAAGAGGAAGGTATGATGAGTGTAGCGGCTAGTTTTCCCTCAGTTAAGAAACCAAGGTTTAATGTTGGTCAGGAGAGGAGAGACAATGACGACTGAAGGTGATGCGGAACCTGCACACACACAACCAAGTACTTTGTTCCCAACTTGCGATGAGGTTGTCAATCTCACCGGTTTGCTTGAAACAAAGATTATGAGCGTATCGAGTGGAAAACAATATAGTATGCGAGTAAAGTAAATAGTGCGAGTAAAGTAAACAGGTGATAGCAATATGATGGAAATAGGACCGGGGTCCACAGTTCACTAGTGGTGTCTCTCCATAGATAAAATAACACATGCTGGGTAAACAAATTACGGTTGGGCAATTGATAGAATAAAGATAACGTGATATGTCAAGAAGATCACTATGAGATTTACTCTGGGCATTACAACAAAATACATAGACCGCCATCCAACTGCATCTATGACTAATAATCCACTCCCGGGGATATCAATCCAAACACCCCAGTAGTATTAAGTTGCGAACAACAGATAATTGCATTAAGCAAAGTGTGTAATGTAAACAAAGCATATGCCCTTGAGCATATGAATGTTGTGTTCTCCCTAGTAGCAACAGCACATCTACCACCTTAGAGGTTTCTGTCACTCCCCCAGGTGAAATAGAGACATGAACCCACTATCGAGCATAAATACCCCCTCTTGGAGTCACTAGCAACTACTCGGCCAAGATAGCTACTAACAACGGAGAGCATGCAATATCATAAACAACATAGAGATAACAAAAGATATAATTCAGTACAGCAACTTAATCATAAACACCAATATTCATCGAATACCAACAAACCAAACATGTAGAATTACATAACGGTGATCTCAATCATGTAGGGCAGCTCATGAGATCTACACATGAAGCACATGGTGGAGAAGACAACCATCTAGCTACTGCTATGGACCCATAGTCCAAGGTAGACTACTCACTCATCGCTCCGGAGGCAAGCATGGCGATGAAGAAGACCTCCGGTGGCGATTCCCCTCTCCGGCAGGGTGCCGGGAAGAGCTTCTGGACCCTCCCGATCTTCGGGTCGACGGCGGATCGCGATGTGTTCTGGAAATCTGATCGGGTACTTAGGTTTTTTCCGTCGGGGGGTCTTTATAGGCGAAGGGTCGATGTCAGAGGAGGGG
Source organism: Dactylis glomerata (assembly GCA_007115705.1). Taxonomy (NCBI): domain Eukaryota; kingdom Viridiplantae; phylum Streptophyta; class Magnoliopsida; order Poales; family Poaceae; genus Dactylis; species Dactylis glomerata. The sequence goes on along the minus strand of QXEO01000911.1, from coordinate 1,207,872 downwards.
CCTGGCGCCCACACACGGGCCCCGCGCGGCCAGGGGGCTGGCCGCGCCGCCCCTGTGTGTGGGGCCCTGGTGCCCCCCCTCCTACTTCTCTTCGGATCTCTGGAAGCTTCCGGGTAAAATAAGACTTCAGGAACTTGTTTCGTCCAATTCCGAGAATATTTCCTGTGTATCACTTCTGAAACACAAAAACAGCAGAAAACAGGAAACTGGCACTGTGGCACTTGTTAATAGTCTAGTTCCGGAAAATGCATAAAAGTGCCACTAAGTGTAACGAAACAATAGGCAAATGGTGTAAAAACAAGCATGGAGCATCAAAAATTATAGATACGTTGGAGACGTATCACTATCACCTGTTTACTTTACTCGCACTGTTTACTTTACTCGCATATTACTATTACTTTCCACTCGATACGCTCATACCTTTGTTTCAAGCAAACCGGTGAGATTGACAACCTCATTGTAAGTTGGGAGCAAAGTATTTGGTTGTGTTGTGTGCAGGTTCCACGTTGCTACTAGTTGAAGACGCGCTAACAAGTGTCGTAAACGGCGCCCTTGTTGGAGTGTCACTAGGCTAGCAAGCATCACCTTCTTGAGTTTGGCTTTTTCCTGGATACGATTAAACCTTGGTTTCTTACTGAGGGAAAATTTGTTGCTGTACTCATCATACCTTCCTCTTGGGGTTCCCAACTGGACGGTGAAAAACCATCAACACCGTGCCGCATCACTCCTCTCGACTCCTCCTTCTGGCTTCTTCAGTCTTCTTGTAAAATATAATTTTCTGGTATTTTTCTGGAATTTCCTGATCTTCCGAAATATGGTGTCTTGATAGTCCTTTTTCTAGCAGAATCCTGACTCCGGCAGCAAATCCTCCAATGATCATCAAACATGTAAAAATAGAGGAAACAACATAAGTATCATCTCTAAATGTGAAATATATCAATGAATAACAGTAAATTATGATACAAAATAGTGATGCAAAATGGACGTATCAACCCCCCCAAGCTTAGACCTCGCTTGTCCCCAAGCGAAAACTAAACTCGGTAAACATGACCGCAAGTTTATGGAGTGAAGTGTCGATAATCAAAATACGGACAAGAAGCATCACATTCACCAAGGCACAAATTATAATAGACAGCAACTTCCCTTTATATGATATAGACTTGCAATAAGTAAAAGGGAATCACAAACAAAGATGCACAAGGTAAACTATAATTGGTGATGGCAAACCTTAGTTCTTGGTCAGAGAACAATGAATAAATTATTCTTGCTTTTGAACGGAGCCTTTTAAAACAAAGCTAATATAGCAAAAACCATATGCTCAATGAAACAAACTTTTTGCAATCATAGAAAGCTTTCAAAGATATATTCCTTCAGATAAAAGCATTGTACTAACAAAAGAAGTTAGTAAACATGATTAAACAGATCAACATATGGATGAGTGAAACATAACAACTCAAATGCTTGCTTGAGATAGAAGGGAATAGGTTGACTCAACATAAAAGTAAAAGACATGCCCTTCACAGAGGGAAGCAGGGATTAAACATGTGCTAGAGCTTTTCATTTGTAAAACAGAGGTAAAAGTTGTTTTGAGAGGTGGTTGCTTTTGTCAACGACTAGCAACGGAGTTCTTGATATCTTCCATACTAAACAAGTGAGAGCGGTTCCGAGATGTTGATTAGTTGGCACAATTGTGCTCTTTTATAGCTTGGCACTCCTCCCCACCTTTTCCTTTCTCAAACCATGGCTAACCGATTCCATCGGGTGCCAACCAACTTTCACATACCATGGAGGAGTGCCTTTTTCTTTTCTTTTTGAGATTACAATGGTCTGACCAGCTCCCTTGCAAAATTAATGATGAGCAGATGAAGCTGCCTAGTCGAGGGGTACTTAATTTAGTATGGAAGATAACAAACCCATCCACTATGTCCTCATGAGCTAAAAATAGTGGCACAAAATGAGAAGTATTTGAAGGTTTTTGAAAGGTAGCATATGAAAATTTACTTGGAATGGCTTGAAATACCATGCATGGGAATTTATGGTGGACTCTTTGGAAGTAACTTGGTTTTTGGGAGTTGGATGTACGAGAAGTATTCCCTCTCAGTACAGGGTTTTGGCTAGCAAGGCTGGGTAGCAAGCATAAGAGTTGCATGAAACAAACAAACATACATACAATAGGAACAATCATGCAAACTTCCTTGAAGGTACAATGATTTTAACTTTGAGAATAATAATGCTTATAAGCCAAACATGAAGGAAAACTGAAGTGATGTAACTACAAACACTTCTTTCTTCTTTTCTACTCAAACCTCAAGGTAATGTCGCTACTGACCAAGCTAAGGTTGCCAAAACCAACTAAATTTACTCATGCTCCCAAAGTGATACCAATACTAATCAACAAGACTAATCATATTAGAAACATTGCAAACTAAAATAAAGTGTGCGGAAAGTAAACAATAAAACTTCTCATTAATATTTCATTACCGCAACTCACACCAAGGGATACATAGATAACCAACTAAGGAGGATACTTCCACACTGCAAACTATTCTATAAGATAACTTCTCTATTTATGATATGGCTCTACTTGAAAAGTAAACGAGTAAAAGATAATGATGTGATACCGTGGCACTCCCCCAAGCTTGGAACAAGCCGAGGGGATGCCAATACCAATGATGAATTACTCCTTCGGCGGTGGTGGGATCACCCTTGGGTTAATGAAATATTCCAGCATCCTGCGAAGCCTGAGATTCTCTCATTGAAGTATCTGTATCTCCCTCTCTAGAACTCGGTATTGGGCACAAAACTCGTCAGTGACCAGCATACCCTCTTTTATTATAGGCATGAAATTTAGATCCAAGACAGGAAATGTTGGTCCCCGCATATTATGAGAAAAGGCACGTCCGGCGTTCATTGATCCTACAAAAGTAGAGTTTCTCGCCCTTGATTTTCCAGCCTCCTGTTCCTCCTTCGGCTTGGGGTCTTCTTCCCTAGGCCTCTGATGTCTACGCATGCGTCTGTTCTTGTAGACAGTGTTGGGCCTCCAAGTGCAGAGGTTTGTAGAACAGCAGCAAGTTTCCCTTAAGTGGATCACCCAAGGTTTATCGAACTCAGGGAGGAAGAGGTCAAAGCTATCCCTCTCAAGCAACCCTGCAATTATGATACAGAAAGTCTCTTGTGTCCCCAACACACCCAATACACTTGTCAGATGTATAGGTGCACTAGTTCGGCGAAGAGATAGTGAAATACAAGCGGTAGTGATGATTGTGAGTAGCAACTGTGATCTGAAATAAATATCGCTGCGAGCAAACATGGAACAAAACAGGAAGTAAACGGTGTGCAATGCTTGGAAACAAGGCCTAGGGATCATACTTTCACTAGTGGACACACTCCCAACAATATAACATAATTGAACCAATAGATAACTTTTCTTCACTATGGTACTCTGAATTACTCTCCTATTGAATAACACTAATCATTGCGTAGGGCTACGAAGCACTCCTCAAAGTTCATCAAGTACTTGACAAACACCACTCATAGAGATATCCAAATCAAATCACAACTCAAGATAGATATTATTGCAACTTATACCAAGTACTAACACGGTGCACACACTGTCAACATTACACCATGAAAGGAGGAATAGATCACTTCAATACTATCATAGTGATAATTATTCTCATAATCCATAAGAGATCACAATCGTAGCCTAGACCAAGTACCACCATGATGCACGCACTGTCACCGTTACACCATGGCAGGAGGAATAGATTACTTTAATAACACACTAGAGTACACATAATGAAGAAGAGTAACATCTACTTATTCAACATGATACAAAGCTCACGATCACATAAAGATCACATCATGGGAGAGAGAGGTGAACCACATAGCTACCGGTAGAGCCCTCAGCCCCGGGGATGAACTACTCCCTCCTCATCATAGGAGACAGCAAGGTTGATGGAGATGGCGATGAGGTCGATGGAGACGGCGGAGACGGCGATGGAGACCGATGGAGATGGCTCCGGGGGCACTTCCCCGTCCCGGTAGGGTGCCGGAACAGAGACTTCTGTCCCCCGAAATTCGTCGGTGGCGGCGGCGGAGCTGCAGAACTGTTCTGGAAATTTTGTCGACTCTTTTAGGGTTTTCCGTCCCGAGGCTTTATATAGGCGAAGGGGTGTCGTCGGAGGGCAGCCAGGGGCTCCTCACACCAGGGTGGCGCAGCCAGGGCCTGGGCCGCGCCACCTATGTGTGAGGGCGGCCTCTGGCCCCCCTCCGGCTCTCTTTCGGTCTTCGGGAAGCTTCTGGGAAAAATAAGACTTCTGGAACTTGTTTCGTCCAATTCCGAGAATATTTCCTGTGTAGCTTTTCTGAAACACAAAAATAGCAGAAAACAGGGAACTGGCACTGTGGCGACTTGTTAATAGGTTAGTTCCGGAAAATGCATAAAAGTGCCACGAAGTGTAACGAAATATCAGATAAATAGTGTAAAAACAAGCATGGAGCATCAAAAATTATAGATACGTTGGAGACGTATCAGCATCCCCAAGCTTAACTCCTGCTCGTCCTCGAGTAGGTAAGTGATAACAAAAGAAATAAATTTTGAGGTGACATGCACCATCACAATCTTGATCATATAGGTAAAGCACTGAGTGCTGAGATCAAAGAACTTAAAACATGGGCATGAAAGATATAATCTTGACAATAAGAACTTAGCAACCATGTTATAACATGCAAATGAACACAAACAAAAGATCATGAAAATGAAACAATGAAAGTCAAACGTGTGTTCATATCATAAGGAAAAACATACAAATGGTTTTCAGCTTGTCCCTCATGGAGAGCAAAACATAAATGCATAGGACACCTTCAAGTTTAAGAGGGCGACTAGATACAAATAATTTAGGAACAAGTGAAACCAACAATATGAATCAATCAATGAAAACTTTGGGACAATGCACATTATACTCAGAATGACAACTATGCTCTCTTAATGGTGCATAAAGATAGAAGGTGGTGACTCAACATAAAAGTAAAAGAAAGGCCCTTCGCAGAGGGAAGCAGTGATTAAACATGTGCTAGAGCTTTTCATTTGTAAAACAGAGAGATAAAACTTGAGTTTTGAGAGGTGGTTGCTTTTGTCAACGACTAGCAATGGGGTTCTTACTATCTTCCATACAAAAATGAAGCAAGTTTTTGAGAGAGAGATTGGCACTTTTGTGCTCTTTTATAAAGCTTGGCACTCCTCCCCACCTTTTTTCCTTTCACAAACCATGGCTAACCGATTCCATCGGGTGCCCACCAACATTCACATTCCATGGAGGAGTGTCTTTTTTCTTTTCTTTTTTCCTTTTTTTCTTTTTGGAATAAGACAATATGGAAGATAGCAAATCCGACCATTACGTCCCCATGAGCTGAAAATAGTGTCACAAAACGAGAAGTGTTTTGAAGGTTTTTTCAAAGGTAGCACATGAAAATTTACTTGGAATGGCTTGCAAATACCATGCATAGGAATTTATAGTGGACACAATGGCAAACTTGGTTTTTGGGAGTTGGATGCACGAGTAGAGCTCATACTCAGTACAAAATGAGGGCTAGCAAAAGACTGGGAGCGACCAACTAAGAGAGCAATAACGGCCATAATCATGCAAAGCGACAAAGCGACATCAAAAACTAAATGATCATAGAGGCTATAGGCGACTTATTTTTGTAGTCAACATGGTGTAAGCATGTGCCAAGTCAACCCAAATAAAGCATCAAAGGAGAAAACCAAATTAATGCTTCCAAATAATATAAACAACGCATGATTTTTTCAAAGGCTCATTAAGCAATCTCAGTCATTTGAGACAAGTCATGCTACAGCAAAACCACTAAGCATACTATCAAAAAGACATCAAGCACGACATGCAAAAGCCTAGGCCGCAGTCTACACAAGCTCCTTTTTGTACCACTTTTTTTTTGCATGAAACTTTTTCTCTTTTCCAACACCATTCAAACTTTTTATAGACACCTCTTTTGATAAAAGCCAACATAGACCAGAGGCAAAAATACACCTTGATGAAAAGATAAAACAAGATCTGAACAAAAATCAAGGCGAAAAATGTAAGCTAAACGCAGTAGCAGAAAAAGAGAACACTCATTGAACGATAAGAGTGAAAACTAGAGTGTTCTTGGCAAATGAAAAGCGAGTTCATCTTCTCCAAAAGAAACATGATGTGATCTAACCATTTATTGCAGCAAAAAAAAACTAAAACATAAACAACTAACGCTCCAAGAAAAACGCATAGTGCATGAAGCAATAAAAATATAGTGTCTTGAAAGGAGACCTGATTTTTGCCGATGAAGAAGGGGGTGCCTCGGGGGCATCCCCAAGCTTTAACGCTTGTACTTCTTGGATATTTCTTGTGATGATGCATGGGTATCCCCAAGATTGAGTTTTTGTCCATTCTTCAACTCATCTCATCATTCTCCAATCCCTACACTTGAAAACTTCCGTCATACAAAACTAAACACAAATTTATTAGCAACATTAGTGTAGCATAACATATAATCAACCTCTTTTTGCTTCAGGTTTCAACCCAAAACCACCACATATATAGCATATACTACTGTAGCAACTTCCCCAAAAGTTCCGTGATCAAAAGAACTCAAAAAGAAAGCGATAAAGCGGCAAACACGAATATTGGCAGAAATCTGTCAAAACAGAACAGCTGACAAAGGTCGAATTTTTAAGGTATTTTCTGTTGCTCAAATAAAAAAGTGTTCAACTAATGAAAGTTTGGATATAACCTGGGGCATATGCACAAGAAATCGCAGGTCCAAAAGATATACAGAGAATTTTCACGAATTTTTACGGTGCAGCACCGAAAACTGTTTCAGGACAGCAACATCCCCAAATCTTTACCTCACTCAAATTAGAGGCTTCTCTTGGCACAACAACAAAATAAAAAGGATCAGGAGAGGTTATTACAGTAGTAATAACTTCCAAGACTCAAATAAAAGAAAAAGTACTAAAAATAAACAATGGGTTATCTCCCAAGAGTGCTTTTCTTTAACGCCTTTGAGCTAGGCGCAGTAATTTGCAAAGATGCTCATGTGGGCGCCATATAAGAGCTTGAGGCAAAGGCGCCATATAGGAACTTAAAGCAATAGAGAGCATCAAAAAGCAAATATGGAACACATTTAAATCTAAACCACTTCCTATGAAAAATAGTCTTGTAAAGAGACAAGTCATAAAAGCGCAAGGCAAAAAGCATAGGAAGGCAAAACAAGTACAACTTCAAGAATTGCAACATACAGAGGGGAAACTCAATATTGTTGAGATCCATCAAACCATGTTTCCCTCTCTCATAATAACTTTCTGTAGCATCATGAATAGAATTAACAATATAATTATCACATAAAACATCCCTATCATGAGCTACATGCATAAAAGAATTAATACTCCCCACATGAACAATAGTAGTAGGAGCAGATTCAACAAAATAATTATTCTCATCACCATAATCATCAGAAATAGGAGGCATATTGTAATCATAACTAATTTTCTCCTCAAAAGTAGGTGAACTGAAAATATTATACCCATCATCATAACCATCATAAACTAGAGGACTACTATGTCGCAAAGCATATTCATCAAACATATCATCATAAGAAGGAACATGGATCGCACTAATGGTACAACAATTATTAATATTAGAATTGGTACCAAAAAGATTTTCAATATCAAAAGTGGAGTGCTTTTCCCAATCATGATCACTAACATAGGTAACAGGCATAGGAACATCATCCCAATCAGAATTATCATAATCTATAGCAGGATCATAACGCTTAGGGGAAGATACTGTGTCCTCTCGCCTTTTACTCCTCTTCTTCTTCTTCTTCATACTCTTCTTACTCTCTCCTTTAGGAGGGAGAGACTTGAAGGGCATCTTCTCCACATATTCTTTAGGAGGGAAAGGCATCTTTTCCACATAATCTGATTTGCTGACAGAAACAACAGAAGAAACTTTGGAGGATTCCTCCTCTCTATTAATAAGATCGAAACATCTATTAGTCCTATCATAGCTTGGCAAAACATCATGTTTTATAAGATCTTGTAAGTAAGTATTTGCGAGGCAATCTTTAGCACAATAGAGACGACAACCACGAAGGGTGCTATTAATATCAACATCATTCATATCTACCAAAGAAATCTTTCTAGATATCTCTTCACAATTCAAAAACAAAGTAAGCTCATCATGCTGATTGAGAGTAATCTTATCATCACAATACAAATCTGTGGTACTCGTTCGATTAATTGGGCATTGAAAATTAAAGTGACCCTTTTCACCGCAAAATTCACAAAGAAAAGGATAATGCTCACAAACCCTTTCACCAAGCACATCTAGATCCTTGAGCCACATACTGGTTTCTTCATTTGCGTGGGTGATGCAATAATCTTCCTTGTTGTAACTCTGTTCACAAGGTCTATGTATTCCACAAAAATTAACATGCTTATAAGAAATAGTACTTTTAGAAGTTTGAGCATGTTTACTGCAATCATCAATAACAATATCACTTTCTATGCAAGTGTCCTTAAAAGGTTAATGATACACGTCCCCATTTCCTTTAGGAACATTCATATGGGAAGTAAAGGCTTTAAAGCAATCAACCATAATTTGAGGATCAAGACCATATTTAGCACTAAGCTCTTGAAATTTAGCAGTTTCAGCGAAAGACTTAATGCAATCAAACTCGTAATTCATACCTGATCCTTTACCTTTGTCGCTATCCCAACCTTCAATATTGTTTTGAATTGTTTCAAGCAGACCCCACTTGGTGTTAACATCCTTGCTTGTGAAAGACCCATCAAAGCATGCATCTAGATAGTCCTTGTAATATCCTGAAAGCCTTGCATAAAAATTATTAATGATAATATTACGGGGAAGATCATGAATAGGACATTTATGCATTAGTAACTTCAATCTTCCCCATGCTTGGGCAATGCTTTCTCCCTCATGCGGCCAAAAGTTGTATATCCGATTACGGTCTTTATGAATTTCACTTGGAGGATAAAACTTGGAATAAAAGAGATGCACAATTTCCTCCCATGCAATAGATGGACCAACTTTAAGCAGCCGGTACCACTCCTCAGCTTTGCCTTTCAATGATAAAGAGAATAGCTTCTTCTTAACTTGGTTCATTGAAATACCTGCACACTGGAACAACTCGCATAATTCATGTATAAAGAGCAGATGATCACCAGGATGGACAGTTCCATCTCCTAAATAGCAGTTATCCCTAATACGTTCAACAATCTTCGTAGGTATTTTAAAAGGATAGGGAGCACAAGCATCATTAGAAACATCACATAAGGGAGATAAAATATCATCAGAACAACCTTTCTCCACTAAAGCTGGGGGACTAAAAATATCATACTCAACAAAACCAGCTTCCCCAAGCTTAGAATTTTCTATAGCATTAGCATTAACAGTATTCAAAGCATTCGTACTAATAACATTGCTATGCGAAATAAGCTCCAAAGGATTTTCAATTTTCTCATCAAATCTAAACTCAGGAAAAAGACTAAAGAACTCTTTATTTTCCATTAAGCCTAACTAGTGAAAATAAAAACAAGAAACAAAAAGATGTAATTGCAGAATCTAAAGGAAATAACTCCGAGCACTCACACAGGAGGATGCGAGTACCTTTTACCTTACCTCCCCGGCAACGGCGCCAGAAAAGAGCTTGATGTCTACGCACGCGTCTGTTCTTGTAGACAGTGTTGGGCCTCCAAGTGCAGAGGTTTGTAGAACAACAGCAAGTTTCCCTTAAGTGGATCACCCAAGGTTTATCGAACTCAGGGAGGAAGAGGTCAAAGCTATCCCTCTCAAGCAACCCTGCAATTACGATACAGAAAGTCTCTTGTGTCCCCAACACACCCAATACACTTGTCAGATGTATAGGTGCACTAGTTCGGCGAAGAGATAGTGAAATACAAGCGGTAGTGATGATTGTGAGTAGCAACTGTGATCTGAAATAAATATCGCTGCGAGCAAACATGGAACAAAACAGGAAGTAAACGGTGTGCAATGCTTGGAAACAAGACCTAGGGATCATACTTTCACTAGTGGACACACTCCCAACAATATAACATAATTGAACCAATAGATAACTTCTCTTCACTATGGTACTCTGAATTACTCTCCTATTGAATGACACTAATCATTGCGTAGGGCTATGAAGCACTCCTCAAAGTTCATCAAGTACTTGACAAACACCACTCATAGAGATATCCAAATCAAATCACAACTCAAGATAGATATTATTGCAACTTAGACCAAGTACTAACACGGTGCACACACTGTCAACATTACACCATGAAAGGAGGAATAGATCACTTCAATACTATCATAGTGATAATTATTCTCATAATCCATAAGAGATCACAATCGTAGCCTAGACCAAGTACCACCATGATGCACGCACTATCACCATTACACCATGGCAGGAGGAATAGATTACTTTAATAACACACTAGAGTACACATAATGAAGAAGAGTAACATCTACTTATTCAACATGATACAAAGCTCACGATCACATAAAGATCACATCATGGGAGAGAGAGGTGAACCACATAGCTACCGGTAGAGCCCTCAGCCCCGGGGATGAACTACTCCCTCCTCGTCATAGGAGACAGCAAGGTTGATGGAGATGGCGGTGAGGTCGATGGAGACGGCGGAGACGGCGATGGAGACCGATGGAGATGGCTCCGGGGGCACTTCCCCGTCCCGGCAGGGTGCCAGAACAGAGACTTCTGTCCCCCGAAATTCGTCGGTGGCGGCGACGGAGCTACGGAACTGTTCTAGAAATTTCATCGACTCTTTTAGGGTTTTCCGTCCCGAGGCTTTATATAGGCGAAGGGGCGTCGTCAGAAGGCAGCCAGGGGCTCCTCACACCAGGGTGGCGCGGCCAGGGCCTGGGCCGCGCCACCTATGCGTGAGGGCGGCCTCTGGCCCCCCTCCGGCTCTCTTTCGGTCTTCGGGAAGCTTCCGGGAAAAATAAGGCTTCTGGAACTTGTTTCGTCCAATTCCAAGAATATTTCCTGTGTAGCTTTTCTGAAATACAAAAACAGCAGAAAATAGGGAACTGGCACTGTGGCGACTTGTTAATAGGTTAGTTCCAGAAAATGCATAAAAGTGCCACGAAGTGTAACGAAATATCGGGTAAATAGTGTAAAAACAAGCATGGAGCATCAAAAATTATAGATACGTTGGAGACGTATCAGCCTCTTGCCCTTGTCGTCGCTTGAAGGAGCCATGGTGCTCTCAAAACTAAGATCAACTCCTGACAGAAACAGCACGAAACAAAAACACGACAAGAAAATGATATACATGAAGGGTTTCGTAGCATAGTAAATCAAAAAATTTCCTACGCAACGAACAAGAAAGCCAAGATCTAATCTAGGAGATGTAATCAACGAGAGAGGTAGATGAGATCTTCATACCCTTGAAGATTCGCACAGCGGAAACGTTCAAGAGAATGTGGTTGACGTAGTCGTGCTCGCCGTCTCCTCCTCGCGATCCGATCCGATCCTACGCCGCAAGTGGCGGCGCCTCCGAGAGTTGCACACGTGCGGTGCAGCGACGTCTCCTCCTTCCTTGGTCCAGCAAGTATGGTGGAGAGATAGATTGGATCAGCAGCACGACGGCGTGGTGCTTATGGTGGAGAGTTTCTGCGGCAGGGCTTCGCCTACGCGCAGTCGCGAGAGAGAGAGAGAGGGAGGGCAGCAGTTGGCGGCTAGGGTTTGGGTTTGGGGTAGAGAGGGCTGCGCCCTTGCCCCCCCTATATATAGAGGGGTGGCCGGCCAGCTTGGCCTCTCCCCAAACCCTAGGGCGCCGACTTGGAGTAGGAAGAGTGGTGGGCAAGTTTCCCCCCCTTCCTTCTTTGAAGACTCCCTTAGGGTTTCCCCTTGGGCTGGCCGGCTGGGCCTTAGGGGCCTTGTGCGCCTGGCCCAGGGTGGCCAGGGCACTTCCCCTTAGGCCCACGCAGGCTCCGTCAAGTGGGCCCACGTTGGTCCCACTCCGGAACCTTCTAGAACCTTCCGGTACAATACCGATAAACTCCGAAACCTTTCCGGAATCCAAAAACTGCTTTCCTTTATATGAATCTTATTCTCCGGACCATTCCGGAACCTCTCGTGACGTCTTGGATCTCATCCGAGACTCCGAACTAAAACTCATAAACCAATTATCCAATCTATCCTAGCATCGATACACGTTAAGTGTGTGACCCTACGGGTTCGAGAATATGTAGACATGATCTTCTATCAATAATCAACAGCGGGATCTGGAAACCCATATTGACTCCCACATATTCATCGATGATCATATCGAATGAACCACGATGTCAGGATTCAATTAATCCCGTATATGTATTCCCTTCGTCACACGATATTTTACTCGCCCGAGATTTGATCGTCGGTATCGCCATACCTAGTTCAATCTCGTTCACAGCAAGTACTTTACTCGTTCCGTAATCCGATATCACTTTGTGATTAACTCATTAACCACATGCTTGCAAGCGGTGTTGATATCGATTACCGAGTGGGCCCGAAGTATATCTCTCCGACTTGGGAGGGACAAATTCCATCTCGATACATACAACCCAACAAGTACTTTCCGATCACCTGAGAGACACCTTTATTATCACCCTCACATAGGATGACGTTTGATGACTTCAAAGCTTTCTTCCGATACTAGGGAGTTGTATTATCTCATGGTCTAAGGAATACAATACATGACATAGGAAAAGCTTCGCAAAGATGAACACGATGACACGATCTAATTGCTCTGCTTTATTTGGGTCTGTCCATCATATCATTCTCCTAATGATATGATCTCATTATTAATTGACAACTCATGTCTATGGTTAGGAAACCTTAACCATCATTAATCAATGAGCTAGTCCATAGAGGCGTACTAGGGACACGGTGTTGTTCATAAACCACACAAGTATTAAAGTTTCCGCTTAATACAATTCTAGCATGGAATATAAACATTATCATGAACAAGAATTATAATAATAACATCTTTATTATTGCCTCTAGGGCATAATTCCAACAGTCTCCCACTTGCACTAGAGTCAATAATCTAGTTTACATCTGGCAACAATCTAACACCCATGGCATTAAGGTGCTGATCATGTTTTGCTCGTGGAAGAGGTTTAGTCAATGGATCTGCGACATTCAGATCTGTATGTACTTTGCTAATCTTCAGATCTCCATCTGCTATATAATCTCGAATTATATGGAAACGGCGGTTGATGTGCTTGGTTTTTGGATGATATCTTGGTTCCTTAGCCAGTGCTATGGCGCCAGTGTTGTCGCACAATATCTCCAGTGGGTCCAAGGCATTTGGAACCACACCAAGCTCATTGATGAAGTTTCTGATCCAAACTCCTTCACTTGATGCTTCTGAAGCAGCCATGTATTCCGCTTCTGTTGTAGATCCCGCGATCACGCTTTGCTTGCAGCTTCTCCAGCTCACAGCTCCACCATTCAAAATATAAACGTATCCTATCTGAGATTTAGAATCATCCGGGTCGGTGTCGAAGCTAGCGTCGACGTAACCTTTTACGACGAGCTCCTCGTCACCTCCATAGACCAAGAACATTTCTTTAGTCCTATTTAAATACTTTAGGATGTTCTTTACGGCTGTCCAGTGTTCCACTCCTGGATCACTTTGGTATCTGCTCGTCAAACTAAGAGCATTGGACACATCCGGTCTAGTACACAGCATGGCATACATGATAGAACCTATGGCCGAGGCATATGGCACTTTGCTCATAGTTTCTCTATCTTTTACCGTAGCTGGACACTGAGCCTTGCTCAATATCTTACCTGACAACATGGGCAATGAACCTTTCTTTGCTTTATCCATTCTGAACCTCTTCGGAACTTTGTCCAGATATGTACTTTGGCTTAAAGCTATTAGGCGTCTTTCTCTATTTCTATAGATTTTGATGCCTAATATATAAGCAGCTTCCCCTAGGTCTTTCATTGAAAAACATTTATTCAAATAACTCTTCACATCGTTGAGCATACCGATGTCATTTCCAATAATCAATATGTCATCCACATATAGTACTAAAAATGTCACCGAGCTCCCACTCACTTTCTTGTAGATACAAGCTTCGTAGCAATTTGGAACAAATCCAAAACTCTTGATCACTTGATCAAAACGAAGGTTCCAACTCCGAGATGCTTGCTTCAGTCCATAAATGGAACGCTGAAGTTTGCACACCTTATTAGCATCCTTAGGATCGACAAAACCTTCGGGTTGCATCATATACAACTCTTCATCAATGTTGCCATTGAGGAACGCAGTCTTGACATCCATCTGCCATATTTCATAATCATGAAATGCAGCAATTGCTAATAAAATCCGAATGGACTTAAACATCGCTACGGGAGAGAAAGTCTCATCGTAGTCAACACCTTGAACTTGCCGAAAACCTTTTGCGACAAGCCGAGCTTTATAGACAGTAACATTACCATCCGCGTCCGTTTTCTTCTTGAAAATCCATTTGCATTCAACGGCCTTACGGTCGCTAGGAGGTTCCACCAAAGTCCATACTTGGTTTTCGCTCATGGATCCCAATTCGGATTTCATGGCCTCTAGCCATTTCTCAGAGTCTGGGCTCATCATTGCTTCCTCATAGTTCGCAGGTTCGCTGTTGTCTAACAACAAGACGGTTAAGACAGGGTTGCCATATCATTCAGGAGTGGCACGTGACCTTGTCGACCTGCGAAGTTCAGTAGTAGCATCGTTCGAAGTTTCATGATCTTTATCATTAGCTTCCTCTCTTGTTGATGCAGGCGGCGCCGGAACAATTTCTGGTGCTGCGCTACTCTCCAACTCGAGAGAAGGTTCAATAACCTCGTCTAGCTCTACCTTCCTCCCACTCACTTCTTTCGAGAGAAACTCCTTCTCAAGAAAGGATCCATTCTTTGCAACAAACACTTTGCCTTCGGATCTGTGGTAGAAGGTATACCCAATCGTTTCCTTAGGGTATCCTATGAAGACGCATTTCTCCGCTTTGGGTTCGAGCTTGTCCGGCATCAACTTCTTGACGTAAGCTTCGCATCCCCAAACTTTAAGAAACGACAACTTAGGTTTAGCACCAAACCATAGTTCATACGGTGTCGTCTCAACGGATTTAGATGGTGCCCTATTTAAAGTGAATGCAGCGGTTTCTAATGCATAACCCCAAAATGATAACGGCAAATCTGTTAGAGACATCATTGATCGCACCATATCTAATAGAGTTCGATTCCGGCGTTCAGACACACCATTGCGCTGTGGTGTTCCGGGTGGCGTGAGTTGCGAAACGATTCCGCTTGCTTTAAGATGCGTGAGAAAATCATAACTCAAATACTCACCTCCACGATCGGATCGCAGAAATTTAATTTTCCTGTTACGATGGTTTTCCACTTCGTTCTGAAATTCTTTGAACTTTTCAAACGTTTCAGATTTATGTTTCATTAAATAGATATACCCATATCTACTTAAGTCATCAGTAAAAGTGAGAAAATAGCGATATCCACCGCGCGTCGAAATACTCATTGGTCCGCACACATCGGTATGTATGATTTCCAATAAGTCCGTTGCTCGCTCCATTATTCCGGAGAACGGGGTTTTGATCATCTTGCCCATGAGGCATGGTTCGCATGTGTCAAATGATTCAAAATCAAGAGACTCTAAAAGTCCATCAGAATGGAGTTTCTTCATGCGTTTTACACCAATATGACCTAGACGGCAGTGCCACAAATAAGTTGGATTATCACTATCTACTTTGCATCTTTTAGCCTCAATGTTATGGATGTGTGTTTCATTACTTTCGAGATTCAGAAGAAATAAACCATTCACGACAGGTGCATGACCATAAAAGATGTTATTCATATAAATAGAACAACCATTATTCTCAGATTTAAATGAATAACCGTCTTGCAATAAACACGATCCAGATATAATGTTCATGCTCAACGCAGGCACATAATAACACTTATTAAGGTTTAAAACTAATCCCGAAGGTAAAACTAAGGAGAGCGTGCCGACGGCCATCACATCAACTTTTGATCCATTGCCAACGCGCATCGTCACCTCATCCCTTGCTAGCCGCCGTCTATTCCGTAGCTCCTGTTTCGAGTTACAAATATTAGCAACTGAACCAGTATCATATACCCAGGCACTACAACGAGCGCTAGTAAGGTAGACATCAATAACATGTATATCAAATATACCTTTGATGGTGCCAGCCTTCTTGTCCGCTAAGTACTTCGGACAGTTGCGCTTCCAGTGACCCTTGACCTTGCAATAGAAGCACTCAGTGTCCGGCTTAGGTCCAGACTTGAGCTTCTTCTCAGCAGGGGCAACGTGCTTGCCTCTGCCTTTCTTGAAAGATCCCTTTGCTCCCTTAGCTTTCTTAAAGCTAGTGGTCTTGTTGACCATCAACACATGATTGTCTTTCTTGATATCCACCTCCGCAGCTTTCAGCTTAGCGAAGAGCTCAGTGATCGTATCAGTGGAACCAATTTGATTATGAGTAACTACAAAACCTTTGTAACTAGGAGGGAGTGATTGCAGAACTCTGTCAATCTTGAGCTCCTCTGGAATCTTGCAGTCCAGTTGCTCCAGGCGTTGAGTGTAGCCCGACATCTTAATGGCGTGCTCACTAACGGAACTCCCTTCCTCCATCTTGCAGTTAAAGAACTTCTCAGAGATCTCATATCTCTCAGAACGGGCTTGAGTCTGAAACATGGTTTTCAGTTCCTCAAGTATCTCATAAGGCCCGCGGTACTTCTCAAAACGATTTTGAAGTTCCGGTTCCATAGAAAACAGCATGGTACTCATAATCACATCACAATCATCTCTACGAGCATTGAAGTCAGCAAGTTCTTCAGTTTTCGCAGTTGCAGCAGGGGTGTCACCTAGCGCTTTGTCAAGTACATAGGCTTTTTGTCCGCCAGCATGTATGATTCTCAGATTGCGGAACCAGTTGGTGAAGTTAGACCCATTGTTCTTAAGCTTTTCTTTCTCAGCAAACACGTTGAAGTTGAAGTTGGACTTAGCCATTTGATCTACAAAATTTGCAAGTACAATTTAGACTAAGTTCATGATAACTAGTTCAACTTAATCAAATTACTAGATGAACTCCCACTAAATTCAACATCCCTCAAGTTGTTTAGTGAACACGATCCAAATTCACCACACCTAATCCGATCTTCACGAGAAGAGATGTGGTTTCAATGGTGGACAACTCAGTGTCGATCATATCATTCATATGATTCATGTTTAACCTTTCGGTTCGTGTGTTCCGAGGCCATGTCTGTACATGCTAGGCTCGTCAAGTCAAACCCAAGTATTTTCCGCGTGTGCAAAACTGGCTTGCACCCGTTGTATGTGAACGTAGAGTTTATAGCACCCGATCATCACGAGGTGCTTGAAAACGACAAACTTTCGCAACGGCACATACGAGGGGAGAACACAATTTTATCTTGATCTTTAAGTGAGGAATCATCTTATAATGCTACCGTCGCGATCTAAGCATAATAAGATACATAAAAGGATAAACATCACATGCATATAATTTTATGTGACATGGTATAGCCAATCTCCGCGCCATGATCTCCATCTTGTGCGCGCCGGCATGATCTCCATCACTCCACCATGATTGCCTCCACCACGAATAGCAACTACAACTATTGCTAACTACTTAGCGATAAAGTAAAGCTATTACATGGCGTATAAGAAGTTGACACGCAGGTCATACACAATTATAAAGACAACCATATGGCTCCTGCCGGTTGTTAACTCATCGACATGCAAGTCGTGAAAGATTACAAAACATGATCATTGCATACAACTCAATTCATACTCATCATGTCTTGGGCCATACCATATCACAAAACACTCCCTGCAAAAACAAGTTAGACGCCTCTACTTTGTTGTTGCAAGTTTTACGTGGCTTATGGGAGTAGCAAGCTAAGAACGATTCTTACCTACGAAAAGCCACAACGGTGATATTATGGTTGCTAACATCCGATGTAAGTCCCATGACTACTATAGTGAGAGAAACTGGCATCCACCAGCCGCATGTGTGGAACAAGCCACACGTCAAGTGCGGAGCCGGTCTCGCGAACGCGGTCGCGTAAAGTTGGCCTGGACCGCTTCAATCTCACTATACCGCGCCATAAGAAATACACAACAAGAGGTTTGCAACAGAAAACATCAACGCCCGCAACAAGCATGTTGCGTTCTACTCGTGAAACACATCTACGCATAGATCTAGCTCTGATACCACTGAAGGGTTTCGTAGCATAGTAAATCAAAAAATTTCCTACGCAACGAACAAGAAAGCCAAGATCTAATCTAGGAGATGTAATCAACGAGAGGGGTAGATGAGATCTTCATACCCTTGAAGATTCGCACAGCGGAAACGTTCAAGAGAACGTGGTTGACGTAGTCGTACTCGCCGTCTCCTCCTCGCGATCCGATCCGATCCTACGCCGCAAGTGGCGGCGCCTCCGAGAGTTGCACACGTGCGGTGCAGCGACGTCTCCTCCTTCCTTGGTCCAGCAAGTATGGTGGAGAGATAGATTGGATCAGCAGCACGACGGCGTGGTGCTTATGGTGGAGAGTTTCTGCGGCAGGGCTTCGCCTACGCGCAGTCGCGAGAGAGAGAGAGAGGGAGGGCAGCAGTTGGCGGCTAGGGTTTGGGTTTGGGGTAGAGAGGGCTGCGCCCTTGCCCCCCCTATATATAGAGGGGTGGCCGGCCAGCTTGGCCTCTCCCCAAACCCTAGGGCGCCGACTTGGAGTAGGAAGAGTGGGGGGCAAGTTTCCCCCCCTTCCTTCTTTGAAGACTCCCTTAGGGTTTCCCCTTGGGCTGGCCGGCTGGGCCTTAGGGGCCTTGTGCGCCTGGCCCAGGGCGGCCAGGGCACTTCCCCTTAGGCCCACGCAGGCCTCCGTCAAGTGGGCCCACGTTGGTCCCACTCCGGAACCTTCTAGAACCTTCCGGTACAATACCGATAAACTCCGAAACCTTTCCGGAATCCAAAAACTGCTTTCCTTTATATGAATCTTATTCTCCGGACCATTCCGGAACCTCTCGTGACGTCCTGGATCTCATCCGAGACTCCAAACTAAAACTCATAAACCAATTATCCAATCTATCCTAGCATCGATACACGTTAAGTGTGTGACCCTACGGGTTCGAGAATATGTAGACATGATCTTCTATCAATAATCAACAGCGGGATCTGGAAACCCATATTGACTCCCACATATTCATCGATGATCATATCGAATGAACCACGATGTCAGGATTCAATTAATCCCGTATATGTATTCCCTTCGTCACACGATATTTTACTCGCCCGAGATTTGATCGTCGGTATCGCCATACCTAGTTCAATCTCGTTCACAGCAAGTACTTTACTCGTTCCGTAATCCGATATCACTTTGTGATTAACTCATTAACCACATGCTTGCAAGCGGTGTTGATATCGATTACCGAGTGGGCCCGAAGTATATCTCTCCGACTTGGGAGGGACAAATTCCATCTCGATACATACAACCCAACAAGTACTTTCCGATCACCTGAGAGACACCTTTATTATCACCCTCACATAGGATGACATTTGATGACTTCAAAGCTTTCTTCCGATACTAGGGAGTTGTATTATCTCATGGTCTAAGGAATACAATACATGACATAGGAAAAGCTCCGCAAAGATGAACACGATGACACGATCTAATTGCTCTGCTTTATTTGGGTCTGTCCATCATATCATTCTCCTAATGATATGATCTCATTATTAATTGACAACTCATGTCTATGGTTAGGAAACCTTAACCATCATTAATCAATGAGCTAGTCCATAGAGGCGTACTAGGGACACGGTGTTGTTCATAAACCACACAAGTATTAAAGTTTCCGCTTAATACAATTCTAGCATGGAATATAAACATTATCATGAACAAGAATTATAATAATAACATCTTTATTATTGCCTCTAGGGCATAATTCCAACAATACAGACCTCGGGGACTCCGGGGGGTTATATAGGCGAAAATTAAACATCGAAACCAAGTCACAGGAGGAAACCGGGACGGAAATGAGCTCCAGGGTGCTCACACAATAGGTGGGCGTGGCCTGGGGTGGGCCCGCGCCCCCCTATGTGTGAGGACACACCGGACTCCTTCTCCTTCCCGTTTTCGTCTCGTGATTTTTCATATTTAACAAAAACAATAAAAATATAACTGAAAAAGTTTAACGCGAACCTTTTCTGACTAGAACTGTTACCTATTCGAAAACAAACTCTGTAGGTTCATGCATATTGTCCTGGATGAATTCTTCCGGAGAAACCGTTTGAATAACATCAACATCTTCATTATAAGAATCTCCAGCAATATAATGTTTGAGTCTTTGCCCATTCACCACTTGTGTAGTGTCATCTTTTAACGAAGCAATCTTTATCGCACCTGAGCAGTACACTTCCACAATAACATATGGTCCTTCCCATTTGGAGAGTAAATTTCTAGCAAAAAATCTGAGACGAGACCTATACAAAAGAACTTTCTCACCAACATGAAACTCCCTTTTAAGAATTCTCTTATCATGCCATTGCTTGACTTTCTCTTTGAAAAGTCTGGCATTCTCGTAGGCTTCATTTCTCCACTCATCTAAAGAACTCAAATCTAACAACCTTTTCTTACCGGCAAGTTTAAAATCCCTATTAAGCTCTTTCACTGCCCAAAAAGCTTTGTGTTCTAATTCTAAAGGCAAGTGACACGCTTTTCCATAAACCATCTTGTAAGGAGACATGCCCATGGGGTTCTTATAAGCAGTTCTATAACCCCATAAATCATCGTTTAACTTGCTAGCCCAGTTTTCCCTAGATCTATTGACAGTCTTCTGCAAGATAGACTTGATCTCTCTATTTGAAAGCTCTACCTACCCACTAGTTTGGGGATGATAAGCAGAAGCAATTCTATGATTAACGTCATATCTAGCAAGAGTTTTTCTAAAACCGCCATGAATAAAATGAGAACCTTCGTCAGTCATAAGATATCTAGGCACACCAAACCTAGGAAAAATAACATCCTTAAGCATTTTTAACAAGGTCTCACCATCAGCACTCTTTGTAGGTATGGCTTCTACCCACTTGGTAACGTAATCATCAGCAACAAGTATATGAGTATAACCTTTTGAAGGAGGAAAAGGACCCATAAAGTCAAATCCCCAACAATCAAATGGTTCAATAACAAGTGTGTAACTCAGAGGCATTTCATTATGTCTAGAAATATTACCAACTCTTTGACATTCATCACAAGATAAAACATACCTTCTAGCATCTTTAAAAAGGGTTGGCCAATAAAAACCTGATTGTAGAACCTTTTGCGCAGTTCTATCTCCAGCATGATGTCCTTCATAAGCGCTTCCATGGCATTTTCTCAATATTTCTTGTTGTTCATACTCTGGAACACATCTTCGCATAATACCATCAACTCCTTCTTTATATAAGTGTGGGTCATCCCAAAAGTAATGCCTCAAATCATAAAAGAATTTTCTTCTTTGCTGAGCTGTAAAAGTTGGAGGCAAATACTTGGAAACAATAAAATTAGCATAATCAGCATACCAAGGAAGGTCTCGCGAAGTTACATTTATTGAAGCCAACTATTCATTTGGAAAACTATCATTAACAGGAATAGGATCAAAAGAAATGTTTTCCAATCTAGATAAATTTTCAGCCACAGGATTTTCAGCACCTTTCCTATCCACAATATGCAAATCAAACTCTTGTAAAAGCAACACCCATCTAATAAGCCTAGGCTTAGCATCCTTCTTAGACATAAGATATCTAATAGCAGCGTGATCAGTATGAATAGTAACTTTAGAATCAACATTGTAAGGTCTAAACTTATCACATGCAAAAACAACATCAAGAAACTCTTTCTTAGTAGTAGCATAATTCTTCTGAGCAGCATCAAGAGTCTTACTAGCATAATGAATAACATTCAACTTATTATCTACGCGCTGTCCAAGAACAGCACTAACAGCAAAATCACTAGCATCGCACATAATTTCAAAGGGTAAATTCCAATCAGGTGGTTGAACAATAGGAGCAGTAGTTAAAGCCTTCTTAAGAGTTTCAAAGGCTTCCTTACAATCATCATCAAAGACAAATGGTACATCTTTTTGAAGAAGATTAGTAAGAGGCTTTGAAATCTTAGAGAAATCTTTAATAAACCTCCTATAGAAACCAGCATGACCAAGAATACTACGAATACCTTTAACATCTATGGGACAGGGCATTTTCTCAATTGCCTCAATCTTTGCTCTGTCAACTTCAATACCTCTTTCGGAGATTTTATGTCCAAGGACAATTCCTTCATTCACCATAAAGTGGCATTTCTCCCAATGAAGAACAAGATTAGTTTCTTCACACCTCTGCAAAACTTTATCAAGATTGTGCAAACAGTTATCAAAAGAAGTTCCATAGATGGAGAAATCGTCCATGAAAACCTCCACAATTTCTTCACAAAAACCATGAAAAATAGCAGACATGCATCTTTGAAAAGTAGCAAGAGCATTGCATAAACCAAACGGCATACGTCTATAAGCATAAGTTCCATAAGGACAAGTAAAAGTGGTTTTCTCTTGATCTTCCTTTCTAACAGCAATCCGAGAGAAATCGGAATAACCATCGAGAAAACAAAAGTGAGTCTTCTTAGACAGCCTCTCTAACATTTGATCTATAAACGGTAAAGGATAATGATCTTTCTTGGTAACTATGTTTACCTTTCTAAAATCAATGCACATCCTATAACCAACTACTACCCTTTGAAGAATAAGCTCGTTATTCTCATTAGGCACAACAGTCATACCTCCTTTCTTAGGAACACAATGAACAGGACTAACCCATCTACTATCAGCAATAGGATAAATAATACCAGCATCAAGGAGCTTCAATAACTCATTTCTTACCACTTCCTTCATCTTGGGAATTAAGCGGCATTGATGTTCAAAAACTGGCTTTGTGTCTTCCTCCATATTAATAGCATGCTGACATAAAGTGGGAGAAATCCCTTTTAAATCATCAAGGGTATATCCCATAGCTCCTCGATGTTTCCTCAATATCTCCAATAACCTTTCTTCTTCCTTTACTGAAAGCTTAGAACTGATAATAACATGATATATTTTCTTATCATCTATATAAGCATATTTAAGATCATCAGGTAAAGGTTTTAATTCAAAAACAGGATCTTCCTTAGGTGGCAAAGTGGTACCAAGATCCTCCACAGGTAGATTGTGCTTGATCAATGGCGGTTGACAAAAGAAAATATCCTCGATCTCTTCTCTTTCCTTCCTGTAAACATCACTTTCATGGTCCTCCATGAATTGCTGCAAAGCATTATTAGGAGCAAGAGCAATAGAAGCAAGCTGTTCAACTCGAAAATTTTCATTAGGCATGTCATTTTCATAAGAAGTCTTAGCAAACTTAGAAAAATTAAACTCATAAGATTCTCCATTAAACTTAGTGAAAATTTTCTCCTTCTTACAATGTATCACAGCACCACAAGTATTCAAAAAGGGTCTACCGAAAATAATAGGACAAGTTTTACTCGCTTCCTTACCAAGTACTAGAAAATCAGTGGGATATTTGGTCTTACCGCAAAGAACTTCCACATCTCAAACAATACCAAGAGGCCAAACAGTCTCTCTGTTAGCAAGCTGAACAACCACATCAATATCCTCAAGTTCACAAGGGCCAATCTCATGCATGATTTCTCTGTAAAGCTCTAAAGGAATGGCGCTTGAACTAGCACCAATGTCACATAAACCATAATAGCAATGATCGCCAATCCTGACAGAAATAACAGGAACACTTGTTTTCCTACGCCTATTAGGATGTGAAATAATGTTAGTAGCATCTTCACAAAATATAATATATTCATCCCCTACATCTTTAGTAATAAGGTCCTTCAATATAGCCACAGGAGACTTAATAGTAATTTGCTCAAAGAATCAATACTATTTCTAGGCAAAGATAGCAACCAATCCTTAGCTTTTCCTCTGAAAGAGAAAGGAAACAACTTAAACTTAATAATATCACCATCTACATCCTTGTACTTTTGCATCTCACATAGCTCAACAAAATTGTTGAGATGAGCTGCAGCATCATCAGTACTAACACCAGAAAATTGCTCTTTCATAACAAGATTCAACAAAGCAGGCTTAATCTCATAAAAATGTGCCTCCAGAGCAGGTGGCGCAATCGGAGTGTAGATAAAATCATTGTTATTGGTGCTAGTAAAATCACACAACTTGGTGTTCTCAGGAGTACCCATTCTAGCAAAACTAAAAGCAGATAAGTAAAAATAACAACTATAAAGGAACAATTTTTTTGTATTTTCGATAAAAAGATGCAAGCAAAAATAAAATAAAGCAAAAAATAACAAAGTAAAAGATTGGAAGCGAGAGACTCCCCTTGCAGAAATCCTCTTTCTCCCCGGCAACGGCGCCAGAAAAATTGCTTGATGGCGTGTAGATGTCCGCCCAGTTGGGAACCCCAAGAGGAAGGTATGATGAGCACAACAGCAAGTCTTCCCTCAGTATGAAACCAAGGTTTATCGAACCAGTAGGAGAAAGAACCAACTTCCAAAGGTCGATGCTCGCTAGCTTCGCGACAGCTCTGGACAATTTATATATGGTGCCTCGTCCAGGGCGTAGCTTTGCACCAGCAGCAACGTGGAACCTGCACACAACACAACCAAGTACTTTGTCCCAACTTGCAGTGAGGTTGTCAATCTCACCGGTTTGCTGTAAACAAAGGATTAAGCATATCGAGTGGTAAAAGATAGTAGTTTGCAAGAATGTAAATAAAGCAAGTAAATTGTAAACGATAACAATAGTGTAAAAGAATGGACCAGGGTCCATAGTTCACTAGTGGTGTCTCTCCATAAGATAAATAACATGCTGGGTAAACAAATTACAGTTGGGCAATTGGTAGAATAAAGCAAGCATACAAATGTCATGAGGATCACTATGAGATTCACTTGGGCATTACAACATAATACATAGACCGTAATCCAACTGCATCTATGACTAATAATCCACCCGCCGGATGTCATCCGAGCAACCGTTGGGTATTAAGTTGCAAGCAACAGATTATCACCTTAAGCAAAGTGTGTAATGTAAACAATACTAATGTCCTTGAACACAAGATTGTTGTTTTCTCCCTAGTAGCAACAACACATCTACAACCTTAGAGGTTTTCGTCACTCCCCCAGATTACTAGAGGCATGAACCCATTATCGAGCATAAATACCCCCTCTTGGAGTCACTAGCATCTACTCGGCCAAGATATCTACTAGCAACGGAGAGCATTCAAGATCATAAACAACATAGAGATAACATAAAGATAATAATTCAGCAAATCAACTTGACATAGTATCAATATTCATCGGATCCCAACAAACACAATATGTAGAATTACACAACGATGATCTTGATCATGATAGGCAGCTCACAAGATCTAAACATGAAGCACATGGAGGATATGACAACCATCTAGCTACTGCTATGGACCCGTAGTCCAAGGTAGACTACTCACACATCACTCCGAAGGCAGGCATGGTGATGAAGAAGGCCTCCGGCGGTGATTCCCCTCTTCGGCAGGGTGTCGGGAAGAGCTTCTGGCCCCTCCCAATCTCGCGTCGATGATGGCGGTGGCTTGCAGTATGTTTCCAGGAAAATTTGTCGGTCCTTTTAGGTTTTCCCATCGAGGGGAATATATAGGCAGAAGGGAGGCGTCGGGAGGTGGGCCAGGCGGCCACACCACCTGGTGGCGCGGCCAGGGGCTGGGCCGCGCCACCCTATGGTACGCCTGGCCCCTGGTCCCCCTCCGTCTCAGCTTTGAACTCCGTCACGCTTCGGGAAAAATAGGAACTTTGGCTTTTGTTTCGTCCAATTCCGAGAATATTTCCTGTGTAGCTTTTCTGAAACACAAAACAGCAGAAAACAGGGAACTGGCACTGTGGCATCTCGTTAGTAGGTTAGTTCTGGAAAATGCATAAAAACGCCATGAAGTGTAACAAAACACAAAGCAAATGGTGTATAAACAAGCATGGAGCATAAAAAATTATAGATACATTTGAGACGTATCACCGGACGGAGTACTCGGAAAGTACGACCATGGCACGGGTATGGCTCGGAGTACTTGCAGGGTACTGCCGAGGGGATGGATAGGGTCATGTGAGATTGACCTAGTTTTATGAAGGGAGGTGGTCATGTTTGATTGACCATCGAATCTCTTGGAGAATAAATGAGTTCCCCCTTTTATAGAGAGTTTACAAATCTGTTTTCAAAAATGTTTTTCAACAAAGATATAGAGATGTCGTATGACATGCTATATCGACAAGAGAAAATATGTTGGTATAGGACAAACTAGCATAGAGCCTTACCTTGCTACAGCCAAACTGCATGACAACACTTCCTCTTAGATGGTTTGCGAGTACAATTCCAAAGTGTACTCATGGCTTTGTCCCTGGCTATTAACTTGGTCAGATTATGGTGAAGAATATGAGGATGATGGTGAGGACTTCGACGACGCCGGTGCGAACTAGGATCCGTCTCCCGGTCAGTCGCCTGTAGGGTAGAGGCATGACACGGGTCACCAACGCTACCCTTGTATCCGCTGCTGTGCTAGTTGAACTTGCCATGCGTGGCATTTGAATTCGGCCAAGTGGCCATGTAAGACTATTTGAACTCGTTATGTATTGGATGATGTACTCTGTAATGCCAACTCTGTTATGTGGATTCATGACGGTCTTCCTGGGATCGTGAATTGTATGCATAACGGGTATCCCGGGTGGTAAGCCGAGGTCCCCACACAACTCAGGTGGAGCATGAAGAAGTCAATGGAGGAAGGCCTGCTGGTGCTGCTGCAAGAAACAAGCTTCCAAAGAAGCCAAAGAAGAGTCCCAAGAAGAGAAACGCAGATGGAATAGTGCAAGTCATGGAGAGATTGGTGAAAATCAAAGAAAGAGAAGCCAACCAAGAAGCTGCACCAGCATTTACTGTTAGCAGATGCATGGATGCATTCAAAACATTGGAGGGCGTTTCAGCTGATGACAAAATCTCGGCCTTGGAGGATTTTAAAGTTTCTGACAATCATGAGATCTTTGTGAACCTTGTTGCTGATAAAGATGACGCTGTAGTACCATGGCTAGGTGCACAGATAGCTAAGTTAATATAAGGTAAGCAACTTTATACTAGCATTCTTTTCTGTACTGGCACAGATAGATTAAAGGCATGAATATGTTTAGACTGGTTTGATAGTAATATATTTATTTAGAACCTATCAGCAGCTTGGCTCATGTTGATAGATGTGAGTTGCTCATGAATTTTGTTTCCATGGTTAACCTGTAGTATAACTGCTACCTGATTCCAACTGTGACAGTATTTGGCATAATGGTGAGGAAGATACATACGTACTGTTTGTATGATCGTATTGCATTTTTTATTCAGCAAAGTATTCATTGTCTGATGATTATCTACCATGCGAGTTGACATCCTTGAATTTGTTAATTTGAAATGCTACCCCCTCCGTACCATTGTTCAGAAGTTAAGCAGATTCTGGTTTGGAAGATATTCTCATGCTTGTTAGTTAGAGTAGATTCTGGTTCGGTATAACTGTGTTGATTGGTCTCACAGTAAAGTTTGTTGGAAAATATATATTGGAATTACTAGCCGGGATACTAGAAGATGAAAACGCACTATCTTCAGTCAATTAGCTGGGAATTACTAGCTGGCATGCTTTATATTCTGAAGCATCTACTTATTTTATTGATAATACTTCCATGCCATTTTGTGGATTCTGTGACCAAATGTTGTCGTTTCCCTAAATTCTGATCTACTGTACATGAGTTAGATCCTTGTTGCTAATATGCTGCTACTTTTTGTGTATGCCGAAATATTTGGTGTAGCAGTAAGTTAATATTTGGTGTAGCAGTAACTGAAGCAGAGTGACGATGGAAAGGGAAATGGTTGCATATGAATTAAAAAAAAATACTCCCTCCAATCGGAAATAACTGTCGGCAATTTTGTACTAGCTTAGTATAAAGTTTGTACTAAGTGTCCGACAGTTATTTCCGATCGGAGGGAATAGTGAATTTAAGGTTGATGAGATGCTCTTATTCCTGTAATGCACCGTGAGATTTTCTTGTTCCGACGATACGTTCCTGTAATGATGCGTCAGATGTTCTTGGAGTGTCTCAGGCGCTATAAATAATAGATTTCTTATTGATGATATTGCTTGAATCAAAAGTCTTGCTGAAACTGTCAGCTCACTTGTTTAAACGAAATCATGTTTTTATCGATTATGCAGCTGTGGGCAAAGTGTCTGATACACCCGTGTCTAAAACCTGTGTCCCAAACAACGTGTTTCAGTGCCGAGGGATTGATGAGAAGGGGATTAGGTGGGGGAAGTGGATCGGGTGTGGTGGGTGTTTTCACCGAAACCACCAAGAATTATACACACTAAATCACAGAAAACCACTTATGCCGAACGAGGCCTCAAGGGGAATATGGGAGGGTATCTCATTTACTCACCTCATACATCAATACACGAGAGGCATTTATACTAAGGCACTCTCTTCATTCAGAGTTTTTTGTGTGGAGAACACTTAACTTTATTAATTCAACGCACAACCATTACAATCAGCATAAAGGCTGTTCTGAAGGAAAATTGGGCTCGCCTCGATCCAATTCTCGTCCACATTATTCAAACACGTATAGCGTGCACAAGCATGTGCTGAGTTGTTGGCCGAGCGCCGAGCAAACGAAATAGAAAAAATCTGAAAACCAAAACTTAACATACTAACTTCTTCGAGAAGAGGGGTAATCATAGGACGATTCCTCGTCCTAGACTCCCAAAGCCGCACCAGCTCGAAATAATCTGTTTCGACAACGATTCGGCTGAAGTTGCGAGTTTGAGCAAAGACAACGGCATCACGAAGCGCCAAAGTTTCTGCTACCAAAGGGTCGACGATTCCAGGGTACGCCTTACACCATGCACCTCTGAAAATCCCAGCACCCTCCCTCGCCATGCCTCCATTTCCAGCCACATTTTCTTTGCTGTTAAATGCACCATCCACATTGATCTTAACCACACTAGCTATCAGCCTCTGCCAAGTGCATATTTGTTGATTCCTAGAAGAGGGGTCACAGCCGCTTGAGGGAGCTCCAATTCTAGCAGTGTATCACGTACTACCTTTATAGCAATCCCTGGATCGAATCCTCGTTCGCCGTGCGTCCATCTATTTCTTGAAGACCAGATAGACCACATTACCGTGATCACCTTGGCACGCTCTTCCGGCGACCACCAGTCTTCAGCCAAAATGTCTGCAGCCCATGTAACTGGGTGCAGATTTGGAAGCTTGACGTTCAGAATGTCTGCGACCACCAGTCTTCATTCAGAGTTTTCACTCAGTACTATTTGTACTAAACATTTTTATTTTTAATTGTGTATCTTATTATGTCATGTAATATTAATTAAAAGTTATTTGTAACATTTATGAATAGATCTTAAGTGATATTTTCTTGTTGTATTTAACAAAGAAAACCCACATACATCGTTAAATTGAAACACATTAAAACATTTTGCTAAACTGAACTCCACTTCTTCTTTGGAGATAAATGAAACTTATTTATTATTGGAACAGAACGGGACTTCATCAATAAATGATAAAATCGCATTCATTTAAAATATATTGTGTCACTGGGTTTATTAGGTGCAACATAATGTGTTTACAAGTATTTATGCATTTCATCTTAAATATTTATAAATTGCTTATACAATATATGAGTCTAGCATGCTTGTAGAAAATTCTAGAGGGTTTGAGATACAACAAGTGATTTTGACGTGAAATTGACCAGATATGAAGTAGATCTCCCAAGTGTATTGTTTTGGCTCTTATGTGATTGATTCAAAAAAAAAAATCTAAGATGAATTATGTAGCGGTCAAATTCATATGTTGCTGCTTATATCAAAAGATGGATTTCTTCCCCCGATCTAACTAGCCGAGAGCCTGTCCGCAAACATGTGAAGATTCATGTAGATAGGACAAATAACACATAGTATTCCTTCAAATAGTGAGATCCTTCTTTGTTTGAAATGTATCTGATAAAATCTATAATAAAACTTCATATGCATAGAAAGTACGGATGACTTCTGTATGTTTGTAGTGTGAACTTCCGTCTATTTGCCTCCCTTTCGAGCCATATCTTTCTTCTCCGCATCTGTTCGACCATTCCCACCACGACCTCACTGGACAAACGGTTGAGCCAGTGTTTACAATTTCATAAACAACAAAAAAAAAGATCAAGTTTACATATGTAGAAAATTCCTTAAGAACATCTGGAATGCATATCATATAAATTGCAAAGGGAACCACTAGCGGCCATATATTGCGTATGCATATTTTCAGTTCAAGCGAGTGTCCAATCAGAAAAAGGAACAATGAAACTGTATGAAAAGAGGGGTGCTATGTGTACCACAATTCTCGTCTCATACCTGCCCCACGCAACAGATCAGTCCGTCTGTAGGTGGCATCAAAGCCCTCCACACCACCATATCATGCACATCTTGCACGTATCTGACCAGAGCCTTCATATGTGTAGTACTCTCGATAGAAAAATGAACTATTCCCCCTGATGCAATGTACTTATCGTAAAATAAGCTAATCTACACACCGCAACACGTCAAGATACATACATTTTAGATAAGTATTTTAAGGCGGAGGAAGTAAGAAACTTTGACGACCAAGAAGCCAATTGCCAATGGTCAAATTAAATGGATATTTTAGCTTCCTGTCTTCGAATGGCTCCGGCTGGTACGGTAGTTCAAATAATCACACTGATTTGTCGATGCATTTAGAAGCAACATGCATGCACGACCGTTAAGATTTCCATGTTAGCACTGCATTCTCACTTCCGACCGTAGCCGTTGCTGTTACCATTCGTGGCGCTCTCCCCTGCCTACTATGGATTCAACTTCAGCACATATAAGCCGCCACAGAATCACCCTGAAATCTACCGGAGATCCACGAAATCTACCAACTTCACCAAGAAAATCTCCGCCAGATCGATCATGTCGACTAATGGCGCCGGCAACGTGGAGCTCGAGATGGAGGCAGCGAATCCCAGGAGGTGCGCGGCGTGCAAGCACCTGCGGCGGAGATGCGAGCACGACTGCGCGCTCGCCCCGTACTTCCCGGCGTCGCAGCCGGACAGGTACGCCTGCGTGCACAGGGTCTTCGGGGCAAGCAACGCCACGAGGCTGCTGCAGGTAACGCTCGCTCGAACACCATTGATCTTCTACTAGTCTACAGTACTTCCTAATGGTGCTAGTCGGTTAAAGCTCACGTTAATTTGGTGGAAAGTTTACAGCTGAGTACTGAAATGTGTCGTGTTTTGATGTGTGTGTTTCGCTGCAGAGCTTGCCGGTGCATGAGCGAGCCCAGGCGGCGGACGCGATAGCAATGGAGGCGCGGTGGCGGGTGCAGGACCCGGTGTACGGCTGCGCCGGGGTCATCAGCAGGCTGGAGGACGACATGCGCGCCGTGCAGTGCGAGCTGGCCAGAACACGGGCTCAGCTAGCCATCGCCGTGAACGGGCGGCAGGCTGCTGCTCTTCCTCCTCCACGAGCCGGCGCCCACAACATCGACATGCAGATGCAGGGGCAGAATGTTCAGGAGACGAAGTTGCTTGACCCGGACCACTTCCTTGATTTGGGTGATTTCTGAGCTTTGATAGACCGTGCCCATATATAGATGGCTCTTCAGTAATCAGTACTAGCGAAATCAATAATTGACGAATGACTCCGTGCCGCTAGCTTGCTTGCTTTCGGTACGTCGTCGTTGCGACGATGAAATTTTCGTGACATCTTGGAAAATGAATTTCATGGTAGATTATTAATACATCAATTAATTTTTTTGGCAAGTGAATATACTAAGAAAAACTAGCCAAATGTCCGTGTGATTGCTAAGAAAAAACGCCAAGCTGGTGCACTGTTCATGTTTGTAACGAGTGTCTCTCTTTGACGACCATGTGTTTTGTTACGGAACCATATATACCTATTGCACGCTTACCCGCCTAACGGCGGACAAGCAGATTACTGAACCATTTTTTAACCATATTATAAAATTTCCAGCAAAGATAGATGCACCACAACGTGCGGTAAAAGAACTTAGCCGAAACCCACAGGGGCAGAAATTCTAGGAATTTCCGGTCCCCGGAAATTTTGTCCAGGGGCAGAATTTCCGGCCCTTAAAGCAAATTTAGGCCTTGAAAATTGGACACCAATGAGATGTTTTTTAGCCAAAACCCGCTTTCCCCTTTTTTACACCTCTCATTCAATCTTGTGCAATACCTGAGGAATGCTTGTGACGCTTAGCACACGATTAAATGCCTTGTGTTGTAATCAAACATCCAAAAACTAGAAACTAGGAGAATGTCCTTTCACTTGTTATGATCAAACTTGTATGCGAGAGCATGTGTGGGGGATTGTGTGTATTAGATAGAGTAACATGGTAGTAGTAGTAAATTGTAACATCAACTTTATATCTACTATGGTTTTTAGCAATTCCTTTGTTACCTCACTAGAGAGAAAAGGAATGCATGTGTTATATAATTCTTAGTAACAACCGAGAAACCTTGTTTACATTCATGGATACTATAATTGGTCCATCGTGATATGTTTTAATGCAATGGTAGCATATTTGTCGTTCAACATCATGCCAAAGTACTTAAGGCTATACTCTATTAATTCTTAAATCTTGATTGCTTGGAGAATCCATTTTTAGTGGATTATAAGTAAGATGTGTAATATCACCTTTATGTTAGGACGTGATGTCCATATGAATGCTTATCAAGACACATAATAAAATCTCATCAATATTAAGTTATCTATCTTGTTCTTAATGCCACCACACCTTTGTGAGAGAGTAGACAAGTGAACCCATGAACCCCGGTCCATTTTCAATCATAAGAAATACTTTTTAGTTGCTTATATATTTTCTGCACTAATTAAATCCAAAACTACCAAAAATATATTTACTTCTTGCAACTACAACAAAAACCCAAAAATACTTTGATTACTTGCACTAGTTTACATTATAGTTTTAGTTTACCTTCTAGCATAATTGTTATTTTATTTCATTTTACTAATACTGAAGCCTTGTGCTTGGCAACCACACGCTGGAGTTGGGGGCACATGACAAAGAAACTTGCTTTGCAGGTTGCTAGACAAGGCTTGAAGAAGCTTCGCCTTTATTTCCCAAAATTCGATATTAAATCCCGAGTCACCCTTGTGGGTAAAATTCTCTTGCTACAACACTCTGCACTTGGAGTCCCAATAAATTGGCACACTTGCTTAGTGTCATCAATGTGCCACCCACGTATGTTTTTTGGATCTTCCATGCCTTCTTACATGCAGAAAGAAAACACACAAAAGGGACACATGTTTAGTTAGAACATGTCCAGGGGTAGCACAAGGATGATAAATTGAAAAATCTCATCTACTCCCCCTATGTCTATGAAGAAATGACCATATATTACATCACTTGAAAAAAATGCAAAGACACGAGCTCAAAATTGATTAAAAGGGCAACTGTTCGAAGCAACGAACACATCATAACAGTTGTTTCACCAAAAAAAACAACAAAAGAGGAAGTTTGACATACTACATATTTTCGACACACACTTGAAACACCTACAGTCATACATAGATAGATAAAGAACATTTGGTAAAACCTTGTCTCCAAGTCTACAGAACATCAAATGAGATATTGAAAAATCCTCATCCATGTGAAATAATATCAGAACATGGACTCTGAATTGCAGAACCATTCTACCCCTCCTACCTAACACCATGCATGAAGGGTAGCTTTGGTATTTTGTCAAGGACCCCTTCCCTATATAAACCCCTAAGGAGGGAGGTGTGAGGGTATCTCATTCATTCACCTCATACATCAATAAAAGAGGGAAGAGGGCTACAACTCGACTTGGACTCTAGTCTCGGTCTGAGGAGCCTTGTTCGACTGGACCAATGTTGTGTGGGACCTTTAACTTTGCCCCCGGGAAGCCTTGTTTGGCCCGAGGTTCATGCTCAGACCCTCCAATAATCTCCTAGCATAGAATTAATCTAGGCTCCAATAAGGTGGTCCAACCTACTCACAAAACATTGTTGTGTCAATTCTCGCATAGTGTATGGCGGTCTTCGCTATAAGGCCGCGTACACACTCCCTACTTATTACTAGTCGCTAGTCGCTAATTACTCGCAACTTAAGCATGTCACTCGATACATCCCTTAATTATCCGTTGTTCAGTTTTCTTCTACTGAGACACTTTCTAGAGGCAGCTTTTTCACTTGTACTAAACATTTTTATTTTAATTATACAACTTATTATGCCATGTAATATTAAAAGTTATAACATTTATGTAGAACTTAAGTAATATTTCTTGGTGTATTTAACAAGAAAATCCACATACATCGTTAAATAGAACTATATTTTAGAATTATGCTATTTTAAATAATTACATTGAAACATTTTGCTAAACTGAACTCCACTTTTCTTTGGAGATAAATGAAATTTATTGATTATTAGAAGAGAACGGAACTTCATCTGTATGTAAGCAAACCATAAGAAATGATAAAATCACATCATTTTATAGAATATATCGTGTCACTAGATTTATTAGGTGTAACATAATGTGTTTATATATTTATGCATTTCATCTTCCTTAAATATATATCAATTGCTTATACAATGTATGAGTCCAGCATGCTTGTAGAAAATTCTAGAGGGTATGAGAACAAGTGATTTTCACGTGGGCTTGACCTAGGTTGTTTAAGCTCACATGAAGTAGATCTCACAAGCGTCTTGTTTTAGCTCTTGTGTGATTGATTCAAAACAATCAGTGTTTCCTAAGATGAGTTATATATGTAGCGCTCAAATGCATGTGTTGCTGCTTATATCAAAAGATGGATTTCTTCCCTTAAACAAACTAGATGAGGGCCTGTCCGTGTAATACCCCATATTTTAGTATTAACAATTTTGTGCTCATTTAATTTTATAGAAAATAATAATAACTATTTTGGCCGTTGATTGTATACTTGTGTAGTAATTTGTATCTTAATAATAATGAACAGGTAAGGTTTCCTTCGTCATATGGTGACCCAGCATACCACTGCATGTGTAGTATGCAAGTCGTTGATATAACACCAATGAAACACCGTCTCACTAGTATTACATCGATCAGAGTGGTACAACAGAAACATCGCAGATCTAAGGCATGTCTATAGGATTATAATTTCAGCATACAGAAGATCTTCAGAACCTACTC
Source organism: Dactylis glomerata (assembly GCA_007115705.1). Lineage (NCBI taxonomy): Eukaryota > Viridiplantae > Streptophyta > Magnoliopsida > Poales > Poaceae > Dactylis > Dactylis glomerata. The sequence continues at coordinate 1,172,419 of QXEO01000911.1, read as the reverse complement.
AACAGGTAGATGTTTAGTTCTGGCGATTACAATCGAGAAAGAACAACTAGAAGACTAAACTAAAGCTACAACTAATGCAGTTGGTTGCTATAAAAACTATAGAACTACCCTAACTACTTAGGTTCTAAGAGTAGGGAACTGGGTCCCTTCTATTCCTATTATAGTTTTCCACCAAGCTTGACGTAGTTGTTGACTTCATTGCTAATTCTGACATTGGTCGAGGGCTTCATCTTTAGTGTCTCGAGATTGCCTCCTGTGTTTCCTCCAATCTAAGCAAGGGTTAAGAGGGAGTGAGGTGAGTAACGAGCATTACCCAGCAAGTTCATATAAGGAATAAGGTGTTTTATGCACTAGCTACAGCCTTAGACTCAAGAGTCATTCAGCAATGCAAGTTTTTGTAAACATTTCTTTAAGAGGTTGCTTTTATTTAGAAGAACTATGTCCGTCAGCCTTCATAGGTTGATTAGAGCTTTGATGGGCTCCTTTTCTGCCGCGTTCACAGCTCCTTCCCGGAACAGGGAGTATCCAGATACTTCCTTACACTCTGTAGAGGTGGTCACTTGTACCCATAAGATATCAAAGCCTTGTTGCTCAATCGGGCGATCGTTCCCGTCCACATTTCCTTGGTGTGGGGGCCCAGTCGATGATCCAAGCCAATCACTGTCCTCCTCCACGACCCCGCATACCCACCCGTTATGTAATTACCGGTAATAGCCTTTTCCCAAGTTTATGGGCCTTTTCTCCTTACCAGCCCTGGCCTTAGGACTTATTCTCCCATTTTTGGGTTTTTACCATTACCAGCTTAATTACAATCCATCATAGACCAATTAGCAAGTATGTCCCCCTCTATATCCATAGATAGACTGGTACAAATCCCACATCCCCCCTTTACTCTATAGATAGACCAGGCTGGACAACCCTCTACTACCGATCTGTTGATATGCGGGAGGGAAGTTGGTACAACTGACTTCTCCGTCCCATACCAGATCTTATGGTTGACCGTTATTTACGGCGCTAGAATTACTGGCGACATTGGTTATTAATCCTAGATGAACTTTCTAGTTGCGGTGGGACCTCCACCAATACTCATACCATGGTCCCACTACCCACCATCCTAGGGCAACAACCATTCCGGTCGAAACCACTACTTCATATTAATTATGATGATAGAATCTTTAGCTTTTAAATGCAGTAGTAATACCACAGGTATATATTTGCAAGTAATTTGATAGAAATACTCAAGAGGCATGAGCAAGAGTGAACTTGCCTTTTTGACCGCAAGATTATGTGAGTCAAGGTCTTTGATACGATAGAAATCCCAATTCTGAAATAGCAACCATCATCCGGTAGGGATGATGTTAGAAATCTGCAGCATGATATGCATAAGATATGCTATGCATCGCTCTAAGTGTAACCTTATCTGGGTGATTTTTATCATTGAGTTATGGTGATTTCTTTAATTCGTGTTGCACTTTTAATTTCAGTCACACACAAGGTTGTTTATAGATTTTTAGGTTAGCATGGAATTGTTTTATAACTGAATAGTATTGCATAACAATGTGATTGAACCCAATTGCTTATTATTGGCATACTTTAGAACAGTCATCCACTACAAAGCTTATCAAAGGCACTTTAATGTTTACTAGTTATATTCTTCAAAAGAATAACTTTTGAAGAACATTTCTATCTAGGTATAACAATTTTAGTTGCAACTGATGATTAGTACTCAGTTAGATGATCATAAACATGCAAAGTTGAAGTAATTCATACTAGCATAATAATACCCAATTAGTTATAGGGTTGACAACAATCTTAATAGAATTTTAGGGTTTTACTTTAAAGATAAAAAAAGAATATGTGGATGTTTATTTTCAAGGTATCTTAAAAGAATACCTTTTGAAGAACACATTCCTTAAAAGGGTAATTAGTATTTAACTCATTTTAAGTGATCACAATTATTCTTAGGAATTTGGGTTAATTAATAGAACATGATTCTTCTTATTATAAGTTTCAAGGTGTTGACTTATAATGTAATTGAGTTAATCATTCCTCATGGTTGAATTGAGCACTTCGAGCTAATTACTTATTTACTAAATGAAAGTTAAGAAATAACTTGCAATCCAAGTTACTATTTATTTGTTGATGTCCTTCCTAATTTTAGTACTTTAAAAAATATCTATGGAGAATAATTCTAGTGAATTAAGTGCTAATGGAAAAGTTGAATTTAAGATTCTATAATAATGAAGTATTAACTATAATAAGGTTGTTTGAGTGTAAGATTATTTACTACATATTTAGAGAACTTATTTGATTCCTAAATTTGATTCAAATTCATATTCAAAAATAGTACTTAGACATGTTTTATAATTTCACTCCAAATTAATGTACACAAGTATGAAATGTTATAACATAAATAGGTAGATATTCTTTTTAGGATCATTTTGATATATTATTTGCATTTTTCTTATTAAAAATGAAATAGATATGAATTTTCTAAGTTTCAGACATTTTCTGGATTTTCAAACTAATAACCAGATACTTTTTACACCGAATCGATTCCTAACCCTAGACATTGACATGTGGGGTCAAACGACATGTCACCTGCCACGGTGGCAAGACCAAGTCAAACGCATTGACTGGGAGGGGGTCATTGCTGACGATCGCCGAAGACGGCGATTCCGGGGCTCCCTGGATGATTCGCTTGCATAGCTCAAACGAGGACAACGAGGGGAACCAATAGGTGGTGGCGTCACCGATAAATAGTCGCCGGAATAGCTCCGGTGAGCACATACTGCGACGGCGCATGGCGAGGACTAACAAGATTGCGCAACGAACTACCAGATGGCACAATGATGAGCTCCAGAGACACGAGAGGTCACCATGAACCTGATGGGCTACTCGGAGAAGACAATGAAGGTCAGAGTTGAGTGAATCGACATGAATTCTGGCGATCACTGGCGACAAATAATCCATTGATTCACGACACTCCAGGCTCCCCTTGACGAACGGCTCCTCCCAGATGATTTACGCGATGAGCTGCTCCTCCCCAGCCATTCGATGGGCTCCGGGGTGGTCAGAATAGATGGCACGGTGATGAACTCCGACGATGTCTGTTGGTGGAGTTGAGGACGATAGATAGGGATTGAGGGAGAATGAGAGGTCTGGGAGGGTCTAGGGTTTCATGGCAAAGCTCTCGGTGGGTTTTTATAGCCCCAGCCGAGCTCGGACACGATGACATCTCGCCGGTGACGGTCCAGATGTGGCGGCTTCGGTGCTGTTGCAACTGGGCATGAATCACTGCGCTTGGTTTGCCAGTGGATGCGGATTGGATGAGAACGATGACATGGTGGTCAGCTACGTCGAACTCGGTCAGCAGAGGCGGCGCGGTGACGTGGAGCTCTCGTCGGTGTGTCGTCCATGCCAAAGAAGAAGAGAGGAAGATGGAGACGATGACCGTTGTCAAGTGGGTCCCACCTGTTGGTGACAGAACAAAGAAGCAAGAAGGCCGGGCTGCTGTCGGGTTGGCTTGGGCTGGCTAAGCGGGCTGCACTGGTGGGCTTCGGCCAGGTAAGCCGTTCTCCTATTTTTTTCTCATACGGATTCTTTTCTTTTTCTCCTATTTTCTGTGTTGAGTTTCTAATCTGATTTCAAATATGTTTTGCAGTTTTTAAGTTTGGAATTTCTTATAAGATATGACTATGATATTATTGGTCACACACATGTTATTAGAGAATTTTTTTATATGGGTATTAAACATAATATATTTTAAATACCCATAGGGTTTTTATTGTGGGTCTTAATGGATAATTCCAAATAGTTGTTGTGGTGTATTCAAAAATACTTATCTAGGTTTGAGTAATCAGATAGTCAGATGTAGAATGTTACCTTGCCTCTTATTTAACAAAGGAACAAGGATATAGAGTTTATCTATTACTTGCCCTCCTAGTTAGGAATTGGTGAAAAGACATTACTGTATTTTATCACAATAATGACAAGGAAATGTCCTATGGAGATACTCCAATGTCATTAATAGTTTCTTGATCCTTTATTTGAAGATATTTACTACAAGGAAGATTTACTTAGTTGGGGTCAAGATATATTATAAGAGGTGAGTTGATCACTGGACAAATATTTTAGTTGATCTTAAAAGAATTAGGGTTTGGGCAGACTTATGGGGTTCAGAGAGGAGATGTGATTCTAGGGTTTTACCCAAGATCACATAGTGATGCACAAGTTGAAGTATGAATAGGTAAAATAGGTACTCCAATGGATGGGTAAAAGGGTGGAGTTTGATGGCGATCACAAGATCATCTATATGCATAGAATATGACCTCTGATCATGTGGAGAGTATCTTATCTAGTGCCTACTGTTTGTAATGTGCTCAAGTAATCTACATAAGCATCTCTGGATAGAACATTTTTGCTATCCAGATCTGCATGGTTCTGCTTACAAACCTATTTCTCACACCTCTCACTATTTTCTTCCTACAAATCTGGTTAGAGTAAATACTATTGCTTGCTCCTAGCTTTAGCCAATGATGATTTTGAATCAGAGGTATGTTTCTCTTGCCTATGGTGAGTGCTCCCCTTTTCCCACCAACTACACTCCTCTCCTCTCATACTAGACCAACCTGGTGGTCTTGTGAAGCTTGTTCTTTGGGAAATCTGATAAACCTGCATCTTGTGGCATGCCTCCACCTCCTAGCTGCTTCATCTTGGTCCTATCTAGTGTATGGAGTGGCCCAATTTCGTTGGTTTTCTTATACCATGATTTTATGGGGTCAAATGCCTGCCATGGGTTTCCTTTTATAGCATTTTGATGCCCACAACAAGTTGACACCTCAAGTGGTAACTCTTGCTTTAATTTGGTGAGTAAGCTACTTGTTGTCAAGCTCACATACATGAGCATTACTTGGGGTTCAAGCTAGGAAGATATTTTCATGTGGATAACTATCCTAGGTGGCATGATGATTATCCTCTAATAATCTTTATTTTGGACAGCCAAGTGGCATTTGACACTAGATGGACTTGTGGCTGAATCAATTCATATTCTTATAGATATTTATAATTCATAATTGAATTGTTATCAATGGATATTGTATTAATTGTTTGGAAGTTTAACTTCCAAAGTTCATGTTTGAAATGATCCTATTATTGTGAATTATGCATATTGTCATATCTTATTTGTTCTTATTATCAGTTGTGCTCAAAATATCCAAAGTTAGCAAAGGTCATGTTCAAATTTTAAATGATTTTATTTGATTTCACCAAGGCATGATCATAAGAGTTTCAAAATGATCATGGTTATTTTTATTCAAATAGTTTGAACTATTTAATGTAATGTAAATGAGTTTAGTTTTGTTATATCTTATATAGTTGATAAGTTATGATTTACATAAGAATGTTTGGCTTTTATGCACTCTAGACCTTGTGGTTTACCAATTTTTGTAACAAGTTTAAGAGTGAATTATATAATACCCAGAAGTACTGGATAATTATTTAAGTGGTTAAATTCTATTGTACACCCCTCTACCTAGAATAATAGTTTTAACAAATGTCATGTTGGAGTTTATCGCACTTCAGTTGATGAGCTACTTCTGTTCCACCAACTTAAGAGAAACTTCAATCACTTTGACAAGTTTTATTTAAAAGCGCGAAAATTTCCCATATTTTCTATGCATGAATGCAATGCACACTTTTGTTTTCTCTCTATTTCTAGCCTCACATCTTGGGATGTTACAGACTCTCCCCCTTAAAATAAACTTCATCCTCGAAGTTTGAACTCTCTTACGTTTGGGTTGAGCTTATCGTCGATAACATCTTGCTTGCAACTCCTTCTCCAACTGATTGGATATAGAGGATATGCTTTGTTCAGAGTATCTCTTAAATCCTCTTTCTCCGTCTCTGAACAATTGTTACTTGAATGAGTCCTATGTTGTCTTCCAACATTCTTGGGGAATCCAATAGTCTTTGGCACCTTAGTTTACTTAGTTTTACAAACTGTTTTTGGTTAGGTTTGTGTACTTGAGTATCAACTTTCTATCAATAGGCTAGTTACTGTCTATAAAATAAGGTTTCACGGAGCTCAAGATAATACTTAAGAGGTCCGTTAAGGTATAGGCATACCTAAAGATTCAATTTCAAGGAATGGATTAGACTCATTTAGCCTATCCAATTTAGGGTTTTGGTTCACCTTCAAAAATTTGATCTTGGTCCTCTATGCTTGAAAAGTTCAACTGTGGTTATACTAATGGTGGTTCATGGTCCATAATTGTCCAACTCCTTCACTACTCTCCCAATGGAGCTACGGGGAACCTTAGGGAAGTGTCGTTCAAATATACTTCATCCAACTTCCATCATCTTTGGTTTCTCCCCAATTTCTGCTTCTTAAAAGTATTAATTACTCCTTTTGGTCAAGTTTAAGGTCTAGTTGTTGCTTCCATGAGGTATAAACCTCAACTTCCATTCTGATGAACTTCCGAGGCAAGTATCAATACAGTACCTCGACATTACCTTATAGAAATAAGGCTAATCTCCACTTTTGGAGGTACGTACATTCCCAAAAGCTCTAAAGGTTGATGAGAATTGGGTTTTTCCATCGTTACCTACCCAAATTCGGATGGTAGGGTGTATACAAAGCCACAGGAGAAATCCGACAGAGTTTCTCTTATACCGGAGGACATCCACGACAGGCAATTGTATAAGTTGAATAGAATATAAACTAACGGGAACATAAACGAACCAATGGCCTCAACTGATCATTATTAACACTAAAACTTAAGAAAATCTCACAAGTCTTGGTCCGTAGACAAAGGCTACAACTCTAAGATAAGGAAAGATGTTGCTAACGTCTTAACCACCAATCTACAATTCAAGATTTTGGGACTAGGGATCAAAGTTATACATAAATGTTATGTGTCTTAGTCACGCTAGCAACGAGGGTTACTGGGGTTACCACTCCCGGGCTGAGTAAAGCAGCAGGCAATACCGGAATGGATCATTGGTACTACAACACCTCAATCGACCCATGATGTACTAAGCATAACCAAGGCGGCATAACGACGAGCTTAAATACCTCAAACTCAATTTTAGCTAACTTAATTAGTGGTTCTTCTAATCATATTTCCTTCTTCAGAGCTTGATTTGCAAGAAATTCACCATTGGAATCCTTTAATTGTCACACCTAAGGTGACTTCGCTTGCATTTCCTTTTTGTTTGACTTCCTTCTTCTTGTGATTTCTTCCTCTTTGTCTTGACTGACTTAGGAACTCGTCTCTCCCTCACACGAATCCTTTACCCCTCTAGATCAATACCATGAAGTGAGAACCTAATAGTGCAACATGCACTTGCATATCAGAGTTAAACTTCATGTATGGATCTAGTCAATCAATAAAAATCTAAGAAAAATCCAAATGTGTGCTGGCAGCTGATACGTCTCAAACGTATCTATATTTTTTGATGCTCCATGCTTGTTTATACACCATTTGCTTTGTGTTTTGTTACATTTCGTGGCGTTTTTATGCATTTTCTAGAACTAACCTATTAACGAGATGCCACAGTGCCAGTTCCCTGTTTCTGCTATTTTTGTGTTTCAGAAAAGCTACACAGGAAATATTCTCAGAATTGGACGAAACAAAATCCAAAGTTCCTATTTTTCCCGGAGCGTGACGGAGTCCAAAGCAGAGACGGAGGGGTGCCAGAGGGTGGCCTGATGACCCACAAGTATAGGGGGTGTATCGTAGTACTTTCGATAAATAAGAGTGTCGAACCCAACGAGGAGCAGAAGGTGTTGACAAGTGGTTTTGATCAAGGATTCACTGTAAATACTAGCAAACGAGTTTTCAGGGTTATTTGGTAATGCAAATAAATAAAGTATGAGTAAATAAAAGACAGTAGTAGTAACTGCTGCAAGTGGCCCAATCCTTTCTAGAGCAAAGGACAAGCCGGTTGTATAACTTATGATAACCAAACGTTCTCGAGGACACACGGGAGTTTCTGTCAAGTGCTTTCGCTTCATACCGCTAAATAATCTTTATTGGTTTGATAAGTGTTATGGGGGTGAACCTGTGCTAGCGCACTACCCTTACTAGGATAAATACACACTTGTTATTATACCCCTTGCAAGCATCCGCAAATACAAGAAAGTAATTTAGATAAATCTAACCACAGCCTTAAACTCTAAGATCCTACGTTCCCTGGTGCAATGGTTTCCCAACGGAGGTTTAGGTTTCTGTCACTCCAGCAACCCCACAATTGGTAGCCAAATACACAATGCATCTCACTAGGCCCATAAATGGTGAAGTATCATGTAGTCGACGTTCACATGACACCACTAGTGAAATAACACCACAACAAATAAATATCAAACCATTAAATATTACTCAACATAATTCCACTACTAACGACTTGACTTCTCACATGTCCTCAAGAACTAAACGAACTACTCACAAGACATCATATGGATCATGATCAGAGGTGAAATAATGGTAAATAACAATCTGAACATAAACCTTAATTCAACGGTTCCACTCAGTAGCATCAACCACAAGAGTAATCAACATCGGGAAAGTTTCCCCTAAGAATTTGACAAGATTCAACTCAAGATGTTACAGCGTGATGGCGTGGTGATGGTGGAGATGAAGGTGCTGGTGATGAGGATGATGGTGATGATGATCCCGATGAAGTTCGGTGTGATGATGACGACGATGGTGATGATCTCCCCTCTTCGGGAAGGAATTTCCCTGGCAGATTTCTGCCTGCCAGAGAGCTTTTCTCTCTCTGGTGTTTTCCGCCCCGCAGAGGCAGCGGTGTCTATCTCTGAGCACCCCCTGACTTAGGTTTTTGGGGACAATGAAATATGCGAAGGGGCGATGGTAGAAGTGGGCCAGGGTGGCCACACAACAGGCCAGCGTGGCCAGGGGTCAGGCCGCGCCCCCTGTGTGTGTGCCTGCCCCATGGCTCCTCTCGACTCCTCCTTCTGGCTTCTTTAGTCTTCTAGTAAAATATAATTTTCTGGTATTTTTCTGGAATTTCCTGATCTTCCGAAATATGGTGTCTTGATAGTCCTTTTTTCAGCAGAATCCTGACTCCGGCAGCAAATCCTTCAATGATCATCAAACATGTAAAAACAGAGGAAACAACATAAGTATCATCTCTAAATATGAAATATATCAATGAATAACAGTAAATTATGATACAAAATAGTGATGCAAAATGGACGTATCGACCCCCCCAAGCTTAGACCTCGCTTGTCCCCAAGCAAAAACTAAACTCAGTAAACATGACCACAGGTTTATGGAGTGAAGTGTCGATAATCAAAATACAGACAAGAAGCATCACATTTACCAAGGCACAAATTATAATAGACAACAACTTCCCTTTATATGATATAGACTTACAATAAGTAAAAGGGAATCACAAATAAGGATGCACAAGGTAAACTATAATTGGTGATGGCAAACCTTAGTTCTTGGTCAGACAACAATGAATAAACTATACTTGCTTTTGAACGGAGCCTTTTAAAAACAGAGCTAATATAGCAAAAACCATATGCTCAATGAAACAAACTTTTGCAATCATAGAAAGCTTTCAAAGATATATTCCTTCAGATAAAAGCATTGTACTAACAAAAGAAGTTAGTAAACATGATTAAACGGATCAACATATGGATGAGTGAAACATAACAATTCAAATGCTTGCTTGAGATAGAAAGGAATAGGTTGACTCAACATAAACGTAAAAGACAGGCCCTTCACAGAGGGAAGCAGGGATTAAACATGTGCTAGAGCTTTTCATTTGTAAAACAGAGATAAAAGTTGTTTTGAGAGGTGGTTGCTTTTGTCAACGACTAGCAACGGAGTTCTTGATATCTTCCATACTAAACAGGTGAGAGCGGTTCCGAGATGTTGATTAGTTGGCACAATTGTGCTCTTTTGTAGCTTGGCACTCCTCCCCACCTTTTCCTTTCTCAAACCATGGCTAACCGATTCTATCGGGTGCCAACCAACTTTCACATACCATGGAGGAGTGCCTTTTTCTTTTCTTTTTGAGATTACAATGGTCTGACCAGCTCCCTTGCAAAATTAATGATGAGCAGATCAAGCTGCCTAGTCGAGGGGTACTTAATTTAGTATGGAAGATAACAAACCCATCCACTATGTCCTCATGAGCTAAAAATAGTGGCACAAAATGAGAAGTGTTTGAAGGTTTTTGAAAGGTAGCACATGAAAATTTACTTGGAATGGCTTGAAATACCATGCATAGGAATTTATAGTGGACTCTTTGAAAATAACATGACTTTTGGGAGTTGGATGCACGAGAAGTATTCCCTCTCAGTACAGGTTTTTGGCTAGCAAGGCTGGGTAGCAAGCATAAGAATTGCATGAAATAAACAAACATACATATAATAGGAACAATCATGCAAACTTCCTTGAAGGTACAACGATTTTAACTTTGAGAATAATATTGCTTATAAGCCAAACATGAAGGAAAACTAAAGTGATGTAACTACAGGCACTTCTTTCTTCTTTTCTACTCAAACCTCAAGGTAATGTTGCTACTGACCAAGCTAAGTTTGCCAAAACCAACTAAATTTACTCATGCTCCCTAAATGATACCAATACTAATCAACAAGACTAGTCATATAAGAAACATTGCAGACTAAAATAAAGTGTGCGGAAAGTAAACGATACCACTTCTCATTAATATTTCATTACCGCAACTCACACCAAGGGATACATGGATAACCAACTAAGGAGGATACTTCCACACTGCAAACTATTCTATAAGATAACTTCTCTATTCATGATATGACTCTACTTGAAAAGTAAATGAGTAAAAGATAATGATGTGATACCGCGGCACTCCCCCAAGCTTGGAACAAGCCAAGGGGATGCCAATACCAATGACGAATTACTCCTTCGGCGGTGGTGGTGAGTCTTTATCATCATCGTACTTCCAAGGCAAAGGTCCCCCGTCAAGGAAGGATGTCTTGGTCTCCAATATCCTGAAACTTGCAGCAGCACTCATTTGTTGAAATCTAGCTTCATACTCACAATTTTGGTTTTGCAAGTCATAGAGTTGTGCTTGTAATTGGTTAGTGGTCTCATGGAGCGAAAAGATGTCCTTCTAGAGTTCTGTAGTCTCTTTCTTGTACTTGGCGACAAGCTCTTGATTAATCCTATGGATGATGTCCACCTCACGTTCCACCATCTTCTTATATTTAAAAACTTCTTGTTCCAGTGCTTCCATCCTGGCTTCAAGACTCCCTTCTCCCTTAGGGACTTGGACATATTTGATCTGCAACTCCCCATCCTTGAGCAACAACTCCTTCAGATGCATCTTCAGCTCCCTCATATACTGATTAATGGTATCCGCAAGAGGGTTCTCCTCGGATGGACCGGACGAAGACATTGCAACTTCAAAACTGAGAATAATCCCCTGACAGAAACAGCTCAAAACAAAAACACGACGAGGAAACGATATGCAGACCTCAGGAACTCCGGGGGGTTATATAGGCGAAATTTAAACATCGAAACCAAGTCACGGGAGGAAACCGGGACGGAAATGAGCTCCGGGGTGCTCACACAATAGGTGGGCGCGGCCTGAGGTGGGCCCGTGCCCCCTATGTGTGAGGACACACCGGACTCCTTCTCCTTCCCGTTTTCGTCTCGTGATTTTTCATATTTGACAAAAACAATAAAAATATAACTAAAAAAGTTTAACGCGAACCTTTTCTGACTAGAACTGTTACCTATTCGAAAATGAACTCTGCAGGTTCCTGCATATTGTCCTGGATGAATTCTTCTGGAGAAACCGTTTGAATAACATCAACATCTTCGTTATAAGAATCTCTAGCAATATAATGTTTGAGTCTTTGCCCATTCACCACTTGTGTAGTGTCATCTTTCAACGAAGCAATCTTTATCGCACCTGAGCGGTATACTTCCACAATAACATATGGTCCTTACCATTTAGAGTAATTTTCCTGCAAAAAATCTGAGACAAGACCTATACAATAGAACTTTCTCACCAACATGAAACTCTCTCTTAAGAATTCTCTTATCATGCCATTGCTTGACTTTCTCTTTGAAAAGTCTGGCATTCTCGTAGGCTTCGTTTCTGCACTCATCTAAAGAACTCAAATCTAACAACCTTTTCTTACCGGCAAGTTTAAAATCTCTATTAAGCTCTTTCACTGCCCAAAAAGCTTTGTGTTCTAATTCTAAAGGCAAGTGACACGCTTTTCCATACCATTTTGTGAGGAGACATGCCCATGGGGTTCTTATAAGCAGTTCTATAAGCCCATAAAGCATTGTTTAACTTGCTAGCCCAGTTTTTCCTAGATCTATTGACAGTCTTCTGCAAGATAGACTTGATCTCTCTATTTGAAAGCCCTACCTGTCCACTAGTTTGGGGATGATAAGCAGAAGCAATTCTATGATTAACGTCATATCTAGCAAGAGTTTTTCTAAACCGCCATGAATAAAATGAGAACCTCCATCAGTCATAAGATATCTAGTCACACCAAACCTAGGAAAAATAACATCCTTAAGCATTTTTAACGAGGTCTCACCATCGACACTCTTTGTAGGTATGGCCTCTACCCACTTGGTAACGTAATCAACAGCAACAAGTATATGAGTATAACCTTTTGAAGGAGGAAAAGGACCCATAAAGTCAAATCCCCAACAATCAAATGGTTCAATAACAAGTGTGTAACTCATAGGCATTTCATTACGTCTAGAAATATTACCAACTCTTTGACATTCATCACAAGATAAAACATACCTTCTAGCATCTTTAAAGAGGGTTGGCCAATAAAAACCTGATTGTAGAACCTTTTACGCAGTTCTATCTCCAGCATGATGTCCTCCATAAGCGCTTCCATGGCATTTTCTCAATATTTCTTGTTATTCGTACTCTGGAACACATCTTCGCATAATACCATCAACTCCTTCTTTATATAAGTGTGGGTCATCCCAAAAGTAATGCCTCAAATCATAAAAGAATTTTCTTCTTTGCTGAGCTGTAAAGGTTGGAGGCAAATACTTGGAAACAATAAAATTAGCATAATCAGCATACCAAGGAAGGTCTCGTGAAGTTACATTTATTGAAGCCAACTGTTCATTTGGAAAACTACCATTAACAAGAACAGGATCAAAAGAAATGTTTTCCAATCTAGACAAATTGTCAGCAACAGGATTTTCAGCTCCTTTCCTATCTACAATATGCAAATCAAACTCTTGTAAAAGCAACACCCATCTAATAAGCCTAGGCTTAGCATCCTTCTTAGACATAAGATATCTAATAGTAGCGTGATCAACATGAATAGTAACTTTAGAATCAACAATGTAAGGTCTAAACTTATCACATGCAAAAACAACAGCTAGAAACTCTTTCTCAGTAGTAGCATAATTCTTCTGAGCAGCATCAAGAGTCTTACTAGCATAATGAATAACATTCAACTTATTATCTACGCGCTGTCCAAGAATAGCACCAATAGCAAAATCACTAGCATCGCACATAATTTCAAAGGGTAAATTCCAATCAGGTGATTGAACAATAGGAGCAGTAGTTAAAGCCTTCTTAAGAGTTTCAAAAGCTTCCTTACAATCATCATCAAAGACAAATGGTACATCTTTTTGAAGAAGATTAGTAAGAGGCTTTGAAATCTTAGAGAAATCTTTAATAAACCTCCTATAGAAACTAGCATGACCAAGAATACTACTTATACCTTTAACATCTCTGGGACAGGGCATTTTCTCAATTGCTTCCACTTTCGCTCTGTCAACTTCGATACCTCTTTCAGAGATTTTATGTACAAGGACAATTCCTTCATTTACCATAAAGTGGCATTTCTCCCAATTAAGAACAATATTAGTTTCTTCACACCTCTGCAAAACTTTATCAAGATTGTGCAAAAAGTTATCAAAAGAAGTTCCATAGATAGAAAAATCGTCCATGAAAACCTCCACAATTTCTTCACAAAAACCATGAAAAATAGCAGACATGCATCTTTGAAAAGTAGCAGGAGCATTGCATAAACCAAACGACATACGTCTATAAGCATAAGTTCCATAAGGACAAGTGAAAGTAGTTTTCTCTTGATCTTCCTTTCTAACAGCAATCTGAGAGAAACCGGAATAACCATCAAGAAAACAAAAATGAGTCTTCTTAGACAACCTCTCTAACATTTGATCTATAAACGGTAAAGGATAATGATCTTTCTTAGTAACTTCGTTTACCTTTCTAAAATCAATGCACATCCTATAACCAACTACTACCCTTTGAGGAATAAGCTCGTTATTCTCATTAGGCACAACAGTCATACCTCCTTTATTAGGAACACAATGAACAGGACTAACCCATCTACTATCAGCAATAGGATAAATAATACCAGCATCAAGGAGCTTCAATACCTCATTTCTTACCACTTCCTTCATCTTGGGAATTATGCGGCGTTGATGTTCGACAACTGGCTTTGCGTCTTCCTCCATATTAATAGCATGCTGACATAAAGTGGGAGAAATCCCTTTTAAATCGTCAAGAGTATATCCCATAGCTCCTTGATGTTTCCTCAATATCTCCAATAACCTTTCTTCTTCCTTTCCTGAAAGCTTAGAACTGATAATAACAGGATATATTTTCTTATCATCTATATAAGCATACTTAAGATCATCAGGTAAAGGTTTTAATTCAAAAACAGGATCTTCCTTAGGTGGTAAAGTGGTACCAAGATCCTCCACAGGTAAATTGTGCTTGATCAACGGTGGTTGACAAAAGAAAATATCGTCAATCTCTTCTCTTTCCTTCCTGTAGACATCACTTTCATGGTCCTCCATGAATTGCTGCAAAGCATTAATAGGAGCAAGGGCAATAGAAGCAAGCTGCTCAACTCAAAAAATTTCATTAGGCATGTCATTTTCATAAGAAGTCTTAGCAAACTTAGAAAAATTAAACTCATAAGATTCTCCATTAAACTTAGTGAAAATTTTCTCTTTCTTACAGTCTATCACAGCACCACAAGTATTCAAAAAGGGTCTACCAAAAATAATAGGACAAGTTTTACTAGCTTCCTTACCAAGTACTAGAAAATCAGTGGGATATTTGGTCTTACCGCAAAGAACTTCCACATCTCGAACAATACCAAGAGGCCAAACAGTCTCTCTATTAGCAAGCTGAACAACCACATCAATCTCCTCAAGTTCACAAGGGCCAATCTCATGCCTGATTTCTCTGTAAATCTCTAAAGGAATGGCACTTGAACTAGCACCCATGTCGCATAAACCATAATAGCAATGATCGCCAATCCTGACAGAAATAACAGGAACACTTGTTTTCCTACGCCTATTAGGATGTGAAATCATGTTAGTAGCATCTTCACAAAAGATAATATATTCATCCCCTACATCTTTAGTAACAAGGTCCTTCAATATAGCCACAGGAGACTTAATAGTAATTTGCTCATCAGGTTCTACAGCCTTCTTAGTACTTTTATTAGACACACTTACCAAAGTAGAATGCTCTTTTACCTTAGTAGGGAAAGGTGTCTTCTCAAAATAAGGTTCAAGCAAAATGCTATCAATAGTACAAACTTCAGTAGCTGCAGCAGGAATATGACTAATAGAATATTTATAAGGCGCATGATATTTGTTCCAATCTTTCTTTGGAACATCAAGATAAGAGGCAAAAGCCTTAAAACAGTTAGCAAGTATTTGAGAATCAAGACCATAAGCAGTGCTAACATTATGAAAGTCATCGGTTCCCATAAAAGCTTTAATGCATTCATAATCATAATTTATACCCGACCTCCTACCTTTGTCGTTTTCCCATCCTTCAGCATTTTCTTGAATATGGTCAAGAAGATTCCACTTAGCATCTTCTTTCATATGAGTAAATGATCCAAAACAAGAAGCATCCAAATAATCCTTATCATGAAGAGCAAGCCTCGCATAAAAATTATCAATAACAATATTACTGGGGAGCTCATGAATGGGACATTTGAGCATTAGTAACTTCAATATCCCCCACGCTTGGGCAATACTCTCTCCATCATGAGGCCAAAAGTTATATATTCGATTACGATCTTTATGAATTTCACTTGGAGGATAAAACTTGGAATAAAAGAGAGGTACAATTTCCTCCCATGCAATAGATGGACCATCTTTAAGCAGCCGATACCACTCCTCGGCTCTGCATTTCAGTGATAAAGAGAATAGCTTCCTCTTAACTTTGCACAACTCGCATAATTCATGTATAAAGAGAAGTGATCACCCAGATGGACAGTTCCATCTCCTGAATAGCAGTTATCCATAACACGTTCAACAATTTTCATAGGTATTTTAAAAGGATCTAACTGAGCAGGTGGTGGTGGTGGTGGTTCATCCACATGTGCAGCCGTGGTAGTAGTGTTCCCAAATAGGAAACCAAATGGCAAACTCTCCATAGCAAAATAAAATAAAAATAAAAGACAAAAAAACAATACTCACAGCGACGGTTACCTTTACCAATTCCACTCTTCAATAGCGCTTCACTCCTCGGCAACGGCGCCAGAAAATAGTCTTGATGACCCACAAGTATAGGGGGTGTATCGTAGTACTTTCGATAAATAAGAGTGTCGAACCCAACGAGGTGCAGAAGGTGTTGACAAGTGGTTTTGATCAAGGATTCACTGTAAATACTAGCAAACGGGTTTTCAGGGGTATTTGGTAATGCAAATAAATAAAGTACGAGTAAATAAAAGACAGTAGTAGTAATTGCTGCAAGTGGTCCAATCCTTTCTAGAGCAAAGGACAAGCCGATTGTATAACTTATGATAACCAAACGTTCTCGAGGACACACGGGAGTTTCTGTCAAGTGCTTTCGCTTCATACCGCTAAATAATCCTTATTGGTTTGATAAGTGTTATGGGGGTGAACCTGTGCTAGCGCACTAACCTTACTAGGATAAATACACACTTGTGATTATACCCCTTGCAAGCATCCGCAAATACAAGAAAGTAATTAAGATAAATCTAACCATAGCCTTAAACTCTAAGATCCTACGCTCCCTGGTGCAATTGTTTCCCAACGGAGGTTTAGGTTTCTGTCACTCCAGCAACCCCACAATTGGTAGCCAAATACACAATGCATCTCACTAGGCCCATAAATGGTGAAGTATCATGTAGTCGACGTTCACATGACACCACTAGTGAAATAACACCACAACAAATAAATATCAAACCATTAAATATTACTCAACATAATTCCACTACTAATGACTTGACTTCTCCCATGTCCTCAAGAACTAAACGAACTAATCGCAAGACATCATATGGATCATGATCAGAGGTGAAATAATGGTAAATAACAATCTGAATATAAACCTTAATTCAACAGTTCCACTCAATAGCATCAACCACAAGAGTAATCAACACCGGGAAAGTTTCCCCTAAGAATTTGACAAGATTCAACTCAAGATGTTACAGCGGGATGGCATGGTGATGGTGGAGATGAAGGTGCTGGTGATGAGGATGATGGTGATAATGATCCCGATGAAGTCTGGCGCGATGATGACGACGATGGCGACGATCTCCCCTCTCCGGGAAGGAATTTCCCCGGTAGATTTCTGCCTGCCGGAGAGCTTTTCTCTCTCTGGTGTTTTCTGCCCCGCAGAGGCGGCGGTGTCTATCTCTGAGCCCCCCCCTGACTTAGGTTTTCGGGAACAATGAAATACGCGAAGGGGCGATGGCAGAAGTGGGCCAGGGTGGCCACACAACAGGCCGGCGCGGCCAGGGGTCAGGCCGCACCCCCTGTGTGTGTGCTTGCCCCGTGGCTCCTCTCGACTCCTCCTTCTGGCTTCTTCAGTCTTCTGGTAAAATATAATTTTCTGGTATTTTTCTGGAATTTCCTGATCTTCCGAAATATGGTGTCTTGATAGTACTTTTTCTAGCAGAATCCTGACTTCGGCAGCAAATCCTCCAATGATCATCAAACATGTAAAAACAGAGGAAACAACATAAGTATCATCTCTAAATATGAAATATATCAATGAATAACAGTAAATTATGATACAATATAGTGATGCAAAATGGACGTATCACGGCCGCACCACCCATGGCGCGGGCCACCCCTTGGCCGCGCCGGGGTGTGGTGTGGGCCCCTGGTCCACTTCCTGACGCCGCCCTTCCGCCTATAAATTCCCCTCGATGGGAAAACCAAAAGCACCCGATCAATTTTCCACGAAACCTACTGTAAGCCGCCACTGTCGTTGACGCGAGATCGAGAGGGTCCAGAAGCTCTTCCCAGCACCCCGCCGGAGAGGGGAATCACCGCCGGAGGCCTTCTTCATCACCATGCCTGCCTCCGGCGTGATGTGTGAGTAGTCTACCTTGGACTGCAGGTCCATAGCAGTAGCTAGATGGTTGTCATCTCCTCCATGTGCTTCATGTTTAGATCTTGTGAGCTGCCTATCATGATCAAGATCATCGTTGTGTAATTCTACATGTTGTGTTTGTTGGGATCCGATGAATATTGGTACTTTGTCAACTTGAATTGTTGATTTATCATTTTTATGTTATCTCTATGTTGTTTATGATCTTGCATGATCTCCGTTGCTAGTAGATATCTTGGCCGAGTAGATGCTAGTGACTCCAAGAGGGAATATTTATGCTTGATAGTGGGTTCATGCCTCTAGTAACTTGGGGGAGTGAAAGAAACCTCTAAAGTTGTAGATGTGTTGTTGCTACTAGGGAGAAAACAACAATCTTGTGTTCAAGGACATTTGTGTTGTTTACATTACATACTTTGCTTAAGGCGATAATCTGTTGCTTGCAACTTAATACCCAATGGTTGCTCGGACGACATCTGGAGGGTGGATTATTAGTCATAGATGCAGTTGGATTACGGTCTATGTATTATGTTGTAGTGCCCAAGTGAATCTCATAGTGACCCTCATGACATTTGTATGTTTGCTTTATTCTATCAATTGCCCAACTGTAATTTGTTTACCCAGCATGTTATTTATCTTATGGAGAGACACCACTAGTGAACTGTGGACCCCGGTCCATTCTTTTACATTGCTATTACAGTTTACTATTTACTTGCTTTATTTACATTCTTGCAAACTACTATCTTTTACCACTCGATACGATTAATCCTTTGTTTACAGTAAACCGGTGAGATTGACAACCTCACTGTAAGTTGGGACAAAGTACTTGGTTGTATTATGTGCAGGTTCCACGTTGCTGCTGGTGCAAAGCTACGCCCTGGACTAGGCGCCATATACAAATTGTCTGGAGGTGTCGCGAAGCTAGCAAGCATCAACCTTCGAAAGTTTGGTTCTTTCTCCTACTGGTTCGATAAACCTTGGTTTCATACTGAGGGAAGACTTTCTGCTATGCTCATCTTCTCTTGGGGTTTCCAACTATGCGGTCATCTATAAAACTCCTCCATCAACACCGCACCATCAACAAGTTTTCTGGCGTCGTTGCGGGGGAGAAAGAAGATTTCTGCAAGGGGAGTCTCTCGCTTCCAATCTTTTACTTTGTTATTGTTTTGCTTTATTTTATTTTATTTTTGCTTGCATCTTTTTATCAAAAATACAAAAAAATTAGTTTCTTTGATAGCTTGCATTCCATTACTGTTACTTTCAGTTCATTATGTTGTTCCCTAAGTATGCTTTGGAGGACCTTACAATAGGTAGTGGTTCTATAATTGGGAAAGGTAACATCGAGGAGTTCTTTAATCATGTTAGTATGCATAAAGATGTTGAGAATAGATCTTTGGCTGAGCTTGCTCCTAGTTATGAAGTTGCTGCTGCTTATTTAGTTCGCATGTTGGAGGCTAGGTTTGTTAACCTTAATCCTTTTATGTAGCAAATGTTTCTTAAGCTTCATGATATAGAAGACTCCGAAAAGAAAGATTTTATTTTGGAGACTTTGCGTATAGAATTTAGAGATGTTGCTATTGAAGCTAGGATACAACCAAAGAAGACATCAAAGTACCAATACCTTGCAAACTTGTAGGATTGCATGAAGCTTTGGAAAAAAAATTGATTAGATTGTTCCTGAAAATCCTTTTGATGAAAGTAGTGAACCCAAGAGTGTTCACAAGGGATCTTCGAAAACTCATTTGGACACAATACAATTCATTTTTGAAAAGAATTCTGCAATTGATCTTAATGCTTCAAATGAAAATACTTGATTTCCACTTTCTGCGCCTAGCTCAAAGGCGTTAAAGAAAAGCACTCTTGGGAGATAACCCAATGTTTTCTTTTCAGTAATTTTTCTTTGGGATTTTTCTATTTTCGTGCCCTCGGGTCCTTAGTTGTACTCAGTTTTCCCCAGCTCCTTAGTTTTTCCTCAGTTTTGTCCAAGCCCTTGTCTGAAACCCTCACAAGTGCTGGAACGGCCGGTTGCCCGACGGGTCAACAACTTTGACCGTTATCTGCTCACTAGTGGGGCCACGTAGAGCCCGCAAAGACACGTCAGACCATCCATCTTTGTTTGACCGTAAGCATCGCCGTATCCCTGACCAAAACGCAGACGAGTGGGGCTTCGGTATATCGAATGACAAGTGGGGTCATGAAGCTGATACAAGGGGCAATACACGGGTAGGATTAGATTTTTAAATGGAGCTCTACAGCGATGGCACGGAGGAGGTGGCCTGCGGGGTGCCGAGATGAGATCGACGTCCACAAAGAACTGCATGAGGCGAGACCAGACGCATTAGATAGATATGAACAAGATGCGTTTAACCATGCAAAGAAGAGAAGAAATGGTCGAGGACATCGATGACGACCTCAACACTTTGACTGACGGTGTCGGACACGAACGCGAGCAATGTAGAGAAAACTAGTGTCTCTCCTTTCTGGCGTGTATAGATGGGTGCTAGGGAAGTGTGGTGGCGAAGGGAAAGACCTCGCGGTGGTCTGTGGCATCCAGCATAGCGGGGCGGCGTGGCCGTGCCCATAGCGGCGTGCATGTTCGGCATTGGCATCAGCATGTACGTTCGTCATTGGCCTCGGCGGTATCTCTGGTGTGTCAGTGATCGAATGAGGGGACGGGATTGAGGGTGCATCCGACGGTGACCTAGCAGTGGCGGCGAGCATAGCCATTCTGACCATGCCGATATCGGCATCGGCATCGTTTGGAGGCTGTGGTGCTCGAATCATGGTGGAAATTGCGATATTATTTTTACATGCACAATATATAGAAAATAGCTAGATCCCTAAATCGATGCATATGAAGCTATATATATATTCTTGGTCATAATCCCCTTATCTAAAGGGGATGGATGCATGGCTTCACGTCGTCGTCGCTTTCATCGTCAGTATCTTCATCGTCCGTGTAGTAGTACTTCCTGCACATTGTTCCGTCGAACACCTTCACTGTGAGCACATCATCGCCTTCATATTTGAAGTGTAGGAAGCAGCCGAAATCCACACCGTACGTGATGGCGAAATTCTCCCAGCCCTTGTCAAGGTACATCCGGCCTTGTCCGTCAAATAGGACCTCCACGGTCCAGAGATGAGGACCGCAGTCAGCTGCTCGCAGGTACACCTTAGCGGGCTCCTGGCCGTCAAGATAGTCCACAAACTTTTTTGGGAGTGCCTGCAAAGAGATCGAGCGCCGATCGTTTGAAATTAAAGGTTTTTTTAGAACATGCACATAATTAATCACATGCATCATATATGTGGGAATGCGTACATACCTTCTTGGCCAAAGGGTCTTCATAGCTGGCGATGAAGAACTCCTCTATGATCAATGGCAGTGTTGACGGTGGTGGTGGCAATGATGATGATCCACCACCCCGGCCGCCCCTTCCCCTTCCCCTTCCCCTTCCCCTTCCCCTTCCCCTTCCCCTTCCGGTCGGCGTCCGAGACGTGGAAGCCATGGCAATGGATGAAGTGTATGTGAACGAAGAAGAGAGAGGCAGAACCTATTGACATGAGGGATGGCCGTTGTGGGGGTTTATAAGGGAGAGATGACTGTTGTGGGGTTTACACCATAAATTATGGTAGATATGACCGTTGTGGGGTTTACACAATAAATTAAGGAGGAGATGACCGTTGTGGGGGTTTATATCTCAACAAAAAAGTAATGCGGACTATCTTGATGGAAATGGAAATTCGTGATAGTTTATCTTTTTACCGTGAAAAGTAATGCCTAAAAGAAATGGAAATTCATGATAGTTTATCATTTTACCGTGAAAAGTAATGCCTAAAAGAAATGGAAATTCGTGATAGTTTATCATTTTACCGTGAAAAGTAATGCCTACAAGAAATGGAAATTCGTGATAGTTTATCATTTTACCGTGAAAAGTAATGCCTAAAAGAAATGGAAATTCGTGATAGTTTATCATTTTACCATGAAAAGTGATGCCTACAAGAAATGGAAATTTGTGATAGTTTATTATTTTACCGTGAAAAGTAATGCCTAAAAGAAATGGAAATTCATGATAGTTTATCATTTTACCGTGAAAAGTAATGCCTACAAGAAATGGAAATTCGTGATAGTTTATCATTTTACCGTGAAAAGTAATGCCTAAAAGAAATGGAAATTCGTGATAGTTTATCATTTTACCGTGAAAAGTAATGCCTACAAGAAATTCATGATTACCAAACTTGTTGAATCCGGTGGCAAACTCGTTATTTAGCATACATAGAGGGGTAGTAGTTTGCCACCGACAAATAGAGAGAGGGTGGCCATGATGAGAGAGAAAGAGGGGTTATCCTTCCCGTTAGATCATAGGATCAATGGTAGGTGGGCACGATCCGTGTGACAACAGCTCGACCAATCATGTCAAGTTTGGGCTTCCGTGAGAAGGGAGAGGGTAAAACTGAGTAGTATCAAGAATCCAAGGGCAAATAAATAGTAAACAGGCTAAGGAATTCAAATAACGCTTTGTTTGGATGTCAGTATTGTGAGGTTTGGAATTGAATTGGGTTGAATACCAAATCAGCTACTGTATTGAAATGGAATCCAATACCAATTTTGTTGTTTGGTTGTGCATAGTATCACTGATGGAATTATGAGAGTAATCAAATCCATATTTATGTTTGGATGTCCACCTAGTTGGAAATGGAATTCAGACATTTTCTCTACTGCTCACACTGGCGTAACATCTCGTTTCATTGTCCCTTACCATCTCTTCGTATCCAGCCAAGACAAACATAAAATAATATTTCTTATACAGTGCATACATCCATTGATTTGTCCTAGAAAAAGTACCGAGCGGAGCTTTCTTTTGAAGCAACCAAATCCGAGCGGAGCTTGCTGTTGTCAACCTGTGAGCAATCAAATCCGATTTTTTTTTTGGTACGCAAACAAACGAATTGATCTGGTGCTCAAGATTCATTCCAGTGCATAGTGCGGTTCATCGATGGCCCAATCAAACAACAAATAAAGTGGTCAGTTGAGCGCATCATGCTGGAGAAGGGGCAGGCGGGGGCTGGAGAAGGGGCAGGCGGGGGCTGCAGAGGTAGGATTAGATCGATCTGACCGAGGCGGCAACCACAGGTCCACGTCCGCTGTGTGACGAGGATCTCTGCTCTCAACGACGGCTGTTCTCACGAGCCGAGATCTGCAGGCGTCGGCGCCGGCAACCGGCGGGGATCTCTGCGGTGGCAGCAGGAGAACGAGGGAATGAGATGGCAAAGCTCTCGCCAAGACGAGGACGAAGCGGTACGTCTCATTTCCAAGCGATTTCGGAGCCTATGAGGTCGGAAACGAGCGAGGCTGTGGGTAGAATTCGGGAGCGGCTCATGGAATTCAGGCCGAATTCCAGGCCTAATTTCCACACCCCTCCAAACATCGGAATTCGGATCCGAATTCTGGAATTCCAATTTCCTGGCCCAATTCTGAACATCCAAACAAGGTGTAAGAGATTTAGAAAAAGAAAACACATGTTTTGTACAATGAAACCTAGGTTGGCCTACCTCAAAGTATTAGCAATTCAAATATACATGAGTGTGAAAATTATGGCCTCATTCAGACAAACTATGTTTTGGGTATAGATGTTTTGAGAAGGGGTTTGAGTGGAAAGCCATGAACCTTCATAGCTACTAGTGATTTGAGAAGTGGCCATTTGTGTTAAAACTTGATTTATATATGATTGTTATGATTTCCTACGTGGCAGGTCGCGTAACAAGACTCCATGAGTAGGAGGCACTATGATTTTATTTTTTTTGAATTTTTTGGCGCATGAAATGACTCAATTAGATAGCTTAATCCTATTTGTTGACTCTCTGTTGACCAGCCACTTGAGGGTAAAACTGAGTATATTGCACTAGCCAGTATTAGTACTCGAGGGGAAAACTGAGTACAAATATTTTTCCAGTGTAAGACTCGAGGGTAGAACTGAGTACACATAACGGTGCAGACGTGCAGTACCACGGACGCGTGTCGCGGTGCCTATACAGAGACCAACCGTCACTTTGCCTGTACAGAGCCCCTCTCTCCCTCCCTCTGCACACAGTCTCATTCTCACTCACGCACGCAACCACGCCTCTCACGTCCCATCACCTTCTCCAAATCGAAGGAAAAAACCCCAACCGCCCTACGCGCGCTCCCCTGCCGGCGATGGAGAAGAAGAATGCGCCGGCAGCCGTCGCCCCCGAGCCCGTCGCCTCCGAGCCCGTCACCTCCGAGCCCATCGCCTCCAAGCCCGTCGCATCCGAGCCTGTCGCCACCGAGCCCATCGCATCCGAGGCCGTCGCCGCAGAGCCCATCGCCTCCGAGGGCGGCGCATCCAGGCGCGGCGCCTCCGTGAACTGGGCCTCTCTCATGGCTGACGGACCACTTCACAAGATCGGCGAATGCTTACTGGCGAACGAGGAGTACGTGGACACCTACTCTGCTTTGAGGCAAGTTTGTAGAAATTGGCGCTCAGATTTACCTGAGCCCGACGTGCACCTGCACGAATGGATCATGGGAGAACATGCCCTTCCACGCGTCGCTGAGTTCAACTTCCTCCACCTCCGCACATCCCGCTACGTCACCATCGATCTAACGGAAGTTCATGCAAGGTTCAAATTCCTCCAAATCTATAGAGTTAATCTATTTTTATTTTCAATCGTAAACATCTTAGTGCTGAATGTTATCTTCATCAATATATTTTAGATACTACTTCGTCGGCTTTTGCCATCGCGTCATCGTGCTTGCCCAGAAGAACCAGCCACACAAGATACGGCTTCTGAACCCACTCACAAAGATATTGAACACTATGTTTGAGGCGCAGATACCATCTGTTATTCTGGAGTCAGTCGCTGTAATGAAGTCCCCGACTATGGTCTTCGTTTCCATAGGTTACCCAATGGAAATTGCTTGGGTCGATGAGAGCACTCCAACTAAGGGTATAGATGAAGATTGGGGAGAAGGAAGATTTTCGATCGAGCACCATTCTCTGCGTTGCATTACCCCGTTCAATGGTGAATTGTATGCAATAGCTATGAATAATTTTGAGTTCGGAAAATTAGTGTGCACCAACAATGTCCAGTTGGAGCAGCGCGCGAGCATTGTCAACATGGAGACACTATTTTCATTTCCAGAACTTGGAAATGACAGCAAGTTCTACCTTGTGAAGTCGGATGGTGATCTGCTGCTTGTGTTGTTGGGCGGCGGCAGTGACAACAGGCATTTGGAGGAAGGTCAACCATTGGTGTACCGTGTGAACACTGAGAGCCGCTCTCTCCATGCCGCCAGTAACATTGGCAGTCGTGCCTTCTTCGTCCATTATATCCGGTGTATCTCCGTTGACACCAAAGTGCACCCGACACTTTGACCTGGCTACATTTACTACGCGGATTTGGGTTATATCAGAGAGTACTTTGATGATATAAAGGCCTGGGATGAGTGGCCACGACGTGTGGATAGATTAGGATACTACGGTCTGAGAAATAAATAAAGACCATACCGTTTGGAGGATGTATTGGCTGCACACTGCAGACGGAAGGAGTTCAATGAATATTTCCTTCATATCATGGAATGTAGCGACGAAGAAATATATGATGAATGAAGAACAGATTTATTCATCCTAGGATATCCTAATCTTCATATTGGCCATACATTGCGTCTTGTATTATTTCCAGCTTAGTTTGTTGTGAACATTAACATCGTTATTGGCTGCTTTTGGCTGCTGTATGCAGTTTATGTATTATACTTAGTTTTCTGGATTTATTATGCTGCTGTGAATTTATCCTATACTAGCTTCTAGATTTGCTACTAGATTTGTTACCATATTGGGCAAAAAACGAGGGCCAAAAGGCAACAATCATTGAAGAAAGACAGAAATAGAAGCTTCTCTAGATTTGATACTAATTTGGTGAAAAGAGAGAGAACTGTTACAGAGAGAGAGGGGAAAAAGGTGCTCTGAAAAATGCCAATTTGGGCCAAGAGAGACAGAACCGAGCTCTCACGTACAACCAAACGCGGTCTCGTCCTGTCCCACGCGGTCCCTTTCTACCAGCCCCACGCGATGCAGCCCCATAAGACATGGCCCAACACATCAGCACGGAACGGTCAACTAAACGGGAATCCTCCCGTCCGAGCTCCTTCTGAGGGTTTCAGACAAGGGCCTGGGGAAAACTGAGGAAAAACTAAGGAGCTGGGGAAAACTGAGTACAACGAAGGACCCGAGGGCACGAAAATAGAAATCCCTTTTTCTTTTTATTGAGTCTTGGAAGTTATTACTACTGTAATGACCTCTTATTATCATTTTTATTTCGTTTTTGTGCCAAGAAGAACCTCTAATTTGAGGAAGGTAAGATTTGGGGAAGTTACTGTCCTGAAACAGATTTCTGCGCTGCACCGTAAAAATTCGTGAAAATTCTCAGTATATCATTTTGATCTGTTATTTCTTGTGCACTTGCCCCAGGTTATTTCCAAACTTTTATTATTTTTGCACTTTTCTATTTGAGCAACATAAGGTCCTCGAAAAAATCGATCTTTGTTAGATGTTCTGTTTTGACAGATTTCTGCCACTATTTGTGTTTGCCTCTCAATCGTTTTCTTTTTGAGTTCTTTTGATCACGGAACTTTTGAGGAAGTTGATACAGTAGCTTATGCTTTAATATATGGTATATTTGAGTTTTAAACTGAACCAAAAGAGTAGAATTACTATCATGCTTACACTAATGTTGCTAATAGAATTGTGTGAAGTTTTGTATGAAGAAAGTTTTCAAGTGTAGGGAAAGGAGAGTGATGAGATGAGATGAAGTATGGACAAAAGCTCAAGCTTGGGGATGCCCATGTCACCCCAAGAAATATCCAAGAGGTACAAGCGTCAAAGCTTGGGGATGCCCCCAAGGCACCCCTTCTTCATCGGCAAAAATCAGGTCACCTTTCAAGACACTATATTTTTATTGCTTCATGTACTATGCGTTTTTCTTGGAGCATCTTTACTTTCGCTTTCAGTTTTCTTTTGTTTTGTTTGCTGAAATAAATGGTTGGACCCCAACAAATTTCTTTTGGAGAAGACACACTCCGTTTTTCATTGCCAAGAACACTCTAGTTTTCACTCTTAACGTTCGACGAGTGTTCTCTTTTTCTAGAACTGCGTTTAGCTTTCATTTTTCGCCTTGATTTTTGTTCAGATCTTGTTATATCTTTGTATCAAGGTGCATTTAGACCACTGGTCTATGTTGGTTTTCATCTCAAAGAGTGGTTATAAAAAAGGTTGAATGGTGTTGGAAAAGAGAAAAAAAAGTTTCATGCCTATAGTGGTACAAATGGGAGCTTGTTTAGACTGTGGCTTAGACTTTTGTATGTCATGCTTGATGTTATTTTGATAGTATGCTTAGTAGTTTTTGCTGTAGCATGACTTATCTCAAATGACTGAGATTGCTTAATGTGCCTTTGAAAGAATCATGCGTTGTTTTTGTTATATGGGAGCATATTTTTGTGGTTTTCTCCTTTGATGCTTTATTTGGGTTGACTTGGCGCATGCTTACAACATGTTTGACTCTAACAAGTCACCATAAGCCTCTATGATCATTTGGTTTTTGACTTGTGATACCACTTTATGCTTCGGTTAATGATGTTTTGTCGCCATGCATGATTATGGCCGTTATTGCTCTCTTAGTTGGTCGCTCCTAGTCTTTTGCTAGCCTTTATTTTGTACTGAGAGGGAATACTTCTCGTGCATCCAACTACCAAAAATCAAGTTTATCCCAAAGAGTCCACTATAAATTCCTATGCATGGTATTTGCAAGCCATTCCAAGTAAATTTTCATGTGCTACCTTTTAAAAAACCTTCAAAATACTTCTCATTTTGTGACACTGTTTTCAGCTCATGGGGACGTCGTGGTCGGATTTGCTATCTTCCATATTGTTTTATTTCAAAAAAGAAAAAAGGAAAATAGAAAAGAAAAAAAGGCACTCCTCCATGGTATGTGAAAGTTGGTGGGCACCCGATGGAATCGGTTAGCCATGGTTTGTGAAAGGAAAAGTGTGGAGGAGTGCCAAGCTTTATAAAAGAGCACTAAAGTGCCAATCTCTCTCTCAAAAACTTGCTTAGTATGGAAGATAGTAAGAACCCCATTGCAGTCGTTGACAAGAACAACCACCTCTCAAAACAAATTTTTATCTCTCTGTTTTACAAATGAAAAGCTCTAGCACATGTTTAATCACTGCTTCTCTCTGCGAAGGGCTTTTCTTTTACTTTTATGTCGAGTCTCCACCTTCTACCTTTATGCACCGTCTAAGAGAGCATAGCTGTCATTCTGATTTTAATGTGCATAGTCCCAAAATTTATTATTGATTGATTCATAATTATGGTTTTGCTTGTTCTTAAATTATTTGTATCTAGTCGCTCTCTTAAACTTGAAGGTGTCCTATGCATTTATGTTTTGCTATTCCATGAAGGACAAGCTGAAAACCACTTTGCTATGTTTTTCTATATGGTTGAAACACACACTTGCCTTTCAATGCTTCATTACTCATGATCTTTTGTTTGTGTTAATTTTCATGTTATAACATGGTTGCTATGTTTTATTGTCAAGATTATGTCTTTTATGCCCATGTTTAGAGCACTTTGATCTCAGCACTCAATGCTTTACATCGTTTGATCAAGATTGTGATGGTGCATGTCACCTCAAAAATTATTGTTTTGTTATCACTTACCTACTCGAGGACGATTGGGAGTTAAGCTTGGGGATGCTTGATACGTCTCAACCGTATCTATAATTTTTGATGCTCCATGCTTGTTTATACACCATTTGCTTTGTGTTTTGTTACACTTCGTGGCATTTTTATGCATTTTCCAGAACTAACCTATTAATTAACGAGATGCCACAGTGCCAGTTCCATGTTTCTGCTGTTTTTGTGTTTCACAAAAGCTACACAGGAAATATTCTCGGAATTGGACGAAACAAAAGCCAAAGTTCCTATTTTTCTCGGAGCGTGACAGAGTCCAAAGCAGAGACGGAGGGGTGCCAGAGGGTGGCCGCACCACCCCATGGCGCGGGCCACCCCCTGGCAGCGCCGGGGTGTGGTGTGGGCCCCTGGTCCACTTCCTGACGCCGCCCTTTCGCCTATAAATTCCCCTCGACGGGAAAACCTAAAGCACCCGATCAATTTTCCACGAAACCTACTGTAAGCCGCCGCCATCGTTGAGGCGAGATTGGAAGGGTCCAGAAGCTCTTCCCGGCACCCTGCCAGAGAGGGGAATCACCGTCGGAGGCCTTTCTCATCACCATGCCTGCCTCCGGAGTGATGTGTGAGTAGTCTACCTTGGACTACAGGTCCATAGTAGTAGCTAGATGGTTGTCATCTCCTCCATGTGCTTCATGTTTAGATCTTGTGAGCTGCCTATCATGATCAAGATCATCGTTGTGTAATTCTACATATTGTGTTTGTTGGGATCCGATGAATATTGGTACTTTGTCAACTTGAATTGTTGATTTATCATCTTTATGTTATCTCTATGTTGTTTATGATCTTGCATGCTCTCCGTTGCTAGTAGATATCTTGGCCGAGTAGATGCTAGTGACTTCAAGAGGGAGTATTTATGCTCTATAGTGGGTTCATGCCTCTAGTAACTTGGGGGAGTGACCGAAACCTCTAAAGTTGTAGATGTGTTGTTGCTACTAGGGAGAAAACAACAATCTTGTGTTCAAGGACATTTGTATTGTTTACATTACACACTGCTTAAGGCGATAATCTATTGCTTGCATCTTAATACCCAATGGTTGCTCGGACGACATCCAGAGGGTGGATTATTAGCCATAGATGCAGTTGGATTACGGTCTATGTATATTATGTTGTAATGCCCAAGTGAATCTCATAGTGATCCTCATGACATTTGTACGTGTGCTTTATTCTATCAATTGCCCAACTGTTACTACTAGGAAAATGGCTATAGGAGGAATTGTCTTCTGTGGCACACATAAATTTCTGTACGCCACGGCTATGTAGCGGAGGTATACAGAAAAAGTGTATGCCACGGCTATGGACGTAACCGTGGCGTATAGAATATATGGACGCCACAGGAGTGTGATGGGATGGTGTGGGCTGGCCGCGCCCTAGCACCGGAGGCATACAGGATATCTGTACGCCACGGCTATGTAACTTACCCGTGGCGTATAGAGTTTGTGTACCCCACGAGTAAAGGCTACCTAGACCTACCAAACTTACCCGTGGCGTACAGAGTTTATATACCCCATCGGTACTTTTATATCTGTGGCGTACACAAAATATGTACCCCACGGGTAGGCTATGGCTGAATGCCTGATGATGTTCTCTTAAAGTGTACGCTACTAATGCTGACCGAATCTTGATGCTTCGGAGGGTTCTTATTGTCTCTAAAGAAGCACAATCTGTGGCATTCGTTTTGATTGGTAGAACTGAAGCACGATCCGTGGCATCTTTGCTTCTCTCTCTAAAATATCTTTTGATCTGTATTGACACCTGACTAGCACCACGTGAATAACCACTGACGCCCATGTTCTAGCTAAGCTTTTACATCGATGTGTGTACGGGTGTGGAGGACAGCGGTGCGAGCTCGGAGGACTGCGGCAGCGCCAGCGCGGTTGGCCGATAGCGATGCATACGGAGGCCGCCGGCGACGCGAGCGCAGGAGGCCACCGGTGACGCGAGCGTAGGAGGCTGGCCGTCGCGAGCATGGGAGAGCGGCCGGCGGCGAGCGCGGGAGGCTATCCGGTGCAAGCGCAGGAGGCCGGCTAGCGGAGAGTGCAGGATGCCGAACTGCTGCGCGAGTGCGGGACACTGGCGGGCGGCGGGCCGGCCGGCCGGCGGCGTCGCCAGCAGCTAGCTAGGATGCAATCGATTGGGGACTGGATTGAACAATTTTGGAACATAATGGATCAAAATGTAAAATATAAAACATACTGACCTAGCTAGCGATAGAATCAATCGGGGCCAGTGGATACTCGTACCCGTGGCGTACAGCGTGTACGCCACGGCTACGAGAAACACCTATGGCGTATAAACTTGTGTACGCCATAGATGTGTTCCATAGCCGTGGCGTATATGTTGTACGCCACGGGTAGCTCTGTATCAGTGGCGTGATAGCTGTGGCGTACAGCCATACGCCACGGATAGCCATATTCTGTACGCCACGGATGACGTTTTTCCTAGTAGTGTGTAATTTGTTTACCTAGCATGTTTTTTTATCTTATGGAGAGACACCACTAGTGAACTGTGGACCCCGGTCCATTCTTTTACATTGCTATTACAGTTTACTATTTACTTGCTTTATTTACATTCTTGCAAACTACTATCTTTTACCACTCGATATGCCTAATCCTTTATTTACAGCAAACCGGTGAGATTGACAACCTCAGTGTAAGTTGGGATAAAGTACTTGGTTGTGTTGTGTGCAGGTTCCACGTTGCTGCTGGTGCAAAGCTACGCCCTGGACTGGGCGCCATATACAAATTGTCCGGAGGTGTCGCGAAGCTAGCAAGCATCAACCTTCAAAAATTTGGTTCTTTCTCCTACTGGTTCGATAAACCTTGGTTTCATACTGAGGGAAGACTTTCTTCTGTGCTCATCTTCTCTTGGGGTTTCCAACTGTGCGGTCATCTACAAAACTCCATCAACACCGCACCATCAACAAGTTTTCTGGCGCCGTTGCCGGGGAGAAAGAAGATTTCTGTAAGGGGAGTCTCTCGCTTCCAATCTTTTACTTTGTTATTGTTTTGCTTTATTTTATTTTTGCTTGCATCTTTTTATCAAAAATACAAAAAATTTAGTTTCTTTGCTTTATTTTATTTATATTCTTGCAAACTACTATCTTTTACCACTCGATATGCTTAATCCTTTGTTTACAGCAAACCGGTGAGATTGACAACCTCACTGTAAGTTGGGACAAAGTACTTGGTTGCGTTATGTGCAGGTTCCACGTTGGTGCTGGTGCAAAGCTACGCCCTGGACTAGGCGCCATATACAAATTGTCTGGAGGTGTCACAAAGCTAGCAAGCATCAACCTTCGAAAGTTTGGTTCTTTCTCCTACTGGTTCGATAAACCTTGGTTTCATACTGAGGGAAAACTTGTTGCTGTGCTCATCACACCTTCTCTTGGGGTTTCCAACTGGGCGGTCATCTACAAAACTCCTACATCAACACCGCACCATCAGCAACATACATCATCATAAGCCTGTTGAGTAAACCATCTCTAAAATTCAGGCTTAGATGTGTACTTTATAGCACCAAATAATATAGGTTTATATCGTGACATATAGCACATGTTGGTGGACTACTACTCTTTATCTCAATATTTACTCCAATTGCTCAATTGCAATCAAATAAATTTGTACAAAGGGGTTTTGGGAGTTATATGGCTGACCATACATGCCTTCCTATCATTCTATAACTTAACTACCGTTCTATTGAAAACGAAGCTCACATGATCTCTCAGGATTTCTGACGTAATTTCTCTAAATACCCAACTCATCCAAGTATGAGTCAGATAACTCCATGACTTTTATAGAACTTCTCCATTCTGCTATGATAAATCTCCTCCGACTAAGATTATTGTCCTACCATAATTGACTTAGTTGCCATGGTTTGGAACACTTCATTCATCCTTCTTCTTGAACATCTTCCTCCTCAGCACAGAATTGCTGGTATTACTATAAAGTTCTTCTCCATCATGTACAGATTCTCATGTGAATCTCACATGCTCCAAGCTTTCATACCATGGGTACTTCTTACTTGTATATGGAATTCTTGAGTATCCACATACATGACTTAACCTTGGGGTCCTACTACCTTATATAGCTTCACTTCATCACTTAACATCATCCTACTATAGTTTCAGATAAATTAAGCTCAACATAACTACCTTGGTAT
This sequence comes from Dactylis glomerata, assembly GCA_007115705.1. Classification (NCBI taxonomy): domain Eukaryota; kingdom Viridiplantae; phylum Streptophyta; class Magnoliopsida; order Poales; family Poaceae; genus Dactylis; species Dactylis glomerata. Next base: position 1,139,127 of record QXEO01000911.1, on the reverse strand, counting down.
ACTTCTTCCAATAGGATAGTTCCCATTCCGGTTGTATCCTCTCTTTGGACTACCATGCATTGTATACCAATTATAATATACTTTCCATCCATTGTGTAAGGCTCTAATGATGTCGTAGCTATTTGGTATGAAACAAGATATCTAACTTCACTTAAGAATGACAGGTAAGAAAATTTAACTCAAGTGTGTCAGGAGTATCCTTTTATTAAATACCCATCTCAAGTCATAAGAAGAATTGGTTTAGATAAGATGGCTTCCTATAGTCACTACCAAACCTATAGGTCTCCTATTAAAGGGTTTTAATCCTAGGGTCAAAGCGTTTGCTCTGATACCAACTATGGTGACCCAGCATACCACTACATGTGTAGTATGCAAGTCGTTGACATAACACCAATGAAACACCGTCTCACTAGTATTACATCGATTAGAGTGGTACAACAAAAATATCATAGGTCCAAGGCATGTCTATAGGATTACAATTTCAGCATATAGAAGATCTTCAGAACCTCCTCAACAGGTAGAGGTTTAGTTCAGGCGATTACAATCGAGAAAGAACAACTAGAAGACTAAACTAAAGATACAACTAATGCAGTTAGTTGCTATAGAAACTACAGAACTACCCTAACTACTTAGGTTCTAAGAGTAGGGAATTGGGTCCCTTCTATTCCTATTCTAGTTTTCCACCAAGCTTGACGTAGTCGTTGACTTCATTGCTAATTCTGACATTGGTCGAGGGCTTCATCTTCATCTTTAGTGTCTCGAGGTTGCCTCCTGTGTTGCCTCCAGTCTAAGCAAGGGTTAAGAGGGAGTGGGGTGAGTAACGAGCGTTACCCAGCAAGTTCATATAAGGAATAAGGTGTTTTATGCACTAGCTAGAGCCTTAGACTCAAGAGTCATTCGGCAATGCAAGTTTTTGTAAACATTTCTTCAAGAGGTTGCTTTTATTCAGAAGAACTATGTCCGTCAGCCTTCACGGGTTGATTAGAGCTTCGATGGGCTCCTTTCCCGCTGCGTTCGCAGCTCCTTCCTAAAACAGGGAGTATCCAGATACTTTTTACACTCTGCAGAGGTGGTCACTTGTACCCATAAGAGATCAAAGCCTTGTTGCTCAATCGGGCGATCGTTCCCATCCACACTTCCTTGGTGTGGGGCCCAGTCGATGATCCAAGCCAATCACTGTCCTCTTCCGCAACCCCGCATACCCACCCGTTATGTAATTACCGGTAAGAGCTTTTTCCCAAGTTTATGGGCCTTTTCTCCTTACCAGCCCTGGCCTTAGGACTTATTCTCCCATTTTTGGGTTTTTACCATTACCAGCTTAATTACAATCCATCATAGACCAATTAGCAAGTATGTCCCCCTCTATATCCATAGATAAACCAGTAGGAGTCCCACATCCCCCCTTTACTCTAAAGATAGACCAGGATGGACAACCCTCTACTACCGATCCGTTGATATGCGAGAGGAAGTTGGTACAACTGACTTCTCCGTCCTATACCAGATCTTATGGTTGACCGTTATTTACGGTGCTAGAATTACTGGCGACATTGGTTATTAATCCTAGATGAACTTTCCAGTTGTGGTGGGACCTCCACCAATACTCATACCATGGTCCCACTGCCCACCATCCTAGGGCAACAACCATTCCGGTCGAAACCACTACTTCATATTAATTATGAAGACAGAACCTTTTGCTTTTAAATGCAGTAGTAATACCACATGTATATATTTGCAAGTAATTGGATAAAAATACTCAAGAGGCATGAGCAAGAGTGAACTTGCTTTTTTGACCAAAAGATTATGTGAGTCAAGGTCTTCGATACGATAGAAATCCCAATTCTGAAATAGCAACCATAATCCGGTAGGGATGATGTTAGAAATCTGCAGCATGATATGCATAAGATATGCTATGCATCGCTCTAAGCATAACCTTATCTGGGTGATTTGTTATCATTGAGTTATGGTGATTTCTTTATGTTGTGTTGCACTTTTAAGTTCAGTCACACATACAAGGTTGTTTATAGATTTTTAGGTTAGCATGGAATTGTTTTATAACTAAATAGTATTGCATAACAATGTGATTCAACCCAATTTCTTATTATTGGCATACTTAAGAACAGTCATCCACTACAAAGCTTATCAGTGGCATTTTAATGTTTACTAGTTATATTCTTCAAAAGAATAACTTTTGAAGAACATTTCTATCTAGGTATAACAATTTTAGTTGCAACTAATGATTAGTACTCAGTTAGATGATCATGAACATGCAAAGTTGAAGTAATTCATACTAACATAATAACACCCAATTAGTTATAGGGTTGACAACAATCTTAATAGAATTTTAGGGTTTTACTTTAAAGATAAAAAAGAATATGTGGATGTTTATTTTCAAGGTATCTTAAAAGAATAACTTTTGAAGAACACATTCCTTAAAAGGGTAATTAGTATTTAACTCATTTTAAGTGATCACAATTATTCTTAGGAATTTGGGTTAATTAATAGAACATGATTCTTCTTATTATAAGCTCTAGGTGTTGACTTATAATGTTAAAGTAATTGAGTTAATCATTCCTCATGCTTGAATTGAGCACTTAGAGCTAATTACTTATTTACTGAATGAAAGTTAAGAAATAAACTGCAATCCAAGTTACTATTTATTTGTTGATGTCCTTCCTAATTTTAGTACTTTAAAAATTATCTATGGAGAATAATTCTAGTGATTTAAGTGCTAATGGCAAAGTTGAATTTAAGATTCTATAATAATGAAGTATTAACTATAATAAGGTTGTTTGAGTGTAAGATTATTTACTACATATTTAGAGAACTTATTTGATTCCTAAATTTGATTCAAATTCATATTCAAAAATAGTACTTACACATGTTTTATAATTTCACACCAAATTAATGTACACAAGTATGAAATGTTATAACATAAATAGGTATATATTCTTTTTGGGATCATTTTGATATATTATTTGCATTTTTCTGATTAAAAATGAAATAGATATGAATTTTCTAAGTTTCAGACATTTTCTGGATTTTCAAACTAATAACCAGATACTTTTTACACCGAATCGATTCCTAACCCTAGACATTGACATGTGGGGTCAAACGACATGTCACCTACCATGGTGGCAAGACCAAGTCAAATGCATTGATTGGGAGGGGGTCATCGCTGGTGATTGCCAAAGACGGCGATTCCGGGGCTCCCTGGATGATTCGCTTGCATAGCTCAAACGAGGACAACAAGGGGAACCAATTGGTGGTGGCGCCACCGATAAATAGTCGCCAGAGTAGCTCTGGTGAGCACCTACTGCGGCAGCGCACGGCGAGGACTAACAAGATTGCGCTATGAACTACCAGATGACACAATGAAGAGCTCCAGAGACACGAGAGGTCACCATGAACCTGATGGGCTGCTCGGAGAAGACAATGAAGGTCGGAGTTGAGTGAATCGACATGAATTCCGGCGATCACTAGCGATAGATAATCCATCGATTCATGGCACTCTAGGCTCCCCTTGATGAACGGCTCCTCCCAGATGATTTACGCGATGAGCTGCTCCTCCGCAGCCATTCGATGGGCTCCGGGGTGGCCGGAATAGACGAAACGGTGATGAACTCCGGCAATGTCTGTCGGTGGAGTTGAGGATGATAGAGAGGGATTGAGGGAGAATGAGAGGTCTGGGAGGGTCTAGGGTTTCGTGGTGGAGCTCTCGGCGGGTTTTTATAGCTCCAGCCGAGCTCGGACACGACGACCTCTCGCCGGTGACAGTCCAGATGTGGCGGCTTCGGTGCTGTTGCAACTGGGCACGAATCACTGTGCTTGGATTGCCAGTGGATGCGGATTGGATGAGAATGATGATGTGGTGGTCAGCTACGTCGAACTCGGTCAGTAGAGGTGGCGCGGCGACGTGGAGCTCTCGCCGGCGTGTCATCCATGCCAGAGAAGAAGAGAGGAAGATGGAGACGATGACCGCTGTCAAGTGGGTGCCACCTGTCAATGACAGAACAAAGAAGCAAGAAGGCCAGGCTGCTGTCGGGTTGGCTTGGGCTGGCTAAGCGGGCTGCGCTGGTGGGCTTCGGCCAGGTAAGTCGTTCTCCTATTTTTTCTGATACTGATTCTTTTCTTTTTCTTCTATTTTCTGTGTTGAGTTTCTAATCTAATTTCAAATCTATTTTGCAGTTTTTTAGTTTGGAATTTATTATAAGATATGACTATGATATTATTGGTCCCACACATGTTATTAGAGAATTTTTTATATGGGTATTAACACATAAGATATTCTAAATACCCATAGGGTTTTTATTGTGGGTCTTAATGGATAATTCCAAATAGTTGTTGTGGTGTATTCAAAAATACTTATCTAGGTTTGAGTAATCAGATAGTCAGATGTAGAATGTTACCTTGCCTCTTATTTAACAAAGGAACAAGGATATAGAGTTTATCTATTACTTTCCCTCCTATTTAGGAATTGGTGAAAAGGCATTACTGTATTTTATCACAATAATGACAAGGAAATGTCCTATGGGGATACTCCAATGTCATTAATAGTTTCTTTATCCTTTATTTGAAGATATTTACTACAAGGAAGATTTACTTAGTTGGGGTCAAGATATATTATAAGAGGTGAGTTGATCACTGGACAAAGATTTTAGTTGATCTTAAAAGAATTAGGGTTTGGCAGACTTATGGGGTTCAGAGAGGAGATATGATTCTAGGGTTTTACCCAAGATCACATAGTGATGCATAAGTTGAAGTATGAATAGGTAAAATAGGTACTCCAATGGATGGGTAAAAGGTGTGGAGTTTGATGGGGATCACAAGATCATCTATATGCATAGAATATGATCTCTGATCATGTGGAGAGTATCTTATCTAGTGCCTACTGTTTGTAATGTGCTCAAGTAATCTACATAAGCATCTCTGGACAGAACATTGTTGCTGTCCAGATCTGCATGGTTCTGCTTACAAACCTATTTCTCACACCTCTCACTATTTTCTTCCTACAAATATGGTTAGAGTAAATACTATTGCTTGCTCCTAGCTTTAGCCAATGATGATTTTTAATCAGAGGTATGTTTCTCTTGCCTATGGTGAGTGCTCCCCTTTTCCCACCAACTACACTCCTCTCCTCTCATACTAGACCAACCTGGTGGTCTTGTGAAGCTTGTTCTTCGAGAAATCTGATAAACCTGCATCTTGTGGCATGCCTCCACCTCCTAGCTGCTTCATCTTGGTCCTATCTAGTGTATGGAGTGGCCCAATTTTGTTGGTTTTCTTATACCATGATTTTATGGGGACAAATGGCTGCCTTGGGGTTCCTTTTATAGCATTTTGATACCCACCACATGTTGACACCTCAAGTGGTGACTCTTGCTTTAATTTGGTGAGTAAGCTACTTATTGTCAAGCTCACATACATGAGCATTACTTGGGGTTCAAGCTAGGAAGATATTTTCATGCGAATAACTATCCTAGGTGGCATGATGATTATCCTCTAATAATCTTTATTTTGGACAGCCAAGTGGCATTTGACACTAAATGGACTTGTGGCTGAATCAATTCATATTCTTATAGATATTTATAATTGAATTGTTATCAATGGATATTGTATTAATTGTTTGGAAGTTTAACTTCCAAAGTTCATATTTGAAATGATCTTGTTATTGTGAATTATGCATATTGTCATATCTTATTTGTTCTTATTATCAGTTGTGCTCAAAATATCCAAAGTTAGCAAAGGTCATGTTCAAATTTTAAATGATTTTATTTGATTTCACCAAGGCATGATCATAAGAGTTTCAAAATGATCATAGTTATTTTTATTCAAATAGTTTGAACTATTTAATGTAATGTAAATTAGTTTAGTTTTGTTATATCTCATATAGTTGATAAGTTATGATTTAAATAAGAATGTGTGGCTTTTATGCACTCTAGACCTTGTGGTTTACCAATTTTTGTAACAAGTTTAAGAGTGAATTATATAATACCCAGAAGTACTGGATAATTATTTAAGTGGTTAAATTCTATTGTACACCCCTCTACCCAGAATAATAATTTTAACAAATTTCATGTTGGAGTTTATCGCACTTCAGTTGATGAGCTACTTCTGTTCCACCAACTTAAGAGAAACTTCAATAACTTTGACAAGTTTTATTTAAAAGCGCGAAAATTTCCCAGATTTTCTATGGATGAATGCAATGCACACTTCTGTTTCCTCTCTATTTCTAGCCTCACATCCTGGGATGTTACACGTCATCCATTTTCTTGAACCGATTTGCTCTCCCACCTTATATATGATAATACCACCAATGCCACTGATAAGTTATTTATTTTACCTCCCGTCGTGCACCTGAACCAAACAAGTTCATACCGAATAAATATTGATTTTCGTCACATATATTGTTTGTGATTTGCGCATTCCACCGGTAGATTTCCGAGAATGTCCCATTGTGCCCTGCCACAATTAGGATGATTTTGAAGGCGTAAAAGGGATCGTAACCGGTATATTATAGTGCAGGTATGACTATTATATATATATAAAGTGTAGGCAATATGTGTATAAGAGAGAAATCAGGTATTTCAAGTTTTGGACGAAATTTATGTTTGAACACCTCCCTCTTCATAATTTAGTTTTGGCCAGAGAATAGAAATAGTATTGCAAATCAATTTAAATTAGCATGCATTCGTCTTTGGACAGCCTAAAGCATTCACAACATTTCTATTATGAATTATTTTCTCCCGGAATGCAAAATCACGAATAGCAACATGCTGAGGAGATACATGAGCACCCAGAATACCTCAGCCGCATGGACAGAGTATCAGAGATAAGTCAGTGGTAGTCTTTAATACATGGATCAGATTTTTGAAGAATCCATAATATTCCGAGTTAGTCTATACCAACTATGTTGAGCCATATCTAAATTCAGTTTATTTTTTCGGTAATCTCGTATACAACTGTAGCAACATATGGGTAAATTTCCTAGTCTATCTAACAAAAAAGAAACAGTTATCTAATGCAAGGGTTAGCACTACTAGGAAAACCCTTATTCATGGGCCCATTATCTGTGGAGCACTACGTTTCGGTACTCCACAGATAAGTAGCCGTGGCGCACCAAAATAAATGCTCCACAGATATCTCCTTATGCGTGGCGCATCGAAGAAGGGGTGCGCCACGCATATGTGGGCCCCAACGAGCACCAGGGCCTGGGGTGTCAGGCCCCCACATCCGTGGCGCATGAATTTGGGGTGCGCCACACATATGGAAGAGATCAGTGGCGCACCACTGATCCATGCGCCACGGATATAAGTGGGCCCATCCTCTGGAAAAGGTGGAAGACATATCCGTGGCGCATGTCCCCTTGGTGCGCCACTGATATATATATTTGTGGAGCATCATATTGAGGTGCGCCACGGATATGTCGTACCTACCACCATAAAGGTGCCATCTCCCCCTACCTCCCACTCCAAACCCTCACTCCCATAGATCTAGCTCTAGCTCTAGTTCCTCTTCTCACCACCCCCATTTTTCTTCAATTATTTCTCCATTTTAGGTATCTAGCCAAAACTTGGATTTGGATAGATATGTAAGGGTTGACTTCCTCCTCCTCCCCTCCCACATATATCTAGCTCTATTCCTCCCACTAGCTAGCACATATCTTGTCTCCCTCAAGTTTGGCTCTCCGCTCACGGATTCGTCGGTAACTTATCTAATAGGTGAGTATATGGTTGGATGAAAACATGTATGCTTGTTTCCTTGTGGCGGCCGACGCGCGGCACATATGGCGGTGTGTTATGTGAGATATATATGGCATATGTGTTTTGTATGTGATCGAGAGGGGCATGGATGCTTGTGTATGGTTTGTGCAGGTACCGGCGCGTGGTGCATGGATGTTTGCCGAAATGTTGATTAATTTCTGTTTCGGCAAACTTTTGCACTACCCATATGTCCTATTTATAGGGAAGGTCATGCCGAATTTTTCTGGCGATATGACCATAAATTATTCTAAATATTCTCATTTGCTCCATATCGTGCAGGCAACGATGGTGCGCCACATGAGCGAAGGTATGGTGGCTAGATACAAGGAACGCGCGATGGCCGTCATGATTCGGAACAACATGTTCGAGATAAGATGTCCTTATCATAGATGCAACCTCAGGGCCCTAATCAAGCATGATTCCGGTACATTGGAGAAGCACTTGCTCATGAGTGGTTTCATAAAAGGCTACATTGACGAGGACGTCAACAACGGGCCCTCGCCGGCAGGAAATGGTGACGTGGGAGGCCGACGAGAAGGCGAAGAGTCACCCAGACATGATGAAGGAGATGCGGGACATGATCATGATGATGACACCGGATCCGATGGAGGTGGAGAAGACGCAGACACAGAGACACCGCTAACTTTAGCCTTGCGGGACCCTCATGTTCAAGAACTGCTCCTCACAGAGACAAGCAACGCCAAAGCTGCTGCCCGTGAGAAAGACAGGCTGGAGCAAATGGAGAAAGACGGGAAAACTCCGTTGTATCCTGGGTGCCGGCCCGGGGATACACGCCTGAACGTAACCCTCAAAGCTTTGGAGATGAAGGTGCAACACAAATGGACCGACGTTAGCTTCGACGATAACCTGGAATACTGGCACGAGAAGCTTCTCGAGGGGAACACATTGCCAAGGAGTACCGAGGAGGCCAAGAAATTCATGTGCCCTCTTGATCTACCGCACGTGAAGTACGATGCATGCATCAATGATTGCGCACTTTATCGGGACAAGTACAAGGAACTAACCACATGCCCGGTGTGCGGCCAATCACGATACAAGAGAGGGAACAGGAAAGTTCCTCAAAAAGTGGTATGGTACTTTCCTATCACACCCCGTCTGAAGCGGTATTTCATAGACCCTAAGGAAGCGAAGCTCATGCAATAGCACGCATAAAGGGAGAAGCCCGGAGATGATCTGGAGAAGGGCACGATCCTAACACACCCTGCGGACACTAGCCAGTGGCTCACGTTGGACATGGAAGACGGTTTCGGGGACGATGCTAGGAACGTTAGGCTGGGTATGAGCACATATGGACTCAATCCCTTCGGCAACCAGAGTAGCACGCATAGCACCTGGCCCATCTTTGTATGGCCGTACAACCTTCCCCCCTGGCTGTGCACCAAGCAGAGATACGTACACATGAGTATTCTTATTCAGGGGCCGAAACAACTAGGTATCGACATGCACCTGTATCTCAAGCTGTTGAAAGAGGAGTTAGCCATGTTGTGGGAGACGCCGGTACGTACGTGGGACGCCTACAAAGGAGAGTATTTTGGTCTGAGAGCCGCGTTGCTCACGATGGTGCAGGACTATCCTGGATACGCATATGTCTCTTGCCAGGTGGCCCATGGACACAATGCATGTGTCAGGTGCATGGATAAAACGTCGCATGTCCAGCTACCGAAGGACCCGGTTCTTTGAAAACCGTGTTCACTGGCATTCGAAAGTGGCTTCCCGTCGATCATCCTTGGAGAAAACGCGGAGATCTGTTCAATGGTAGTGAGGAGCTCAAAACATCCCCACCTATTTATAATGGAGAGGATATCAATGATTTGCTAGAAGAATGGGAAGCGTGCCCCGCGCCGGGAAAGAAGCGTCCGAGGGTAAAGCCACTGCGAGGTGTATGTAAAGCGAGGTCCGTTTTCTGGGACCTGCCGTACTGGAAATACCTCGACACGCCTCATAGAAATATGGGTGATGTTCCATTATTGGTTTCAGTCTATGCAGCTTAACAGAGCTTGACATTTATTTCTTTTCTTTTCTAAATGGGAATGAATTTTACTTTACTAATGGGTAGAGGACAAATAATATCATAATGTGCATTCAGAAAATGCTACTGTTCTTGAGCTATTTTTATTTTAGTAGATAATCTACTATATACTAAAAGCACAATACAGAGGGTCTAAAATAGAGACACTATGTTAATCCACATCATCTAAATTATTTAGACGGTTAGATCTGTAATTAATGATTGAGATTTAATTATTTAGACGGTTAGATCTGTAATTAATGATTGAGATTTAAAGATAAAAGTGTTACGTACAACTTATTCGTGTACAAACGACCAAAGCTGACACGTGATAGCTGTCCTGGCCGTGTACATGATATACGTCCGGCCACCGTACATGCAAAAAAAAAACTTAGTCAGACCCGGCCACCATACGTGCAAAAAAAATCTTAGTCAGCTATCCTTTGTGCTTTGAATCTGTGTGTAATAGCATGTTCTAATACTTATGGCTATCATATATATGTACATAAATAATTCTACTATTGTGTATAAATATTATTGGGCAAACATTAACACAAGTAGAGAAGGTGTAAACCAGATTTATACAAATCATTGAAATAGAAACAATTTTAGCAATGTTGTTTAAAAAAAATTAAAACTGAAAAATAATAAAAATCGACAATCTAATTTTCATTTAGTAAAAACTAACGAGATAGAGAAAAACAAAAAACCTATGACAAGAATAAATCTAAAATATACTTTAATGAATATGCGGGGTCTAACAGAGGGCTCCAGGTTGAGCCATATATATCATCTAAAATAATTCAACTCACATATCCTCATACGAGGAGATATAAGGATGACTAAGTGTTTAAAATGAAAGAAAACTTTGGTATACTGGACTCTCAAGTAAAGACATAAACACATATAGCAGCACGTGGACTCAACTATTCAAAACAATATCGCGTGCACATAAAAGTTATATCACATGACCCTTGGTATATGCACGTATGTCAATTTAAGAATCCATGTGTTGTTACACCATGCATGTTGATATCTTAAATCAGCTGATCGAGTCCTCTCTCATATATTCTCATATACACAAGTGTTAATTTTTAAAAAGAATTAAGAAATCATTTTGTAAGTACCTTGGAGGTACATCACATGCCGTACGAGTCTTCTTTTGCAAAAATTTCTTGCAGACATAATCATAAATTCATTATAATTGTATCTATGAAAAATAAATATATATTTTAGATATTATTCAGATGTTTTGCTCGCAAATGCGAGGGCCACCGTGCTAGTTAAGAGAAAAACATTATCTACTGGATGCTTGTGGTTGCTTACTTGCCTCTCCATTCAATTGGTACTTGAACTCAACATTATTGCATTTCAGACTTGCCATCATTTCTATTTGTGAAAATTGGTCATTGAATTTGTGATAATTTAAAATAAGAGATACATCCGACATTCTTTAGTACTCAGGTTAATAAAAATTTATCTACTTACTTGCCTCCCCATTCAATTGGTACTTGAACTCAACAATTGTGTCTTGACCCAGATATGCTTAGTGGATCCAATAGCATGATAACAGAGTTTAAAGCTTACCATTTAAGGTTTGCTCAAAGTTCATTATGAGGCTGAGTCTGCTTAAGTGTCGATGATAGGCGAGTAGCAATTAGCAAACCAATTTCCAGTAATTCAAGTAATCCGAGACACAAAATCAACTGAAACAACAACACTTTCCCATGCCCGAAGAACTAAATTTTATCATACAAACACATCTTAGTGAACAAGTCTTGCTCGTTCTTTATTCCATTTTTTCCCATGCCCGAACAACAACACTTTCCCATGCCCGAAGAACACTTTTTTCCATTTTTATTCTTGATTGTTTCAGTTTAGTCATTCTTTATTCAGTAGTCTTTCATTCACAGTCTTCAATCTTTCTCATTATCTAGGTAGTCTCTGTCATTATTTTAGTTTTTATTTATTAGTTTCTCTTTCTTGAGTTTCTTGCATATTTATTCTGGCTGTTATTCTCTTTCTTAGTCCACTGTAATTCTTGGGCTGTTATACATATTGGCATGCAAGATTCGGTTGGTCATGAGTAAATGAATTTTGAGTACAAGCTTGTTTATTAGCCGGCGAGGACTACATGATGTCTGTGGCTAGCTAGCGGTGTTGGGTCGATGTATCGTAAACTTTACTATCCTAGTGTTGTTTCTGAACTATTGTTGGACATGTGTGTGTAAACCTTAACTTGCCGAGGCTCGTAATGCCTTGACAATCGATGTTGGACTTGCTTATATATGATCGATCGTCATCCATGCTATGTTTTATTCTAGGCTTATGAATCCTTGCCATAGTATTTGTGATCATGCAAGCATGTTTGCACTTTGTCATTCCTTTCATTGCATAACATATATACTACATGTCTATAGAGAGATGACAAAGTGGTACGTGGTGTACAGTAGTCGGATTCCAGGAGTCTACGAGGAGTGGGAGGACTGCCAGGCACAGGTGACCAACTTCAGCGGCAACTGCTACAAAGGGTGCAAGACAAGAGAGCTCGCGGTCTCCAAGTGGAGGAGACACGTGTGGAAGAAGAATCGGATGAAGTTCTTGATCATGGTCTCGATCTTGCTCATCGTCGTCGCCGGTGTGATCTATTCGTTCATATAGTAGTCTAGGTGATATGTAACTCCATATATAATATGTAATGATCAAAGTTGTACTTAACTTGTCTAATGATTCGATACTTGACTTCATATTGATGTATTTTGACACTTGACTTCATATTGATGTCTTTTAACACTTGACTTCATATTGATGTATTTCGGTGAATTCCTGTGTTACTGATGTGTATATCTTTGCATTTCTGCTGTATACTGTATATTTTCTGCTGTATACTGTGTATTTCTGCTATATTCTCGAAAAAATACAAATGGAAAACATATCAGTGGAGCACCATTTTTAATGTCAGTGGCGCACCCTATCTGTGGCGCACCTAAATGGGGTGCGCCGCAGATAATATGCGTGGCGCACGCATTAGGGTGCGCCACAGGTACCACACATATCCGTGGCGCATATAGGCGTGCGCCACAGATAAAATATACCTGTGGCTTGATATGCGTGGCGCATCACAGGTGCACCACTAAGCCTCAAAATGGTGCTCCACAGATAGGGTTTCTCCTAGTAGTATAGTACACTACAACACACCTTTAAATTAGGGACACTTTAAAGTGCCCCTAAAAATAATAAAATGCCTCTAAGTATATTTAGTGGAACTTAAAAAGACGATGCATTTAATTATGTTGCTAAAAAATTACCGCACTTTGAAAAAGTGTCACTAAAAAAGCATTTTTAGTGGCCTTTTGCAATATGCCACTACCGATTTTTAGCCGCGCCATCCAAAAACATCAAAAGAACCACTAAGTACGTACTTGAACCTTGCCTTGTCGTTAGAATCTCTTGGCACCGACCAGCTGCTCTAAACATTTTCCTTAGTACCTTCCTGTCTTTGAATGACTCCGGCTGGTAGTTCAAATAATTTCAGGGCCGCGAGGCGATCACACTAATTTTCGATGAAATTTAGAAGCATCATGCACGACCGTTAACGCTTCCATGTTAGCATTCCATGCTCCAAGTCAAAAAAAAAAAGCATTGCATGCTCTCCTCCGACCGTAGCCGTTGCTGTTACCATTCGTGGCGCTCTCCTGCCTACTATGGATTCAACTTCAGCACATATAAGCCGCCACAGAATCACCCTGAAATCTACCGGAGATCCACGATATCTACCAACTTCACCAAGAAAATCTCCGCCAGATCGATCATGTCGGCTAATGGCGCCGGCAACGTAGAGTTCGACGAGGAGCCCGCAAATCCGAGGAGGTGCGCGGCGTGCAAGCACCTGCGGCGGAGATGCGAGCACGACTGCGCGCTCGCCCCGTACTTCCCGGCGTCGCAGCCCGATAGGTATGCCTGCGTGCACAGGGTCTTCGTGGCCAGCAACGCCACCAGACTGCTGCAGGTAACGCTCGCTCACCATTGATCTACCAGTATGCTTCTACTACTACTGCTAGCTAGCCGGTTAGAGCTCACCTAAATTTTGGTGGTTTGTTTCGATGTGTATTTTTGTTGCAGAGCTTGCCGGTGCAGGAGCGAGCCCAAGCGGCGGACGCTATGGCAATGGAGGCGCGGTGGCGGGTGCAGGACCCGGTGTACGGCTGCGCCGGGGTCATCAGCAGGCTGCAGGACGATATGCGCGCCGTGCAGTGCGAGCTGGCCAGAACACGGGCTCAGCTAGCCATCGCCGTGCACGGACGGCAGGCTGCTTCTCTTCCTCCTCCTCGAGCCGGCGCCCACAACGTTGACATGCAAATGCAGAGGCCGAATGTTCAGGAGACGAAGTTGCTTGACCCGGACAACATCCTTGATTTCAGTGATTTCTGAGCTTTGATAGACCGTGCCCATATACAGATGGCTCTTCAGTAATCAGTACTACTACAGAAATCAATAATTGACGAATGACTCCGTGCCGCTTGCTTGCTTTCGGTACGTCGTCGTTGCGACGAGGAATTTTCGTGACATCTTGGAAAATGAATTTCATGGTAGATTATTAATACATCAATTAAATTTTTCTACAAGTGAATATACTATGAAAAACTAACCAAATTCCGTGTGATTGCTTAGAAAAAACGATAAGCAAGTGCATTGATCAAATGTGGCTCTATACTGTTCATGTTTACATCGAGTGTCTCTCTTTGAGGACCATGTGTTTTGTTACCAAACCATATATGCTATTGCGTAGCTGGTGCGGAAACAAATGCATGCACTCTATCTCTACTAATAATATTGCTACAGGTATGGTCTGTGACCGTCGCACTTTCAATTCACCTAAAATACGCTTTTGTCAAATCCCACCGAAAAACATAATACCGCAAAATTGCCTTCGTACCGCTTCATCTTGATGTATCCCTACGCCCCCAATGCCCCGGATGTCCGTTCTCGCATATGGTGGCCGCCGGCCTCCAACGCACGAGTGCTCCAAGCTCTCCTTCCCAGTCCAAGCCTCATCATCGGCCAACCACGCCTCGGGCCCATGGAAGCCATCACTGTGAGGGAGGCGGGACGACACTCCAGGACCGTCAGGTTCGTTGGCGGGCCGTCCGGCATTTAGGAAACGCGGGGAGGGCGGGACTCTGTTTCTCCAGTAACCCCACGCTCCCACCATCGCCCTGCCCAACTTTGCGCAAGCCTCTAGATCCCCGCACGCCTCTATTGCCTCTGAGGGTCTCAGTGTGCGCCACATCTCTTTCCCTAATCCCCTTTTCTGGTGGAGGTGATAAGTGGGGGTTGGGAAGAGGGAGTTGCAGGGAGGCCCGGCCGCCCGGGACGCTGGGGCTAGATTTTCCATCAGCGTGATGGCGTCCGCGGCCGGCTTCTCAGACTTCACCGTCTTTTGGTAATGTCCGCGTCCATGGCGTCATGCTTCTCTTGGTAGCGTCCGCGGCCGGCTTCTCAGACTTCACCGCCTTTTGGTAATGTCCGCGTCCATGGCGTCATGCTCCTCTTGGTAGCGAGAGATGGATGGTTTTTTCCTCTGGCATGAGCGCTCGAACCATCCTTTTTACCATGTTGCAACGATCCTAGCTCTAGCTGGTGTGCCTCTCTCTCTCTCTCTCTCTCTCTCTCTCTCTCTCTCTCTCTCTCTCTCTCTCTCTCTCTCTCTCGATTCACACCTATAACATGCTATTTCATGTCCAATTGATTTCGTTGATTTAATACCCCTGGATGTACTACTTCATGCCCACTGAAGAGAGTAATTTACTACTAGGATATTCTGCTCTGTTCTTGTACACCGGCAGTAACTTTGTCTGCTTTTGCCCAGTTCTGAGGACAGCGATGATTGATTTCTACAGTGGAAACTGATATATCACAATATTATGGTTTTTGAATTTTCATGAATTGTACAAACGTGTATCAAGTATAAATTGATGATTGTGACAGTTTGCTTTAGAGTATTTTAACATGTGAGTTTTGTCGTGTTACTTACTCATTTCATGAAATAGTTTGGCATATGCCACCAAAATTTCCCAAGTTTATTAACTACTATATAACACTAAATAGGTCTGACGCAGATGTGCTTGCAATAGGAGTCGAGTTGCCAACGACATCGAGGAGGAGAGAGACGAGTGGGATGCGGAGTGGAACGCCTGAGGCCGGGGCTTGGCTAGGAGTGTTAAACATTACAGTAAATATAGCACGGTGAAGCGTTAACTAGCACAACAATATGTCTATCACTCTACTAGACCCAAAATATATTCAACAAAATTTAAACCTCTTGCAACACCTTCTAATTGTAGGATCAAGATTATTCTATGCAGCGAATGCTAAAAAGAATCGAGTAATTGCTAAAGTGCAACGGTGCAAAAAATATGCATAGTGAATCGGCGGTTACACATAAATAGGGTATGAAGTGTTATCACATTTTTTGAATACAAATCACTTCCCAAAATATTCAGTTTTGTGCTTTAGTAGATATAATTATAGGATTATGGATATATATTTAATTGTTCTAGACAAGCAGCATTGTTCATTGCAAGTTTTGACATGAGACTTGTGTGTACTCAGAAAATCAAGAACCCGAACCACAAGGGCAAATGGAAGACATCTCTGAGGCTCCGAGCAGAATTTTAGAAGAAACTAAGTATACCTGCCATGCTAAGGTCATCTTCTTCAGGTGGAGATAGAGAGAGACCACAAAGTACAATGTCAGCATTGTTAGAGTAGAGTGATCACGAAGCACCATCGCGGCATTAACTTGCATGCCAGTCTGTTGAAGGGAAAGCAATGATCAAGAGCATGATTTTTAGTTTAACTACGAAGCACCATCGCAGCAATGACATCGATGTATGTCCTGTCCAACCTCCCGCTCGCCATCACCGAGATGTTCGCCGCTCGCCGGCCATTGCGTCTCTAAGTTGGAGCCTATTTCTTGACGATGCGGAATCGAGACTGTAGAGCATTTGGTTTTGGTATACAAATATGGCACAGCAGCACTGAAGCTATTTGAATAGTGTCCTGTTGAAGATTTTTTTCCATGCCATAGTGCCATGTCAAACGATTGCTTGAACGAAGTTTTTTTTCACACTTACTGTAGCAAATACTCACTAAGGAGTGTTGTTGTTTGTTTAATACTGTCACCTGAACAATTTTCCTCAGGTTGTGTTGTGCAACATAGTAATAAAGAGCTTCAGAGAATAACATTTTTGAAATGCACAGAGAGATTTATTACTTTATCCTCAAGGCAATGCACCGATAAGCTCGACAGGAAGTTCAGGACATCATCACTTGCAACTAGCAACCAATAATTGAGTCAGAATTATATTTAGAGTGAGCAGATAAGCCTTAAAATTCCAAGAATTAAAATGTCAAGAATACTTAGACTTTTTTGACAATCCATACCATGATATATTTATAGTAGACTTAGATTACTTATTTTAGTTTTTAACTTTTTAATATGACCGCAATCACAGGTCCAAAAACATCCGACAACGTGTCAGTGTCCCCAAATAATAGAGATGAATGGTTGATCATAGATATGCAATTTAGGCATCAACCCATTGATGACCCACAAGTATAGGGAATCGCAACAGTCTTCGAGGGAAGTATTACTCAAATTTATTGATTCGACACAAGGGGAGCCAAAGAATATATGTAAGCCTTAACAGATGAGTTGTCAATTCAGCTGCACGTGGAAACAGTCTTGCTCGCAGTGGTTTATCAGTAGCAACAGTTTTATAGTGGTGACAGTAGTGAAACAGTAACAGCAGTAGTAAAATAGCAGCGGTAAAAGTAACAGTTGTAAACAGTAGGAAACAAATGCTGTAGGCATAGGGATGGATTACGGGCGTTGCATGGATAAGATAATTCATGAAATCAATGAGACATGGGCATTGCAGATAAATAATGATAAAGCATCCTAGTACAAACAATCATAGGCATGTCTTCCGTATATAGTCGTACGTGCTCGCAAGGAGAAACTTGCACGACATCTTTTGTCCTACCAGCCTGTTGCAGCAGGGCCTCAAGGGAAACTACTGGTAATTAAGGTACTCCTTTTAATAGAGTACCGGAGCAAAGCATTAACACTCGGTGAACACATGTGATCCTCACATCATAGCCATCCCCTCCGGTTATCCCAATTTCTGTCACTTTGGGGCCCCGGGTTCCGGACAACAATATGTGTATACAACTTGTAGGTAAGACCATAAACAACAAGTATCATCATAGAAATAATAACATGTTCAGATCTGAAATCATGGCACTCGGGCCCAAAGTGACAAGCATTAAGCACAACAAGTTGCAACAATGTCATAGGCACTAAATAAAGATACTAGGCACTATGCCCTATCAATCTCATATCAAATTACATGAACAATCCCATCCAATCCCTACCATCCCCTCACCTACAGCGGGGGAATTACTCACACATGGATGGGGGAGTCATGAATGGTCGATGGAGGAGCGTCGGTGGTGATGGTGATGAAGATCTCCTCCGAATCCCCGTCCCGGCAGGGTGCCAGAACGGAGTTTCTGGTTCCGAATCACGGTTTCTGATGGCGGCGGCGCAGCGGAAGTCTATCTGGGAAAAACGCCGTCTCCCCGATATTATGTCGTCAGGGGGTATATGTAGGCGAGAGGGGAGGCCGAGAGGGGTGCTGGGGGCCCCTCACGCCAGGGTGGCGCGGCCAGGGCTGGGCCGCGCCACCTATGTGTGACAGCCCCTCGAGCCTCTTCTCCCTCCTGTCTTCTGGCTCCGTGGGTCTTCTGGTGAAATAGGATTTTTCATGATTTTTCCCGAATTTTTACTAAAAATTGGATTTCTGCACAAAAACGAGACACCAGAGCAATTTTGCTGAAAACAGCGTCAGTCCGTGTTAGTTGTATTCAAAACACACAAATTAGAGGAGAAACAATAGCAAAAGTGTTCGGGAAAGTAGATACGTTTTGGACGTATCAACTCCCCCCAAGCTTAGCTATTTGCTTGTCCTCAAGCAATTCAGTTAACAACTGAGAGCGATAAAAGAAACTTTCACGAACACATTTGTTCATATGATGTATATATACTAACTATGTGATCAAGTACTCAGGCAATTCATAATAAGAGATATGCAACTAATGTCACCTCATAGTCAAGCAAGCTATGAAAGAGTGCCAATGCACTAATAACAAGTAACATGTGCATGAGAAACTATAAGATTGTAATATGCATAAATGATATGAAAGAGTAGTATCCATCTTGCCTTTATTTGTAGAGCAAAACATAAATGCTGAGGCACCTCTGAAGTTCAAGAGAAGACTAGAAGTAGAAATATCAAAGATACAAGCATCAAAGTTATACCACAATTAACCATGTTCTGGGACAAGCACATTACACTAAGAATAATAGCTATGCTCTCAAGAAGTGCTTAAAGTTAGAAGATGGTGACTCAACATAAAAGTAAACGAATGGCCCTTCGCAGAGGGAAGCAGGGATTTAACATGTGCTAGAGCTTTTCATTTGTAAAACAGAGATAAAAATTTATTTTGAGAAGTGGTTGTTCTATGTCAACGACTAGCAATGGGGACTTGCTATCTTCCATAATAAACAAGTGAGAGCGGTTCCGAGTTCTTTGAAATTTGGCACTTCGGTGCTCTTTTATAAAGCTTTGGCACTCCTCCCCACCTTTTTTTTATTTCTCAAACCATGGCTAACTGATTCCATCGGGTGCCCACCAACTTTCACATTCCTTTGGAGGAGTGCCTTTTTTCTATCTTTTAGAATTAGATTATAATGGTCTGACCAGCTCTCATACAAAATTAATGACGAGCAGATGAAGCTGCCTAGTCGAGGGGTACTTAATTTAATATGGAAGATAGCAATTCCGACCACTACGTCCCCATGAGCTAAAAACAGTGGCACAAAATGAGAAGTAGTTGAAAGTTTTGAAAGGTAGCACATGAAAATTTACTTGGAATGGCTTACAAATACCATGCATAGGAATTTATAGTGGACTCTTTGGAAGACTTGGTTTTTGGTAATTGGATGCACGAGTAGAGCTCATACTCAGTACAAGTGAAGGCTAGCAAAAGACTGGGAAGCGACAATCGAGAGAGCAATAACTATCATAATCATGCTTGCGACAAAACAAAATTAATATAGGCATAAAAATGATACAAAAACTCTGAGGCAATTTAGATCATCGAGGCTTAATTGACTTTTTGTTTAGTCATATGCATGCTTGAGCATGTGCCAAGTCGATTCAAATGAAACTTTTCAGAGGTGGATACCACAATAACATACCATATTATGAATAAAACAATGCATGCAAGCGTCTACATGACATGCTACAGGCTAATAGTAAATTGAAACTAATCATATGAGAGCAAGAACTACAAAGCATCCATTAGATAACATATACCTTACATGAACCGACTAAGTATGTCCACATAAATGGGTATATGTACAAAAATGAAAACAAATAGAGTTCATACCAGTCTCTTACCACATCTCGAATTGTCATATGTCGTCATTATTGCTCTTCACTTGTGTGGCTTGAATAATATAAAGTGAATACCAAGCTCCAATGGAGTAATGGGGGACTGAACTCTGCAACAAACTTTACAAAATCGAAGAAGAACAACAAATATTTTTGTGTTTTCGACTTTTTGAAACAAAAGCAGAAGGAAATAGCAAACAAAGCAAAATCTTTTTGGATTTTTCAAATAGCAAACCAAAAATAGCAGGTAAAGTAAACCAAAGGTAGAAAACTAAAGAACCAAATAGAGAGAAACAACGGAAATATTTTTGGTCTTTTTGTGTTTTGGAAAGCAGAAGTAAGAACTTAGAACAATAAAGAAAGTGAAACATGGATATACAAAGGTCCGACAAAATATGATATGTAGATGAGTGAATCGTCGACGTACCTCCCCCCAAGCTTAGGCTTTGGCCTAAGTGGAGATCAATCCCAACTTGGCCAACTTGGCCATGAGGTGACGCCTCCGTAGTGTGACGAAGAAGCACCATCGTCCTGATATGAGTTCGAGGATGCCCCGGAGTGGTACGTGGTGAAGTGATAGGCCGGCTCCTCCTCTTCCTCCTGGACCACCACGCCGTGTTGGATATTGAAACCAAGCAGCCTAAGCTGATCGTCCAACTCCACCTTCGTGCGCGACCATGGCCTCATGTGAATGCTGAACAAGTTAGGCTGAGGCAAGGGAATTTCCCTTTCCTCTCCATCAATAAATAACATCCTGTAAACTAATTTCCCTGCACAAGAGTTAGCAGTAACAAAATGATGGAGTTTCATAGCAGCAAGATCAAGCCTCTATGGAGCCAACAATACATCATTAGGAGCAATAGAAAGTCCTAGCTCAGCAACAATGCGTGCGACAATAATACCTCCATAAATAGGTCCCCTAGCGGCTAGGCGACGAGCAATAACAGCACCAAGGTTATACTTCCTACCAACATCAAGAGCGGTAGCTAGAAAAGCTAAATGATAGTTGGAGATATTGCTAGTGTTTTCTCTACCAAGTACACTAGTTGCAAGATAGTAAGTAAAATATCTAATAGCTGGGAGCTGGATGTTTCTTATCTTGCCACGCTGTGCAGTGCGGTCATCATCATTGGTCACTCCTCGGTAAAGCTCCACCAAATCAGCTGGGTGATTTTGTATCCTCTTGGCCGTTCCAAACATGGGAATACCTAAAATGGAACAAAACCTCCCCAAAGGCATGGTGATAGACTTATCATAAATCTTAAATGCAACGGAAGGATTGTAATGAGCGTTAGTAAATTTAAAACTTTCAACGAAAATCTTTGTAAGCAAAGCATATTGGTCTCTTTCATCTGTCATGTAATCAGTCAACCCAACCCTGTTAATAAGGAGCAAGAAATCATCAAGAATCCCTGCATCACTCAAAAAGTTAAAACAAGGGAAGGTGGATGGATGTGCATCTCCATCGTCCCCTTCAAGGTTTGGTGACATGAGATCCTCATTATAAGACATCCTATATTGAGCAGTGGATCTTGAGGGCCTTGATGACCTTGGTGCATCACTTTCAAACACTTCTCCATATGTGAAGTTGTCCATCTCCCTTCTCTGAATTTTTTCAACAAACTCATAAAAAGTGATTTAAAGACAAGCAAGTGTAGGAAACTACTATAGTGGGTTACTAGAGAGTTAACATGCATCAAAATATCAATTCTAAGCAATAGAACAAGCATGCTTACTCATTTATACTGTCACCTACAATGCTAAAATACTCAAGATATACTTCACCAAAAGAAAATCTACTTGGACAAGTGGAGGAGTCACATACCGGAGAGCAAATGATCCAAATTTTAGCAGAAATGTTGGGTTGAACAAGGAGATCGAAAAATCGAGGTGAAGAACAGCAAGAACTCGGGCTTGAGCAAATGGGGTGGTGTTTTTCGGGAGAGAGAAAGAGCAGGGGAAGAAGAGATGAGTGAGGGGCCAGGTGGGGCCCTCTCACACCTGGGTGGCGCGGCCAGGGCTGGGCCGCGCCACCTGTGTGTGAGGTGGCGTGGCTGCCCCACCTGGTGCCTCCCAGGTGTCTCTCTGCCCCATTTTTGACATAAAAATTTATAAAGATTTTTCTGGAATTTTTCGAGAAACTTTATTTTCGAGGATTTTTCAGAAATTGGCACATCGATAAAAACTCAGAAAAACGACGATAAAATGATTTCAAGCAAATCAAAACTAAGCAAGCAGCAGCTCTGAGATACTCTTAATCATGCAACTAAACTGAAGGAATAAAATTTGATGAAAGTAAATACAAGTGAGGTGTAGTGGATGCGGTGAAAACGAAGTTTCGTTCATACAAAATCACTTTGTTAACAAGGTTGATCAAGTCTTGTTCCCAAACTAACTTTATATGAGGCAAAACTTTGCACTTCACTTAATGCTTATGTTACCTCAACTTTGATAGGTATAGTCCCAATCATAACAATTTGATATTCATCCTTGGGCTTTCGCTCTGAACAAATAATTTGACCAACTTTGATGGTCTCAACACGCTTGAGTGAACTTAGAGCATTCTTCCTATCAATCTTCTTGGGAAAATAGACCGTATACTCTTTGTCATTGACATTGAAAGTGACTTTTCCTTGATTGCAATTAATAACAGCACCTGCGGTGTTTAGAAAAGGTCTCCCAAGAATAATAGACATATTATCATCTTCAGGCATTTCCAACACAACAAAATCAGTTAATATTAAACAACTGTTAGCAACTTGAACAGGAACATTTTCACATATACCAATAGGAATAGTAGTAGACTTATCAGCCATCTGCAAAGATATATCAGTTGACACCAATTTTTCTAAATCAAGTCTCTAATAAAGAGAAAAAGGCATGACACTAACTCCAGCTCCCAAATCACATAAAGCAGTTCTAACATAGTTATTTTTAATAGAGCAAGGAATAGTAGGTATACCTGGATCTCCAAGCTTCTCTGGAACTTTACCATCAAAAGAATAGTTAGCAAGTAGTGTGGAAATTTCCTCACTAGGAATTTTCCTTTTGTTAGTGACAATATCTTTCATATACTTTGCATAAGGAGGCATTCTAACAGCATCAGTCAAAGGAATTTGCAAAAATAAAGGTCTCATCCATTCACAAAACCTGTTGTAGTGTTCTTCTTCTTTGGACTTGTGTTTCTTACCAGGAAAAGGCATTGGCTTCTGTACCCAAGGTTCCCTTTCTTTTCCATGCTTGTTGGCAATGAAGTCTTCTTTGGTGTACTTTGCATTCTTATCAATCTTTTCTGGTTCTTCTTCAACTTCTTCTTTATCTTCTTCTTTATCAGAAGCATCTCCTGGTTCAGTTTCAGCATCAGAAATAGAAACACTGTTAGGATCTTTACCTGCATCAGAGGATTCTGCAGTTGTTTTATGCTTCTTCTTCTTCTTCTTGGAAGGAATATCATCACTTGAAGTGCATTGAGAATCTTGCTCAACCCTCTTAGGATGTCCTTCAGGATATAATGGGTCTTGAGTAGCAGCACCACTTCTTGTGCGTATTTCACATGCTTGCTTCTCTCTTGCAGCATTAACTAGCAAGTCTTTTTGCACCTTGGTAAGCTGATCAATTTGTGTTTGAACCATTTGAAAATGTTTAGCAAGTATCTTCACATCATTGGCGGTTCTCTCCACAATATCCTGCAACTTGTTAATAGCTCTAGAATTTTCCAACAAATGATTATGCACCATTCTATTAAAATTTTCTTGCTTAACAATAAAATTATCAAATTCATCTAAGCATTGATCAGGGGGTTTAGTATAAGGAATATCTCTTTCATCAAAGTGTTGGAGAGAGTGTACCTCAATGGTAGATGAGTGAGGGATTGGCTTACATAATTCTTCTATAGGAGGTAAATTCTTCACATCTTCGGCCTTAATACCTTTCTCCTTAAGAGATTTCTTAGCTTCCTTCATAACTTCATCATTTAATTCAATCATCCCTCTCTTCTTCGGTGTAGGCTCTGTAGATGGCGCAGGAGTTGTTGCTGGTGTTGGCTCAACTAAAGTCCAATCATCATGATTCCGGCTTATTTTAGCCATTAATTCTTCAGCTTCAGCCGGAGTTGTTTCCCTGAAAACACAACCATCACAACTATCCAAATATGACTTAGATTCATCCGTTAGTCCATTATAAAATATGTCAAGGAGTTCATTTTTAGGCAATGGCTCTTTAGGCAAAGCTCTAATTAAAGAACAAAACCTTGTCCAAGATTCAGGCAATATCTCTCATTTTCCTTGTTCAAAATCAAAGATTTTCTGCACAGCAGCATGTTGAGCACTAGCGGGAAAATATTTCTGAAAGAAAGCATTAACCAAAGCCATAGGACTAGTAAGAGATCCAGGAGACAAGCTATTAAACCAAATTTTAGCAGCATCTTTCAATGAAAACGGAAAAATCTTAGCAACAAAATAAGTGCGGAGCTTAATATCATCAGAAAACAAATTACTCAAAGTAGAAAGCTCATTCATGTGCTCCATAGCACTCTCATCTTTAGTACCACAAAAAGGAGTTTTCTCAACAATAGATATGTAAGATAAATCCAAAGAGAAATCATAATCCTTGTCTCTAATATTTATGGGAGAAGCAGCAAACTTAGGATCAGGAGACAAATTATATCTAACAGAACGTCTGGCAAGAAGTTCTTTAACATTACCAGCATTACGAGCAGCACGTGCTTCAGCAATAAAATCATCATTAAGCTCAATATAAGCATCATCATCATAATCATCACTAGAACATTCCCTAGACTCAGGTGAACTAACAGGTGTAACAGTGGTGTTTCCCCACTTAGCTCTAGCAATAGTAGCATCTAAAAAGGAACCTAGTGAACCACTCTCATCAAGCACAGTAGAAGCATCATCTAAATTATCAGTGGCATTTTCAATCTCAGCAGAAGTAGTAGCAGTAGCGTGTGGGTGTGGTGGTGTAAGCAACTTACTCATAACAGATGGTGAATCGAGAGCAATAGAGGTGTTGAGAGTCGTACCTCTTCTTATAGTGGATGGCAGTATAGGAACTTTTCCATCACGAGGTTTACCCATGATGGAAGGATTGCAGCGAACAATATGAATACCAAGTGAACTTACAAATAAAGCTATGCTCCCCGGCAACGGCGCCAGAAAATAGTCTTGATGACCCACAAGTATAGGGAATCGCAACAGTCTTCGAGGGAAGTATTACCCAAATTTATTGATTCGACACAAGGGGAGCCAAAGAATATATGTAAGCCTTAACAGATGAGTTGTCAATTCAGCTGCACCTGGAAACAGTCTTGCTCGCAGTGGTTTATCAGTAGCAACAGTTTTATAGTGGTGACAGTAGTGAAACAGTAACAGCAGTAGTAAAATAGCAGCGGTAAAAGTAACAGTTGTAAACAGTAGGAAACAAATACTGTAGACATAGGGATGGATTACGGGCGTTGCATGGATAAGATAATTCATGAAATCAATGAGACATGGGCATTGCAGATAAATAATGATAAAGCATCCTAGTACAAACAATTATAGGCATGTGTTCCGTATATAGTCGTACGTGCTCGCAAGAAGAAACTTGCACGACATCTTTTGTCCTACCAGCCTGTTGCAGCAGGGCCTCAAGGGAAACTACTGGTAATTAAGGTACTCCTTTTAATAGAGTACCGGAGCAAAGCATTAACACTCGGTGAACACATGTGATCCTCACATCATAGCCATGCCCTCCGGTTATCCCAATTTCTGTCACTTTGGGGCCTCGGATTCCGGACAATAATATGTGTATACAACTTGTAGGTAAGACCTTAAACAACAAGTATCATCATAGAAATAATAACATGTTCAGATCTGAAATCATGGCACTCGGGCCCAAAGTGACAAGCATTAAGCACAACAAGTTGCAACAATGTCATAGGCACTAAATAAAGATACTAGGCACTATGCCCTATCAATCTCATATCAAATTACATGAACAATCCCATCCAATCCCTACCATCCCCTCACCTACAGTGGGGGAATTACTCACACATGGATGGGGGAGTCATGAATGGTCGATGGAGGAGCGTCGGTGGTGATGGTGATGAAGATCTCCTCCGAATCCCCGTCCCGGCAGGGTGCCAGAACGGAGTTTCTGGTTCCGAATCGCGGTTTCTGATGGCGGCGGCGCATCGGAAGTCTATCTGGGAAAAACGCCGTCTCCCCGATATTATGTCGTCAGGGGGTATATGTAGGCGAGAGGGGAGGCCGAGAGGGGTGCTGGGGCCCCCTCACGCCAGGGTGGCGCGGCCAGGGCTGGGCCGTGCCACCTATGCGTGACAGCCCCTCGAGCCTCTTCTCCCTCCTGTCTTCTGGCTCCGTGGGTCTTCTGGTGAAATAGGATTTTTCATGATTTTTCCCGAATTTTTACTGAAAATTGGATTTCTGCACAAAAACGAGACACCAGAGCAATTCTGCTGAAAACAGCGTCAGTCCGTGTTAGTTGTATTCAAAACACACAAATTAGAGGAGAAACAATAGCAAAAGTGTTCGGGAAAGTAGATACGTTTTGGACGTATCACCCATTCATGAAATATTAATATTGAGTTAATTGGAGAAAACAGAAAATAACTAAATTAGTTTCAAGAAATACAATACAAGGGGTACAGAAGTGTAAGAGGAAATTTGACAACATGCAATAAAAATCCAAACATATTCACATTCAAGAATTATGTAAGATTGTTTCAGATAAAAAACAATTTTTTTAATTTTTAGCGGCAACGCGTGGGCATTTAGCTAGTTTAATTTAAGAGGGAAATACTCCCTCCATCTCAACATATGTTTTGTGTAATTTTTAGAGTGAATTCTACTTTTTACCCTCTAGTTATATATTTGTGACACTAATTATCCTATTGATGATATTTATCTGGATTATCGCTTTTAAAAAAGTTTGGACCCTCTCTTTTTTATCTATGTCTATTGAGCAAGTCATGAAGTGATGACCAGGGTTCTAAAATATCAGAATAATGAAAATAAATAGAACAAATAGATATGCAAAATCAGGACAAGATCATCGATGGTGAGCTCCTATCTTATTACATTTTGTCACGCCACATCGATGAAACAAGTCGGTCCTATCTAACAAAAACAAGCAAAATGCCAACCTAAGGTAAAATCATGTTTGAAGTCTCCTTACTGAGATAATTTGGTAAAAGTTCCACTAAATAGGGTAATATGTGTCTGCACAACTACAGGGTAAAAAGTGTAATTCACTCTAATTTTTAACTAAAGTCAAATCTTATAAAAAATCCAAGTATATAGCAGAAAATATCGACATACACAATAACAAATCTATATAATATGAATGTATATTTCACGATGATTCTTGTAACATAGATTTGTTATTGTAAGAGTTGAGATATTTCGCTACATACTTGGTCAAACTTAATAAAGTTTGCCCAAAAATTATATGCAACATATTGGGAAGGAGGGAGTATCTTGTACTTATAACTGGTGTAACTAGGACATTAAAATTGAGACAAGAGGAAGCTCCCTCGGGACATCACCCTTTGGCACCGTCGGATCGTTGTCCCCGTCAATCATGTCCGTTTATTTCTGTCTAAAACCAAACTAGACCAGAAGTCCCTAAGAGATGCTACTCTGGACATCAAATTAGCCCATAGTGGTAAATTTGGGCCAAAAAGCTCATATGCTAAACGAACTGAGGTGGATCTCGCGGGACGCGGAGCGAGCAACAAAGAGGAGGCTGTCGTAGAGTGTCTCGCCTCGGCAGTGGTATGCGGGATGGGCATGAGGCCACTGAGACACCTCCGCTCAAGGAACTGAAGAACATCAGGTCCAGAGCCAAAACAGGATTCAGAACGGCATTCCACCCTAGCAAGATCTGTCAGATGGTGACTAACCCTAACCTAACTAGGATCCAGATTTACAAAACTGAAAGCACCCTCCAAGGAAATTTTATGCTCTAGTAAATATTTCCAACTGGGCGCTTCAATCGCTAAGCATCTCAATGTGATTCTCTAACATAAACCGTTTGCTAGTTGTTTTCGCCAATCTCATGTTGCACAAAACAAAGAAGGCATTTCTAACATATAAACTACATTCCACGGAGGAACCAAACAAAGAAAGTATTCGTCCAAACACCTTCAATCTCATATTAACACCAGGAGGAACTTGTTAAATCGCCAATACTTGTAGAAGTGCCGAACACCATCTAACATGCTCACTGAAACAGACTAGTCATGAGCCTGGCGGAATCGGGATCCAAGAATCCAGAACTCTCCGAGAGCCGAGACCGGCGTTGAGAGCCCCAACAGCCAATGCCAGCAAACTTGCAACTCCCAGCATCCAACACATAGCCACGGTGGTGCAGACCTTTGCCCTGACGATATAGTCGAGAGTGAAAACCGCAGTAATAGCTGTGCCCGCAGTAGTACACACAAGTACCTGCGTGAGAACATACACCATAAACAATGATGCTAATTGCCAACACCAGTTAACTATCTTTGTTACTATAAACACAGACCGTAGGCAATATTCATTCTATTCGATGAAACCAATCTCATATTCACAGAACAATACGGAACAAGCAGATACAGGCAAAAAACAAACGAGAACCTAAATGTCATCATATTTTACTAGAAAACCTGCACAAGCTAGAATCGCCTCCAGGGTCGACTTGGTAACAAAAAAACCACCGAACAAGCAGAATCCCCTCTCTTATAACCCCGCCGCTGCCGGTGCCGCACCCGCGTCCGTCGTTCCCACGCAATTGAGAAGCATTGGGCCCGAGCCGTTATACGCCCCACTGCTCTGGTGTGATCTGGCCGCTGCTGGCTGACCGCTGACCCATCACCATCCCTGGTGATGCAGACCAAATTCTCCTGAAGTGATGAGGGTTGTGATGAACTTTGGATTTCAATTGGACTGGAAGCTTCCCGGGTTCGAATAATATTCTATTATTATCAAAGGGGCCACCGCTCCTCCGAGTTCCATTCAGAAAGTTTGAACAACTTTTTTTGGTTGCTAACCCCGTATGCCACGAGGTAGAAAGTTCGAATAACATGGTGGAATGACTGTCTGAATTTGAGTAAATAGCACCCGCGGTCTCACAACTTGTAACGTATGTGCACTTAAGTCACACAACTTGTAAAACAGATTAACCGGTCACTTAACTTGTCAATCATGTGCATATCTGTCACAAAAATGGTTTGAGACCGTTTTTTAAAAAAAAAACTAAACATGGATGTGGAATGGTTTTTTTCCTGTTCACTCACTGGCTAACAAGGATGTCCCACCTGTCAGTGATGAAGAAATAATAATACACGGAGTAATAATTAAAAGTGGATTATGGATGTTCGAACTCTGGACCTGCTGCTTGTGACGCGCGCTTGCCAATTGAGCAAGTATATTACTATCAATAATATTGCACATTGTAATACTTTTACACTAAAGCCGCGATGGCGAGCACCGGCGCCATCACATTCGTCATCCACTGCTTGATCGCGGTCAATGATATCGGCAATTATAATTTTCCTTATACGTACATAGGTACACTCTAAGTAGTATATGACATCAACGTTTAAGAATATGTGTACGGATTTATTTGCAATGGTATAAAAGAGCAGCGTACAATAAATATCACAACATTTAGTTAGCTGCAGTGGCAAGGTGTGATGCCTCTAGTATGAGATGTAGATTCTGAGTTCGAATCCCTACGCAGCGAATGCAATTTTAATTATTTCTTACCCTACTGATATGTGGGTCTCACAATTCGCAATTTTAATCATTTCTTACCTACTGACATGTGGGTCCCTCTTCGACCTGAACATACACTTGTTGGGGGATTTCTGCAAAATATTTGTCTGCACTTATCCCACGTGGCGTGCATATTATTTCTTACCCTACTGATATGTGGGTCCCACAATTCGCAATTTTAATCATTTCTTACCTACTGACATGTGGGTCCCTCTTCGACCTGAACATACACTTGTTGGGGGATTTCTGCAAAATATTTGTCTGCACTTATCCCACGTGGCGTGCATATGATCGGTTTTTCTAAAAAAAATCGTTTTGTGACTAGACATGCACACGATTGACGAATTGAGTGACCGGTTAATTCGTTTTGCAAATTATATGAATTAAGTGCACATATATTGCAAGTTGTGAGACTGCGGGTGCCATTTACTCGTCTGAATTTGGTCCTCGGTTGTAAGCGTGAAGACCTAAGAGTTAAGAGGAGAGGAGGCGGGGAATCGGAGGGATGAGGCTGCTTTTCCAAGGGCAGCTGAAGCGAGGTGTCGAAACTGCAGCAAGGCACACCCATGACGATGATGCGTTGCGTTCTGGTTGCTTGGTGTCCGCTTGCTATCTGTCTGTGTTTGGTATTTATGTATTATGTTTACAAACTTGATACTCCATTACGTGAATGTACAATGTGAGTTACAGGCATAGAGTTATATTAGATGAGCATAATGGAGCTATTGCCTGTTAATGTTGATTTAAGTTGTTGACACAAACAGTACTTCTGAGTAGGCATCTATCTTAAGGGGCAAATATTTTTTTCGACTGTTCACCCCGAGGAGCTTAAGCTCCCACCTGAATTATCATTTCATTGGAGATAGGGTGAAATCCCTTTTTGTTGTAAGAATACACGGGGGTTTGGGGGAGCAGCACCCCAACACGAGGGGAGTGTGCTGGAAAAGAGATGAGCAACAGGAGGGAGGGAGGGACACCGGCCGTCACAACCTGACGAGCTGAAGGTAAGTAAGCCAAAGGTCGACGCCACAGCTTAAGGGGGAAATATGATTTGAACTAATGAGCTCATAACTGGCTGAAAGCTTAACTCTACTTATATTT
Source organism: Dactylis glomerata (assembly GCA_007115705.1). NCBI lineage: Eukaryota > Viridiplantae > Streptophyta > Magnoliopsida > Poales > Poaceae > Dactylis > Dactylis glomerata. The sequence goes on along the minus strand of QXEO01000911.1, from coordinate 1,107,941 downwards.
TTTAGATAAAGAGTAGTTATTAATATCATGAAGATACCATACACCCAGCCTCTGCAACAACACATTGCCCTAGCGGCACTGCGGATGCACACAGCCAAAAAAGAAAGAAGAATTACAAAAAGAAAAGTCCCGACAAAGTGATCTATTTCTTAGAACAGCGGTACTAACACCACCAAGACAGCACCAGAAGTCCAGCTTCTCCAAAAAACGACGCCTTCAATAAGGGAACAGTGCACAAACGCTGTCGTCATCCGATCATAGATCTCGGGTTTTCACCCTGAAGAAAGTCGTCGCTCTCAAAACAATGCCTTCAACAAGGCCATTGCCAGGCACAACCAATTAAGGCCAGACCTTAGATTTTCATCCTGAAAGATAAGACTTTAGACTTCTCCTGTGCAGTCGCCCCCACTTGCATACCGCTGCTCGAAGTCATGGAACACCTGGCCAGTTCCTCAACGCCACAAAGACAGAAACCACCATTGCTAGCCCACAGATCTTGCCTACAATGACATTCTCCGCTAGCACCATGGAACGAGAAAGCGTGCTCCATGGTATTAACAGCCTGCAGAGCTTCGAAACGCTCCCTCTGAACCCAAACGGTCAGAAAAAAACATGGGTGCGCACGACCGAGGATCACCCGATCCATCAATCTCCAGACATGGATCATCCAGTGGAGTTCGCTGGCGGAGACCTCCGGAACATGACCGTCCGGCCAGATCAAAGGGGGCAAGCATCCGGTCGATCTCATCTTGACGCGGGAAGGAACCTAGGACCACCTCCTTTATTGAAGCCGAGCAGGGCAGCCCCCACACCACCCGTCGGCAGATCAAGCAGCCGAGTCTGGCAGCGCAGCCATCGATGCGAGCTCGCCGCAACGGTGGTGAGCCGCCTTCCTCATGCCGCTGATCCAACAGATCAGGCCGCCCGGTTCCCCCCACCAGCAAGACCGGCGGAGAAGCAGGCAGCCCGGGCCGCCCAGGTCGAAAACCGCCGGCGCCGAGGGCCACCGGGAGCATCACCGTGACGCCCTCCATCGACCCCGCCTACAGCTGCCGCGACCACGGCACGCCGCACTCCCGACGGCCACGGCCCCCCTCCGCACCGCCAGCGAGGGGAGGAAGATCCCTGCCGCCACCTTCCTTGAGGTGGCCGGGCTTTGCCCGTCACCCCTCCGGCGGCGGCGAGAAGATTAGGGGCGGCGGCTAGGGTTGGGTTAGGTTCTTTTCGGTTCTCTTGTTTCCTTCAATAAGCCAACTCTACTTATATCCTCAAACTAAAGATAACTTGGAGAAGAAACTTAATAAATATTATTTTTAAGTTTTTCTAAGCTGCATTGGAGTATTGTGGGAACTGGAGTAGCAAGCATTGAAAGAAAAAATTATGTATGCAGTACTTGACGAATTGAAGTCACATGTTATACAAACATACTGAGATGATATTCAGCTAGCAAATGCATATAACTCTCGCCTCTGCATTGAGTTTTATTACTTGGTATCTTGGGTTCTCTTTTGGCGGAGACTGATGTTCCATGACATACAAGGAGTCTGTTTGAAAGTTATTCAAGAGGGGTTATTGTGGTAGACAGTGGATCAAGTTTTCGAGCTAATTATGGAAGATATTGGTTCATGGCGAGCGGCGGGATGCATCACCGAGTTCTAGATTTTCTTCTCTAGTCTGCTTAGTGTTGTTTGCTCTGTTTCTGAACCTCCATGTTTTCCTGAGGCTGGAGCAACCTTTTGCTGTTTTATTATTCTTGGTTCGGCTACCTCAGCCGACTGTGGCCTTTTGGCTTTCCTGTAATACTTTTCTCCCCATCTTAATGAAGTTCGGCCTAAGGCCCTTCGAAAAATATTGTGGTAGACAGTGTTCCCAAATCATAATGAGCTCCTTCGACCATACTGTAGGGTTCGTTCAAAGGTAATAGCTGGCTGGAGGCATCTATGAGAAAATGTGAGTTTGATCTTTAGAAAGAACAACTTTTTTGCATTGCTTGAATACTAGAGAATCACAGATGCTTTGTTTAATCACAAAAGAATACCTTACTTTTATCTCGTATAAATAAATAATAGATTCTACATATATTAATGTACTTCAAGTTCACAGAAATTTGCATGGCAAATGGATATCATCTGATACGAACCCTTTGGAAAATAACTGTAATGCAAAAGCACGAACATGCTATTTGGTGATGCAGCCACATTTATGAAAATAACAGAGAACTACAGATTGTAGGGATGGCAAATTCTAGGATTGCTCTATATACTGTTCGTTTGAACAAGCTAATATTGTTACTGGGATGCATCAGCTATCTTCACCATATCTTACATGTAACATGTCCAGTTATATGCAATGGTAGCAGACATACATATTTGATACATCTTGCTAAAAGTGAGCATTTTAATAGAAAGTGCTTTGCCATTTTTGCCTGCACCAGAGAATGTAAAAAACAGAAAATGCAGGGATAAAGGGAAGTTACCGAATCCACCACGAATAGGACGCAGAGATCAATGTTTCTCAGCTGGCCATTAAAATACAGCCAGCCACGGTAAATCACCAGTACCATCAGCACCCATATAACCTGCCCGCACAGCGGCACCCTCATTATTCTGAAATTGATTAGATACGTAAGCTTAGAAGCATCTATGCAATTTTAGGGTAAATGAAATACTGGATAAAAACACAGAAACAAGAAAAATGCAGCTACATAACTATATGTAGTGGGAGTTGTTTAGCTGCACAGCAGAAAAACCCCATCGTTGTTTGCTGCATGTTGTGGACACAAAGTATACAATCATACAAAGCAAGCAAGTTTTATATAGCAAAGTTAATAGCGAGTATCCCCCTCTTAGTCGAGTCTCTCGGAATGTGGTTTTAAGAATAGCGAGCAGCATGCTGCATCCAAGCCATCCACTTGCAATCCTTTGGACTGAAGAATTGTAACCAGAGCACCCATGTAATTGTATTAAATGCTTTCGCAAAATCAGAAAGGGCACTACATGACAGTGTGTCAAAGGCTTCACAAAATCTTATGGAACCAGAGCAAGAATTGTAACCAGAGCACCCATGTAATTGTATTAAATGCTTTCGCAAAATCAGAAAGGGCACTACATGACAGTGTGTCAAAGGCTTCACAAAATCTTATGGAAAATTCATGGCGCGCGAGAGATGCTATTGTGTCGAGCAGCTATCCGGCGGTGTCATTGTTCCCTCTTCTCTGTGATCCTCTGCTTCTATCCACCGTGCTTGTGCTGACATCGCCATTTGGAGATGGCGTTTTTGTATCGACGATCGCCCCCTCCTCGACTCCCTACGCACCTTTCTCCTCACCTCAAATTTGTAATTGCGCCTTGTAATCCCCTCTCCCCCCCTGTTTTTCTCCCAACTTGGTTACATTGTAACGGACTGACTGCCAAAGTCCCCTCGAGAGTAATATAATACAAGCGGTGGGGAGTAATCCCCCCGTCATACTCGAAAAAAAAACCCCTCTATTCCCCACTCCATCTCTTCTCTTATAATTGTCACAGCAAGTTAAAAGCGTGACGCGGCCAGGTATGTACGCATCGAAGAAGAAACTAAAAAATTGTTCGAAACATGATCATCATCAAAAACTTAAACTGAAAACCAAAAAAATCCTTGTAAAAGCCAGAGTGGAACTGGGATCAAGAAACCATCTACTTCTGTCCCGTGGTTTCTTGATGTGATTATACTGTAGATCTCAAAACTGAGAAGGGCGCTCTAGAGAGGAGAAAGATCGATAGAACTGGGATACAGAGAATGCCAGGTTCAGTGTCCGGAGATGGGAGCAGAGCAGCCGAGAAGCTGAGTTAGGAACGAAACTTACTTGAAGATCATGGGCACGTTAGTTGGCGCCGGAAAGTAGATGTACAGAGCTGCAATAGCCAGCGCAAGCCGGCCAGCCATGGCGAAGATTACCACGAGCTCCAAGCTCCTGCCGGCCATGGAGGACGGTGAATGTAGCTCCGCTGCGGACCTGCGGTCTCGGTTGATCTGCGGTGTGAGAAGACGAGGCTTTGCTCCTTGGATGCATCCACCCGCATCTAATCAACCTGAATTTCCACAATGGGCGGAACATCTTCACGACCCCAGCACCCAGTTCCTTCATGAATTTGGAACTCTGAAAGCACTCATGGCCGTCCGTATGAACCTGAATGCCCATGACATGAGACTGGAGTAGCAAACCTAGCGCCCTTCGCGGGGCCGACAGCCTCACAGCCACCAATGGTTGCTTTTATTTTAGTTTGGGCCCTGGCATCGGCTGCTTACGTGGGTGCGCGACTTGAGATTTCTGAATTTTTGACGGATCAGACCACCTGCGCGAGTGAAATGCTAAAAAGGACCCCCTCCGAAAATTTTTGTCAAAAAGGACCAGCTGTGGGTGGCGGCACCCCCGGGGCAGGCGACACGTGCCCCTTGCCGCCTGGGCCATTGCCGGCAGGCCCCTGCCGCCGTTGGCATCGCCGGCATGTGGCTTGGCGCGGAGACGGCGGGCGTGCGTGGCGGCGGCAGGCAGCATGCCGCCACCCCCACTGGCGGCAGGTGGCAGGGCAGGGGCCATGCCGCCACCGCCACTGGCGGCAGGTGGGCCATGCCGCCACCCCCACTGGCGGCAGGTGGCAGGGAGGGGCATGCCGCCACCCACACTGGCGGCAGGTGGCAGGGAGGGGGCATGCCGCCACCCCCAATGGCGGCAGGGGCACGTGTCGCCTGTCCCGGGGGTGCCGCCACCCACAGCTGGTCCTTTTTGACAAAAATTTTCGGAGGGGGTCCTTTCTAGCATTTCACTCGCGCAGGTGGTCTGATCCGTCAAAAATTCGAGATTTCTCACGTCCGCGCAATATTTTCGATGAAGAAACCCTATTCCCCTCTCCGCGGCGATCACCCGCAGATCTAATCAGAGATACAGAGTAATAATATACTGTGACAATATTTCAAACATATCGTCTTATTTTATCGATTACATCTGAACAATTTGACAGTGCACGAGGCATAATTATTTCAACGAGATTGATCATACTATCATCTTTCCCCAAAAAATATCAAGGATGGCCACCGTGGTGAGGACAGTGGTTCCAGCATTCTGGTCTCGTGGCGTATCGCGGTTTCTCGTAACCCGGATCCATGCACATGTAGCAACCATCAGGAGATGGATCGGGGCAGCCATCCTTTGTAACAATGCAGAAGATGGAAACTATTTTTCTTGTACCTGCTCCGATCATCCCGGCCGGTCGCTCTGGGGTGTGTATGCTGCTGCCTGAGGGAACCACCGACGCAAAATTAGAAAGCAATGTAGCAACAACAACTATCGAATTATTTATAAAAATCCATCTTAATAATTAATCTGAGAGAAAAAAAAGAGCTGTGATTGAGAGCTTTTACCCTCGTCTGCGACAATACTTCCCAGAAAAAGCATGAGGATGAGAACCCTGCCGCCGTTCCTCATGCTAATCGCCATGTAGTAGTCTCCCTCGTCTCCAAAGAAAGCACCGGTCTCTGATATGAGGCGAAAATATGCTTGTTACTTTAATCATCTCAATCTTCGTATTTATAGGCATGCAAGCAATTAATACCGCATTCAGTACTAACCATAAACAGGGCGGTGCAAATCATTTTTCTTTGGAAGTAGCATTATACTCCAAATCCTTGGTAATACTACAAAATATACTTTTGCCAAAAATATAGTCATACCCTCGATTAAAATCTGAAGGGCGTTCAAATATATATATGCACACAAATCTGAATTGGTGTCAAGAACTTCACGTTTTGATAAACGGAAGGGAATACTACTGGTAGCAATCGTCTTAAAATCTCAAGACGCATTCTATGCAAGCTTGATAAAGCTCTTTATAGTCTTAAGCAAGCTCCTTGTGCATGATATTCTCGACTTAGTACAAAGTTGCAAGCACTTGGGTTTATACCTCCTAAGGCAGATACCTCATTGTTCCTATACAATCAATGAGGGGTCATGATATTTCTGCTTATCTATGTTGATGATATTATAGTCATAAGTTCATCTACTCAAGCTATTTCAACATTACTCCAAGGACAGCTAATTTGTTGTCCACGTGGGTAGCTACACACCTATGCCCTGCACGGTGACTCAAGCTTTATGATCCCGTTTTAGCTCATTTTCCTAGTAAAACATGAGATTCTACCGTGCAAAAGTGGTTTCAAAATTTTGGTTTGAATTTTTTTGCTCAAAGTCAACTTAGAAAAGGGTTTTTGTTGACTTTTTGAATTCTGGGTCGACTTTGACCACAAAAATTTCAAATCAAAATTTTGAAACCACTTTTACTCAGCAGAATCTCGTATTCTACTAGGAGAAAACAAGCTAAAACGGGTTCATATGACTTGATTTGCCATACAGGGCATAGGTGTGTAGCTACCCATATAGGCAGCTGATGTCTACGCACGCGTCTGTTCTTGTAGACAGTGTTGGGCCTCCAAGTGCAGAGGTTTATAGAACAGCAGCAAGTTTCCCTTAAGTGGATCACCCAAGGTTTATCGAACTCAGGGAGGAAGAGGTCAAAGCTATCCCTCTCAAGCAACCCTGCAATTACGATACAGAAAGTCTCTTGTGTCCCCAACACACCCAATACACTTGTCAGATGTATAGGTGCACTAGTTCGGCGAAGAGATAGTGAAATACAAGTGGTATAGATGATTATAAGTAGCAAACGTGATGTGAAATAAATATCGCTGCGAGCAAACAAGTAACAAAACAGGAAGTAAACGGTGTGCAATGCTTGGAAACAAGGCCTAGGGATCATACTTTCACTAGTGGACACACTCCCAACAATATAACATGAATGAACAAATAAACAACTTCTCTCCACTATGGTACTCTGAATTACTCTCTTATTGAATAACACTAATCATTGTGTAGTGGCTACAGAAGCACCCCTTAAAGTTCATCAAGTACTTGACAAACACCACTCATAGAGACATCCAAATCAGATCACAATTCAAGATAGAAATCATTGCGACTTAGACCAAGTACTAACACGGTGCACACACTGTCAACTTTACACCATGAAAGGAGGAATAGATCACTCAATACTATCATAGTAATAATTACTCTCATAATCCACAAGAGATCACAATCATAGCCTAAACCAAGTACCACCACGATGCACGCACTGTCACCGTTACACCATGGCAGGAGGAATAGATTACTTTAATAACATCACTAGAGTACACTATAATAATTAAGCATAGGAGTAGCATAATATCTGAATAATAACATCTACTTGTTCAACATGATACAAAGCTCACGATCACATAAAGATCACATCATGGGAGAGAGAGGTGAACCACATAGCTACCGGTAGAGCCCTCAGCCCCGGGGGAGAACTACTCCCTCCTCATCATAGGAGACAGCAAGGTTGATGGAGATGGCGGTGAGGTCGATGGAGACGGCGGAGACGGCGATGGAGACCGATGGAGATGGCTCCGGGGGCACTTCCCCGTCCCGGCAGGGTGCCGGAACAGAGACTTCTGTCCCCTGAAATTCGTCGGCGATGGCGGCGGAGCTGCGGAACTCTTTCTGGAATATTGCCGACTCTCTTAGGGTTTTCCGTCCCGAGGCTTTATATAGGCGAAGGGGCGTCGTGAGGGGAGGAGCCAGGCACCCTCACGCGGGCCCGGCGCGGCCAGGGGCCTGGCCGCGCCACCCCTGCATGTGGGGCCCTGGTGGCCCTCCTCCGACTCTTCTTCGGATCTCTGGAAGCTTCCGGGTAAAATAAGACTTCAGGATGTGGTTTCGTCCAATTCCGAGAATATTTCCTGTGTATCACTTCTGAAACACAAAAACAGCAGAAAACAGGGAACTGGCACTGTGGCACTTGTTAATAGGTTAGTTCCAAAAAATACATAAAAGTGTCACGAAGTGTAACGAAACAATAGGCAAATGGTGTAAAAACAAGCATGGAGCATCAAAAATTATAGATACGTTTGAGACGTATCAGCAGCAAGTCTTTTTTGTTACTCCAAGATCTTCAAGATGATTTTGCACTTAAACATTTGGGTGATTTGCATTTCTTTTGGGGCATTAAAGTCAAAAAAAATCATGATGGTTTGTTATTTATCTCAAGAAAAATGTGCAACTGATTTTGTTACCAAGGTTGGCATGAAGAAGTTCACCACGTGTGCAATACCTCATCATTGACTGAAGGCTCTTTCCTTGGTCCTGAAGATATTACACAATATAGGAGTATCGTTGATTCTTTACAATGCTTGACTTTGATATGACCTGATATCTCTTTCTCAGTCAACAAAGTCTGTCAATATTTTTATGCTCCTACAACTGCTCATTGGACAACTGCAAAACGTATTCTGAGACATATTCAAGGTACACTAAAGATAGAACTTACTTTTCAGAAATCCTCTTATAGTCTACTTAATGACTTTTTAGATGCCGACTGGGTAGGCTACATTGATGACAGAAGATCTATATGAGGTTTTTCTATATTCTTTGGACCTAACTTGGTCTCTTGGAGTGCACGTAAACAATCTACTATATCACGGTCTAGTGCTAAAGATGAGTATAAAGCTCTTGCTAATATTACTACAGAACTTATATGGGTCGAAGCTGTGCCTGGTGAAACTGGTATTTCACTAAAAGAGAAACATTACCTATGGTGTGAAAATTTAGGTGCTACCCATTTGTCTGCTAATTATGTTTTTCATGTCAGAACAAAACATATTGAGATAGATTATCATTTTATTTGAGAATGAGTTGCCAATAAACTATTGAGTATCAAGTTCATATCCAACAAAGATTAAGTTGATGATGGATTCACCAAATCTTTGGCGGTCAAGGATCTTGATGAGTTTAAGCGTAATCTCAACCTTTCTCAAGGTTGTGATTAAGGGGGATGTTAGAACTATTATGTAACGGATATAGAGTGGTACTCTAATCCTAGTCTTGTACGTTTTCGTTTTGTTTGTATGATACCAAACCAAACTCTCATGCGGTCTTATCGATGGGCTTCAATGATCCATATAACACGCAACAACGATAGCCTAAGGGCATCGTTTTCCGCTTCATTATAGCAGCAAGCGACATTGTACGGTGACAGTGTTTGACACGAGAAAAACGTACGACACTCCGCGAGATAGGGGCGGTATCGTAGCTCTCTCATTCGCACCAGGGAATGGTTAAAAGAAAAGGAAGGTGTGCGGGCGTGCCAGTGTATGATGAATACACAAAGAAAACAAATATGAGGGAAAAGTATTTCATTAATCTTTGAGATAACAAATACAATTCCCATATGATTGCGCTCCGTGTGGCCTGCTAGCACGGCCAGCCTGACTATGGCGATTGTGCGATCTCCTGGTTCCCGGGGCCTCGAAAGGCTCCCAGTTAATTACTCCCGCGGGTTACGCTGCGAGACACCTTCGATTAAGCCGTGTGGTCGTCTTCGTCGTCTTCGCTTCACGTCCTGCATGCATGATGGTGGTGATGAAGTGTGTGGGCAGCGGCAGAGCCCGTGTCCTCGTCGGTACACGCGCCGCTGAAAGCGTGGCCTTTGCTCCGGCCTCGCCCGCCCTCGCCGTTGCGCCTCGTCGGTCTTAAACAGTGATGATAAGTGTTGTTGAAGTAGCATGATGCAGTCCGTTTGGCTTGGACTTCTAGACGATAACGGCTTTGTCGGGGTGTGCAAGGGGTATGCCTCACGAGAGTAACTTTAGGAGACCGACGTCGATGTAAAACCAATGCTCGCAGTCTAAGTCGGCTTGGCCCGCTGTGGTCGGCACCTCGTCTAGAGTACACGGCTGCCGGCATAGTCGAAGGAGCCGTCTCACTAGGTCATGAAGAGGTGGTGTCGGGTCGGATTCGTGGTGAAGTGGCAGAGCTCGTCGTGTAATATGCAGTATGCCGCGAGCTGCAATGACCATGCACGTGCATGCGCCCGCTAGCTCGATCCATGCATGCGCATATGCGCATGGCACATGCATGTGCACATACGATGGCCTGGGGCATGCGCATGTATTTGAGTTGCTACTGCACTCCACTGATACTCTTCTCGCCATGCATGATCGCCTAGCTCGACTTGCTCGTTGCCCAACGCCGAGCTTCACCTGTCCGCCGGGAGCACTCTATGCCGTAGGGTCCCTTGAGCTGTGCTCGATTGCCGAACGCCGAGTTGCTCGTGCGCGGCTGCGCGCGCCTCCTTGAACATGTACCCAAAAGCCGCGGATGTACGTCGCCGTGAACCTGTGCGCCAAGGTGTGGCCCTACCCGGCAAACGCCGAGCCGCGCCCATCTGCTGGGCTGCACATCGAGTTGACGGTAGGCCGCACGTGGAGGCGCGTCTGTTGTTGCCAAAGAGGTGTGTGAACTGACGAAACTGGATAATACCAGTAGACACGTGTTTTGCGTGGTGTCAAACCTTACCACTTTTCTGCTTTCCCTTCTATTTATTCACTGTTACAAACTACCTTGAGCTAATTGCGGATCACTGACCGAGTTTCATGGCTGTGCCATCCCACAGCCACTCGAGCCACTTCTCCTAACATGCACATCTTGACCAGCACAACGTGCCATCCCACGTTTTGATCAAGCCTGCCTAAACTTGCGGCTAACTGAAAAACTAGACTATGTCATGTCGTGTACAGGCACACGCACATGCTCAATTATTTGCTTAACTAAAAAGCTACTTAACTGAATATTGCAACAGGATTAGATGGCTAACATTCACCCCCTTAATCCTGGTGCAATGCCTTCACCTCCTCGACTCCGAGCTTCAGCCTCATTTCAATAAACTTGACACGCCCAAGTCCTTTGGTGAGAATATCTGCTAACTGAAGATTCGTACTAACATGCTCGACATTCATCTCACCTGATTCTATGTAGCCTCTGATGAAATGATGTCGCAGTTCAATATGCTTGCTCATCTCGTGGTGGACTGGATTCATGCAGAGAGCAATTGCAGATTTGTTATCCACCCTGAGCTCAAACTTTGCTGGTTCAGTGCCTCTGATTTCAGCGAGCAAACGAGTGAGCCATAAACCTTGGCAGGCTACTGCTGCCGCTGCTACATATTCCGCCTCGCAGGAGGATAGCGCCACGACCTTCTGTTTCTGCAAGGCCCACGAGACGACACTTGAACCAAGGAAGAACAGAGTGCCAGTCGTGCTCTTTCGTTCATCGACATCTCCAGCATGATCACTGTCACTGTACCCAATCAGTGTTGGTTCTGCAGTTCCAGCTTTATACACACATCCGTATCTGATTGTTCCACGCACATAGCGCATAATTTGCTTTACCAGGGACCAATGTTGCTTCCCTGGTGCCTCCATGAATCGGCTCGCGATTCCCACAGCATATGCAATGTCTGGTCTTGAGTTTACCAGGTACCTCAAGCTTCCGATGACACTGCGATAAAGAGTGGGATTGAATGCATCTCCTCCGTTCTTCTTCCCAACTTTGCTTCTCGTTTCAGCCGGGGTCTGACATGGGTTACAGCTACCCATGCCGGCTGCATCAAGGATTTTCTCCGCATAGCCTCCCTGACACAAAGTGATCCTCCCAGCTTCTTGTCTGACCTCGATGCCCAGATAATATGACAGTAGCCCGAGGTCACTCATGCGAAACAGACCTTGCATCTGTACCTTGAAGACATCGATGTCGTTCTTGCACTTGCCGGTGATCACCAGATCATCCACATAGACACCGACGAGCAGATATGAGTCTGCATCGCCACGTCTATATAGAGCATGCTCCAGCAGGCATCTCTCAAAGCCGAGCGACACCAGAGAGGCATCCAGCTTGGCATTCAAGGCTCGGGGCGCCTGACGAAGCCCATATAAAGCCTTTTTGAGCTTGAGCACCTTGTGCTCGTTTCCTTGGTCGACGAAACCGACAGGTTGCTGGACATACACTTCTTCAGCAAGATCGCCATTCAGAAATGCGCTCTTTACATCCATATGATGTACCTCCCAGCCACAGTGCGCTGCCAAAGCTAGAAGCAACCTCACTGTCTCCATACGAGCTACTGGCGTGAAGACTTCCTCGAAATCGACGCCCTGTCGTTGTGCATAGCCCTTAGCTACTAGTCTGGCCTTGTGCTTGATGATCTTTCCTGCTGGGTCCTTTTTGATTTTGTATACCCACTTCAAACCAATTGCACGATGTCCAGTTGGGAGGGGAGATATTTCCCAGGTGTGATTCTCTAGGATGGAGTCCATTTCTTCTTGCATCGCCTTCCTCCAAGCAGGATCATCGAGTGCTTCCTCAACAGACGCAGGTTCTTCAGCTGAGAGGAAACAGAGGCCACTGTACATGAAACCTTCATCAGTGTACCTTGGGTTGGGCCGCACAATTCCATCCTTGGCACGTGTTTGCATCGGATGACAATTTTCTGTCAGCAAATCACCATTACCAACCTCATTATCTGAAGCTGGCCCATCTGCTTCTTCCTCGTGCACAGGCTCATCCTGCAGATGTTGCCCGCGCTCACTGTCTCCTTCAGTTGCAGGGGATCTGAACTCTCGCTCTGCCGTGGGTGCTGCTGTTGCGGTTCTGCACTGCTCGTCATCATAGATCACAGTGAATGGCTCTCGCCTTTCCGGCTCCGTGTTGCACGAAGCCCAGTCCCACCGACGCCCTTCTTCAAAAATGACATCCCTGGAGACATGCAGGCGCTTGGTGATTGGGTTGTACACGCGATAAGCTTTCGCCCCATCCTCGTAGCCCACAAACACCATGGCCACTGATCTATCATCAAGTTTCTTCAATCCAGGACCATTGATCTTGACATGAGCTACACACCCGAAGGTCCGTAAGTAGCCCACGTTTGGCTTCCTCTTGTGCCATGCTTCATATGGTGTAATGCCATTCAGAGCGCGCGTCGGTGAACGGTTCAGCACATGAACTGCTACTCTTATTGCTTTGGCCCAGAACACAGCCGGCATGTCCATGCTCTTTAGCAAGCATCTAGCCATCTCGACAATGGTTTGGTTTCTCCGCTCGACCATGCCGTTCTGCTGTGGCGTGTAGGGCGCAGTGGTGTGTCGACGGAGACCTTGCTGGCTGCAGAAGAGCTCGAACTCGGCGGAGTTGAATTCACCGCCTCGATCTGTCCTGAAGATCTTCATCTTGAGACCAATCTCATTTTCTGCAAGGGCCTTGATCTTCTTGAAGAACGTGAGCGCTTCGTCCTTCGTCTTGAGCATCTCGACCCACATGTACCTGCTCGCGTCGTCCACGACGAGGAGGAAGTACTTGTTTCCAGCAGGTGTTGCCGGAGTGATAGGACCACAGAGGTCCCCGTGGGTAAGCTCCAGCCGCTCGTGCGCGCGGTACACAGTGGCGCGCGGGAACGGCGCTCGGTGCTGCTTCCCGAGGGCGCAGCCCTCGCAGAATTGCTCCAGCCGATTGATCGCCGGGATGCCGGTCACCATCCCTTTCGCGGCGAGGTCATGCAAGCCACGGAAGTGCAGATGGCCGTAGCGGGCGTGCCATCGCCACGCCTCGTCGCCTGCTTGCGCCAGCAGGCTGACTGGCTCTGTCAAAGTGAGGTAGACAGAGTACAGCCTGTTCGGCATCCTTCTCACGCGCGCGATCACCGTGTGGCGACGGTCGAAGAGGGTAATGATGCCGTCGTCGACCGTGGTCTTGACGCCGATTTCGTGCAGCTGTCCAATGTTGACGATGTTGCTGCGAAGACGCGGGATGAAGTAGACGTCCGTGAGCACCCTGTGCTCGCTGTTCTTGCAGATGAACAACACAGACCCGCGCCCCTGTATCTCAACAACAGAGCCGTCACCAAATTTAAAAGTACCTGTGACACGCTCGTCGAGGTTGGTGAACATGCCGCGCGTGCCGGTCATGTGGTTGCTGGCACCCGTGTCAAGGTACCAGCGGTCATCGACGGACGGCACCGGCATGACGCGTTCCTCATTCAGGAACACATGTTCGACGTCGACCTGTGGCTCTGCCATAGCCACCAGAGCGACTGGCGTCGCGAGTGCTGGATCAGGTGTGGTCACGGTCTCCACCATGGCCATCAGGAGTGCCGGCGCGTCCTCTTGACCTTGCACCAAGTGTGCCTGATCATCTCGCTTGCCGCGGTCACCGCGCTCGCGTTTGGCCTTGCGGCATTCGCGTGCCCAGTGACCCTCTATCCCACAGTAGTTGCACTTGCCCTCGCGTCGCGGTGGCTTGCCGCCGCCGTCGCCCTTGTTGCCGCTGCCGTCGCCTGATGGACGCCTTGTGGCTTTTTTCCTTTGTCCCTCTGCTTGCCTCCACCCCCTGACGGGCTGTCGCCGGGGGAACGGCCTGCGTCGCGTGCACGCCACTCCTCCTCTGTGAGAAGCAGCTGCCCGCAAGCACCTTGCTCCGGTTCGCCACGCCCCTCGGACGCGGCAAGCCGGCCGCTCAGCTCCTCTATCGACATATCAGACAGATCAAGCAAGGTTTCAATTGAGCAAGCCATTTGGGAATACCTTGTGGGCACAACGCGCAGGAATTTCTGCACGGCAGCGAGCTCAGTCGTTGCGTCACCCAGTGATTGCAGTTCAGAGAGGATGCTGGAGAGGCGAAGTGCGAAATCCTCAACTGCCTCCCCGCTCTTGAACGCGATGTTCTCGAATTCCTTGCGCAGCTTCTGACGACGTGCCTCGCGGACGCGATCGACGCCAACGCGCATCACTTTGATCGCGTCCCAGGCCGCCTTCGCGTTGTCCTTCGCGGCAAGCACCGGCACCATCTCCGTCGAGACGGAGCGCAGGATGGCGCCAAGCGCCTGTCGCTCCTGCCGCTCGGTCCCCTCGTCGAATTCGACGACGTCCCAGAGGCCAGCGCCCTGCAAGGCCACCCGCATGAGGATTGCCCACTCGGTGTAGTTCGTCTTCGTGAGCGTCGGATAGCTCACGGTTCCGCCGCCGCCGCCGTGCCTGACGACTTCGCGAACGACGACCTCTCCGCCTCCTCGCCTTGCCATGTCCCGTCCCCTGCTCAGCGATCGCCGTCGATCACCGGGAAGAGGGGTTACAGATCTCTGCGGCAGTGGGGTGGCTCCGCCCCGCCCTCTCCCCGCGACTGCTGGAGGTGTGGCTCCGCCGCGCCCTCTCCCCACATCTGCTGGTGGTGTGGCGCCGCCGCGGCCGCCGCGACCTGCTCCAGGGATCTGTGACATTGCTAGGCTCTGATGCCAGTTGTTGTTGCCAAAGAGGTGTGTGAACTGACGAAACTGAATAATACCAGTAGACAGGTGTTTTGCGTGGTGTCAAACCTTAAGGCCTCGTTTGGTGGACGTGTTTGGAAGTGTCTTGGTGAGTATTGTCCGGCAGGGATTCGGTGAAAACACGGGGCTCACTCAATCCGGCCTAGTGGCCTAGCCATTTAATTGATTCGTTGTTGCTGGTAGCCTGCTAGTACGCATGCAGAATAGTACAGGCCCGGCGCGCTAGCCAGCAGCTGCCGCGGAGGTGTCTGCTGACGTATACGAGCCTGTGGCACGAGCCCGGCCGCAGTCATGTTCTAGACGCTCATCCGCGTGCGCGAGTGCATGAAGCCGGCCACAAAACACGCTGCTTAGCAAGGAAACAAAACGCGAGGGGGGAGACGCGTCGCGGTTACACTCCAACCCGACGTGTCCCGACGTGTTTTGTGGGGATTGTCGGAGCTGAGCCCATCAAATACTCGCCTGCCAAACGAGCCAAACGTGTTTTCTAGTTATATTTTTTAGTTAGACCGGGATAATACTCACTTAACCACGTCAAAACACATCTACCAAACGAGGCATAACTGAATATTGCAACAGGATTAGATGGGTAACAGCGTCTATCCTTTGAGAAGCTCTTGTACGTCAAGTGCCGAGCGCCCTATGCGCCCCGGCCTGAGCTGAACCTGTCCACCGGGCCGTGCGCACAAGATGATGAGGGATATGTGCACCGAGCTCCGAGCTGAACCTGTGCACCTAGGGTGAGCTGTACGGCCATGCAGTTATTGGGCTGCACCTATACGCCAATGGTGCCGACTGCGGAGCCAGTCCATGTACCTGTACGCTGCTTGTACTCCAAGGCTCCATGCTAAGCTGCACTTGTATGCGGAACATGAGCTCACTGCGAGGTTCGTTGGTGAGGCGCGCAGGCGTCTCCATGGGAACGGAAGTAGGCCGCGCCATGCCGTCGCCGTCCTTAACTCTGGTCATCAGCGGCGTCAGGGTTCGTCATCGTGATCAACAGCCGGCTGAGCTCTGCGGAGGCCTTCATGTTGTTGAATTTTTGACAGATGAGACCACCTGCGCGAGTGAAATGCTAGAAAAGACCACCTCAAAAAATTTTGTCAAAAAAGACCCCCTACGAGTGGCGGCACCCCTGGCCAGGCGACACGTGGCATGTGCCGCCTGGGCCAGCGCCGGCAGGCCCCTGCCGCCGTTGCCGTTGCCGGCATGCGGCCGTGGCAACGTCGCCGCTGACGGCCGTTTGGCCAGGTGGGCCCTGCCGCCTGCCCCAATGCCGACAGGCTGACGTGGCGCCCTGCCGCCAATGGGAGCGCCGGCACCCTGCCATCCTCTGGCCGCCAACCGACCGGCCCAAGTTCCGATGCAAAAGGAAAGGAGCTCATTTCCATGCCCGGGCGGGAGATTCGTTTATGTTGTGTAACAGGTATTAGACCACCGACGAATAATTATGTCGCTTAGCTGCAGCACTCGATGTCTATATAAGCAAGGTATTCGTTATTCATTCGATCACTGCACTGCTATCTTTGCTCTGTCATTCGATTTAGTAGCTATGAGTTTGCCTTGCTCCGACCAGGGCCTAAGGCCGAAGAAAATGAAGTACGCAAGTTTACCGGAGGGAATGGAAGCCGCACGATGCTGGTGCGGCGACATCGCGAAGGTTGGGGAGTCGACTGATTTTTCGGACAGGATGGGCATGAAATTTTTCATGTGTGCCAATCATGCGTATGATCCTCCGGAGTCTTCACAGCTATTTTACCGCGCTCCGGTAAGATATAAGTTTTATGAGATGACATATTTGCTCGTGTTATATTTGATGTATTAGTAAGATTATTTTTGTTGCAGTCGCCGCCACCGCTCTGCCAATGGTATCATTGGATCGACACGGAGCAGCCGGCTTGGGCGTTGCGTGAGATTGAAGAAAGGCAGCGTAGGGCTTGGGAACGCTTCCAAAGGGAGGAGCGAGAAGAGGAGGAGGCTGCCCAGCGGAAAGCGGCGCAAGAAGCTTACAATGAGGAGAAGCGCCAGAGAATCGCAGAAGGTAAACGCCGTAGGGAGGCGGAGGAAGAGCGACGCAAGCAGATTCGTGAGTCGGAGAGGGAGAGAAAGAAGGAAAGGGCTGCTCAGACAGAAGCAGCAGAAAAGCGTGGTGATACCACTAGAAAATGGCCACGGTGGACTCAGGACTAAAATGCGTTGGTGTTTATTGTACTAGTTTGTATCTTAATTTCTGTTGTATTTTTATTTCCGCATCCAGATGTATCTTACTTTAAAATGTTGTTTTTATTAATCAACTATCATGTTATGTTTTATTGCCTGCGAGACCGATGTATTTTAATTAAAGCTTATACAAAGATTCCCGCGCATTTTTCCCGCCATTGTTTCCCGCTCTTTATTCCCGCCATTTTTTCCCGCTCTTTTTTCCCGCCATTTTTTCCCGCTCTTTTTTTCCCGCCATTTTTTCCCGCCATATGTTCCCGCCATTTGCAGGTTTCGCTAGGCTATAAAACCCCCCTCTCACCCATGGGTTTGTTGCATCAGTATAGCCTCCAACCATGTCGGATGTTCTTCCTTTCTTTGATCCCGCTAACCGTGATTTCCACCCAGAGATGACCCATTGTATCCTGTGTCGTACCGGAACATTTTGTGAGATTAGAGGTATGTCTTTCCAGGAGGTAATCATTGAAGATAGCCACGTAGCTGAGATAGGTGTATGGTTACCGAGGATGCAGCTCCCACAGAGGAGCATAGAAGAGGTACGCCAAGAACTATTAAGGCAGCAAGCAAGGTGGAATAGAGGGGTTGAGCTCAAAAATATTGAGGCTGGTCTTAGTTTTCAAAGTTGGATCAATACTGATTCAACTGAAATCACGATGCTGCCAAAAACATACGCATTGCACATGCAGGTAATATTTATTATTTTGCGCACTTTATATTCCTTAAGATTTATTTGTAGTACTACTGACAGTATCTGGTTTTCTATTTGTCATATGCAGCACTATCCTGATGACGCAGAGTTTGTCAATAGAAGAATCAAGCACTTTGCCTGGCTGAATAAGATATTTGGTCCAATGCGGGGTGGGTTATACCGCCCGAATACATATGCTGATAAAATATAGTTAGTACAAATAATATTGCGAAAACTTACTAAAAATTATATACAAACTAAAATCATTAGATAATATAAAATAACAAATTACAAATTACAAATTAAACTCAATACATAATTCATTACAAATGAAATTCATTACATAATAAGTTCACGAAAATTAATAGTAATTTATTACATTACATCGAAGCTAGGAAAATACAACATTCCAAATGACTAGCTGCGGTAGGGGCATTCCCTGTGTGGGTGTCCAGCGCACCTACAAATGCGACATCGACGTGGTTTTCCAGATTGGCTATGGTCCATGTCGTTCCTATGACGTCGAGATGGTCGGCGTCCCTTATCAGTTCTAAGCATCGCCGGATTTGGAACATATATGATATTACTTCGCTTGCACACATCCCTGTAGTGTTCATCTATGCCCCAGGCCCAGAATTCACCATTCCAGGTGTTAAGAAGACTGAATGTGCTGAAATAAGGATATATGTAATGCTCCACGCTGATCTTCTGTTCGGCAGCCGCCCTAAGGACATGACTACATGGATAGCCTAGCAGCTTGGGCTTGTTGCAGGTGCACTCACATGAGTTGGGGCCAAGAGTAATAGCATGCTTTCGTGCTCCCCTGTGGTGGCCGTGAACATACTTCGCTCGAACATTGATCAATCATTTATTCCTAAGGGCGTCGACAAGACTACACCCATGACTCCTGGATTTTTCTGCTTTCTCATCCAGATACCTCTGCATTTTTTCACACCATGGCTTGTTCATGCCGACTAGTGCATTGGCAACCTGTACTCTGTCTGCAAAGTATGATAGAGTACGGTTCCAAGTTTCAGTAATGAGGGCTGTAAGAGGGAGGGCTCGCACCCCTTTGAGGACGCCATTATAGACCTCTGACATATTGCTGGTCATTATGCCGTACCGAGCCCCTGAGTCATGAGCGAGTGCCCACTTGTATAAGTCGGGGCAATTCTCTGTTATCCACTGTGTCAGATTGACAGGTGGTGTTCGACCCCTCCGGCCTTCTCGAGATGGCAAGGCAGCACGCTCGATTTCTCCATTGATTCCCGTCCAAATTGCATTCATCTTCGACTCGGTGTTCTGCATGCACATACTCTTGAAAAGCTTGAACCAATCCTTGTTCTTGAACTTTGTGTAGAAATTTGCTGCTAGGTGCCGCATGCACCACCGTGTCTCCAAATCAGGCCACCCCCATTCAGGGTCCGTAACCTGCTTGATTGTGTTCAGCGCGTTTAGCAGACCCGCGTTGCGATCAGAGATGATGCATACATCGGGACGCTGCTTCACGACTCCATTCTTCAAACAGCTTAGAAACCACAACCAGCTGTCCTTGTTCTCACCCTCCACCAAACTATATGCAATAGGAAGAAGCTGGTTATTTGCGTCTGCTGCAATTGCCACCATGAGTGTACCCTTGTACTTTCCAGTCAGAAATATACCATCAACTGATAACACCGGGCGACAATGATGGAATGCCTGTATAGTCTGGGGGAATGCCCAGAATACACGGTCAAGGATTCTTTTGTTCTCCTCCCGAAGGTGCGGCCGATATTTCAAGAACACTTGAGTCCCCTTGTTAGTTACACATATCTGATTAAGCAATCTAGGGGTGTAGTTATAGGCATCCTCATATGTGCCATACAACCTCTCAAAAATGTCCTCCTTGGCACGCCGAGCCTTGCCGTAGCTGACTTTGTAGCCAATTCGGTCTTCTGCAGCTTTTTGCAGCTTCTTAATACCCATATTAATATCTTCTTCCACTGCCACTGACATTATATGTGACACGTACTTCGCGGTCACATTGCAATGATCTAGAAGAGTTCCAACCTGCTCGCAGCTATGGGGTACAATTTTTTTGATCACCCATGGCTGACATACACCACGCCTCTGACGAGCGATCACTCTACCCTGGCAACCCTCGGCCAAGAAAAGGCAGACGACTTTCAGCTCAGTCTTATCAGACTGTTTAACTATGTGCTGCCGAGATATGGACAATGCATATCTTTTTATTGCCTGGTCAGCAGAGTCCTTGTCAGGAAAACTATGCCCAACCTCCAGACTAGCCTCACCGAGGCCCGCAACAGAGTGATATTCGTTGCGGATGGTCATAGTCTGCAAGAAGTCTTCGGGCATCGGTCCTGCAACCGCCCTCTGAGATGGACCAACACCTTCCTCCTCTGACGATGACGACCCAGAAGAATGATCGTCATCGTCATCATATAGGGCCTCCGGTAATCCCTCCATACGTTCACTTATGTCAACGACCGCAGACCAATAGCCTGGGTCGGGCACAAGCTCAAGTTCCATCGGCTCCGATCGGCCACTGCTGGGGCCGCCTGTCATGGCTAGCTGCGCCTCTGGAGCGCCGCTACTGCATACAGGCTCATCACTAGGAGAGATAAACTGCACATACACCATCGTCCTTTGAAACATAGCGGCGCCTGGCGTGGTTGCAAACCTCATGTATGTCCTCCATGAGTTATTTCCTTTCACCTCCCGCAGACCCCAACGGGGAGCTGTCCCATCATCCCCTCCCACACATATGACGGCCTCAACGGTCATCTTCTTCCCCCGCATCTCAGGACCAAACTGCACCCGGATGCTTTTCCTCACTTCCGCAAAATCTAGGTTCTCCATACCTCTCACTACAACATTTATAGACTCGCACTGAGACACATCTAGCCCAGAAATTCCGTCGCGAACCACATCCCCATAAAACACTAATAAATTTTCCATCGTACCTACCCCACAAATTTAATATGGACATTAGTAACACGGAAGCTAAATTTTATATTTATGTACAAATATAAATATTCTACTAAATGAGCTGACGTAATTTATATTTCGCATATAATTTATTATTCTTTCATGCATGCAATCACTTGCGGAATAAACTTATTTCACTTTACTGTTCTACCAACATAACTATATGTGATATACTAAAACAAAATAAATACTTCACACTTTTTAAGAGATTAATTTTAGACCTACCTAAACTTCAAGTATGCGACCGAAAATTTTGCATACAATTAATTATTCTTTCATGCATGCAATCAATAACAGAATAAAATTACTTCACATTTCCGTTCTACCAACTTAACTACATGGGATACACTACAACAAAATAAATACTTAACACTTTTTAAGAGATAAATTTTATACCTCAACTTCAAGAACGCGACCGAATATTTTCAATAACCAATAATTATTTATTCGGTCCCCAACTTTTTATGCGACCGAATATTTCCAATAACCACTAATTAACTCACGTTCGTAGCAAATTTCACCTGAAATATATATGCAACCAAATTATTCACAAATCACACTTCTACTACTACATGAACAAAAAAAATATGACATGAGGTTTATACCTTTTCTTCAATGACTATTGCTCCACTTGGAATTAGGCGGCACACAATTTGCATGTACTAACAGCGACATCGTATTTATACTACAATCTACCTACCACATAAAATCATTGGTTTCGTTAGAATGCATGTACAAATAATCCATGCTTCATTACCAAGTAGGAAAACATGCAACTATAATATCATAATTATCACTCTCCATGCTAATAATATGATACATCCCTAAATCTATAACTATAATCATTTGGCATATGTTACCTTCATGTGTGTACTTAAATCCTTCCTAATTCTACATTGAAAAAATCTAGTTAGAATATCTGCATATGATGATACACTAATATGTTCTGCAATTTTACGAATAATATGTAATAATGGCTGCCATCTGCATATGATGATAAACTAACTAAAATTTTATATTCATACATACAATCATGGCTAATTCTTGTTGTCTGATGAGATTAACTATACTATATAATATTACTTTTCTCTGCTCGCTAATTTTGTACTGATGACAGAACTAATTTACATACTTGTAGCTACAAACATTACCTTATGATGATTCCTTCGTCCACTACATCAACATCTGCTTAACAGCTGATACTTCAGATCGATAATCGCTACACAGCTAAACTTTAGAAGTGGAGTGAGGCAGAGAGTGAGGGAGTGAACTGCAGCGCACAGCTCTCTCGCACACAGCTCTTGCGCTTAAAAAGAGCTGAAAGCGATGCTAGTACTCCTTTCGGTGGTCTGCAACAGCGTTTTAATTGACAAAAGCCAAAGTTTGCAATCAGCAGCCTCAGAGTCAGCGCCGGCAGGGAATCGAATCATCGTGGAAATCTGGGCCGGTCGGGGGCGCCAGCGTGCCGGCGATGGCGTTGGCGACAGGGCGCCACGTCAGCCTGCCGGCATTGGGGCAGGCGGCAGGGCCCACCTGGCCAAACGGCCGTCAGCGGCGACGTTGCCACGGCCGCATGCCGGCAACGGCAACGGCAACGGCGTCAGGGGCCTGCCGGCACTGGCCCAGGCGGCACGTGCCACGTGTCGCCTGGCCAGGGGTGCTGCCACTCGTAAGGGGTCTTTTTTTACAAAAAATTTCGCAGGTGGTCTTTTCTAGCATTTCACTCGCGCAGGTGGTCTCATCTGTCAAAAATTCCATGTTGTTCATTGGGGAAGATGGTCCTCGCCTCCATGATCAACCTCCTCCGCTTGTGTGGGCTTGAGTTCTTCTCCTGTTCTTCTTCAAGCTTCCCGGCGCGTGAGCTTCAATGCCGCTGCCGCCGCCGCCGTGTGCCTCCGTGGAGCTTGACCTGGTTCTCCATGTACCTGCACACTCAAAGAGATTTGTACAAGAAGATGTAGCTGCATGCGACCTACCTCCATGAGCTCCATTCTGACAGCTCCAGGCCGCCGAGTTGACCACGGTGACCGGTCCTTGTGCCGCCGGGCAGCCACCTCTTGCCGAGTGCACGGCAGCCGGAGCGCTCCTTGGCGCTGGCACGGGCCTGTGCTTCTTGTTGCCTTCTCTGGGTCATATCCTCCCCTCGTTGTCTTGGGCACCGTTCGTGGGAGTAAGGGGATGCCAGGCTACACGCCGGCAGCCTGCGCCAATGTCGTCTAGTGTCGAGGGAGTGGCCGCCGGGCTGCACATGCAGCCTCCATGCCGCCATCGTCGTCTTTAGCGCCATCCATGGGTGCTGGGCTGTATGCCGGCAGCCTCCCGGTCCGCCCTTGTGCTCGCCGTCCGTGGAAGTGAAGATGGCGCCGGGCTACGCGCCGGCAGCCTCCGCGCCACCCTCGTCACCTTGAGCGTCGTCTGTGGAAGTGAAGATGACGCCGGGCTACATGCCGGCAGCCTTCGCGCCTACGCCATCTCCAGATAGTGGCGAGGAAGTGGACGCACCTCCGCGCTGTCCTTGTCACCTTGGGCGCTGTCCGCTGCAGTGAAGATGATGCCGGGCTATCCGCCGGCAGCCTCCGCACCGCCCTCGTCGCCTTGGGCGTCGTCCATGGAAGTGAAGATGATGCCGGGCTACATGCCGGCAGCTTTCACGCCTACGCCATCTCCAGCAAGTGGCGAGGAAGTGGACGCGCCTCCGCGCTGTCCTTGTCACGTTGGGCGCCGTCCGCTGCACTGAAGATGATGCCTGGCTACCCGCCGGCAGCCTCCGTGCCGCTGCCGTCGTCTTCGGCGCCGCGGGAGTGATGATGGCGCCGGGCTGCACGCCAGCAGCCTTCAGGCCGCCACCGTCATCTTCGACGCCGCGGAAGTGATGATGGCATCGGGCTGTACGCCAGTAGCCCACGCGGCTTGGAGAGGTGGAACGGGCACCGGGCTGCATGCCGTCCTGCCAGGGCCACCAACCCCCTCGTCTGTCCGCGACCATGCACCTGTACGCCTGAGCTGAACCTGTACGCCAAGACTTGTACTTTGAGCTCCTCACGTGGCTGTATGCGTGTGCTCCGATGATGGCACGCGTTGTCATCTCCAGCGCCCGGCGAACGGAACTTGAGCTGGTCATGCTCCTCGCCTCTGGCCGCCGGGTGGTGGCGAGCTTCGTCGAAGTGATGGACGCGCCGGCCGGTGGGCTGCCCGAAGGCGAGCGCCATGGCGGCGTCGGTGCCGCTTGCATGCGAGACTCCGTCCACCAAGTCATCTCTGAGGGGGAGGGAGAAGCGAAGATAGAGTTAGGCATGGTCTTTACCATTGGGGAAGACGACCTTCGCGTCCATGGCCTTGAGCTGTTCCGTCCGTAAACAATTTCCGTAAGACTTGCGCGTAGGTGTAGCATTACTGATCTCTGTCTTCTGATCCCCCCTCCTCTGCCTCCGGCTCGGTCCTCTCTCCTGGGTGCGATCGCTCCTCCTTTTATAGGCGCCGGAAGCCGAGCGCCCGAGATAAAGATGAAGCCGTGATTTTCGTAACTGCTTCCTTTCGTCTCGTGCACGTCTTATCTCTGCAGTCAACCAGGTTTCGTTCAAAACCATTATCTCCTGGCCTTCAAGAACTTATCGGTACGTAACGCAGCTGGCTAAATATCTGGTTCCGCCTCCGGCAGATCGATTGCGAGCTAGCCAGATCTGACATATGTGCACAGCCCATTACAGCTAAAATCATCACGCATGCGCGTGGGCCTGGTCTTCGACTCAGGTCGCTCGTACGGCTGCGATGTATACGTTTCCAGCTGGACTCAAAACGATATATTCTAGTGATAGATACATCCGTATTAGCGAAGAGTATTATGGATCGGAGGGAGTACATTTATGACACTACAGGAATCCACCAGTATGCCGACAGCCTCCAGCCCTCGGCGTATAGCCGTATGCCGTCGGCGTATTATACGCCGAGGGCAGCCCTCGGCGTATGGCCTCGGCGTAGACCTCCCTCGGCGGAGGACCTGTGACCGTCGGCGTACAGACGACTTTCGGCGTAGGAGCTAAACGCCGACGGCAGGCCGGTGGCTCTCGGCGTATGGACCGTCGGCGTAGCTCTGTGGACGGACGGTAGGAGCAAACGGCGTCGCTGCTACGCCGACGGCTAAACCCTCGGCTTAGGAGGACACGTGGCGGCTTCGTAGGGTTTCCTCTCCACCAGTACGCCGACGGCTAAACCCTCGGCGTAGGAGCTATACGCCGACGGCCACCCCCTCGGCATAGTCTGCACCACGGGCATATGGCACCCTCTACGCCGACGGCAATGCCGTCGGCGTATGGTGGCCCAGAATTTTTTTTATTTTGCAGATTTGCTGGTTCCACAGCATCAAATGCACATAAATATATATAAAAACATATATGCCATACACAGAAATCTGTTGCAAGTGCCATACACATAAATATATAAATTCATAGATGGCATACATAGATGATCAAGTAGCGACACGACAGACAAGTAGCGACACGACAGACAAGTAGCAACACACAAGTACCAACATGCAAGTATCGACATGCAAGTAGCGACACACATAGTATCTCAAGGCGGAAATCCCTACTACTCTGGAGACGGGGTCGGGGTGAACCCGAGATCTCCCCTAGTGAAAGTAGGTTGCCGATGTTCTGCGAAATTACGCCCAGTAGAAGCTGCAGAAGAACCGCCAGGAGAAGTACCAGTAGGAGTAGTACCACGAGAACGGCCAGGAGAAGGACCATCGGGATGGACCGGTGTGATCTGACGCCCACCCCGCGAGGCAGCGGAAGATGCCGTTCCCTACATGTTCCCTAGATGTTAGCAACTTGCGAGGCAAAGGAAAGCGGCAACCATTGGTTTGGCAAAAGAACTTACCGCCGTCGATGCGTAGTAGGTCCTAGCAAAACTCTCCCTCGATGGCATCAATGGCGCCGGCCCCGGTATGGGAGGCTGCTCCCCTACATCGAAACTCGCTCCAGATCGCATAGCCATCATCGACGCCTGCAAGATAGTTTAGATGTGGGACTTGTCATCTTTTTCAAGCTAGGGGAAGTGGGACTTTCATCTTTTTCAAAAAGAAAGGTTCAGACTTACATGTAGATACGCCATGTAGGCCGTAGTCGCCTCCTGGTGCAGCCGAAAGGCCTCCTGATATTGCTCATGAGCCGCATCGAAGGCCGCCTCGAAAGCAGCCTACCATTTCACAAACAATGAATATCATCAGCACTTATCCATGCAGGACCGAAAGTCGCAAAGAGGATGGAAATGAGGAAAACTTACATCATATCTGGGTCGACGAGGCTGGTCACGAGGCGGGATAGGGGTGCTGTCAGGGGTGAGGACCGCCTTGAGGCGCGTGAAGCTCGTGGTGAGGGAATGCTTGACCTTTGAATTAAGCACCTTGAGACGGCCATGCTGCAACCCGTGCCCCGACAGGACCAACGACTCCTCGTCGGTCTCCGCGCGTCTAGGGTCATCCACCTCCGGGTGACGAGACTGCACCATCTGGCAGTAGTCCTCTATCTGCTCCCCGGCCTTGCCGTAGTACTGGGGGGGCGTCCGGAGGCGCCGAGGCAGCGGGCTTCTTCCTCCGCATCATGTCATATACCGTGACATCGTAAATCTCCTCCCCTGGCGGTGCCTCGGCCACCTGCATGACGAGAAAATAAATGTTATGCGTATAAAGTAGGAACATGACGGGAAAATAAATGTTATGCATGATTCCATGTATGTACATACCATCTTCCCCCTGAAGCGATCAAAGCTGCGGTTTCCCGCACAGTGTGTTCCACCGTCACCTCGGTTATCCGAGCTCCGCATCGACACGGCTGCAAACTCCTCGTCTGCCCTGAGCCACCTCGTACTAACCAGCTCCGCCCATGCCTCTCGATGCGCCTCAGCCCATTCAGGGACAACCTGAAAATGCAATACTCAACTCAAGATAATGCAATGGCAAGTTAACAGCAATATAGGATCTCATTAACATTTCACTCACCGACATGAAGTCATCCAGCGACATCTCGAAGTCGGGATTAGGATTCCGACCAACAATGTCCTCCTTCTTGACCCTCTTTCCCCTTTCAGCCCAGAACTGACTAGCGGCCGTTACCTTATGGTTGTACCACACCTGTGGTGTCAACTTCTCACAAGCTCCAAGCAAAGTCCGGTCCGCCCTCTGCGCATCCTCCTCATCCACGCGATAAAAGCACTTCAATCATGCATAAAACAATTGTGAGAGTCATGAGTTAGCACATTGGTTCATCACTATGAATGAAACTCGAGAAATATGTCTTACCCAAAACTTGGTGATCACAGCCTCAGCAGCTGTCCTGAAGCCTACGCCCGGAGCAGCCTGGTAGTCTGCCCAAGTAGTGGCTAGCTTCGGCTCGCCACCGGGGACCATGTCGAGGGGAGTGTATTTCCCCGGCCAGAACTTCCTAATCAGAGCTCCAACCATGCTGTTAGGTAGGCGGCCCTTGCTCCCCGGTGCAAATGTCCAATTGCTGCACATAAATCAAACATTAGTACACATGCCAAATTGTTTATGACCAAAATGAAATGACATGTTCAAAATTGCCAAATTAGTACACTTACCTAATGCCATCAGGAATGATGAGGGTCTTCGCCTCCTGGGTCTTAGGCTCCTTCCTCTCATCGGGGACGCACGATTCCCCACGAGTCCTCAACTTCTTCGGCCTCGCGTCCCCCTCGTCCTCGTCCTCGTCCTCCACCTCGTGTCTAGACTCCGACTCGTGTCTAGAGTCCGACTCGTGTCTAGAGTCCAAGTCATCCCCTCTAGACGGCCCCTCCAGGAACAACTCAGGAGCAACGTCGCCAGAAGCGGAGGGTGGTGGGTCAAAGTCCACTCCTCCCCCACCACCTCGTCCTCGTCGTCCCCCTCGTCCTCGTCCTCCTCCCGCACCGGCAAGATCGGGGTAACGCGGATTGGGAGTCGGCTCTCTCCCACTCCGTCTAACATTCTTCTTGCGCTGGTGCATCTCCTTAAGCAAGGTCGCCGAGTTTGCCTTGCCGCTGCTCATATTGTTCAATCACCTGCATTGAGAAAGAGAAAACAATTAAGCATGTTGACAAATAAATACTAAGTATAAAGGCATAATGCAAATAAGAAAGTATGTTGACAATTAAGAAGTATGTTGACAATTAAGAAGTATGTTGACAATTAAGAAGTATGTTGACAATTAAATCCTAAGCATAAAGATATAAAAGACCCTCACCAGTCATCATCACTCTCATTCTCAATTTCAATTTCATTCTCTTTCTCACTATCACTATCACTATCTTTTGAGTAGTAAGTTTGAAGCTTGTCGACGGGTGGAGGCTCATCGATGGGGTCATTCTCCGCATGTAACTTCTCGAGCATATTTATGTCCTTTAGATCCACCACTGCCTCACCACGAGTTTCTGCATCGTCTCCGAGGTCCTCAAGCACTACCGGTTCTAACTCAAAGTGACCAAAGTCCTCTTGCTCTTGATAGAAAATTCCCTCGTATGTTACAGGGTCAATGTTGTTGTAATCGTCCTCGGAGGGAATTGGTAGGTTACCATGTGGCGATACTTGGAACACGACTTCCCAACCCTTGAGCTCCGCTTTCTGGCATGGGTATGGCAAATAATAAACTTGCTTAGCTTGGTGAGCCACAACAAAGACATCGGCTCCGCTATAGGTGGTTGAAGGCCTAACTTCAACTAACCCAATAGACTTGGTACTTCTCTGTCCACCCCTTGGGTCGAACCAATGACACTTGAACACAACGAGATTGAGTTGTATGTTCGTACGATTGAATGTCAGCTCGTATACATTCTCTAGCCTTCCGTAGTAATCAAGGCCATCGGCTCCTCCGGTGAAGACCCCAGTATTTACAGTTTTTGGATTCGCTCGGCCCTTCTGGTGTGCCTCTGTATGGAAGCGAAATCCATTCACATCATACTTCTCATACTTCATAACGTCACGGTTACAACCTTGGGAAACACATCTCAACTCATCTGTCATCTCAACATTGCCATCAGCTCCCTATAAGTATAGTTCGAATTTATTGTGTGCATTAATTACGTGGAATAAGAGGGACAAGTCACGTTTTGCAATGTAAGAGAGACAGGTTAGAAATTACTTTTTTCATGAACCATGACGCAAAGTTTATTTTATTTCTGAGAGTACCCTCTTTCAGTAGAGTGTCCAACTCCGCGGGAGAGGGATCCGTCGTTCCCGACCACTGTTCGTCCGTGAATTCGCTAAAAGGAGAAAATAAGCATTAGACCGAGACCAGGTTAGTAGATGCAAAGTAATTTGTACACCATTTTACCTAATGAACTCGAGCACTTCCTTCATGTTCATAAGCACATAGAGCATAATGCAATCCTTCTCTTCCTTCTCCAATTTATATTTTTGTCCTCTACCGGCCTTGCCACCGGGATATTGGAATAGTTCGAGCTTGGGGTCATTCTTGGGTACATCGACATTGTAACGAGAGACCGGGTTATGCAGAGTGGGAACTTCATCAGGATAATACGTTGTCGCGGCATCTGCCATCTCCCGAAGGCATGTTGCCTCGCCTATGCATGCTTCAATCTTGGCTTTGTTTCCAGTTATCCTCCGAATATACTTAAACTCTCTCTCAATACAGAACTGCCAACGAAACTGCACCGGGCCACCCAAGAGTGCCTCGTTCGCGAGGTGAACAATGAGATGTGCCATTGGAGTAAAAAACCCTGGCGGAAAGATCATCTCCAAATTGCATAGCAACTCTGGCACTTGAACCTATAGCTTCTCAATAACCAGAGGACATATCTGCTTAGCACAGAGCGTGCGGAAGAAATGGCTCAACTCTGCAAGCACTCGCCAGACTTTCTCGGGGAGATACCCTCGAACCATCACCGGCATCAGCCTCTCAATCCATATATGATAGTCATGACTCTTTGTTGGAATTATGCCCTAGAGGCAATAATAAAGATGTTATTATTATAATTCTTGTTCATGATAATGTTTATATTCCATGCTAGAATTGTATTAAACGGAAACTTTAATACTTGTGTGGTTTGTGAACAACACCGTGTCCCTAGTATGCCTCTATGGACTAGTTCATTGATTAATGATGGTTAAGGTTTCCTAACCATAGACATGAGTTGTCAATTAATAATGAGATCATATCATTAGGAGAATGATATGATGGACAGACCCAAATAAAGCAGAGCAATTAGATCGTGTTATCGTGTTCATCTTTGCGAAGCTTTTCCTATGTCATGTATTGTATTCCTTAGACCATGAGATAATACAACTCCCTAGTATCGGAAGAAAGCTTTGAAGTCATCAAACGTCATCCTATGTGAGGGTGATAATAAAGGTGTCTCTCAGGTGATCGAAAAGTACTTGTTGGGTTGTATGTATCGAGATGGAATTTGTCCCTCCCAAGTCGGAGAGATATACTTCGGGCCCACTCGGTAATCGATATCAACACCGCTTGCAAGCACGTGATTAAAGAGTTAATCACAAAGTGATATCGGATTACGGAACGAGTAAAGTACTTGCTGTGAACGAGATTGAACTAGGTATGCCGATACCGACGATCGAATCTCGGGCGAGTAAAATATCGCGAGACGAAGGGAATACAAATACGGGATTGATTGAATCCTGACATCGTGGTTCATCTGATATGATCATCGCTGAGTGCGTGGGAGTCAATATGGATTTCCAGATCCCGCTATTGATTATTGATGGAGATCATGTCCGCGCATTCTCGAACCCGTAGGGTCACACACTTAACGCAAATCAACGCTAGGGTAGTCTCAGGGATATATGTGAAACTGTTTCAGAAAGTTTCGGAACTGTTCCGGGTGGAAAATATTGGTATTTATTAATTATATGAATTAATAAATATTGGTACTATTTATTTAGAAGAAATAAATAAAAGAGAAAAAAAAAGGAAAAGGAGAGCTGCAGCGGCCAGGGACATGCTCGCATGCGATAACGCTGCAGCAGCCTTGTGCGTGGCTGGCTCGCTCGGAACGCGAGCGTGCCTGCATGCATGTCCGGGCTAGACCTTGGCCATTGGGCTGGCCACGTGCAGGACTGTGCATCGGCCAGGCTGCTCGTCACGCGCACGCAGGAGGCTGACCGAGATCGATACGATTCGATCGTAAACAGGAGTTCGACCCGATGCAATGCTTACGAAGCAGGAAAGGTTCCGGTTGTTTTTCCTGCGCGTCGGCCGCTTATAAAAGGCCAGGGCTCGGCCGGTTTTTTTTAAAAAAAAAACTAGTTCTCTGCGAAGCCGCTGCCCGCTTTCTGAAGCCTTCTTTTTCCGTTCTTCTTCCACCACGCAAACAGGCGAAGCCCTGTCGGCGTATACTCTCCACCATAGACACCACGCCGTCGTGTTGTCGATCCCAACTACCACTCCACCATATCTCGCTGGACCGGGAAGGCGGAGTCGTTGGTGCGCTGTACGTGTGCAACTCTCGGAGGCGCCGCCACTTGCGGCGTAGGATCGGATCGGATCGCGAGGAGGAGAAGGCTAGTACGACTACGTCAACCACGTTCTTTTGAACGTTACCGCTGTGCGAATCTTCAAGGGTATGAAGATCTCATCTACCTCTCTCGTTGATTACATCTCCTAGATTAGATCTTGGCTTTCTTGTTCGCTTCCGTAGGAAAAATTTTGTTTTCTATGCTACGAAACCCTTCAGTGGCATCAGAGCCAGATCTATGCGTAGATGTGTTTCACGAGTAGAACGCAACATGCTTGTTGCGGGCGTTGATGTTTTCTGTTGCAAACCTCTTGTTGTGTATTTCTTATGGCGCGGTATAGTGAGATCGAAGCGGTCCAGGCCAACTTTACGCGACCGCGTTCGCGAGACCGGCTCCGCACTTGACGTGTGGCTTGTTCCATACATGCGGCTGGTGGATGCCAGTTTCTCTCACTATAGTAGTCATGGGATTTACATCGGATGTTAGCAACCATAATATCACCGTTGTGGCTTTTCGTAGGTAAGAATTGTTCTTAGCTTGCTACTCCCATAAGCCACGTAAAACTTGCAACAACAAAGTAGAGGCGTCTAACTTGTTTTTGCAGGGAGTGTTTTGTGATATGGTATGGCCCAAGACATGATGTGTATGAATTGAGTTGTATGCAATGATCATGTTTTGTAATCTTTCACGACTTGCATGTCGATGAGTTCACAACCGGCTGGAGCCATATGGTTGTCTTTATAATTGTGTATGACCTGCGTGTCAACTTCTTATACGCCATGTAATAGCTTTACTTTATCGCTAAATAGTTAGCAATAGTTGTAGTTGCTATTCGTGGTGGAGGCAATCATGGTGGAGTGATGGAGATCATGCCGGCGCGCACAAGATGGAGATCATGGCGCGGAGATTGGCTATACCATGTCACATAAAATTATATGCATGTGATGTTTATCCTTTTATGTATCTTATTTTGCTTAGATCGCGACGGTAGCATTATAAGATGATTCCTCACTTAAAGATCAAGATAAAATTGTGTTCTCCCCTCGTATGCGCCGTTGCGAAAGTTCGTCGTTTTCAAGCACCTCGTGATGATCGGGTGCTATAAACTCTACGTTCACATACAACGGGTGCAAGCCAGTTTTGCACACGCGGAAAATACTTGGGTTTGACTTGACGAGCCTAGCATGTACAGACATGGCCTCGGAACACACGAACCGAAAGGTTAAACATGAGTCATATAAATGATATGATCGACACTGAGTTGTCCACCATTGAAACCATATCTCTTCTCGTGAAGATCGGATTAGGTGTGGTGAATTTGGATCGTGTTCACTAAACAACTTGAGGGATGTTGAATTTAGTGGGAGTTCATCTAGTAATTTGATTAAGTTGAACTAGTTATCATGAACATAGTCTAAAATTGTACTTGCAATGTTGTAGATCAAATGGCTAAGTCCAACTTCAACTTCAACGTGTTTGCTGAGAAAGAAAAGCTTAAGAACAATGGGTCTAACTTCACCAACTGGTTCCGCAATCTGAGAATCATACTCGCTGGCGGACAAAAAGCCTATGTACTTGACAAAGCGCTAGGTGACACCCCTGCTGCAACTGCGAAAACTGAAGAACTTGCTGACTTCAATGCTCGTAGAGATGATTGTGATGCGATTATGAGTACCATGCTGTTTTCTATGGAACCGGAACTTCAAAATCGTTTTGAGAAGTACCGCGGGCCTTATGAGATACTTGAGGAACTGAAAACGATGTTTCAGACTCAGGCCCGTTCTGAGAGATATGAGATCTCTGAGAAGTTCTTTAACTGCAAGATGGAGGAAGGGAGTTCCGTTAGTGAGCACGCCATTAAGATGTCGGGCTACACTCAACGCCTTGAGCAACTGGACTGCAAGATTCCAGAGGAGCTTAAGATTGACAGAGTTCTGCAATCACTCCCTCCTAGCTACAAAGGTTTTGTAGTTACTCATAATCAAATTGGTTCCACTGATACGATCACTGAGCTCTTCGCTAAGCTGAAAGCTGCGGAGGTGGATATCAAGAAAGACAATCATGTGTTGATGGTCAACAAGACCACTAGCTTTAAGAAAGCTAAGGGTGCAAAGGGATCTTTCAAGAAAGGCAAAGGCAAGCACGTTGCCCCTGCTGAGAAGAAGCTCAAGTCTGGACCTAAGCCGGACACTGAGTGCTTCTATTGCAAGGTCAAGGGTCACTGGAAGCGCAACTGTCCAAAGTACTTAGCGGACAAGAAGGCTGGCACCATCAAAGGTATATTTGATATACATGTTATTGATGTCTACCTTACTAGCGCTCGTTGTAGTGCCTGGGTATATGATACTGGTTCAGTTGCTAATATTTGTAACTCGAAACAGGAGCTACGGAATAGACGGCGGCTAGCAAGGGATGAGGTGATGATGCGCGTTGGCAATGGATCAAAAGTTGATGTGATGGCCGTCGGCACGCTCTCCTTAGTTTTACCTTCGGGATTAGTTTTAAACCTTAATAAGTGTTATTATGTGCCTGCGTTGAGCATGAACATTATATCTGGATCGTGTTTATTGCAAGACGGTTATTCATTTAAATCTGAGAATAATGGTTGTTCCATTTATATGAATAATATCTTTTATGGTCATGCACCTGTTGTGAATGGTTTATTTCTTCTGAATCTCGAAAGCAATGAAACACACATCCATAACATTGAGGCTAAAAGATGCAAAGTAGATAGTGATAATCCAACTTATTTGTGGCACTGCCGTCTAGGTCATATTGGTGTAAAACGCATGAAGAAACTCCATTCTGATGGACTTTTAGAGTCTCTTGATTTTGAATCATTTGACACGTGCGAACCATGCCTCATGGGCAAGATGATCAAAACCCCGTTCTCCGGTATAATGGAGCGAGCAACGGACTTATTGGAAATCATACATACCGATGTGTGCGGACCAATGAGTATTTCGACGCGCGGTGGATATCGCTATTTTCTCACTTTTACTGATGACTTAAGTAGATATGGGTATATCTATTTAATGAAACATAAATCTGAAACATTTGAAAAGTTCAAAGAATTTCAGAACGAAGTGGAAAACCATCGTAACAGAAAAATTAAATTTCTGCGATCCGATCGTGGAGGTGAGTATTTGAGTTATGATTTTCTCACGCATCTTAAAGCAAGCGGAATTGTTTCGCAACTCACGCCACCCAGAACACCACAGCGCAATGGTGTGTCTGAACGCCGGAATCGAACTCTATTAGATATGGTGCGATCAATGATGTCTCTTACAGATTTGCCATTATCATTTTGGGGTTATGCATTAGAAACCGCTGCATTCACTTTAAATAGGGCACCATCTAAATCCGTTGAGACGACACCGTATGAACTATGGTTTGGTGCTAAACCTAAGTTGTCGTTTCTTAAAGTTTGGGGATGCGAAGCTTACGTCAAGAAGTTGATGCCGGACAAGCTCGAACCCAAAGCGGAGAAATGCGTCTTCATAGGATACCCTAAGGAAACGATTGGGTATACCTTCTACCACAGATCCGAAGGCAAAGTGTTTGTTGCTAAGAACGGATCATTTCTTGAGAATGAGTTTCTCTCGAAAGAAGTGAGTGGGAGGAAGGTAGAGCTAGACGAGGTTATTGAACCTTCTCTCGAGTTGGAGAGTAGCGCAGCACCAGAAATTGTTCCGGCGCCGCCTGCATCAACAAGAGAGGAAGCTAATGATAAAGATCATGAAACTTCGAACGATGCTACTACTGAACTTCGCAGGTCGACAAGGTCACGTGCCACTCCTGAATGGTACGGCAACCCTATCTTAACCGTCTTGTTGTTAGACAACAGCGAACCTGCGAACTATGAGGAAGCAATGATGAGCCCAGACTCTGAGAAATGGCTAGAGGCCATGAAATCCGAATTGGGATCCATGAGCGAAAACCAAGTGTGGACTTTGGTGGATCCTCCTAGCGACCGTAAGGCCGTTGAGTGCAAATGGATTTTCAAGAAGAAAACGGACGCGGATGGTAATGTTACTGTCTATAAAGCTCGGCTTGTCGCAAAAGGTTTTCGGCAAGTTCAAGGTGTTGACTACGATGAGACTTTCTCTCCCGTAGCGATGTTTAAGTCCATTCGGATTTTATTAGCAATTGCTGCGTTTCATGATTATGAAATATGGCAGATGGATGTCAAGACTGCGTTCCTCAATGGCAACATTGATGAAGAGTTGTATATGATGCAGCCCGAAGGTTTTGTCCATCCTAAGGATGCTAATAAAGTGTGCAAACTTCAGCGTTCTATTTATGGACTGAAGCAAGCATCTCGGAGTTGGAACCTTCGTTTTGATCAAGTGATCAAGAATTTTGGATTTGTTCCAAATTGCTACGAAGCTTGTATCTACAAGAAAGTGAGTGGGAGCTCGGTGACATTTTTAGTACTATATGTGGATGACATATTGATTATTGGAAATGACATCGATATGCTTAACGATGTGAAGAGATATTTGAATAAATGTTTTTCAATGAAAGACCTAGGGGAAGCTGCTTATATATTAGGCATCAAAATCTATAGAGATAGAGAAAGACGCCTAATAGCTTTAAGCCAAAGTACATACCTGGACAAAGTTCTGAAGAGGTTCAGAATGGATAAAGCAAAGAAAGGTTCATTGCCCATGTTGTCAGGTAAGATATTGAGCAAGGCTCAGTGTCCAGCTACGGTAAAAGATAGAGAAACTATGAGCAAAGTGCCATATGCCTCGGCCATAGGTTCTATCATGTATGCCATGCTATGTACTAGACCGGATGTGTCCAATGCTCTTAGTTTGACGAGCAGATACCAAAGTGATCCAGGAGTGGAACACTGGACAGCCGTAAAGAACATCCTAAAGTATTTAAATAGGACTAAAGAAATGTTCTTGGTCTATGGAGGTGATGAGGAGCTCATCGTAAAAGGTTACGTTGACGCTAGCTTCGACACCGACCCGGATGATTCTAAATCTCAGACAGGATACATTTATATTTTGAATGGTGGAGCTGTGAGCTGGAGAAGCTGCAAGCAAAGCGTGATCGCGGGATCTACAACAGAAGCGGAATACATGGCTGCTTCAGAAGCATCAAGTGAAGGAGTTTGGATTAGAAACTTCATCACTGAGCTTGGTGTGGTTCCAAATGCCTTGGACCCACTGGAGATATTGTGCGACAACACTGGCGCCATAGCACTGGCTAAGGAACCAAGATATCATCCAAAGACCAAGCACATCAACCGTCGTTTCCATATAATTCGAGATTATATATCAGATGGAGATCTGAAGATTAGCAAAGTACATACGGATCTGAATGTCGCAGATCCGTTGACTAAACCTCTTCCACGAGCAAAACATGATCAGCACCTTAATGCCATGGGTGTTAGATTGTTGCCAAATGTAAACTAGATTATTGACTCTAGTGCAAGTGGGAGACTGTTGGAATTATGCCCTAGAGGCAATAATAAAGATGTTATTATTATAATTCTTGTTCATGATAATGTTTATATTCCATGCTAGAATTGTATTAAACGGAAACTTTAATACTTGTGTGGTTTGTGAACAACACCGTGTCCCTAGTATGCCTCTATGGACTAGTTCATTGATTAATGATGGTTAAGGTTTCCTAACCATAGACATGAGTTGTCAATTAATAATGAGATCATATCATTAGGAGAATGATATGATGGACAGACCCAAATAAAGCAGAGCAATTAGATCGTGTTATCGTGTTCATCTTTGCGAAGCTTTTCCTATGTCATGTATTGTATTCCTTAGACCATGAGATAATACAACTCCCTAGTATCGGAAGAAAGCTTTGAAGTCATCAAACGTCATCCTATGTGAGGGTGATAATAAAGGTGTCTCTCAGGTGATCGAAAAGTACTTGTTGGGTTGTATGTATCGAGATGGAATTTGTCCCTCCCAAGTCGGAGAGATATACTTCGGGCCCACTCGGTAATCGATATCAACACCGCTTGCAAGCACGTGATTAAAGAGTTAATCACAAAGTGATATCGGATTACGGAACGAGTAAAGTACTTGCTGTGAACGAGATTGAACTAGGTATGCCGATACCGACGATCGAATCTCGGGCGAGTAAAATATCGCGAGACGAAGGGAATACAAATACGGGATTGATTGAATCCTGACATCGTGGTTCATCTGATATGATCATCGCTGAGTGCGTGGGAGTCAATATGGATTTCCAGATCCCGCTATTGATTATTGATGGAGATCATGTCCGCGCATTCTCGAACCCGTAGGGTCACACACTTAACGCAAATCAACGCTAGGGTAGTCTTAGGGATATATGTGAAACTGTTTCAGAAAGTTTCGGAACTGTTCCGGGTGGAAAATATTGGTATTTATTAATTATATGAATTAATAAATATTGGTACTATTTATTTAGAAGAAATAAATAAAAGAGAAAAAAAAAGGAAAAGGAGAGCTGCAGCGGCCAGGGACATGCTCGCATGCGATAACGCTGCAGCAGCCTTGTGCGTGGCTGGCTCGCTCGGAACGCGAGCGTGCCTGCATGCATGTCCGGGCTAGACCTTGGCCATTGGGCTGGCCACGTGCAGGACTGTGCATCGGCCAGGCTGCTCGTCACGCGCACGCAGGAGGCTGACCGAGATCGATACGATTCGATCGTAAACAGGAGTTCGACCCGATGCAATGCTTACGAAGCAGGAAAGGTTCCGGTTGTTTTTCCTGCGCGTCGGCCGCTTATAAAAGGCCAGGGCTCGGCCGGTTTTTTTTTAAAAAAAACTAGTTCTCTGCGAAGCCGCTGCCCGCTTTCTGAAGCCTTCTTTTTCCGTTCTTCTTCCACCACGCAAACAGGCGAAGCCCTGTCGGCGTATACTCTCCACCATAGACACCACGCCGTCGTGTTGTCGATCCCAACTACCACTCCACCATATCTCGCTGGACCGGGAAGGCGGAGTCGTTGGTGCGCTGTACGTGTGCAACTCTCGGAGGCGCCGCCACTTGCGGCGTAGGATCGGATCGGATCGCGAGGAGGAGAAGGCTAGTACGACTACGTCAACCACGTTCTTTTGAACGTTACCGCTGTGCGAATCTTCAAGGGTATGAAGATCTCATCTACCTCTCTCGTTGATTACATCTCCTAGATTAGATCTTGGCTTTCTTGTTCGCTTCCGTAGGAAAAATTTTGTTTTCTATGCTACGAAACCCTTCACTCTTGAGCCCGGTGACTTTTCCAGTCGAAAGATTGACTCCCTTACTTATATTCGAACAATAACCATCAGGGAACATCACGACGTATTTGAGCCACTTGAATGCCTCCTTCTTTTGGGTGGAATCAAGGCAGAAGTTGGCATGCGGCTTGAACCAATTCTTTCGACGGCCAGTAGGAGGCTGCATGTATAATCTCTTCCTATCACAGAGCTTCTCAACATCGACTCTAGCCTTGACATTATCCTTTGACTTCCCAGGAATGTTCAGGACTGTGTGAAAGAGGGACTCCCCGACATTCTTTTCGGTGTGCATCACATCGATGTTATGGGGAAGTTTGAGGTCCTTGTAATACTCGAGCTTCGTGAAGGCTGCCACATGAGTCCAGTTGTGCGTTACACCATATCCCTCAAATTGATGGACATTTCCCGGCTCCGTAGGCACGAGAGCACGTAGCTCGGCATCAACAGCTGCACCATCGAACTTTGGCACCCCTTTTACTTCATGCACAACTTTGCCCTTCTTAAAGTTCTTTATGTCTTCTCTGAACGGATGCCTCCTTTTGAGGAACTGTCGATTCGTGTCAAACGCAACATACTTGCCACCTGATTTTAGCCAAAGGAACTCAAGTCGGTGCCTGCACACTGGGCATGGCCACTTACCAACTGTACACCATCCACATGTTAAGGCGTACCCGGGCATGTCATGCATGGTATACTGCAACCAAACTTTCATGTAGAAGTTTGTCTTTGATGCTCGGTCATATGTCAACGTCCCGTGGTGCTAAGAGTGGTTCAAATCATCCACAATCGGCTGCATGTAGACACTCAAATTCTTACCCGGGTAGTCGGGCCCTGGAATGATCAGCGACAAAAACATGGTCTTCCTCGTCATTAGGACTCCGGGAGGGAGATTGAGCGGAATAACAAACACGGGCCAGCAGCTGTAATTAGCAGTCGACATTCCATATGGATTGAAGCCATCTGTTGCTATCGCAATTCTGACATTCCGAGCATCAGCTGCCTTATCGGGGTATTTTTCATCGAAGTTCTTCCATGCCTTACCATCAGATGGATGTCCCATCTTCCCCTTATCGATTCTCGTCCCCTTCTTGTGCCACGTCATCTGTTTGGCGGTCTCCTCGCTCATGTAAAGCCGCTGGATTCTTTTTATGAATGGGAGATACCGAAGAATCGACTTCGGGATCCTTGACTGTCTCACCTGACCATCCTTTCCCTTTACCTCTTCATACCTGGCGGCCTTACAAATAGTACAATAATTGTCCTCCGCAAACTGTTTCCAAAATAGAAGGCAACCTTTTGGACAACACTCTATCTTTTGATAACCCATGTTGAGATCTTTCATGAGTCTCCTTGTCTCGTGCAGGCTTTGAGGCAGACAATGCCCTTTCGGCAACATGTTACCAGTTGTTCTCAGACTAGCTTCGAAGCCGTTACGGGTGGTGGAGTACTGGGTCTTGTCGGCTAGACACTGAGAGATGGCATCGAGCTGAGAAATCGACGCACCGTCGTACAGAGGCTTCTTAGCCGCGGCCAACATATCATAGCTAGAAGGCCTTCGCAGTTGGCTCTGGTTCCTCCGGTTCTGGCGGTTCCTCCGGTTCTGGCGGTTCCTCCGGTTCTGGCGGTTCCTCCGGTTCTGGCGAATCTGGCATGTCGCCACGGATGAGATCATCTAGAAGATCTCTGACCCCATCGTACTCATTGCCATTGAGCTGCTGCCGCATGATGTCCCCTCTGTCACGCTCACGCTCATCAAAGTCGATATGCGTGACGTAGTGAGACATATACCCATATTGCAGAAGGTGTTTATACATGTCATCTTTTCCTTGACGGTGATGCTTCAAGCAACGACTGCAAGGGCAAAGTGCCCTAACCCGCCCCTTTGTAGCACGCGCTAACTCTTTCACTAACATTTGAGTCTTACATATCCACTCATCTGTTTTATTAGTCGCACTAACACGGCCATTGTATATCCATCCATTGTCAGCCATCCTCTGCTTTATTGCGAGCCGAACCAGAAACATAGCATTCCATATCAAATAGTAGCATGAAAGTAAAAGCATCATATTTTTATTTTTCTACCGGACAAAACGCATGCATCAACCTATAGCTCTACTAGGTGGGCTCCTAGCAGCCCCCCGATCTGTAGATTGAGTACGTTCTCCATGTTCTACCTCGGTCCGAGGCAGAATTTCGGCAGCACCTCCCCGCTGCTCTCCCGATACACGTCTTGGCAAAATGCCGAGAGGATGTGCATCCGGAGAACAACGGGGAGGCGCTACCGAAATCCTGACTCGGACCGAGGTAGAACACGGAAAACGTACTCAACCTACGGATCCGGCGACTGTCCCGTAAATGCCGCAAGCGTTACGCTTCATAATATGCCGACCTCTAATGCATATTTATCCACGTAACGCTCGCGGACGGGAAGTGACAACTAGGTTACGCGACTGTACGTGGAAATGGAATCTACTAACATAAAAAAAATGCGAGAGAGGAGACGGAGTTCTAGCTCACCCTCGGCGGTAGAGGAAGTAGTCGGACCAGCGGCCTCCAACCAGTGGCTCTCAACGGACCGCGATAGTCCTCGGCGTCCCTCAAGGGCCCTCCCCGGGTGCAGGGGCGGCGCGGCGCGATGGTGCGCGGGGCGCAGCGGTGCCGGGGGCACGGGCCACCGACCTATGCCGACGCAGCGGTGCCGGGGGCACGGGCCACCGGACTCTACCGGCACAGCGGTGCTGTCGGCATGGGACGGTAGCGGCCGGGGCGGTGCGGTGGCCGTGCGCGCTGCCTGGCCTCTGCAGCAGGGGGCAGGGGCCGGCCGAGGGGCTGGGGCGGAGGGGCTGGGGCGGAGGGGCTGGGGCGGTGGAGGTGGCGGGAGGGTGCTGGCCGGAGGGGCTGGGGCGGAGGGGCTGGGGCGGAGGTGGCGGGAGGGTGCTGGGGCGGAGGGGCTGGGGCGGGAGGGGCTCGGGCGGGAGGCTGCTGGGGCGGGGGAGGTGGCGGGAGGGGCTGGGGCGGAGGTGGCTGGGGCGGGAGGGGCTGGGGGGCTCGGGCGGGAGGGGCTGAGGGGCTCGGGCGGGAGGGGGCTGGGGCGGTGGAGGTGGCGGGAGGGGCGGGAGGGGCTGGGGCGGGCCGGCGGTGAGTCGACCCGAGGGGCGGGGGGGCTGCGGGCGGTGCGGCAGCGAGAATCGACGGGAGGGGCGGCTGGGGCGGCACTCGGGAGGAAGAAGAGGAGAAAAGAGAAGAAAAACGGGCCGGCCCGCGATAGATCTAGGGTTGCTATACGCCGACGGCCGAGCCGTCGGCATAGCCCCTCCCCTATACGCCGACGGCCGAGCCGTCGGCATAGCTTTTTTTTTTGCGAATTTTTTTTTTTGCGATTTTTTTTTACTTTCTGTTATTGCTACCATACCGTAACCCTCACATGTCACTATTCAAAGATCACGAGCACAGCCATGCCACTGTGTGCATACGGGCACATCGCGCCAATGCGATATACCAAGTCCACTCTCACTGTTTCACACCGTGCTTTCCAGTTTCCGCTGTGCAAGCTCCAATATGTCAGCCAACCGAACTCCCGAAAAGGAGCAACATAAAATAACAGAAAGAGCTTGCTGGATCGATACATCAATCAGTCTCAGTCGCTTGCCTCGGGACAGGCTAGCTAGATCGCTTGTATCCTCCACAGTCCACATGCTGCTACTCCCTACTAGGGTTTAGGGTGTAGCTGTGCTGGAGCTACGAGCAGTAGCAGCGATGAGCGACGAACCCGCAACGTCGCAACCGCATCATGGCACTGCGAGTCTATGACCGCTCTGTAGCTCGCGCAAGCCCACGATAACCCACGGTGCAATCGAGTACCACCTGCGTATTCGCGCAGAGGCACAGCGCTGCCGCGGCGCAGCGGTCGCCATTTCCCGACGCACCTCCCCCACTGTTGCGCGCGGTGCACTAGAACATATATACATGGAAAGCAAAGGTTGGGCCCACTTTACCATGAAATAGGCTCCGATAGACCCGTAGCGGGAGTTTTCACGTACAGATCCTGGATTTCACCAAGTGTTAACAACCCATGTCTCTGAAGAAGGCCATGTCCAAGACCTACCTATATTGCATGTACCATCCTTGGGTCACACCTATACACATATGTTAGGGACACATGCATGCATGTTTCCTACGTTAGACGATGCTCCGGTGGTCTTTATCCGGCGAAACCCTAGACAGAGGGGGTTCGGAGATCTACCCCTATAGCTTTCTCCGTAAGAGGCCTCGCCGATGGATCTTCTGCTTTATTTTGGTTTGTCTAGAACATATATACATGGAAAGCAAAGGTTGGGCCCACGTTACCATGAAATAGGCTCCGATAGACCCGTAGCGGGAGTTTTCACGTACAGATCCTGGATTTCACCAAGTGTTAACAGCCCATGTCTCTGAAGAAGGCCATGCCCGGGAACTACCTATATTGCATGTACCATCCTTGGGTCACACATATACACATATGTTAGGGACACATGCATGCATGTTTCCTACGTTAGACGATGCTCCGGTGGTCTTTATCCGGCGAAACCCTAGACAGAGGGGGTTCGGAGATCTACCCCTATAGCTTTCTCCGTAAGAGGCCTCACCGATGGATCTTCTGCTTTATTTTGGTTTGTCTAGAACATATATACATGGAAAGCAAAGGTTGGGCCCACATTACCATGAAATAGGC
Source organism: Dactylis glomerata (assembly GCA_007115705.1). Classification (NCBI taxonomy): domain Eukaryota; kingdom Viridiplantae; phylum Streptophyta; class Magnoliopsida; order Poales; family Poaceae; genus Dactylis; species Dactylis glomerata. The sequence goes on along the minus strand of QXEO01000911.1, from coordinate 1,064,399 downwards.
TCCGATAGACCCGTAGCGGGAGTTTTCACGTACAGATCCTGGATTTCACCAAGTGTTAACAGCCCATGTCTCTGAAGAAGGCCATGCCCGGGAACTACCTATATTGCATGTACCATCCTTGGGTCACACCTATACACATATGTTAGGGACACATGCATGCATGTTTCCTACGTTAGACGATGCTCCGGTGGTCTTTATCCGATGAAACCCTAGACAGAGGGGGTTCGGAGATCTACCCCTATAGCTTTCTCTGTAAGAGGCCTCGCCGATGGATCTTCTGCTTTATTTTGGTTTGTCTAGAACATATATACATGGAAAGCAAAGGTTGGGCCCACTTTACCATGAAATAGGCTCCGGTAGACCCGTAGCGGGAGTTTCCACGTACAGATCCTGGATTTCACCAAGTGTTAACAGCCCATGTCTCTGAAGAAGGCCATGCCCGGGAACTACCTATATTGCATGTACCATCCTTGGGTCACACCTATACACATATGTTAGGGACACATGCATGCATGTTTCCTACGTTAGACGATGCTCCGGTGGTCTTTATCCGATGAAACCCTAGACAGAGGGGGTTCGGAGATCTACCCCTATAGCTTTCTCCGTAAGAGGCCTCGCCGATGGATCTTCTGCTTTATTTTGGTTTGTCTAGAACATATATACATGGAAAGCAAAGGTTGGGCCCACTTTACCATGAAATAGGCTCCGGTAGACCCGTAGCGGGAGTTTCCACGTACAGATCCTGGATTTCACCAAGTGTTAACAGCCCATGTCTCTGAAGAAGGCCATGCCCGGGAACTACCTATATTGCATGTACCAACCTTGGGTCACACCTATACACATATGTTAGGGACACATGCATGCATGTTTCCTACGTTAGACGATGCTCCGGTGGTATTTATCCGACGAAACCCTAGACAGAGGGGGTTCGGAGATCTACCCCTATAGCTTTCTCCGTAAGAGGCCTCGCCGATGGATCTTCTACTTTATTTTAGTTTGTCTAGAACATATATACATGGAAAGCAAAGGTTGGGCCCATACATGCAAGATTCCTAGGGTTTATGATACTCCGGTGGTCTTTATCCGGCGTAACCCTAGACCGGGAAACCCTAGCTCCACGATAAAATAGTTTCAACACTACCGCACTTCGGTGTCGGAAAAGCATGCAATCTTTAACAACTTCTCTAAAATATGTGAGACAAAAAATTCACTCACATGCATGCGATAACACATACAATTTGTCGACCTCTTGCTGTGAGAGATAAGATTTGCAACGTTATTTTATGCAGACGCGTAGAGACTACTATTTAGAGGATACAAATTTTTCCAATTAGTAAACAATAAAACCATGTTTAAATTATAATTACTAATAAACAAATAAGCACGAACAATAAGGAAGAAAGTAATCCACAAAATGGCTATATGCCGACGGCCACTCAGACGCCGACGGCAGCCCTCGGCTTAGGTCCCCCCATACGCCGACGGCCATCTAGACGTCGAGGGTGGCCGTCGGCATATAGATGACGCCATTTCACCCCTCTGTCTGCCCTAGCCAACGGGCCACGTGGCATCCTTATACGCCGACGACCTGTATACGCCGAGGGTGGCCGTCGGCATACAGGATACTATGCCGAGGGCAACCCTACGCCGGCGGGCTCTTTCGCAAGCTATCCCGGAGGCGCCCTACGCCGACGGCAACGACATTTGGCCGTCGGCGTAGGCATCAGCCGTCGGCTTCTCCCCCCATTCCTGTAGTGTGAAGCACAATACGAATATTCGGCACGGCAATATACAGCCGGTATACGGTCTGACTGGATCAGGCCAGCATATACATGTGAGCTGATCACGCTAGCTTAGCCCATGCACGGACATGGTGTCGATCAATCCCATAGCCAGCTTCATACGGATGAATGAGCTTGCTTCCTTGTACTCTGCCATGTATAATACTGCATGCTTATATTGCCATGTACAAAATCTTGTCGAACAGACAGAAAGCTATGAAGCACGAAAAGAAGCACTGATTGGTCCAGGTGAACTAGGGACTCACCCTCGTTGCTTTGGGAGGATCGACCAAGGCGGAGGAGCACGGGGGTGATAACACAGTCCACGGCAAGTCTTGGAGGAGGAGAAACTGAGGTCGGGGGCTGTTGATTCCGAGTGGCTCGGCTCGATTCACTCGAATAAGAGGACGAGGACGACACGAAGGTGCTTCGGGGCTTCTCAGCAGAGCTTGGGGAGGCGTGGAGGTCACGACCAAGGATGTCAGAGTAGACGAGGCTTTTTTGAGGGCTTACCGCACGAGCTCGACGAGGCAGTGCGGCTGACTGGGGGCTTAAATCTCGCCGACCTATACGCTTTGTCGCGGCTGTTGTGCCGCTTCAGCATAATCACGCGGGACATGGAGAAGTGCCAGAGGAACATCTTCCGTATCGTGTAGATCATCATACGAGAGCGCACGGGCAAGCCCACACCAGAGAGGGACGAGGATCTGCTTGGCGTCCTATTGAAGATTCAAACGGATGGCGGGCTCTAGTTTAAACTCACCACAGTGGAGCGGTCGGCGATGGCGGCCGCGGCTCTAAATGATCCCCTAGTCTGTGGGGTGTGGGGGGGGGGGGGTGTTCTAAATAGCGATAGAAAATAAGAAATAAAGTCTGAAAGAAACTATTACATGGTAGAGATACACGAGCTAACTTCAACTATTACAAAATAGAGTCCAAAAGAAACTAAGTCTTCAAACTCTTTCTTCTTCCATGACACAATCCTATATTTTTCTGGAGATAGACAAAGATAGACACCAAACCATAAACCTGAAAATAACAACGAAGGGTTATCCCATATTTTTAATTTGAGCCGCAATGTCCATGCTTTATGCACGCGCGCAACCATTGAAGTAGTCAATCCCCATCGGAAAGAGTACCAAAACCAGTATCCTAGGGAAAAGTAACCGAACAGCCTGGTCGACGTCTTTGAAGAGCCGAGAATACGAATCATCATTGTCGAAGACGTAGCAATTGAGACAAATATTGCAAGGACAAACATCCTCGCGGCAACCATGAGAAAAGATCCAAGATCGATCCGACAAAGGAAGATCTGAACGACCATACCTAGATAACTTTAATGTTTCAACACCATTATTGATATCGGAAGAAAGATCTCGTCGTCAAAAGATGAGCCAAAAGATCAATTATTATAGACGATATCATCTCCATTGATGTGAAGACCAAAGAAGACAACTACTCAAAATCTTAACCTAATTTACTGCAAAATACTACTTTTATAAAAACCTCCATACATAGATTAGGTTTCCCACTCTTCCTAATGCCGGCAAGGCTGGCCGAAGGAGGAACCAATCTATGGTGGAGTAGGAGTGGAGGCAGCGGCGATTGTGTCTCAGGGTGCTGTAGGGTTTCTCACACTAGTGGGGACGGGGCCTCCAGTCCCGGCCCGTAAGGGGCTTTAGTCCCGGTTTGCAAACCGGGACCCCAGCCGCGGGACTAAAGGCTGAACCTTTAGTCCCGGCCCGCTTACCAGCCGGGACTGGAGGGTGTCCACATGGGCACCTCGGAGCGAATCAGGGCTAGGACCTTTAGTCCCGGTTTGTAACACAGACCGGGACTAAAGGCATCTGCAGATTTTTGTTTTTTGCTTTAGGGTTTTAGGGTTTACTGGTTTTAGGGTTTTATTTATTCGGGGGATTAACGTGATGCCTCGTTTGGTGCCTTGGTGCCTTGGTGTTCGGGAATTAGTTTATGCATATATATAAGATTAACTTATCTTACAAGCGAGCATATATATACAATTATATGGAGACCAGAATTATCGGGACTAGAGCCCGTCTATTCGATTACATGGACCAACATCAGTAATGGCCCCTAGCTACACTAAATCGTCCTTTGTCGTCTATAGCTTCTATTCTCAGAAAGGTCGCCAGCTCCTCTGCAACAGCAATCGCGCGTTGCTCTGGTAGGTACTTCTCCCGCATGGCCGTGTACTATATAAGAAGAGGAGATGAATATGAATATCAATCATGATAACAAAGAATGACGAGTAAAAATAGAGGTGTGAATGTTTATTGCTTACATCGTATCTGTAATCCTTGTGCTCAGAGGTAAACGTGCGAATGGTCTCGCAAACATAGTATCCACATAGATGCGTCCCCCGTGGTTGCTGGTCGCACTTTATGAGAATAGAATATATATAATCAAAATAATAATCTAGCATTACAAAAGTATTGAAAATAGAAGTATATCATACTACTACTTACCTGAGCCGCTCTAAAGGTCAGCTTCTCATGCAGGATACCGGGAGTCACGCACTTGAACCGCTTCCAAACCCTGCCCGACAAGGAAAATGATTTTTTAAGTTTTTCATTAATTGATATATCAGAAAATCATCGAAAGAGACCGATAGAGCGCAAGAATGATGGAAATTACCCTTGGAGCATGTCCTGCAGGCTTTGGAACTGTTCGAAGGGTCTCGATAATGGGTCGAAGGCATCAACTCTTCCCTTATCAATTTGAATGTCCAACAGAATCCAGTGGAAGCTGCACATGTATATATATATGTGTCAGTAACTTATCAATTACACTCATAAGTGAATGGACACAACAGAGTAAGACCCTCACTTGAAGTTGTATGGAAACAGTATGTGGTCACAGTAATTTTGATCTGTTAGAAACCTTAGAAGGTTTTCCTCCGTCTCCTTGGGGTTATCAGTTAGCGTCTTTATATGTATTTTATCTAGGTCAATAAACCCAATATTTAGGATGTTCCTACTTTTACATTCCAGAATCTTCATTCTGCATAATAGAGTACAAGTCAGAACGGAACAAGTTATATGTAGAAAATGAATTGAAATAACTGAACAAGTTATATGTAGACAATGAATTGAAATAATTGAACAAGTTATATGTAGACAACGAATTGAAAAACTTACAGACAATAGCAACTCATAAGCGATTTGTCGAGGGCGTCGGCATTGTACATCTGGAAGAGTTCATCAAAGTCGATATGGATGTCTTCGGGACGGCCGTAGTACTCCCGTGGGACAAGCGCCACGATCATCGTTCTCCCTTTCTTTGATTCACTTAAGTACCATGTATGCAAGTAACGCATATTTGTTGGGAGATCATCAAACTTATCTTTGCTGACCAAAGGCGCTCCCATGACAAACTGTGGCTTAGGGGCTACCACAGCCTTGGGTACCACGTCGTCTTGGGAAGCCAGAATGACTTCAACCGGGATACCCCATTCATCCGCCCACTTCTTTGCTAATCCCAAATCTTGCCCCTGCACCAGAGAGGGAACATTCTCGGGTAACACCCTGAGGGGTGGGATCGACTGATTGGCCTGTTGTCCAAGCTGAGGAACGTCTGATCTTATTTTGCTTGTAGTTGAACTTGATTTGCTCCCACTTGCACTTGCACTTGCACATGACTTGCTCTTTTGCCCTTCCTTCTGCAATGTGCGTGTATAATCGTCAGGCTTATGGTGTAACTCATACTGTGATGGAAGGGTCGTGAAGTATTTTGCATATGCTATTTGCTTCTCGGTGTATTCCGGGCGGGGCTCGGGTTCCTTCTTTTTCATCTGCGCATCATAATGTTCCTTTGCTATCCTGGCGTTTTCCTCGTCGGTACGATCATAAGGTCTGATAGGAAGATTAGCATGAGGTACCTTTGGGAGGGGCGACAGTTTGCGCTTTGGGGAGCTCCGTCGCTTAGAACTCATGGACGGAGCGTTCTTGCTGGCACGCTTCCGCTTAGTATCCTTAGCGGGCGGCGGCGGAGACGGCCGACCCAAGTCCGGCGGCGGTGATCGAGATGGACTCGTGTTGTGGTGGCCGTCGTCATGTGGAGGGCTTGGAGGTGATGGAGGTGTAGGTGACCTGCGACGACTCGGAGGCGGTGTTGTCCTTGGGGCCGAGCCTGGAAGCTTGATGTAGTTCTTGTCCCATAGGATGACTCCACCTAGTACTTCTCCGAGTGTCCTCTCATCTTCGGGTCCAGCCATGTCGAGCTCCATATCATGAAACCCCGCCATGATTTCATCCACCCCGACTTTAGCAAAGCCAGCTGGAATCTCACGGCCATGCCAGCGTGCATCAGGGCCAGAAGGTAAAGCTTGTCCGACGGCCACCTTCATGGATATGTTCTTGAATTTCTGATGGAGTTCACATGATGTTGACTCCTTGATTCCATCCACGGGGTAGCCGGGACCGCCCTCTATCATTCTTCGTGCATCATCGGGCGGGGCCTCAGATTCAGCCACGCTGCTTTTCCGCTTAGATGGGGCGCCGATAATATCGAGTCCAGGATCTTCCTGGCGCGCTACTCCTCTAAGCTCGTCAATCTGCTTCTGTTGCTCGTTAAGCCTGGCAAGCAACTGGTTGAACTTGTCATTCTCCTCATCCTGCTGTCGCTTCTTTGCTCTCGCCCGGCTTCTGTAAGTGTCTTGGTCTCTGGCAAACCCAAGCCACCATGGGTAAGAAGGACCGAAGCCTCGTGTTCGTCCTCCATGTTCGTCATTGCCGAGGACCAGTGTGAGCAAATCTTTCTCTCTATCTGCAGTGAACTGTCTTTTTCCCTCTTTAATTTCTTTCACTATCTTTTTCCAATTCTCCCTGGGTATCCTAAGACCGCCACTGCAGATGAGGTCCCCTGTTTCTTCGTCGTACGAACCACCATGCGCAAGGAACCAATTCCTTGCTCTTAGTTCCCACTCATCACGGATGGGTTCAGGTATGATGCCTTTAGCTAGCAGATCTTGCTCTTTCTTATCCCACTTTGGGATGGCAGTCTCATAGCCCCCTGGCCCCAGGTTGTGGTGATATTTCTTCTTGTCGGCATTTTTCTTGTTCTTTTCTGATAATGCCTTGGCATCTTCTGACTGCTTGTACTCCTGAAATGCCTTCCAGTGATTCGCCTGCTTGGCTAGATACCCCTCGAATACTGGCACTTTCTTTGTCTTCAGATAGTCTTTCCATAGCTTCTTCTTCCAGCTACGGAACAGTTCGGCCATCTTCTTTAGAGTCCACTGCTTGACTTTGGCCCTCAGTTTTTTTGCGGCGTCTTCATTCTCACATTCTGGCAGGCTGAAATGTGACATGATATCATTCCAAAGATTATCTTTGTACCTTTCGGCGACATAGTCACTATCGGCTGCCCCTTTGCGCTTGTTCCACTCCCGAACGTTGATCGGGACGTGATCCCTAACGAGAACTCCGCATTGCTTCTTGAATGTGTCAGCAGCATTCTTAGGAAGCTTTGGTTCGCCCGTAGGCAATATCACCTCAAAGGTGTAATGCGTCCGTGCGTCCAACTTTTTAGTCGGGCCTCGTTTCGTAGCTTTGCTCGATGTGGAGGCCTAAGAGGGAGAAACATTCGTCAAATGAATGTATATGTATACAATATAGAGCTATCTCCAATATTTTTCTCATATTACAAGTGATTGTCGAACTTCATATGTATACCTCGCCGGACTTTATTATTTCGCCACCGGCTTCTCCACCGGCTTCTCCATCAGTGGAGCTATCACCTTCTCCATCATTGGAGCTATCTCCGGCCCCATCGGCTTCGTGTCGATCAACCTCCATTCCATCTCCGGAGGGGTTTAGATATGACGACGGAGATTCAGCAGGTTCAACGTCGGGGGCGTCTTTGATTATATCTTCGATAAGTTCTTCCTCTTCGAGGTTCCTGCTATGTGGATCCATAGTTCTGCAAAAAATAAACATTTGATTAACTAATAAAGTAACAAACTATATATGATGCAAATAAATTCTAACTAAGTAATTCTATTCTAACTATATGTATCTAAATAATTCTATTCTAACTATATGTATCTAAATAATTCTATTCTAACTATATGTATCTAAATAATTCTATTCTAACTATATCTATCTAAATAATTCTATTCTAACTATATCTATCTAAAAATTCTATTCTAACTATATCTATCTAAAAATTCTATTCTAATTAACAATAGCTAACTATATGTATCTAATTAACAATAGCTAACTAAAAATTCTATTCTAATTAACAATAGCTAACTATATGTATCTAATTAACAATAGCTAACTAATTAACAAATTAATTTTTTTGCAAACTATATGTATCTAATTAACAATAGCTAACTAATTAACAAATTAATTTTTTTGCAAACTATATATATGTATCTAATTATCTAACTATCTAATTATCTAACTATCTAATTATCTAACTATTCTAATTAACAATAGCAAACTATATATATCTAATTAACAATAGCTAACTACTAATTCTATTCTAATTATCTAACTAATTCTATTCTAATTAGCTAACTAATATTCTATATCTAACCCTAACCCTAACACACTAACTAATAAACAAATTAATTTTTTTTGCAAAAAAACCTTGCAGACGTCGGAGGCGCGGCGGCCGGGTGCTGCAGGCGCGGCGGCGTTTGGAGGCGCGGCGGCGCGGCGGCGTTTGGAGGCGACCGGCGGCGCGGCGGGTGTGCAGGCGCGGCGGCGCGGTGCGGCAGGGGCGGCGGACTGTGGCGGCGCTGCGGGTGCGCAGGCGCGGCGGCGCGGCGGGTGTGCAGGGGCGGCGGACTGTGGCGGCGCTGCGGCGGCTGGTGCGCGCGGTCGTCGGCGGCAGCCTGGCGGCGTCTGTCTGTTCTCCTCGCGCGCGAAACTGCAAAGTGTTTCGCGGCAGGGAAGAAGATGAAATTTTATACCCCGGGACCTTTAGTCCCGGGCGGTGGCACGGACCGGGACTAAAGGGGGGCCTTTAGTCCCGGTTCGTGCCACCGCCCGGGACTAAAGGCCTCGGGTGGGGATTTCAGTAGCCAGGGCCTTTAGTCCCGGCCTGTGGCACGGACCGGGACTAAAGGCCTATTTTCTGTTTTTTCTTTTATTTGGTTTATAAATAGTTATCTGTTTGCATTTTCAATTAAAAACTATGTTTTCAATTATTTGGATAAGCACTGACTCTTTTATATTTTAAAGATTAATTATTTTAACTATCCTAAGTATTAATTATTTTGAAATTTTCAATTAAAAACTATGTTTATTAATATTCTTTTTGCATATTTGAGAATTTGACAAAACTATAAAAATGAAAAGTGTTTGAAATTAAATAGATAATTCAAAACTATTTTCTATTTTACAAATTAATTATTTTAACTATCCTAAGTATTAACTATTTTGCCATTTTCAATTAAAAACTATGTTTATTAATATTCTTTTTGCATATTTGAGAATTTGACAAAACTATAAAAATGAAAAGTGTTTGAAATTAAATAGATAATTCAAAACTATTTTCTATTTTACAAATTAATTATTTTAACTATCCTAAGTATTAATTATTTTGAAATTTTCAATTAAAAACTATGTTTATTAATATTATTTTTGCATATTTGAGAATTTGACAAAACTATAAAAATGAAAAGTGTTTGAAATTGAATAGATATTGAGCTTATATTACACTAGCATACTACTGTAGTACATATTGAGCGTACCTTTCGATTTTGTGACTAATTAAGGTGGATAACTGGAGTAGTTCAAGGCTAAACAGAAGCAAAAAACAAGTTTCAAGTATATCAGTTCGGTAGCAAAGGTCATTTAAAGGAAATGTGCGTTGGCAAAAGGATGGCATGGATGGATGACGAAAGTCTGTACAGTAATGTTCATGTATCAGTGCTGGTATTTCCAAGAAGTATAAAGAGTAGTATCTCTGGAAAACAAACCATGCAGACTCTAGGCGAAAAGTTTTGATTAGCCATTATCCATACTCTTAAATGCACGAAACCCAAGGCATTTTATGCCATTTACCAAAGCTAATTATTACCACGCAGCCAATCACACTATTACTCTCCTTTTTGTAACTCCCGATCCATTAGCCACTCTTTGGATTAATTCCTCTCATGATTTTCATTGAGCCGTTTCCATGCACACCAAATGATACCAGCATTTAAGAGCAGGCTTTGCCTTTCATCCGCTCCATATATATTTGGGTATCCACTTCTAGTCCGTCATCAGTTCTGATCGCAGTATTTCCCTACCCACAATCTAGTTCTAGAGAGAATGGATTGCAACAAAGAACATAGGTACGCTTTTTTGTTCTTGTATCATGCAGCGAGATAGTGCACAGTGTGCATCAAGAAGTGGTACAATTGTTCTTGCTTTAATACATTATTACATTATTGCACCAACAATCCTATCTATTATTTCTGTTTTCTTCTGGGTCGTAGCCATGGAGAATCTTCATCATTCAGTAGGATGCTTGGGTCAGTCTTCACTTTGAAGGGCGAAATTTCATGAAACTTATTATAATCTATTGACATGTCTGTCTTGTCATCTACTCCCACGATGTTTCTTTTCCCTGAAAGAACTATGTGGCGCTTTGGCTCATCGGACGATGTCTTCTTTTGCTGATTTCTTTTTCTCGTTTTTGTAGACATGTCCTTCACATAGAAAACCTGAGCGACATCGTTGGCTAGGACGAATGGTTCATCCATGTACGCAAGATTATTGAGATCCACTGTTGTCATGCCGTACTTTTGGTCTACAACTACCCCGCCACCTGTCAGCTTCACCCATTTGCACCGAAACAAAGGGATCTTAAAAGTAGGTCCATAGTCAAGTTCCCATATCTCCTCTATGTACCCATAATATGTTTCCAAACAGTGCCCATTCTCGTCTGTTGCATCAAAGCGGACACCACTATTTTGGTTGGTGCTCTTTTTATCTTGGGCAACCGTGTAAAATGTGTTCCCATTTATCTCGTACCCTTGGAAAGTACATATAGTCGAAGATGGTGGCCTGGCCAAACAGTACAGCTGATCTCCAACGGTGTCGTCATTCATGAGATGTGTCTGCAACCAACTACCAAAAGTCTTCTCGTGTTCCCCTTTAATCCAAGAGTCAGCCTTCCCCGGGTTTTCGGAGCGTAGAATATTCTTGTGTCTCACGATATACGGAGCCACCACAGTGGAATTGTGTAGAACTGTGTAGTGTGCTTGAGAGAAAGAATGCCCGTCCATACATACTTTTGCTTTCCTTCCTAGTGTGCCTTTTCCTGTCAGCCTACCCTCATACCGAGATTCAGGAACACCAATCGGCTTAAGGTCAGGAAGAAAGTCCAGACAAAACTCAATGACCTCCTCTGTTCCATAGCCCTTGGAGATGCTTCCTTCTGGCCTAGCACGGTTACGAACATATTTCTTTAAGACTCCCATGAACCTCTCGAAGGGGAACATATTGTGTAGAAACACAGGACCGAGAATTCTAATCTCTTCGACTAGGTGAACTAGGAGGTGTGTCATTATATTGAAGAAGGATGGCGGGAACAACAACTCAAAGCTGACCAGACATTGGACCACATCAATCTGTAACCCTGATAGACTTTCTCGATCGATTACCTTCTGAGAAATTGCATTGAGGAATGCACATACCTTCACAATTGCCAGGCGAACATTTTCCGGTAGAATTCCCCTCAATGCAACCGGAAGCAATTGCGTCATAAGCACATGGCAGTCATGAGACTTTAGGTTTTGGAATTTTTTGTCTTTCATATTTACGATTCCCTTTATATTCGACGAGAAGCCAGTCGGGACCTTGATACTGAAAAGGACTTCAAAGAAGATTTCCTTCTCTTCCTTAGTAAGAGCGTAGCTGGCACGCCCTTGAAACTGCCCTGGATGCATGCCATCTCTTCCTTTATGACGTTCCTGGTCCTCCCGTGCTTCCGGTGTATCTTTTGACTTCCCATACAAGCCCAGGAAGCCTAGAATATTCACGCAGAGATTCTTCGTCAGGTGCATCACGTCGATTGCGGAGCGGACCTCATGGACTTCCCAATAGGGTAGCTCCCAAAATATAGATTTCTTCTTCCACATGGGTACGCGCTTATCAGGGCCGTTAGGAACAGGTTGGCTGCCAGGACCCTTTCCAAAGATTACTTTTAAATCTTTGACCATATCAAATACTTCAGCACCAGTACGGATGACAGGCTTCCCCCGGGGTTCTGCCTTGCCATTGAAATGCTTGCCTTTTTTCTTTAAGGGATGCTTGGGCGGAAGAAAACGACGATTGTACGGGTACACATTCTTCCTACACTTGTCCAGATATATACTTTCTGTCTGATCTAAACAGTGCGTGCATGCATTGTATCCCTTGTTTGACTGTCCTGAAATGTTACTAAGAGCAGGCCAATCATTGATGGTTACGAAAAGCAACGCTCGAAGGTCAAATTCCTCTTGTTTGTGCTCGTCCCACACACGTACACCTGGTTCGGCCCACAGCTGTAAAAGTTCATCAACTAATGGCCTTAGGTACACATCAATGTCGTTGCCGGGTTGCTTTGGACCTTGGATAAGCACTGGCATCATAATAAACTTCCGCTTCATGCACAACCAAGGAGGAAGGTTATAGATACATAGAGTAACGGGCCAGGTGCTGTGACTGCAACTCTGCTCCCCAAAAGGATTCATGCCATCTGTACTCAGACCAAACCATAAGTTCCTTGCATCACCTGCAAATCTCGGGAACTCTCTCTCGATTTTTCTCCACTGCCGACCATCGGCGGGGTGCCTCAACTTATCGTCTTTCATACGATCTTCCATGTGTCATCGCAACAACTTCGCATGATCTTTATTTCTGAACAGACGTTTCAACCGTGGTATTATAGGAGCATACCACATCACCTTGGCAGGAACCCTCTTCCTGGGTGGCTCGCCCTCAATCTCACCAGGGTCATCTTTTCTGATCTTATACCGCAATGCAGTGCATACCGGGCATTTATCCATATTCTCATACTTCTCACCGCGGTAGAGGATGCAGTCATTAGGGCATGCATGTATCTTCTGCACGTCTAATCCTAGAGGGCAGACAAGCTTCTTTGCTTCGTACGTGCTGGCGGGCAATTCGTTCTTTCTTGGAAGCATCTTCTTCATCAGTACCAGCAACTTTTCGAATGACGAGTCAGTCACACCGGTCTCTGCCTTCCACTTCAGCAATTCCAGTGTGCTACCCAGCTTCTTCTGGCCATCTTCACAAGTTGGGTACAACAATTTGTTGTGGTCCTGTAACATCTGCTCGAACTGCAACCTCTCCTTTTCTGTGTCGCAGCCTCGCCGTGCTTCAGAAATGACCCGGCCAAGATCATCAGCGGGCTCATCTGGTTCCCGTTCTGCACCCTGATCTTCTTCTTCATTGTCTTCCATTGTGGTATCAGCATACTCAGGGAACATAGATCGGTAGTTGTCATCATCGTTATCTTCTTCTTCATCGTCGTCTTCCATCATAACCCCTCTTTCTCCATGCTTGGTCCAAACATTATAGCCCGACATAAAACCGGACCGAAGCAGGTGGCTCTGAATGACTCTTGAGGAAGTGTAGTCCTTCTCATTCCGACATTCAACACATGGACAAAACATATAGCCACCACCATGCTTGTTCGCATCGGCCGCATCTCGAAAAGAATGCACGCCTTCTCTGTAAGCAGCGGTGCGTCGATCACCGTACATCCATGGATGGCTCATCTGCGTTATGCAACAGTATATCAAACACAATCACGATCCTAAAAATTAGTACCGCACGGTCTAAACAAGGAAATATAGTTGCTAACCTTTTAGAATAAGTGGAAATAAAGAGGAAGAGGCTTAAGCGTGGCTCGGGCACCTCATATCGTAGTTGTGTTCGGTGAACTGAAGCGGCATCGCTCTAACAAACATTTCAACAAACACCTCTAGTGCATCCAAGCAAAAAGGAGAGCTAGCACACACTCACACCTTTCATCCAAAAAAATGCAAGAGGGGAGAGAGGGGCTGCAGGGGCTGCCATATATATAGGCAGAGGACTTTAGTCCCGGTTTGATACACAAACCGGGACTAAAGGGTGCGCACATGTGGGCCGCCCAGCGCATGGCCCTTTAGTCCCGGTTTGTGTCTCAAACCGGGACTAAAGCGTCGTTACGGGCCGGGACTAAAGCCTCCCGGGCGGCTGGCGAATTTCGGGCGACGTGGCCGGGCCTTTAGTCCCGGCCCAGGTGGAGGCCGGGACTAAAGGGTCCTGGCCAAAGGCCCGTTTTCTACTAGTGTCAGAGTCGAGACTGTTTAATAAGAAATAAAAATTAGAAGAATATAAATTTTTTTAAAAATTATCTGACCGATGGGTCCCACGAAGTTTTAAAAAATGCCCATGTACAAACTAGTCTTATCGTGTCCGTTACACACTTGTTACCTCAGTCTGACAGTGTGCCTCTCCTGCCACAACGTCAAACGATTCAAATCATGCGATCACTGTATTTTACAATAATTAGAGGATTGCCAGGTAGTTTTGGCAAACTAAATAAATAATGGTGGTTTATTGTAGTCCTTTTTTGCAATTTACTCTGCTGTTGGTTGCCCTCGATTCAGCATGGGACAACCCCTCCCCTCTCCGTCCTCCGCCGCTCCACGCCAGAAAAGATCTAGTCGCCGCCGGCCTGGAGCCCCTAGCCTAGCCACAACCCCGCCGTGGCCGCAACTGTCAAGACCCGTACATGAACAACGCCAAAAACAACACCAACATCGCAGGCGGCGAGCGCCGAGCAGTCCCTCTAGGGAACGGGGCGGCGCCCCACTCCATGAGCGTGTGCACCCACACCGCGCCTCCCTCTCTGCTCGCGACGCCTCCTGGACATCATCCTGCCCCCGGCAAGCAAGCCGTGCTGCTAGTGCAGGAAGAGGCGGCGACGAATGAGGGTAGGGAGCTGGGTGGGTCGTCGGCGCTTCGGTGGTGTCCGGAATCGACAAGGGGCAGGCGACGGTGGCGGCGAGTTTCCAACTCAGGTAGTTGGGTTCCCGCGCTGCTAGGAAAATATAAGAGCATCTTCAACAGTCGCGTGAAACGGCCCGCTATCCAAATTTATCAGCCAAATAGCGCGCGCGAACCTCCCGCTCTCCTCCAACGGAGGCGCCAAACCAGCGCAGGAAAAGAAATGCTTCCCGCGCGCATGCTATTGCACTATCCCGCGCCGGAAAATTTTCGGCACCGGCTCGCGCGCACACTATAAAGCGAGGGCTACCGCGCTCTTCAGCTGCCACAGAAACTTCCATGTACCAGGCGCCATGCGTCTCTTCCTCCTCCTCTCGCCCGCTAGTGCCGCCGCCACCGCTTCTCCTTGTCGCCGGGATGCCACCGCGCCGCCGCGGGTCGTCTGGCTTCCACGGCGTCCGGGCGCTCTCCAACGGCACCTACTATGCCGAGTTCTGCGTCGGCAGCTACCGCCTCACTCTTGGCACGTACGACGCGCCGGAGCTGGCGGCGCGCGCGTACGACGTGGTTGCATGGTGTTTCCGTGGTCTACGACGCGACCTCAACTTTCTAGGGGTGGAGTCCCTCGGGGAGGCGGAGCTCCTCACGCCACCTTTGCGCCTCCTCGACAATGATGATCGTCGCCACCATCGCCAGGTGCAACGCCGGCTCGCCATCGCGAGCGCGACGAGCTGCTGATGGGCGAGTGGAGGGCAAGTTACCCGAGCAATGTCATCGCTGAGGAGGTGTTCTTCAACGAGCCGAAGTGGCAGAGGAGGAGAGACCGACACCATCGTCGGGAGATCGCCGAGCGGGAGATCGACAACCCCAACACGACGTGGGCGCGAAGATGATGTGAGGTGGGATGATGTCTGGACTGCGACCACCTCCGATGACGTCGGGACTGCGACCACCTCCGACGATAAGTAGAACTAGTCGTTTTATCTATTTTTAGTGTATTTTCAATGCATTTTGTAGATCTTCTAATTAATCTATGTAGTATAAAATATGTTTCTGGCGTTGTAAAATAACGCTTTCGCCGAGGACGTTTTTCAAGCGAGCCGCGTGCGTTGCGAAATAGAGGCTCCGTTGGAGGAGATTTTGGCGCAGCCTGCGCAAACAGTTTGAAGCGCGCAGCTAGCATCTTTGCAGGGCGCCGAAATATGAGATGCTCTAAGAGCATCTCCAACAGCCGCGCTATATTTTGGCGCGGTATACGTCCCTCCGAGCGCTCTGTAAACATTTACCGCGCGATGCCCAGACTTTTCCCCCATCGGAGGCGCTAAACTAGAACGACTTCGTGAGCGCTAAAAGTGTTCCTTCGCCGGACGCTCCATTATACAACGCCACAAACACATTTCATAGTTAACTTAACATTGCAAATAGATAGAAAATACAGCGGTACACCGCAACAAACTACCCTACTCCTACTCCTTGTCGAGAGAGTCCCAGAAACTAGACGACAGAGTCGTCGACGACACCGGAGTGGATGTCCAGTCGAAGGAAGAGGAAGAAGACACGACTATCGTCGATGGGCCGGCGCCGTTTTTCTTCTCCTCCTTCTTTCTCGCCGCCTTCTAATACGTCTCCAACGTATCTATAATTTTTGATGCTCCATGCTTGTTTTTACACAATTTGCCTATTGTTTCGTTACACTTCGTGGCACTTTTATGCATTTTCCGGAACTAACCTATTAACGAGTTGCCACAGTGCCAGTTCCCTGTTTTCTGCTATTTTTGTGTTTCAGAAGTGATACACAGGAAATATTCTCGGAATTGGACGAAACAAGTTCCTGAAGTCTTATTTTACCCGGAAGCTTCCAGAGATCCAAAGAGGAGTAGGAGGGGGGCCACCAGGGCCCCACACACAGGGGTGGCGCGGCCAGGCCCCTGGCCGCGCGAGCCCCATGTGAGGGCGCCTGGCTGTCCCTCTGACGACGCCCCTTCGCCTATATAAAGCCTCGGGACGGAAAACCCTAAAAGAGTCGGCGAAATTTCCAGAACAGTTCTGCAGCGCCGCCGCCGTCGAAGCCAAATTTTGGGGGACAGAAGTCTCTGTTCCGGCACCCTGCCGGGACGGGGAAGTGCCCCCGGAGCCATCTCCATCGGTCTCCATCGCCGTCTCCGCCGTCTCCATCGACCTCACCACCATCTCCATCAACCTTGCTGTCTCCTATGATGAGGAGGGAGTAGTTCACCCCCGGGGCTGAGGGCTCTACCGGTAGCTATGTGGTTCACCTCTCTCTCCCATGATGTGATCTTTATGTGATCGTGAGCTTTGTATCATGTTGAACAAGTAGATGTTATTATTCAGATATTATGTGTACTCTAGTGGTATTATTAAAGTAATCTATTCCTCCTGCCATGGTGTAACGGTGACAGTGCGTGCATCATGGTGGTACTTGGTTTAGGCTATGATTGTGATCTCTTGTGGATTATGAGAATAATTATTACTATGATAGTATTGAAGTGATCTATTCCTCCTTTCATGGTGTAATGTTGACAGTGTGTGCACCGTGTTAGTACTTGGTCTAAGTTGCAACAATATATATCTTGAGTTGTGCTTTGATTTGGATATCTCTATGAGTGGTGTTTGTCAAGTACTTGATGAACTTTAAGGGATGCTTCTGTAGCCACTACACAATGATTAGTGTTATTCAATAGGAGAGTAATTCAGAGTACCATAGTGGAGAGAAGTTGTTTATTTGTTCAATCATGTTATATTTGTTGGGAGTGTGTCCACTAGTGAAAGTATGATCCCTAGGCCTTGTTTCCAAGCATTGCACACCGTTTACTTGTTGTTTTGTTACATGTTTGCTCGCAGCGATTTTTTTATTCCAGATTGCATTTACTACTTATAATCATCTATACCACTTGTATTTCACTATCTCTTCGCCGAACTAGTGCACCTATACATCTGACAAGTGTATTGGGTGTGTTGGGGACACAAGAGACTTTCTGTATCGTAATTGCAGGGTTGCTTGAGAGGGATAGCTTTGACCTCTTCCTCCCTGAGTTCGATAAACCTTGGGTGATCCACTTAAGGGAAACTTGCTGCTGCTCTACAAACATCTGCACTTGGAGGCCCAACAAGTGTCTACAAGAATAGAAGTGCGTAGACATCAAGCTCTTTTCTGGCGCCGTTGCCGGGGAGGTAAGGTAAAAGGTACTCGCATCCTCCTGTGTGAGTGCTCGGAGTTATTTCCTTTAGATTCTGCAATTACATCTTTTTGTTTCTTGTTTTTATTTTCACTAGTTAGGCTTAATGGAAAACAAAGAGTTCTTTAGTCTTTTTCCTGATTTTAGATTTGAAGAGAAAATTGAAAATCATTTGGAGCTTATTTCGCATAGCAATGTTATTAGTACGAATGCTTTGAATACCGTTAATGCTAATGCTATAGAAAAGTCTAAGCTTGGGGAAGCTGGTTTTGTTAAGTATGATATTTTTAGTTCCCCAGCTTTAGTGGAGAAAATTTGCTCTGATGATATTTTATCTCCCATATGTGATGTTCCTTCTTATGATGATATGTTTGAAGAATATGCTTTGCGAAATAGCTGTCCTTTAGCTTGTAATGATACTAAACCTCTAGTTTATGATGGCTATGATGATGAGTATAATATTTTCAGTTCACCTACTATTGAGGATAAAATTAGTTATGATTACAATATGCCTCCTATTTATGATGATTAGGGTGATGAGAATAATTATTCTGTTGAATCAGCTCCTACTACTATTGTTCCTGTGGTGAGTATTAATTCTTTTATGCATGTGGCTCATGATAGAGATGCTTTATGTGATAGTTATATTGTTAGTTCTATTCATGATGCTACTGAAAGTTATTATGAGAGAGGGAAACATGGTTTGATGGATCTCAACAATATTAAGTTTCCCCTCTTTATGTTGCAAATCTTGAAGTGGCACTTGTTTTATCTATCCATGCTTGCTACTATGTGCCTCGTTGATTTATTTTCTTACAAGATTCCTATGCATAGGAAGTGGTTCAGATATAAATGTCTTTCACATTTGCTTTTTGATGCTCTCTTTTGCTTTAAGTTTTTATATTGCGCCTTTGCCTCAAGCTCTTATATGGCGCCTACATGAGCATCTTTGCAAATTACTGCGCCTAGCTCAAAGGCGTTAAAGAAAAGCACTCTTGGGAGATAACCCATTGTTTTATTTTCAGTACTTTTTCTTTTATTTGAGTCTTGGAAGTCATTACTACTGTAATGACCGCTCCTTATCTTGTTTATTTCGTTTTTGTGCCAAGAGAAGCCTCTAATTTGAGTGAGGTAAAGATTTGGGGATGTTGCTGTCCTGAAACTGTTTTCGGTGCTGCACCGTAAAAATTCGTATAAATTCTCTGTATATCTTTTGGACCTGCGATTTCTTGTGCATATGCCCCAGGTTATATCCAAACTTTTGTTAGTTGAACACTTTTTGATTTGAGCAACAGACAACCCCTCAAAAATTCGACCTTTGTCAGTTGTTCTGTTTTGACAGATTTCTGCCAATATTTGTGTTTGCCACTTTATCGCTTTCTTTTGAGTTCTTTTGATCATGGAACTTTTGGGGAAGTTGCTACAGTAGTATTTGCTATATATGTGGTGGTTTTGAGTTGAAACCTGAAGCAAAAAGGGTTGATTCATTACTATGCTTACACTAATGTTGCTAATAGAATTGTGTTTAGTTTTGTATGAAGGAAGTTTTCAAGTGTAGGGATTGGAGAATGATGAGATGAGTTGAAGAATGGACAAAAGCTCAAGCTTGGGGATGCCCATGCATCACCCCAAGAAATATCCAAGAAGTAAAAGTGTCAAAGCTTGGGGATGCCCCCGAGGCACCCCTTCTTCATCGGCAAAAATCGGGTCACCTTTCAAGACACTATATTTTTATTGCTTCATGCACTATGCATTTTTCTTGAAGCGTCAGTTGTTTTAGTTTTCATAGTTAGTTTTGTTTTGTTTGCTGTAATAAATGGTTAGATCACATCATGTTTCTTTTGGAGGAGATGAACTCGCTTTTCATTTGCCAAGAACGCTCTAGTTTTCACTCTTATCAAAAACTGAGTGTTCTTCTTTTTCTGCTACTGCTTTTGGTTTTCCTTTTCACCTTGATTTGCGTTCAGACCTTGTCATATCTTTTCATCAAGGTGTATTTTTGCCTCTGGTCTTTATTGGTTTTCATCAAAATAGGTGCTTACAAAAAATTTGAATGGTGTTGGAAAAGAGAAAAAGCTTTATGCAAAAAAGTGGTACAAGAAGGAGCTTGTGTAGACTGCGGCTTAGGCTTTTGCATGTCGTGCTTGATGTCTTTTTGATAGTATGCTTAGTGATTTTGCTGTAGCATGATTTGTCTCAAATAACTGAGATTGCTTAATGAGCCTTTGAAAAAATCATGCGTTGTTTTTATTATATGGAAGCATTTATTTGGTTTTCTCCTTTGATGCTTTATTTGGGTTGACTTGGCACATGCTTACACTATGTTGACTACAAAATAAGTTGCCTATAGCCTCTATGATCATTTAGTTTTTGACTTTTGATGCCATCTTATGCTTCTTTTAATGTTGCTTTGTCACTTTGCATGATTATGGCCGTTATTGCTCTCTTAGTTGGTCGCTCCCAGTCTTTTGCTAGCCCTCATTTTGTACTGAGTATGAGCTCTACTCGTGCATCCAACTCCCAAAAACCAAGTTTGCCATTGTGTCCACTATAAACTCCTATGCATGGTATTTGTAAGCCATTCCAAAGTAAATTTTCATGTGCTACCTTTCAAAAACTTTCAAAACACTTCTCGTTTTGTGCCACTGTTTTTAGCTCATGGGGACGTAGTGGTCGGATTTGCTATCTTCCATATTGCTAATTCCAAAAAGAAAAAAAAAGAGAAAAAAAGAAAAAAAAAGCACTCCTCCATGGTATGTGAATGTTGGTGGGCACCCGATGAAATCGGTTAGCCATGGTTTGAGAAAGGAAAAAAAGGTGGGGAGGAGTGCCAAGCTTTATAAAAGAGCACAAAAGTGCCAATCTGTCTCTCAAAAACTTGCTTCATTTTTGTATGGAAGATAGTAAGAACCCCATTGCCAGTTGTTGACAAAGACAACCACCTCTCAAAACCAATTTTTTTATCTCTCTGTTTTACAAATGAAAAGCTCTAGCACATGTTTAATCACTGCTTCCCTCCGCGAAGGGCCTTTCTTTTACTTTTATGTTGGGTCACCACCTTCTATCTTTATGCACCATTAGGAGAGCATAATTGTCATTCTGAGTATAATGTGCATTGTCCCAAAGTTTTCATTGATTGATTCATGACTATGGTTTCACTTGTTCTTAAATTATTTGTATCTAGTCGCCCTCTTAAACTTGAAGGTGTCCTATGCATTTATGTTTTGCTCTCCATGAAGGACAAGCTGAAAACCATTTGTATATTTTTCCTTATGATTTAAATACACGTTTGACTTTCATTGTTTCATTTTCATGATCTTTTGTTTGTGTTCATTTACATGTTATAACATGGTTGCTAAGTTCTTATTGTCAAAGATTATATCTTTCATGCCCATGTTTTAAGTTCTTATGATCCCAGCTCACAATGCTTACATATATGATCAAGATTGTGTAGGTGCATGTCACCTCAAAAATTATTCTTTTGTTATCACTTACCTACTCGAGGACGAGCAGGAGTTAAGCTTGGGGATGCTTGATACGTCTCCAACGTATCTATAATTTTTGATGCTCCATGCTTGTTTTTACACCATTTGCCTATTATTTTGTTACACTTCGTGGCACTTTTATGCATTTTCCGGAACTAACCTAATAACGAGTTGCCACAGTGTCAGTTCCCTGTTTTCTGCTATTTTTGTGTTTCAGAAGTGATACACAAGAAATATTCTCGGAATTGGACGAAATAAGTTCCTGAAGTCTTATTTTACCCGGAAGCTTCCAGAGATCCGAAGAGGAGTAGGAGGGGGGCCACCAGGGCCCCACACACAGGGGTGGCGCGGCCAGGCCCCTGGTCGCGCGAGCCCCGTGTGAGGGCGCCTGACTCCCCCTCTGACGACGCCCCTTCGCCTATATAAAGCCTCGGGACGGAAAACCCTAAAAGAGTCGGCGAAATTTCCAGAACAGTTCCGCAGCGCCGCCGCCGTCGAAGCCAAATTTCGGGGGATAGAAGTCTCTGTTCCGGCACCCTGCCGGGACGGGGAAGTGCCCCCGGAGCCATCTCCATCGGTCTCCATCGCCGTCTCCGCCGTCTCCATCGACCTCACCACCATCTCCATCAACCTTGCTGTCTCCTATGATGAGGAGGGAGTAGTTCACCCCCGGGGCTGAGGGCTCTACCGGTAGCTATGTGGTTCACCTCTCTCTCCCATGATGTGATCTTTATGTGATCGTGAGCTTTGTATCATGTTGAACAAGTAGATGTTATTATTCAGATATTATGTGTACTCTAGTGGTATTATTAAAGTAATCTATTCCTCCTGCCATGGTGTAACGGTGACAGTGCGTGCATCATGGTGGTACTTGGCTTAGGCTATGATTGTGATCTCTTGTGGATTATGAGAATAATTATTACTATAATAGTATTGAAGTGATCTATTCCTCCTTTCATGGTGTAATGTTGACAGTGTGTGCACCGTGTTAGTACTTGGTCTAAGTTGCAACAATATCTATCTTGAGTTGTGCTTTGATTTGGATATCTCTATGAGTGGTGTTTGTCAAGTACTTGATGAACTTTAAGGGGTGCTTCTGTAGCCACTACACAATGATTAGTGTTATTCAATAGGAGAGTAATTCAGATTACCATAGTGGAGAGAAGTTGTTTATTTGTTCAATCATGTTATATTTGTTGGGAGTGTGTCCACTAGTGAAAGTATGATCCCTAGACCTTGTTTCCAAGCATTGCACACCGTTTACTTGCTGTTTTGTTACATGTTTGCTCGCAGCGATTTTTTATTCCAGATTGCATTTACTACTTATAATCATCTATACCACTTGTATTTCACTATCTCTTCGCCGAACTAGTGCACCTATACATCTGACAAGTGTATTGGGTGTGTTGGGGACACAAGAGACTTTCTGTACGTAATTGCAGGGTTGCTTGAGAGGGATAGCTTTGACCTCTTCCTCCCTGAGTTCGATAAACCTTGGGTGATCCACTTAAGGGAAACTTGCTGCTGCTCTACAAACCTCTGCACTTGGAGGCCCAACAAGTGTCTACAAGAATAGAAGTGCGTAGACATCACCTTCCTCACGGCCTTCTCCTCCCTCTCCTTCTTCCTCGCCGCCGACTTCGCTCGGTGCTCCTCGTGGTCGGCCTTCTTCGCCGCCTTCACCGCCGCCTTCTCCTCGGCCTTCTCGGCGTAGAAGGCCTCCATCGTGACGACGTCCTCCGGGAACTGCTTGCGCCACTCGAGGCGGAGGCACTCGTCGCGCTCTGCGATGACGAGCCGTTGCTCGAGCTCCCACTGGCGCTGCTCGCGCATGATGGCCGGAAGTGGCGGCGCGAGCATCTCCGCCTATTGGCGCGTCGTCACGTCGTCGAAGTTCATCGACCGGCGCGAGCGGCCGAGGCGCCAGGCGACCGCGTCGTACGCGCGCGCCGCCTCGTGCGCCGTCTCGAACGTGCCGAGCCCGATGCGCTCGTCGCTGCTGCGGGTCTCGGCGTAGAAGGTACCATTCGGGCGCGCGCGGACGCCGCGGTAGCCGGAGCTCGAGCGGCGGCAGGGCGGCATCTCGTCGGCGGAGAGGTGGTGCGGTGCGAGGGAGAGCGAGGAGGGCGGCGACAATGTGAGGTGGGCGGCGCGGAGGAGAGTGAGCGACACGCGGGGCGCGGTGGTGAAGTTTTCGTGGTGGTTGCGCGCGTGGCGTTAAATAGGGTGCGCGGCAGCCGGAGCGGCAACTTTACCGCGGACGATGACGCAAAAGCGTGCGCGCGGCAAAAGTTTTCGGCGCCGCGGCATTTTCCCGAGTCTACTGGAGGAGCGCGCGGGTTCTCCCGCGCGACAAATCGGCGGTTAATTTGCCGCGCGGGGATTTTGGCGCGGCTCTAAGGCCATGTATAATGAGAATGCTTAGAGAGGGTGCTTACAAAAATAAACCAAACGTTTTGTTAAGCATTGATGCTTATTTGTATAGGAGAGGTGCTTAGTTAGGCATCTGTCTAGTCTATATAGGCACTGGTGCTTAACAAAAACCTATTTATTTACCTAAGCACCTTCCTAAGCACCCATTGTAGATGCCGTAAGAAGGCTTCTTTTGAGCGTTTCCGGCGCCAAAGGGAAACCGCCAAGTCATTTTCCCGCGCGCGCTCTGCTCTCCGACTCCTCCAACAGTCCAACTCCCATGGCGGCGGCGGCGCCCGTGGCGAATCAAGCACAGGCCGTGCTCCGCAGCCGCCTATGCGACCCGGCCTTCGTCCACTCCCCTCTCAGATCCTCGGCCGACACCAACTACAGGTGAACCAAATCTGCCCCACTGCGCCAAACAGCATCGAACTCATCTGTAACTGTTCCCATGGCATTGTATTGCGCAGTAAGCTGAAGTACCTCGTGGCCAGCTCCGTCTCCGAGGCCTGCAACAACTCCGTCCTCCTCCTTGGACCCCGCGGCTGCGGAAAAGGAGCGGTGAGTCTTTTTCTTTCTCGTCTCCCCTTCCGCGACTTGCCGGAGTGCAGGGGCTGTGTTCGATGAAATGTGCATGTGCGCAGTTGGCACTACGTGTGGGTTCTGTCGTGCAGAGGCCCAAGCTTTGACTACCTTCCGAAATTATATAGCTCTGTCGAATTTGTTTGTTCCCAGTTGGGGAACTCAGGTTTCATTTCTTTACAGGTGCTCGACATGGTTCTGGAGGACCTGAAGAAGGAACATCCTGATATGATATCCGTGGTATGGCTCCAATGTGTTGCTCCTCCATATGTACCTCATTAAGTCAAAACCCAAGCGATGCTTTAGCTGCATTTCACAAAAAAGAACCTGCTTTGGTGAAGCTTGTGTAATACTGTGAGGGTTACAAAATAGGAAGTTTGTCTAAGAAAGCTTTAGTGAATGATCTGAAGAGATTTTAAATAGAGAAATGCAAAATTCCCTCACAGCCCATTTTTTCGGTTCGATGTGCTTCAGACCACTCCTCTCCTTTTTTACCAAGAGCGATAGCATAGCTCTCAAAGAGGGCAGTAGTGTTCGTTTCATTAAATTTGCGCTTGAGGTGGATAATTGTGTGATTTTTTTTCAGATCAGGCTGAATGGGATGCTACATAGTGATGACAACTGCGCTACGAAGGTAGCACTTCTGCTTACCATTGCAAAGCTCGCTTCTGCTCTTCCTCATTCTTCTATGTCACACCTTGTCAACTCATGATCGTTACTGATTTACTCTGCTCTGTATCTGTTACTTTGCGTTCTTTTCTCCCATCGAGCCACGCTGATATTTTTGCTATTCTATTTTTTGAAGGAAATTGCCAGGCAGCTTTGTCTGGAGCATCAATTGTCATTTTCCAAAATGGTGCATACTCTTCTACTTTTAATTTTACCCAACGATACTCTGCTATTCCGAATGGGCTAAAGGTAGACTGATAGTCTTCTTATTCAGGCTTCTTCAGATGACAACACTGAATTCATGATTGACATGTTACGGTCAGTAATGCATTGAAACGATGAACACTTTTCACTACGAAGTGTCAGTCCTTCAGTTTGTGTATAATTTTATGTGTGCTCATGTATTTTCTCTTATGTAGGGAGTGTGGACTAGCTCACAAGACAGTAATATTCGTCCTGGAAGAGTTTGACCTTTTTGCCCAGGTTGAAATGAATATATGCCTTTGTTCTTGTCCCACACTTAATTCTTAACTCCTGCCCATTTAATTGAATATCAGCAGCATAACTTCATAAGATGCTTTGTACTACCGCTACTGACATTTTTACATGAGAGGATGGCTGATATTCATGATGTCCTATTACAGGGGAAGCAGCGGTTACTCTATAGCTTACTTGATGCGATGCAGACTCTTACATCACAAGCTGTTGTCATTGGTATGAGTTGCCGATTGGTATGGACCAGCGTTTCCCCTGCTTTAGTCACATTTTCACCAAGCAAGTTGGCAAACTATTTCTAGCGAATTAAGTTATGTGTATGATGCACGATGATATGAATGTTACCGTCAAATTCTTACTTTGTTTGTAAGAATAAGTGTAGTGCAGCAGCATACTTAACATGCAGTTCGACAGTATTGCACTAGCACTGAAATTGGATTGATTTGCCTCGTATTTTTCTATCAGCAAATAAGGGCGCGCTAGATACATTGAAGAAGGATTGAAGTCGCTCATAACTTAACTAGGACTTCTGTAGTTCCATAGGAAACCTCCAATTTTCTTTATCAGCAACATACTGGAAAAAATTCACTCGGGGCATTGTAATTGCGCTTTATTTTGTAGGATGCGGATCAACTGCTAGAAAAAAGAGTTCGGTCCCGCTTCTCTCACAGGAAGCTTCTATTTGTTCCTTCTTCATTGGATGATATACAGAGGTCTGTTTTGTGCTTTCACACTTTCTCTTCTTCCAGCGATAAGATGCACTGTTCACCTACTTCTCTTCTTGAAACGACTTCTTAATAGTTGAAGTACTACAGGTTAATGGAACATCTGCTAATGCTAGACAAAGAATCGAGCTTACCAACAAGCTATATTACAGAGTACAATTCAAGACTTACTGTATCCTTTGTGTCAATGTTACCTTTCACCATATATGCTGGCAAGACCCATTCGTCACAGTTTTAAAGTTTGTTCTCTGGTAATACTTAAGACACATGATCATGTTAAAAAATAAAAAATCTGCTCTCTTTAGAGTAAGGTCTATGTTTGATATATGATCATGCTAAAAGAACTAAAGAAGACATGATGAGGACTGTGGAATTGTCACTTAGACTGAACAGAACTATATGTGGTAATGATATTTATTCCAAGAAGTTGCCTTAAAGCATAATTCTGTTGTACCATTGTGGCAAAACAAATTGTGTTGAACTTCTGTTATCCTATATGCCGTAGAGCATTTTTGGCAGTAAGAAATTTAATGGAATTCTCAACTCTCTCACGGATGCAGATGCAACTACCAGCAACATCCTAAGATTTCTGTAGGTTTTTTCAGCAGTTCCCTTGGTCCTTTTCCTCATCACAGTTTCAAAATTTTGGTTATTAGCTAAATGTGAAATTGTTCAGTTTCAGAGTGGTGTCATATATGGACATGGAATCTGGACTTCTTCCAACGGAATGCTTTACGAATGCGCTTTCCTCCATGCAGAGGCAACCCAAGATGGACAGTTTGCAAGGTCTACTTCTTGAGTAGGCCTGAACTTTCTGTACTTAGACTAGCACTAGTCCTAAGATGAAAATTATACAAATACAACTCCAAAGGCAGCTCTTTACAAAGTATCATTTCAAACGGCACAGTTTTATTCTCGAACACACATCTAAATGCATGTCATTTTGTTTGAAGGAGAGCGTTAATGCATACAACTGGTAGCAAAACAAATCAGAAAAGAAGCTAGCTCCACAGAGAAACAAACAGCTAGATAGCTAAGAAAACTATCAACAAAGAAACCATGTTTCGCTTGCTACCCAGCAAGAAATATCAACGTGTTAAACTGTTGCTCTGAGCTCACTCTCATTTATCATTTTGTATTCAGTATATTACACTGGAATAGTGCAATAGCATCATGTCGATCCCACTACATTTTGATGGCAGATCTGTCGATTTTGGAACTGTACATTCTTGTATGCATGAATAGACTAGAAGATAAGGAGCAAAATTCGTACAACTTCAACAGTATAATGAAAGGTATAATTTGCTCTTCTCCCTTTGAAATCAGCCCTGGACAAAAAACTGACGGTTGATGAACTGGTTGTCTGTTAGAATACAGATCTATACAAGATGCCTACAAAACTTCTGATAAGTATGCAATCACTGTTTGCTTTAGGGTAAGCATGGGCATTATCTAGTATTATTGATACTTATACTGTATTAAATGTACAAAAAGTTAACATGTTTCATTGCTGCAGGCTTTTGAACATCTCTTGGACCGCGAGTTGATTACCTTTGCAGACTCCAAAGGGAGAAATGTGGCGCTTGAATATCGGCCTGTCAAACTTCTGATATCTTCTCACGAGCTCGCACAATCCCTCAAGTTAAACACTACCTGCCCTGTGAGTCACTGTCCACATGATTTCACCACAACCATTTTCCTCTATTCTGTCTCACCATTTATTTCTCAGTATGAAGAGATTAATGGTTGCTGCAGTTTGTGAATGATGGCGTTTCTATATTTGTTTTTGCTTTTCAGGCTGTACTGCAGAAGCTGCTTGACCGTGAAAGATACATGTAGAAGTTCATATGTGTTTGCTGAAGTTGTGGTACAGTTTCAGTGTTGCTGGTGGGCTTTGTTACACCAGAGCAAATTCGTTGTCAGGTGTTTACAGACTGCATGCGGGAACATGACATCCTCTTGTTTGGATGTTTCATAATGAAATGGGTCGTGTGATGTTTTTTCTTTCTGCTATGAGATGCCAATTTCAGCTCTGATGTCTTCTTTTTTTCCTTCTGTATTCTGTTCTGTCATTGGGTTTTTATTTTATGGAAGGAGCTCATCACCCGAGTGCGTCGTTTTGGCACACGGGCTCCCTGGAGCACCTTTTTTGAACATCCAAAAAAATTCAAATTTCAAAGCTTCAAAAATTCAAAAAAAAAACCTGGATGTAGCCAACTATATACATTACGATTGTGCAAATTTATAATGCGAAATACATTGTATTCTGTTCTAAAAAAAACACAGACGTGGGAGCATAAACGATGTCGTTTTTTTTCTTCCAAAATTTGTCCAGTTTGTCTTTTTTTCTGAGCCTACACACCAAGGTATTTTGTATTAAAAATTTGCACGATCGTAGTGTATACAGTTGGCTACATTTAGATTTTTTTTAAAGCTTTGAAATTTGAATTTTTTTATGTTAAAGAAACCAGGCTCCCCAGGAGCCGTGGAGATAATAGCATTTTCCGCTCATCACCCCCATTCTTTCCTCAACATAACTGACCCTAAATCTCTGATTTAATTAGTGAAATCCCTCCATCCCTCTTTTAGCTTTTGTGCTAAGTTAAACTTTTTAAATTTTTGACCAACTTTATAAAAAAGTAACAACATACTGTATACCATAAAAACAGGTATATTACAAAACTACATTTCAATACGTATCTAGTGATACTAACTTTGTGTTATAAATGTTTCTGTGTTTCATGCAAAACCAAAATGCCATAAAACAGGTTGTTTTGTGCTAGTAGTCTGAACTGTTTAGGGTGCGACAACCTAGCGGTCTCCTTCCTCTGGCGGCCCCTCGATTCGTTGAGAGAACCGAGCAGATCAGCGGGGACATGGCGTCGGCCGGCGGCGGGATCTCCGACGAAGTGCCTATCTTCCACGTGGAGAACCTCACCAGCAACGTCAAATCAATCAACTACAGGTTCCTCCCTTTCGTTTCTCCCTATCAAATTTTGGGATTCGATCTGCTCTAGTCAAATCAATCAACCTCACCAGCATGTCCGTATCACTTCAAATTTTGCACGGGATTTGTGCGACCTGGTGAGCGTAGGGTTAAGCTAATACTTGTCTCGATGCAACCCCGCAAATTTAGATTTGTTGTATCACCGAGAATTTTGGCAACGCAAGTGGAAGAGAGATATACTTCAATTATATTATAAAATTTACCACAGGTTCAGTTGATGTGTTTAATTTTTTTTTTTTTTTGCGAGGATGTGTTTGATTTATGAATCCTGCGTGCAACGCTTCAGTGAAATATAACTGAAGCTCCTCAGATTGTAAGGGAAATTAGGAATGTTCTATGTTGGTTGAACTGAGGAATAGACTGAACAAATGAGTACTGCAACCCTAGGTTAAATCTATAAAAGTGCAATAGAACACCTGTTGAATGTTTACACTTGTTATGGTAGTTCCTACCCGGAAGATTCAGGAAACACAATACCGCTTCTCTCGCGTCCCGAGTCGCGCCCCCCCCCCCCCCCCCCCCCACGCGGGCGACCGGGACAAAACCCTAGCCGCTGCCCAAGGTCGTCCCTCCCTCCATCCTCTCCCGCCGTCGCCGGCGAGCGCCGTCGGGCAAAGCCCGGGCGGTGCCGGTGGTGGCGGGCTTCTCCTTACCCGGCACAGTTTCCTTCTCGCGGGAGATCGGTTCTGCGGCGGTGCGACATGGTGATACGACGAGCTTGATCAGAGGCAGCTCGGTGTTGGCGAGGGCGTGGCTTGTCATTGGGCGACATGGCAGTGGTGCCTCTCCCGGCGGTGGCGCGCAGGCCTCGGCCGGCGCCCGGCTCGGAAAGGAGATGCAGCGGTGGCGCGGCGGCGATGGTGGTAGGGGCGGCTCGGGGTGCAGGTCGACGGCGCCATGGTAGCCTAGCTGCAGCAGCGCGGATGTGGGCCAGACCTAATCTGATTTTGGCCTAGCTAGGCCAGATGTGGGCCAGACCTAATCTGGGCCTAATCTAGGACTAATTAGCACTGCGTCCGGACGGCACTCACCATAGGTGACAGAGGGCAGTCCCCCTCCACTAGGCTGCCGGGTGGCTCGATGCCTGCAAGCCCGTGTTAGATCTATCCGTGCTACTCGTTGGTTGTGCGGTGTCACGTTGTTTGGAACTTTGGCTCAAGTTCGTGGATGCCGGGGTGGCGCCCCCGGAGGGTGGACTGCGTGGACGGCTCTACGGTGAGCGATGTGGCGGTGGCGGTGGTGGTCTCTCTCTTCGGTCATGTGGATGGCGTGGAGCGGACAATGGGGGATCCAGGTGTTGGCGGCGCTTCGGCTTCGGCAGCTCCCAGATCACGGTTCGGAGGCCTAACTCGAGGACAACGGGCTGTTGAGTTCTTGGGAGCAGTGTGAGGATTTTTCCGGGCGAAAGCTCAGCGCCTCGGCGCCAACGGCGGTGACGCCTGCGGGTGTCATAACCCTCATGGGGGAGTCGTTGTGGTTATCCTCCCCGCGATATGGCTCCGGGTGAAAACTCTTGACCTCTCAGTCTCGATGGTGGCGGCGCCTTGCGTCGGTCGTCGTTGTGGAGCCCCGATACGACTCGGTTTCGTTTCTTTGTTTTCGTAGTTTTGGTTTTCCTGTGTTTTCCTGTTCTTTATCTTTGATCTGCTTGTAAGAGGTTCTCCTCTCCACCTTATATCAGATCGGCCGTTGTGGCTTTACTTATAAAGCGGGGTGAAAGCCTGTTTTGAGGAGTTCCTACCCTGAATAACAGTAATCATGAACATGGAACTCCCTTAGGATTCAAGAGTAAATTAGGTTATCCCACTTGCAAATTAGATAGCATGAAAATGAAATCACATCTGTGATTAGAGGTGCTAACCAACCAGATCTGTCTAATTAAAAGGTATTTTCGTCAGTTCACATCACCTCGGCCTGTTGGCCCATCCGTTCATTGGGACTTCCACCAGCACAGAGCCATGAGCTGCCCCACCTCCCTACTAGTTCTCCCCTAGCACCAGCACACCGCCACCGCCACTCGGATTCTTCCCTAGAGCCCCGCCGCATGACCTCCTGCAAACCTGTTGTGGGACCCCGCAACCAGCCATGACCCCCGCGCCGCACCCGGTCTCGAAGAATGTCGCCGCCTCCTCAGTCCGACCTCCTGAATGCCTGCAACTTGGACTTCACCGCACCCTCAGTGCTCTTTCTTCAACGCCATGGACGGTTCTACCTCTAGCGCCATTCAGTGACATCCTCCTCCAACACTGCGCTCCTTTACCTCTGATGCGCCACCTGCTCCATGGCCTTAGAAAGGCATGTTCTTCACTTTAATCTGGGTAACAACAACTCAACAAGTATTTAGAGGTAGTCTAGCAGCATCAAATAGGAACAACCATATATGAGCTCAGTTAGCATTTGGCTAGCTTGTTTGGTCTTCACCCTTTTTTATGAGATATGGCAGTGTCACAGAAATCAAATTAATGTCTGTGTGCTGGGGGTAGATCATCTACAATTGCATTGTAAGCTATTGTCACATAGTAGTTGAAAATGGCAGTAACATCGTGCGAAGAAGTACTAAATGGATCATTCGTAATCATCAGCGTGCTATCGGTCTCATTGGCTGCTATCACTATATCAGATCATCAATCAACATCATATTTATCTTGGGGCTGACATATTTGGAGGGGACACCCATTGATGTGTTGACATGTACTGAATGAAAAGTTTTCTGGAGCCGAATAATAGCTTCAATATATTCGCCTGAAAGAGTTATTTGTTCTGTTCTTGTGGTAAACACTTTCCAGATCGGATCAAGTGCTGTTATCCTGGATGCATATTCATGCATTTTTCTTTGAGTTAACATACTATTCTCCACTCTTTAGGGCATACCACTTCTCCGGTGAGCAAGGTATGTATGGCTATGTGAGATGTCATATATGGGAAATACGTAAAATTTGGACACATACCTCGTATATATGCTCTCTTATCCAAACTGGAAGAACTAGGAATATGTTGTTACCTCAAAGCAAAATGCATTAAGATGCGTCAAGCGTTAATAAATAAGGTTTATAATAATAACATTTGATCCTATTCGAAAAAGCTTTACCATGGAAACAAAAAAAATAACTCTTTTATGTGAAGTTGTTGAAGCTATTACTGAGCGCCATAACTATGGTCAACCTTTTCAGTCAGTAATCTGTACATGTCGGCACATCAATGGACACCCACTCCAATTTTGCCAAACTTAAGACAAATATGATATTCATTGATGATCTGAGACCGATGGTACCGCTGATTATGATTTTCTTAGAATGGTTCTTTTAGTACTTCTTGGGAAGTTTCAACTAGATGATCTACACCAAGCACAAAACATTAACTGGATGGATTTCTTTGACACTACCATATCTGATTTTCAATCTCATAAAAAATGAAAAAGGTGAAGGCCAAACGAGCTAGCCAAATGGCAACTTAGCTCTGCTCCAGATCCGTGCTGCTGGATTACCTTTAAATATACTTGTTGAGTTGCTGTCATCCAGATTAAATTGAAGAAAACACTTTTATGAGGCCATGGAGGAGGTACAGGATGGCGATGTTGGAGGAGGATGTCATTCGATGCAGAATCAGGCGTGACATTGAAAGAGGAGCACCAGGGGCGCAAAGTCCAGGCCGTGGGCCTGCAGGAGGTCCAGTCGCGGAGCCCTGAAGAAAGAGTATTGGTAGTGGCGGACAGGAGCTCGCCGTGTAGCTGTGTTCGATATTAGGCATGGCATTGGGGGCGGGGCAGATTGCGGAGGTCGCACAGCGAGGCGCTGGAGGAGAGTCTGAGTGGTGGCCTCTCACGCTAGTGCTAGGGAACGGGAGAATGAACGGAGGAGCGGGCCGAGGTGATGTGAGCAGACTGAAATAACCTTTAATTAGAGAGATCTGGTGGATTAGCACCTCTAATCACAGCCAGTGATGTGCTTTAACTGTTGTGCAAAACTGTCGAAAAGCATGGTAGGATTCAAATTCTATTATTCTCAAACTCTTTGAGAACCTGGCTTGCAATTTTACGCACTTAATAATGTTTGACAGATCATTTCTACACTGAGATTTTTCCTAACTGTAAGGATTTTTTTCTGCCTTACAGTCATATATTTTTGTCAATCATTAGTGGAGTTGTTGCTGGAATCTGGGGATTCGCAGGCTTGACGGGATTTGTGTTCTACTTGCTTATAATGATGGTGGCATCTCTTGGGTTTTTTATGAAGGCTAAATTTTCGGTTCATACCTACTTCGATAGTTGGAACAGGATTTTAATAGAAGGAGTGACTGGTGGACTTATGGTAAGCCTTGCTAGAGCTGTGATGGTGCTCTTTATCTTTGTCGAACTTCAATAACATAGTCAGTATGTCCGGACAATATCTTGCAGCACCATTGATTTGAATTTATGTTCCTTTTTGGAATAATTTATTCTACATCATTAAGGATAATCTATTATCTATTGTTAGGCTATCATCAAACATAGAACATCCTTCTGACCTACCATTTTGAGAAGACACTTCTACCCACATGGTCTTGTCACTGCAAATATTAGTAAGGGTCTGCTAAGTTGTTAAAAAATGACATCTAGGTGTTTGTGACAGAATACAAATTTTGGTGCAAGCATATTCACATCTCAATGCATACATTTTTACTGGTGGTAAATGTTCTTGAGTTTTGCAGAGTTACTGACCATTTCCCCCCAAAATGTATGGTTGTTATTGCACTACTTCTAGTATTCTAATACCCATGATGCATTATGTTAATATCATATGTTTTATCACTTGGAGATTCTTATCTAAATTTCCATCATGATAATTGGTTTCTTTAGGATATTATGATAATTAGCTCTGTATGCTATTTTCTGTGATGGCCTAACAATTTTTTTCTTCCCTTTTGCAGTCTTTGTGCTTTTTTGGACGTAACCTTCATATCGTAAGTTTTATCGCTGTTCTTAATATTTCCTGTTTTCAATATCATATTTATTGTTCGGTAAATTCGTGGGCTGACATGTTTTAGTTTCATTCACTTGTACACTACAGCAGATAAAGCATTATTATGCGGCCACCAGCCAATCATATATTGCATGAAACGTACCTGAAGTACTGTTTTGTTACTACAACATGGCTAAGTTATAGTAAAATTGCAACGCGTGCCAGTTTCTATGCTTGAGTTAATCCTTAACTATGAGCAGATTTTCATATGATATTGTGCACATCTTCTGAGGGTTGGAGCGAAGAGCTCAGACCAGAGATTAGTTTGGAGAGCTTTAGAGGGTTTCTAATTCTACGAGACTGGATACATGGTTGCGGAGTTTCTCCTTGTCCACATCTTCTAACTGCACAAGCGTAGGGACTATGTTGTTTAGGCTAGTACCATTGTTCTCGATCTTTATGAGCAATGATCATGTATTCATGTGCGGTACTGTAGTGGGCAACTAGGCGTTAGTGCTTCGTCAATTGCCGCACAGGCTGCTGCTGGGATGTGAACATGTAAAAAGATCTTCCTATAAAAGCTTTCGTTTGATCCATCATTTCATACACGCGGGCCATGTACGTCCTACCTTTTTCTGAGATGCCGTGATGATCATGAGGCTACCAACAGAAAATCTTGGTAGTAAAGTAGGATCTCTGAACCTTGAATGTGGAATTTATTCCAAAGCTGCCAGCACTCCATGGTGCGTGCCGAAGAGTTGGAGTTCAACCAGCACTGTGCTACCACGAGATGTACGTGGATCAATCCGACACTTGCACCTGTGCAAGGTTCCAAGTCAAGAGCAACTGAACCACTCACACCATCCAGGAATCCGGATGCGTGCGCCGCAACAATCGCAGTGGAATCGCTTCCCTCAGCTGTCCCTGGTGAGGTTGCTTGCTACCCAGTCCAAAAACCTGTGTTTTTTTATCCCAACTCCGAAGAAGAAGCAGAGAGAGATCGTGTTCTGATTCCAGAGGCGCGGAGAGAAGCGGGGGACCGAGATCGAGCCATGGTTCGGGAGGAGGATCTTGATCTGGTGCTGGTACCCCTGGGACTGGCGGTGGTAGCCGGCTACCACCTGTGGCTCCTCTACGCCATCCTGCGCCGTCCGACCAGCACCGTCGTCGGCCTCAACGCCCTCGCCCGGAAGCGCTGGGTCGCCGTCATCATGGCCGTCGGTACCACCATCCCCTCCCCCCAAAAGTAGTCCATCCCTATTTCAAAGAAAACGCTAACTCGATTATGGGATAATGGAGCAGAACACGGAGAAGAACGGGGTGCTGGCGGTGCAGACGCTGCGGAACAACATCATGGCGTCGACGGTGCTGGCCACGACGGCCATCACGCTCGTCTCCGTCATCAGCGTCTTCATCGGCGCCACCTCAGGCCGCTCCCCGGCCTCGCCCTCCTCGTCGGCGTCGTCGTCGCCGCTGCTGGTGTACGGGAGCAAGACGGGGCAGGTGTTCACGGTCAAGTACCTGTCCATCTCGCTCTGCTTCATGCTCGCCTTCGTCTGCAACGTGCAGGCCATCCGGCTGTACGCGCACGCCAGCTTCCTCCTGGGCCTGCCGCCGCCGCCGCCGGGAGGCGACGAGGAAGGGGCGGCGGCGGAGGACTTGGCGGCGTACGTGGCGCGCACGGTGAACCGCGGCAGCCACGCCTGGTCGCTGGGGCTCCGCGCGTTCTACGTGTCGCTCGCGCTCTTCATGTGGACGTTCGGGCCCATCCCGATGCTCGTCTGCAGCGTTCTCATGTGCGCCTTGCTCTTCTTTCTTGACACGACCAGGGACTATGCCAAGGGGATACGGCACATACACGGTGAGAAGAACGCACGAAAAGATAGCACCGTGTGACTTCTGTGAAATCAATTGTCGTCGGAATAGGATGGTGTACTATTTGGAATTGCTAAATTCATCAAGATTGTTAAGAGGGTTTTATGAGAACTGAGTGCTGGCTCAGTGGCAAGGCTTGCAGGTGTGCAGCCAGTCCACCCGGGTTCGAGTCTCAAGGGAATCGAATTAAAACGAGGTGTTATCTAGCGCGTATAAATTCGCTGTCGGAGAGGTCTCATCTATCTAACAATAAATAGCCAAGGAAGGGAATTTTCCCCGTTGGTCAATGTTTTTTAAGAGGGTTTTGTTTTTTCTAAAAAGGAGTTTGCACCTCCCGCAGAGGTGTATAGGCCCGCGTTCCACAAGACCATGCACCAAAAGCAACACCAGACATGCCGACGACCAACACCGAGAGTAACCTCGTCGCCACACGACACAAGGTCAAGCACCCTCGATGTGAAGAACTCTCGAAGCCGCCGCCCCGACTTCCATCGCTCCGTCGCGCCCTTGCTGGTAATAGCACACCACCATGGCCGCCGGCCACCTGCCCCTCTTCCAGTGAATGATCGGAGATTCGGAGGAGTAGATTCCACGGGCCGGCGATGGTAATCAATAGTGTGGCATCGTGATTACATTTTTGCCCCTCAACTCATGGTACTCCGGAGCGTTTTTTGATGGTACTCCTTACTAGTTATGATGGTGTACTACTTAATCTCTGCCATTAGATTAGAAGAAATGAAGGGCTCATATTAATATCGGGGTACCGTAAAAGTCCTCATTATTAATAAACGGTGTGATGGAATAACGTATCACATCCACGCAACTTGGTGACCTCTGCTGTGCGCTTTTTGAGTTCATGACCCGTTGTTCTAATGAAAAAACAACATGAATTCAACACGAAAGTTGGCGCTCATTAAGTAAAATGTCGCGTTTGATGGCTGTGTTGTATGTTGTCATTCCGTACAATTGGTCTACCTTTACTCCTTCTCCATTCATATTGACCCAACTGCACATAAACAAATGGACCTTAAAAGTAGGTCCATAGTCAAGTTCTCATATCTCCTCTATGTAACCATAGTATGTGTCATTTTTCCCACTCTCGCATGTTGCATCAAAACGGACACCACTGTTTTGGTTGGTGCTCTTTTTATCTTAGGCAATTGTGTAAAATATATTCCCATTTATCTCGTACCCTTGAAAAGTCAATACAGTCGCAGATGGTGTCGCGGCCAACAAGTAGAGCTGATCTCCAATAATGGTGTCATTCATGAGATGTAATTACAACCAAGTGTCGAAAGTCTCCATGTGATTTTCTTTAATCCAGTACACATCCTTCCCCGGGAACTTGGAGCGTACAACATTCATGTGTTCCTCGATATACGGAGCCACGAAGGTAGAACTTTGTAGAACTGTGTAGTGCGCTTGATTCAAAGAATGTCCGTTCCTAAATATCTTTGCTTTCTTTCCTAGCGTGCCTTTTCCACTCAGTCCCCCCTCATACCGTGATCTAGAAACACCAATCGGCTTAAGGTCAGGAAGAAAGTCTACACAGAACCCAATGACCTCCTCTGTTCCATAGCCCTTGGAGATGCTTCCTTCTGGCCTAGCACAGTTACGAACATATTTCTTTAAGACTCCCATGAACCTCTCGAAGGAGAACATATTGTGCAGAAATACAGGACCGAGAATGGAAATCTCTTCGACTAGGTGAACTAAGAGACGCGTCATAATATTGAAGAAGGACGGGGGAATATCAACTCAAAACTGACAAGACATTGGACCACATGTGCAAACCGACAGTTCAGGCAGACTCAAGGCCGTTCCCGAGCGAAAAAATGAACGGAAGGCAGGTGAAGGCAATACTCCAGCCAATGGGACTCTGTGATTCAGCAGGAGTAAGTTACATTAAGTTAGAGCATGTACCAATTTATGAAACTTAAGTTTCAAATTTTATAACTTGCCTGCTGAGTCTATAAATTTTAATTTTTTTATACAGGTTACAAATACATATATTTAAATTTTAACATTCATACTTCGTGATTTTTAAACTCGAAAATACGTCTTCCAAAATATGTTGACTCTTTATTATGGGCCCACCTCCACTTGACCTTCCTATTGCCCTGCATATTGCGTTTAGTTGAACATGTGTTCAAAAAATTCCACCCCCGTTCCTCGACCCTAACTGCATGACGGGTGGTAATGCTTCATCAGAAAAAATAAAAGAAGACAATTTGCGGTGCGTGACAAATTTCTCTCTAGGCTGTGAATAAATTCTTGTATTGCATTTTTGACTTAAAAATTCTTGTAATGCTTACCCGAGTCCATTGAAAAACTATTAGTATCTCTTAAAATAAAGAAAGTAGTTCTACTGCCCGTAGTAAAATGCAGTTCTTCCACCATCTCCCTTCATAACCATTATTCCGTTACATGAGATGATTCATTTAGAAACAACAAGGAATTTCCATGTAGCCTTCAGGACATGAGATGATTCATTTAGAAACAACAAGGAATTTCCATGTAGCCTTCAGGATATTTTTTTCTTTTTTGCAAAATGGGGGAAGCCCCAGCCTCTGCAACAATTGATGCATACATCCCTTTTATTGCAGCAGTTCAGTGGTAACAAAATTAACATGGCTCCGGACCTTGCATGTGCGACAAAGTTATAGCAGAGCACAGAGAAGGTACCGAGTTTATTATTGCTTGTGGGCTGTCTTGAATTTACCTCTTGTTTCTCTCAGGGGGTCTAGGCTTGTGAAACTGCTCGGTTGGAGTTCCAAGCGAGTACTAAATCTGAACCATTAATTCCTATAACTTCATGTATTCACAATGACTAATCTGGTAGTCTCAAAGCACAAATGTGTGGGTTTGATTTCATCCTCCCTTGGTACCTAGACGGCTAGACCCAAACGTGGGTCACTGGGTCGATGGTTGATGTCCTCATCAAAGCTAATATCAGACCATCTATAAATATGCAAGTCCTCAGCAACATTGCCAGTATGAAGCAAACTTGGCACTATGGTTGTAGAGTCCGTCTACCTATATTGAAATATACTAGCTACTCCTTGCACCACAAACACGAGGCGAGTTTTCATATGTGCTAGCTTTGTTGCAGGGTCGACCTCACCTCTTGATGTATGAAGAGGAAACCTTTCAGTTACCGGTTCGTCCGTAGGACTAATCAATTGGGAATGGGAAGCAATGGGATGTAAAATTTGACTTTCAATTTTTAAAGCACCCGAGTGTCTTGTAGGCAGGATGCATGGAGATATCATCTGGTTGCTGATTATCATCGTCAGGTGTTCTACATCATAGGTCTCTCTGCTCATTGATTTATGGGATAGCCACGGTAATTTTCATTTGATATAGTTAGGCAGAAACATTCTTGTATGTAACCAGAAGAAACTGAAGATTCATTTGTACTAATAAATTGATTTTGTGTATCAGTTGGTTGTGACCTTGGTGTCCCTACAACATTTGCAATACTTGCAAATGGAGGGAGCGCTAGAAGATTGAAACCTCTTACAAAGGAATTTATCACGAACGCCGCGCGGGAGGACAAGCACGCGAGCTGGCGCCCAAAATTACCACGAATAAATCCTTGTGGGGCTTGGCAATTTTTTATTTATACTTAGCTTTTTTTCCTTAAAAAAGCATGGACGCTGGGTCTATTTTGGACCAATGAAGTTGCGTCACGCCGCCGCACCTCCAACCTCACGATTTGCAAACTAAAGTATTTGTGCCTTTGACGCAGAGGCTGAAAGTAATGAAGTTCTTTCAGCTGCAGAGTGTTGGCAAAAAAATTCCTCTCGACTGAGTGGATAAAATTTGACCATGATGGCACAACGAAAGCTATGCATCGTCAGAAAAATCGATAAGAAGACCATCTGTGTTGTGAGTCCGTTTGTGTTGGGTTGTGAATAAGTTCATGTATTGATTACCTGAGTCCATTATTGGACGATCAATTTTCCTAATCCTAGAAGTAAAGAAAACGGTTATACCATGACGCCTCCAAAAATGTAGTTCTTCCGTCACGCCCTCTAATCAAATCAGTTATTTTTTGCCATGCAGTTCTTCGATGAGAAAACGAAAATGTGTCGACATGAGATGATCCATTTAGAAACAGCACGTAATTTTCTCCTGTAGTGTACACATCCAGATGTATAGCCAACTGATGCACACAAACCATGGGGGCGCAACTCTCAAGTCTCGAGCTGTCCAGCATGGACCATGTCGAGCAAAAACTAAGTGGAAATGCGAACCAGGGGATTCAAGAAAGATCGTACTAGCCATTCTGCCACGGATTCCAGAGATGTAAAGATGAAGGGAAATAGTGGGTTCACGGCCTCCTCCTCTACAATCTACATGATCACTTCCGAGTCCCGACAGCGATGAGAGATGTGTCCCTTGCAAAATTGCATTGTAAAGACTACTCCATCAGATATCTCGACTGAGACTCCGTTGCTTTCTCACTTAGCGATCTCTCCCTAGCTTTGTCGGCCTGCACGAAGATGCAATGCAATGAACTGTGAGATACATATAATCCTTCCCATGATGCATCGGTGTATCGGACTGTTCGCTTTCGCTTATGAGTCCTAGGTGCAAGTGGGTTGGGATGGAGATGAAAGAACAAACCATCTTTTGCCAGTCGGTGAAAAACGTGACGGCGGAGAGAAGCGTGGTCTGCGAGATGGATCCACAGACGACGCCTATCCAGAGCCCTTTCGCACCCATGTTCAGCACGAAACCGAGGAGCATCGCCATCGGGATACCGAGCAAGTAGAACGAACCGAGGTTGATGTACGCGCCCACGTGCTGCAGTCCGCATCCTCGAGCAATGCCTGATGAAGAAACAGATGTTACACTTCGCTGCAAGTGTCGGGACTGAGTATAGAAAAATGGTTCGATCTTAGGTGACCCGAGAGAACTCCTTGAAGACCATCGGTAACCACCGTCATGCAGACCAAAGGAACCATCGCCGCAACGGCGGATACGACCTGGTCCTCGCTGCTGTAGGCACGGCCCAGGAGGCGCCGAGACAACAGAAGAGTTCCACTGACGATCACTGCCTCTGTCACTGCGATCGACATCACGACACGAACCGCTGACCGAGCTCCTTCAGGGTTCCCAGCACCCA
The DNA here is from genome assembly GCA_007115705.1 of Dactylis glomerata. Taxonomy (NCBI): domain Eukaryota; kingdom Viridiplantae; phylum Streptophyta; class Magnoliopsida; order Poales; family Poaceae; genus Dactylis; species Dactylis glomerata. The sequence goes on along the minus strand of QXEO01000911.1, from coordinate 1,023,138 downwards.
GTTCGTTTGCTACACGTGTGCTGCTCATTAATGAAAAAGGTACATTTTTACAATCAATTCCCAAATAGAAATTCTATATCCAAGCAGAAAAGCAAGAATGCATCTTCCATGTAGTTAAGTGCCTTCATGGAATCATGGTTCATACCTTCCACCGGCTCCAAGCCCATAGGGTATAGTGAAGAGTAATGTTATACTCGTGAGGCTGTGGAAAAGAAAATGTAGCATAAGGTTAACATTGTTGGATTAGCAGATTTATGCCACACAATACAGTGACCATTTTATTACCAAATTGATAGAACTGAGGTCTGAAGCTCTGGGTTGGGTAGAAGCCCCGACATGAGTATAAGTAGCTCAAATGACCACCACTCAAGACTGAATAAAAAAAATGTAATTAAGCATGACATGATCAGCCACAGATAACTGAAAATACAAATGCAGAGCTAATTCAGTTTCCAATTAGGATTGGGTGGTTACCAACTTACCATATCATCAGTGCAGAGGGCAGAGCTAGGCGCAAAAACACACTGACTCCCCTGAATGCCTTGATCGTCGGCGGCGTGCGTGTCTCCTTGCAGGAGCTCGACATCACGATGTACGCTACGAGCATGGCCACATTGAGCCAATAGGATATGCTGATCGCCAGAGCGGCGCCGGTGTACCCCATTCCGGTCTTGAACACCATCACCCAGCACAAGGGGACATGGAACACCAGCGTCGCAACAGACGAAAGGAGGAGCGGCACAATCAGGCTCTGCGACTGCAGGAACTTGGTGATCGGCTGGATCAGAGCGTTCGCGAAGAGTCCCGGGATCAGCCAGACGATGTATCTCCCAGCTCCGTGCGCGATCTGGGGGTCCTGACCAATGAGGACCAGGATTTTGCCCATGAACACCCATAGCAGTGACAGAGGGATGCACACCACCAGGAGGGTGACGACTGCTCTGTAGGTGTGCAGTCCGAGAGTGTGGTACTGCTTTGCACCGTAGGCTTGGCCACAGAGAGTCTCCAGTGCACTTGCCATGCCGATCTGTTTCACAAATAAATTCAGCACTTGATACTACTATTAATTAATGGGTAAACATTAGTCTTTTCTTTTTTGGCGAGAGCGTAAACAGTAGATGAGTAAATATGGCCGGCTCTAGTAAAAATGGTTTACCAAGCTACCCTTTAGCAAATAACTGTGACAAAAAATATTTCTTCATCTTTCAAGATGACAATTGGCTGACAAAAGAAATTCAGAAACACTGGCGACTCGCCTAAAAATGAAGTCCTCATAGTCCGGTCGTACCCCTAAGACCCTAACTACGTGATATCATATCACACAATGGAAGATGACCTCTGGAGGTAGGTAACATGGATTTTCTTTCAAGAAAACAAACTGTAATTACTGGTGGAAGAAATCAAACATGAAAAAGTATGTAAAACCCGTTTCAGAGAAAAAGGTGCTTTGAATGGTTCCTGAAAACTGAATACTACTTGTCGGGGATATAACCCCGGGTATACCAAAGTACCCCTTTATTAAGGCTAATATACTTTATGTATGTCAAGTTATATGTGCAGGAATATTAAAAAGCAGATGAACAACAAGGTTGGGCCGGATTATAAGTGCCCTGGCCGGATTATAACTCCCCTGGGCCGGGATATTAAAGCCTGGCCGGATTATCTCTAGGCTGGGCCGGAGTAAAGCAGCCCAGGCCGGCGCAGCAGCAGATCCCGGCTGGGCCGGCATCTCTTTCCCCCGCCGCGGCCCAGTTTCCCTTTCCCCGCCTGCGCCCCGGTTGGGCCGGCAGTCAGCGCCCCGGCTGGGCCGACGCCCCGACTGGGCCTCTTCTTCCGCTCCTGCCCCAGCTGGGCTCCCCGGCTGGCCTCCCTCCGGCTGGGCCGCCAGTCCGCTCCCCGGCTGGGCCTCCTGGGGGTGTTCCCCGGCTGGGCTGACGCGGTGTTCCCCGGCTGGGCCGGCTCCTTCGCCCCCGGCTGGGCCAGGATATGTTCCCCGGCTGGGCCACGACGCTCTTCTCCAGCAGGCCGGTGTCTCCAGGCCAAGGCCGACCCTGGCCGGGTTACTTTCCCCGGAAAGGCCTTTCCCAGGCCGGCACTTCATGGGCCAGGCCGGGATTCCCATATCCCGGCTGGGTTGGCCTTTATGCAGTATACCGGCCGAGCTGGGCCGGGGCAGCCACTCCTCCAGGCCGGATTACTCCCTTATAGGCCGAATTATATCTCTTCTGGGCGAGATTTACTCCCTCCGGGACATATTCCTCGTCCAGCGTCGTCTCCAGCACCTTGTGCCAGTCCTGGGACGCCTCTAGGCTCGGACTGGCACATCCTCCATCGTTATATGCTGGTCTTGGGACGCCCATTGGCTCAGACCAGCATATCCCTCCTCTCCTAGTCAGTCTTATCCTCAGAAGGAGGATAAGACTGATGACATGGTGATCCTGAAGACAGCAGCTAGAAGACGAAGCCAAGGACTCCAAGTACAGCCACGATGGGACAAGCCCATGGCCATGACACCAGCGCACAGTATCGAGGACGGTAACGTGCTGATGCAGGCTATAGTGTGACAAGACCCCAGTAGTCAACTCAGCTACAGTGTGTGCATAGTATTATGTGGGGCACCCCTTGTCCCCTGGCCTCCCTATATAAAGAGCACCAGGGGGATCGATCACCCCAGCCTCCAGAGGAGGCTCATTCTCTCTCGCTCCATGGGAGCTCTCTAGCACTAGCTCTCCAGCTCCTGCCCAGTGCAGCCTTAGATAGGCAGATGAACAGCTCAAGGAGCACCATTGTAGCTCTCATGTGAAGCTCATATAGATCAGACATGCAGGAGTAGGGGTGTTACCTCCTCACGAGGGCCCCGAACCTGGGTAGCTCGATGTGTTAGCAGTGAGTTCTGTGCCCGGTTTCTACCGAGCCTTCCCTCTCCCGGATCCACCAGTGTACAGTCGGCCCCCATTTAAGCCACCCTGTGGCATATGTTGTTTCACCACGACGACATTTGGCGCCCACCGTGGGGCTGATCAAGCGCTGGTAGGAGTACATCCGGACGGGATCTTCTTCATCTGCTCGGGGGCTCGACATCAGCATTGCCTCCGAGCACTGCAGGTCTTCTTCAACCTCCCGGGCTGACCTCGACTCGCCCGGGCCGGCATACGGCTGTCCCGGATCTACATCGGCATCTCCGGGCCGGCACTCGGCTTCCTCTTCCCGGCATATATATCCCGGCCGGCATATTTTATGTCCTGGCCGGCATATTTTATGTCCTGGCCGGCATATTCTATGTCCTGGCCGGCATATTCTATGTCCTGGCCGGCATACTCTATGTCCTGGCCAGCATATTCTATGTCCTGGCCGGCATATTTTATGTCCTGGCCGACATATTCTATGTCCTGGTCGGCATATTTTATGTCCTGGCCGGCATATTCTATGTCCTGGCCAGCATATTTTTATGTCCTGGCCGGCATATTCCTGGCCGGCATATCTTATGTCCCGGCCGGCATATTTTATGGTCATCGTGCCAGGGATCGTTCCGCCTCGAGCATCTGCAGGTAAGTATTTATAGTGAGCAGGGTCTCAATTCTTTTCAGTCGGTTTAGGCATGAGCCTAGCCAACCACCGTTATATCTCTATTTCAGTATATATGCTAGCACACATGCTTCTCAGTAAGTCTCCTGTATGTCTGTTTATATGCCAAATCACTACATATGCCTGCTGCAAATAGTATACTTAGTATCAGTTTATATGTCTGCAATATCATGCGAAGTTTTATCTGGGCATGTTATATGCCGGCTTTGTATGCCAAACAGTAGCGTATCAACTTTTATGACTTAGAGGATATCTCATATCTTAGACTTAGCATCTATTACTGTAAGCAATTTGCTTTGTCAAGTTATATGTCTTTGTGCATCTCAGTCGATATATCTGCTACAGTGCTATAGTCAGTATGCCAGTTGACATATCAAGTTCGGTATATATGCTATATGCCAAATGCTATGAGTACCACCTTGCATAGAGACCACTGTTGCTATTTGCTGTGTCAGGTGTAGTATCTAATTTGACCATATGCTATATGTTATATGCCCGGGCTGGTATGCCGGTTTTTATATGTTGAGTATCATGTGCTAACTAGCTATTGCAAGTATACAGTCAAATCAGCTTATATGCCTATCTCAGTACCAGTTTATGCATGATCTGTCACAGATCTCACATGCCAGTTACAGTATACTTGCATTTATATGCCGGCACATGAGTGCCAAATCTTTCCTGAGAATTGCTAAAGTTAGTTTATATGTCAAACTGCTGTATCTCAGTCTATATGCCAAGTGCTTTATTTCAAGAGTTTATATGTTGAATGCTATGTGCTATATGTCAAATCTCATATGCCAGTTGCAGTATGTCTACATTTATATGCCGGCACATGAGTGCCTAGTTCTTCCTTGTGAGTTGTCAAGTTAGCTTATATGTCAAACTGCTATATCTCAGTCTATATGCCAAGTGCTTTATTTCAAGAGTTATGTGCCAGATACTATGGGCTATATGCCAAACTCCATATGCTAGATTGCTATGTGCCAGATACTATGGGCTATATGCCAAACTCCATATGCTAGATTGCTATATGCCAAATACTATGACCATTGCCATGTCTTTTAGTATGACTACAGAACAGGTTGGATATCTCATTATATATATGTCTATTACCCGACTATGACTCTCCATATTGCCGTTACAGAGAAGAAATTACTATTATACCACCAGTGCTTCAGTTTATATCTCAGGTCTCAGGTATTTCAGTTTGTTAGTACATCAGGCTATTAAGTGATATCTTGAGTCACATGTATTTCAGTATGCCGGCATATCGTGGCATGAGCAAAGTTTCAGTATGCCGGCATATCGTGGCATGAGCAAAGTTTCAGTATGCCGGCATATCGTGGCATGAGCAAAGTTTCAGTATGCCGACATATCATGGCAAGAGCAAGATTCCAGTATGCCGACATATCATGGCAAGAGCAAGATTTCAGTATGCCGACATATCATGGCATCGACCAAAATCCCCAATCAGCGTTTATTTTGGTTCGCCAGCATATCAAGGTATCTATCAATAACTCATATCGCCGTTTATTTCGGCATGCCAGCATATCACGACATTCTATAATCCTTATCGCCAATTCTGGCTCAGTAATATATCGAGACATCGATCTCAAAGCTAACAAGCATCATATCTCTTATCATATCCGGTTTCATAGAGTATCCCGGTTTAGCATATTAACATGTCTTATCATTTTTGCATACTAACAAGTGCCCAGTGATGGCACAGCCCAAGAGGCATATCAGTATACCGGCATTGTCAAAACGGACAATGTCGATGAGACATGGCCCAAGTGGCAACATGTTGAAACAGCCCAAGAGGCATATCAGTACATCGGCATTGTCAAAGCAGACGATGTCGATGAGACATAGCCTGAAAGGCAAAGTGTCGATATAAAGCCCAAGAGGCAAAGTAGCCCAAGAGGCAAAATAGCCCATGAGGCAAGCCCAAGAGGCAGAGTAGCCCAAGAGGCAAATAGCTCAAGAGGTAAAGTATCGATATGGCCAAAGAAGGCAAAGCAGTATTCCGGCATTGTCCAAGCAGACGATGTCGATGAGACATAGCCCAAGAGGCAAAGTGTCGATATAGCCAAAGAAGGCACAACAGCATTTTGAGATAGCCCACAAGGGCCAGCATATCACGTATATGGGTATATGTCAAACAGGACATTGCCTCTGATGGCATGAGATAGAATTTGGCCAGTGCAGGCCAGCATATCAGCTTCATGAGTATGAGAGTTTGGGACTTTAGTATATTTTATTGAAGCCTGTGCGCGACTCTACGAGTCCCCCACAGCCTCGGGGGCTAATGTCGGGGATATAACCCCGGGTATACCAAAGTACCCCTTTATTAAGGCTAATATACTTTATGTATGTCAAGTTATATGTGCAGGAATATTAAAAAGCAGATGAACAGCAAGGTTGGGCCGGATTATAAGTGCCCTGGCCGGATTATAACTCCCCTGGGGCCAGGATATTAAAGCCTGGCCGGATTATCTCTAGGCTGGGCCGGAGTAAAGCAGCCCAGGCCGGCGCAGCAGCAGATCCCGGCTGGGCCGGCATCTCTTTCCCCCGCCGCGGCCCAGTTTCCCTTTCCCCGCCTGCGCCCCGGTTGGGCCGGCAGTCAGCGCCCCGGCCGGGCCGACGCCCCGGCTGGGCCTCTTCTTCCGCTCCTGCCCCAGTTGGGCTCCCTGGCTGGCCTCCCTCCGGCTGGGCCGCCAGTCCGCTCCCCGGCTGGGCCTCCTGGGGGTGTTCCCCGGCTGGGCTGACGCGGTGTTCCCCGGCTGGGCCGGCTCCTTCGCCCCCGGCTGGGCCAGGATATGTTCCCCGGCTGGGCCACGGCGCTCTTCTCCAGCATGTCGGTGTCTCCAGGCCAAGGCCGACCCTGGCCGGGTTACTTTCCCCGGAAAGGCCTTTCCTAGGCCGGCACTTCATGGGCCAGGCCGGGATTCCCATATCCCGGCTGGGTTGGCCTTTATGCAGTATACCGGCCGAGCTGGGCCGGGGCAGCCACTCCTCCAGGCCGGATTACTCCCTTATAGGCCGAATTATATCTCTTCTGGGCGAGATTTACTCCCTCCGGGACATATTCCTCGTCCAGCGTCGCCTCCAGCACCTTGTGCCAGTCCTGGGACGCCTCTAGGCTCGGACTGGCACATCCTCCATCGTTATATGCTGGTCTTGGGACGCCCATTGGCTCAGACCAGCATATCCCTCCTCTCCTAGTCAGTCTTATCCTCAGAAGGAGGATAAGACTGATGACATGGTGATCCTGAAGACAGCAGCTAGAAGACGAAGCCAAGGACTCCAAGTACAGCCACGATGGGACAAGCCCATGGCCATGACACCAGCGCACAGTATCGAGGACGGTACCGTGCTGATGCAGGCTATAGTGTGACAAGACCCCAATAGTCAACTCAGCTACAGTGTGTGCATAGTATTATGTGGGGCACCCCTTGTCCCCTGGGCTCCCTATATAAAGGGCACCAGGGGGATCGATCACCCCAGCCTCCAGAGGAGGCTCATTCTCTCTCGCTCCATGGGAGCTCTCTAGCACTACCTCTTCAGCTCCTGCCCAGTGCAGCCTTAGATAGGCAGATGAACAGCTCAAGGAGCACCATTGTAGCTCTCATGTGAAGCTCATATAGATCAGACATGCAGGAGTAGGGGTGTTACCTCCTCACGAGGGCCCCGAACCTGGGTAGCTCGATGTGTTAGCAGTGAGTTCTGTGCCCGGTTTCTACCGAGCCTTCCCTCTCCCGGATCCACCAGTGTACAGTCGGCCCCCATTTAAGCCACCCTGTGGCATATGTTGTTTCACCACGACGACACTACTCTTGATGGCTGTGGTATGTGGAAAACCTTTCCTGCAGTATCACACCCTTGGTAGCAGACCATGTTAATGTCAATTTCTCGTCTTACAAGACGAAAATGAGCTGACTAAACAAAATCTGAGACACTGATGACTCGCCTAAAAATCTAGTAGGTCGTACCCCTAATTACGTGATATCATATCACACAATTGAAAATGACGTTTGGAGGTAGGTAACACAAACTTTCTTTGAAGATAACAAACTTTAAGGCCTCCTTTGATTTGTACTATCTCCGTTTAGAAATATAAGATGTTTTAACTTTGTGAAGTGAGTGTATCTAGACATCTTTTAGTGTATACATTCGAATGAACCTATACACTAAAAGTTGTCTAGATACACTCACTTCACAAAGCTAAAACATCTTATATTTCTAAACGGAGGGAGTAGGATCTTCAAAGGAACTTTGTAGGATTAAGTTCCTGTGGATTTTTTCCCCCTTTGGATGGTGTTTGATTCACAGGATTATATCCTATAGGAATTATTCCCGTAGGACTGCATAGTGTATTTTCATGGGAAAGCTAACATGAGCTAGGACCTCACGGAAAAATCATGTGGTTTTCCTTCGAGGCAATCAAACAGCCATATGTTCAGGTTCATGTGTCCATAGGATTCAATAGAGCAGGCTATTCCAATCCTTTCTACTCCCTCCGTTCACTAATATAAGATGTTTTAGTTTTTTATAGATTTATCTAGTTTGGTATGTATCTAGTCTACTTTTAGTGTGTAGATTCATTTATTATAGAGTGTATCTAGTCTATTTTAAAACATCCAAAACGTCTTATATTCCTAGACGGAGGGAGTATTTCCTATTCCTTTGGTTTTCCTATCCTACAAATCAAAAGAGGCCTGAGTACTGGTGGAAGAAAATCAAACCCGACAAAAGTATGTGAAACCCGTTTCAGAGAAAAAAGATACGTTGAATGGTTCCTGAAAACTGACTACTACTCGATGGCTGCGGAATGCCTTTCCATCTGATGGTAGCATAAGAAAAACACTACTTTACGCCAATCAGAAATCTGATGGCAACGTACCCCCACTGGGTCAGTCTCGCTAGTCACATGGTCAGACCAAGTATCCGACTTGACAGAATATACTACTAAGCCCAACAACCCTAAAGCAGTAAACAAACGGAATAAAGAACTCGCGGGCTAGACTCCTGTTTTTCCTCGTCTGAATTTCAAGATGGTAGTACTAACAATCTGGATGAGCCAAGAACACAGCATTACTGTGGCCAAATCGAAGTACTAGACGGCCAGAGCCGAGGAATGCCCGGCATGCACACTAGGAAATCAAGGCGAGACGTTCTTTACCGGACAAAGTAAAAAAAAAACGAACAGTGAAATATGCGAACGAAAACATGAAAGTGGGGGGATAAGCGGTGTACGGACGAGGAGGCTGAAGCCGGAGACGGAGGCGAGGGAGGTGGCGATGGCGGCGGAGGAGAGCGGGAGGACGCCCGGGAGGTGGCCGACCATCATGTTGGAGGAGACCTGCACCGCGTACTGCGACAGGCTCACCGCCACCATCGGCAGCGCCAGGTACGCCAGCTTCCCGGTCTCGCTCCTCCAGTACCCCTTCTCATGCTCCCCGGCGCCGGCGGCATCCCCCTGGTCCTTCCGCGGCAGGAGCGGCGCCTCCGCCATCGCTCGATCTTCCTCTACAGCTATTGATCTTTCTCCTGGCGGGAGCTCGAAGCGCTTTGTGATGTGTGCCCGCGCTCGCGGCCACAGCCCACAGAGCCGAGTTATTATTGGAGCACGCGCGCCTGGGGTGGGGGAGGGGAATGTGTGTTTGCTGAGGACCGCTGCTTCGGCACGGCGCCGAGTCGTTGCCGCCGTCGTGATGGTGACATTCGCACACGCTTAACGAAAACATGGTACTCCCCGTGGGTATTATTATTGTGCAAAAAAATATTGGCCCAAATCCGTGCCGTTGACGGGACGAAATCTGGAAACTGTCAAATAACCTGATTCGCCGTTGGTTCTGCCTGTCAAACAGCAATGTGATCCGAGTAAAATATTTAGTAGAAGAGCAAAAGGACACACGTTGAAGCATAAACTCAACAATAGCGAAAGAAACTGCACCGCAACCGAGAACAAATCGTGTGTCAAACGACCTTAAAAAGGAAATAAGTGCAGAAAAAATATGCAAGCACAAAGCACATATCATCCAGCAATGTCAGGAGAAAAGAAATTCTCAGGGGACACAGCTCTATACCTGGAAACTCTACATGTAGTTGGAAGACGGAAGGAATCATTCAAAAACAGAAACTCGGAAGGAAATACATTAGAGGATCCACTGATTCTACCACATCATGCGCTCATGTACTCATGTCCGGTGAAATGGAATTGCATGAGCACCACCTAAACACTGACCTAAACCTGAACCTACAGCAACCGATACTTCTTTTTTCGAGAAATAGCACTGGAAAGTTCTGGCAGAGAAAACTCGCACCAGTACCAAAATTTGACAGCTTCAAGCCCACACGTGACAAAGGTCACCTTCAAACCAAAATAAGGAAATAACTGCGCTCGTTTCATTAAATAGTTACTTGGTGATATCAGATATCCATCGACTGAGGGGTCGACAAAGCATTCTTCTTCTTCTTCTTCTTCTTCCTTTTCTTGTCCTTCCTAGATTTCTTCCCGGTCTTTGCAGAGTCGTCTTCTTTCTTGGATGAAGGCGGCTGTGTCAATACCAGATGCTGATGAATTGCCGCAAGTGGATCTAGCTGGAACTGAGGATTGTTCAGTACAGCGTTTAGTTGAGCAGATTCACGTTGCCTGAAAAACAAAGCAGATACTGAAACTAACGGTGGAAAAAAAAAGAAGCAAAGAACAAGACCGGAAGATAGAGATGTCAAGTGAGGATGGATTACACTAAAGCCTGCTTCGATTTGCAGTTAAGCTTTACTTCAGTCTGCTTCTGTGAGCCAGCTGTTTCAGGAAGGAACTCGGAAAGTTCTGAGAAATCATATGCTTTCAATTTCTTCTGACGGCTTCTCTGTTTCGATTTCTGCAGACATGGAACTCAGATCAATTGCAGCACATAGAGTATCAAGCAGCCAGCAGTAACAAAAACAAGAGAAACTGCCAGTAGGACAACTTTATATCAAGAGACATTTTTCTTGTCCAGCTTTGGACAAGGAAAAGTGTCCCTTTTCAACACCCAAAAATACATTCACGGGACAATCTGGGAGAGCACAACACTTGATGACAACTGAATGTGAACTATGTACTAGGTACATTAAAAATAATAAAAACAAGACAAACAAGTAAACAACCAGTAGCATCAGGTTCTCAAAAAAAAAAAACCAGTAGCATCAGGCTAATATGGAAAAGCAAAAGGCGTCCTTTAATACCCGCAAATACATTTGCTTGATATGTACACAATTGCAAACCAGTAGCTAGCTATTGTGCAACGAACATCTACAACAATAAGGACACGAGGGTACCAGATAGAGAAGATAAACATATGGGAAATATCAGAGGCAAACTAGGCATCAAAATTCAAAATCATTTTTTACTACACATTTCCAACAATGGAGGAATTACTATTTATCTAGCCTTTACTACTCAACGTGTTACAATTGAGTATTTGAGTACCTAAACAAGCTAGACCCATGTAGATAACTTTGTTTTGTTTTGCTTTGCAATTGGCCTTGTTTGGTATAATGTGTGGCTACTGGCTTCGCTGATCCTATATCGTGGCTTGGCTTTTGTGCCTTGCTGACACACGGACCATGTAACTATTAGTGGCTTATGCTAAAGAACGGCGTGAGTTTAAGCAACCATACTCGTCTCTGCTTCTGTGAATTGCTCTGTGGCTGAACCGCAAGTGAAGAAAACTATTCTAATTAAATTCCACATGTGAATGACACCACAATACCAAAGGTTCTCTATTGCCATGCCACACGCTGGCTGGCCCGTGTGACTCTCAGTGTTAGCTTGTTGACGATGACGTGCTAGAAGTTTCCTAGGAGGAAATTTTGGGTACACTCACAGTTGTGAAACCACCCACCAGGTTCCGAGGACTCACCAACTTGAATAAAAAGTCAGGATGGCACCCCCTGTTATAATTTTAACAAAATGTACATGTTGCATCAAGGATTTCGAGTCGAACGACCAGTCTATGAGCCGCATATGGAAGGTCGACTCGAGTTGTCTACTCGACTATCCGGGTGAGTCGAGCGACTCATTCGACTAGTCACGACTTATCTCGACTAGTCTAACTTTTTGAGTTAAACGACTTAAAAAAATGACCCGACATGTCATATTTTTTTCAATATTGTCTGCCTCAGTCTTACAAAACCTTTCCCCTGTGAGACTAGTCATGAGTCTACAAGGTATTTTATTAGTACTTATTGGTAATTATATACTATAATACTATGGTATTTTATTAGTACTTATTGCTGGACTCATGTCGATGAGTCTACATGAGTCAAGACTAGTCTCGACTAGTCTACGAGTCGCTGTCCCAAAACAACCCGTCGACTTGTCGACTCGAAATCCTTGTGTTGCATGGACGTGCATGCCAATCATTGTTTCATCATTACCATTAGAGTAACAACAACATTCCCAAGCAAGTTGGGATAGGCTAGAAATGAAACCCAACAGAAGCAGACAAAATCTGCAAGCCATCGTTCCACATCATTCAATCAATACTTAAATGATTCAACCCACATTCTAGAAGGATCCAGCATAGTATTAAAGGGGCAAGTCCTGAGTTCAATTAAACTTGTATGAAATCTTAGTTCGATGTCAACTCCAACACAACATGAAGTCCAATTGGACAACTTCCCACGCATGTGACCCGATAATTCGTTGTGAATATAGCAGAGAAATAGACAACATAACATCATAGCAACATCAGCCAACCGTAACATATTAAATATGTTAAATGTCATTGCAAGTCAATTGCCAGCAAGTATAGGTAGGGTTCTACAAAGGAAGCACAATAATGCTTATTTTTTGGTTTTAACCAAACTATCAAGCAGACAAACGAGTTACAATATTGCACATGTATGCAAAAGCTGACAAAAAAGAATATTATGCTAATAAAGGAGAAGATTTGAACTTAGAAGCACATTAGTACCTTACTGATAGCCTTTTTAGCGTTTAGGGAAGTAACTGTATCTTTCACTTCTGAAATGACAAGCAAAAAGTCCAATGAGTTACACTATAAGTTGAGGCAAACAAAACAAGCCATATTATTCTGCAAAATACATTCAAGGTGGCTAAGTAGAAGAAGCAAAATGCAAAATGCATACATGAAAAAAGAACAATCATCACTGATAATGCACAACACATATCCTGTACACTTTATTGTACATAAAGTTGATCATGCTGAACTGCATTGTGAGTTCCGAAAAATGAAGATACTAGATAGGTACAATTATATGTAAAAAATAACAGATTACAAAATAAATTAGACCAGATTTTACTATAGTAGTTGCAGTTTGGACTTTGGACAATGTATGTCCAGATGTAGCACTATACACCAGGATGGCCACATAATGTTGCACTTTACACCAGGTTTTTTGCACGATTGGAACCACTGCCCATCTTGATTCGCTAGGCAGGGGGCCTTACGCATATTACCAAATGAGCAATAGCTCAAGGAATCAAGGTCAGCATAGCTAGGTGTTTGGTTCTTTTCTAAAAGGAAGTGTATTAAATTGGTGACTGCTTAAAATTATTGTATAATACTTATTTGGGTCCGTTAAGTATTATACAATGATTTTAAGCAGTCACCCCACTTGTCCCAAGAGGTCCTGGGTTCGAACCCTGCATTGCACATTGCAGGGGTAAAACTAGGTTCCTATTATCCCTCCCCAGATCCCACCTTGTGTAGGAGCTTCTATGCACTGAGCCTGTCCTACTTATTTGGGTCCATTTGGTGACATGAAAAATTGATGCACATGCGTGAGCAAAGTGAGCATTTTGATATAAACCAAAAATATAACCTTGAACAATTCCAAAGGAAACAATAAATGTTCTGCAACAATTCCCCATTGAACTAACCAGCTATCTCCTATAGAAAAATGATATTTTAATGATAAGAGCATTCTATTTAAGAATACCACAGAAGTCATATGGTTAAAAGCAATTACCGTCACCTTGAGTAGTTTCAAAACGCATTGCTCAACACATAACAATGCATAATCCAGAATATGTAGTACATGATCACAAGAACTAACACAGAAAAACCTTATAAAGAAAAGGAGCACATTGAAGAAAAATCATGAATCCCAACAGGAAGGGTACACTTACTTGTGTAAAAGCTAAGCTTCTTCTCGAGCTTTTTCTTAGAGTTGAGCTCCTGCTTCCTAGACCCAGTCCTGCAAGCATTTAAAATTTCAGTTATAAGGATCCCTCAGGAGGACAGCAGGACTCAACTCCACAAACAAATTGCAAGAACAGTAAAACAAAAAATTACTCCAGTCCAAGGAAGGGTTCAGACAAATAACAATAGATGAGCTCATCAAAGCGAATGCTACTTGATTGGGTCAGGATCAGAGCTCCCAAATCCTGTTTACCCCATCTTTATCTGTATAGTCACCAATTATCACCAAATACACTATTAAGGCGGCGGCGAAGCAAAAGATGGGTCAGAGAGGAGCATCTGGGCGGTGGCATGGAGAGTGCCACTAAGATACCAGCAGGTACAGCACAAAGGTGGACGCCTGAGGTGGCAGAGATGTGCTGTGGTGAGCGCATGCGTGCAGTCACACTAGGCAGAGGAGGTGGCAATCATGAAGGGAGGACTAACCCCGACAACAAGCATGCAGAAAATCTATTCATAAAAACGCTGAATTACAATAAACATAGGGTGTCATCATTACTTGAACAAGTCAAATAACCGGAAGTTTTCTAACGCCCGTATGGACTGATTTTAGCGCAATTGCCGGTACATACATGTATAGCAGTTTTTCTTTTATTTCTGCATAACAAAGAACAGCGCATCGTTGCAGTCTTAGAAACAATAGACAGATCAAGTTACATCGAAGAGATAATGTATACATACATGCATCAATTATCATCTGAATCCTCGTGTATCTATAGGTTTCCCAAGACATTTTCTCAACCATTTGCAGAAAATATGAAGAGTTTCATAAAGGCACACACATGCATCATGGAGAGAATTTAGATCTCACTACCAACTGTTGAAACAATACTAGCGTGACATCAGCCATACATGAACTACACTGCATATGTGATTGTAACAGAGAGCACCCTCTTACATGTCAAAGTTCAGAAACTTAAGAGAAAGCTCCGGGGCGGAGGAGGGCCAGGAGACGGCGCGGGGCTCGACGGGCAGACCGGAGGCGGATATGGAGAGGTGCAGGGAGTTGGTCGGCGTGGAGCAGAGCTAGCCGGACGCGGAGAACAGCTGGTCAGAGCAGAGCTGGACGGAGCGGAGAAGAGCTGATCGGCGGCAACCACGGGGCGGCGAGGCGCGGATTATTGCGAGGCAGCGACGGAGTGATGCGACACTGCGGCGGGGAGGCGGTGGCGGAGTGGTGCGACGCGGCGGCAGGGAGCGGCGGGCGGCGGCTGGGCAGAACAGAACCCTACCGAATACAGGATGGACTGGAGAAGTGGCCTATTTTGATCATTTAGGCCCATGTTAGTTGCGCACTTAAAATTGACCCTATTTTAATTTGGGAATACTTTGGGATTTTTGTTTTTGAACTATGCTTTGGGAGTTTGGGTTGGATGATTTGCCACATGACTGTTTCGACCAAAAAAACACACGTTAGTTCCAATCTACTACCTCCGTTCTAAAATATAGTACTTTCTTCGATCAAAAATAAGTGTCGGTGATTTTATACGAACTTAGTATAAAATTTATACTAAGTCAGTGATACTTATTTCCAATCGAAGGGAGTATATGTTAGAAAGCTAGCTTTTCATTAGCTTTCTAAAACATAATATATTTTAGAATGGAGGTAATATTTTGTAATGAGCCCTCGTGGCTTGATATAGATGGAATTTCACGGAACACCTATTTAGATTTTCTGCCTAGGACGGTACATGCTAAAGATACAAAAAAGAAAATTATTTTTTGAATTTTTTTTAAAAAATTTAAAATGCGTATTACGTTATGGAAACATCCTATTCCCATGAGCCAAAACGCGTCACATTTCGAGCCCAAAGCCACTTCCAGCCACAAGCAACCTGCTCTGACAAACCAACAAACACACCAGTCACAGCAAATAGGAGCATCTCTGATTTATAACAGGACATGGTTATGTGCAACCAAAGCCATCTAACAAGAACTTGCGATTGCAGACATGATCCAAGACAACTAGGGTTGGACGGGATCACTGGACGAAAAGTTTACAGTTCATCGCTACCAAAAGGATGCAACATTTCAGCAGTGCGTCAGAACCTAGCCATTACTACACGCACTTGACTAACCAATGCGAGCTTTTGATTACTCCTAATTTAGAGGTGCACACAGCTTCTGCACCAGAACAGAACAGAAAGTTCAGATAACCATCCCAGCACTTGCAGTACTGTCCTATTAGGCATGCAGATCAAAATTTTGACAGTATTCAACTCCGATCATGCATCTGTGCTGGGCTTGCCCGCTTCACCGCCGTTGTTTTCAGGTAAAGCCGATTGTGGTTGCTCTTGCTGCTGCCCTGCGCTGGTTTCAGGATGGAAGTTGATGGGGAACTTGGTGACTCGGGGCTTGTCAGTCAAAATATTTCTCTGCACCCGGTCAATCAGCAGCTTCGCTGGGGGTTCTTCTCTGAGTTGCTCATCATCATAATCATTGTTCACGTAGTAACCTACTCTGATGAACTCCTGCCCCATGTACGAACAAGTCAACAGAAGCACCGTAACACCAATTATGTCTTCCTCACGGATCTTTGAGGGATCAGGGGGGTCAGCCTGAAAACAAAAAGGGGAAATATCAGTCTCATCTTGCAAACTTAGACCAGGAGCAAAGCAGCTGGCCCACTGCATTATGAACAGGCAGATCTCTGCACAGCTGTTAAGCCGCATTTTATTATCAGAGTTCATGGTGCATATCACAAAATTATAAATCAGTATAACGTGACCTACTTTACCTGCAGAACAAAACGGTATGTCCCGACATTCACAGGGCCAACCAGCACACTCTCAAGTTGCTGATCATAATTCTCATCTTCAGCTGATCCAACGTATATAAGCTTCCACTCCAGATCTGAAAGGCCGACCAGCGAAATCATTGTTAGTACTTTCAATAGTTAAATAGGTCAAGTAAAACTATGTAGATGTAAAGCAGCAATTTTTTTACTCCCTCCGACCCATAATACTCTTCGCTAATGTAGATGTATCTAGACACATTTTAGTGATAGATACATCCGTATTAGCGAAGAGTAATATGGGTCAGAGGGAGTAGAGAATGTGCATACAAACTTTTGCACATCTTTTCATTAAGGGTAGAGGCAGGTTATAATTTCAAGATATCAGCAGCAGCGCAAATGTTCACTGGCCTTACACATGCATAAACACGTACTGAACAAAAATAGAGACACCAAGGAAAACAAGTAGGGTATTTAGATAAACTCCTTCCACAATAGCAGTAAAAAGTATTCTGATTGTACTTGTTAATTCACTGTGAAATAATGTGAAATTGATAAGAAAATGGTCACTAAAGGCATAATGATAATTTGCAGTGACAGTGTGACACCCAACTCAGGCTGGTTTGTAGGAAGAAATGTTTCAGCAAATTGGCCAATAACTCTGTTCTGAACCTGAACAGTATGGTAGACTGATAAAAAGGTGCCACAAAAAGAAAGTAGCACGATGAGAAAACTATTATGATCCTATAATCGACAGTTGTTTTCCCATGAGCATAGCACTAATGGAAACAGAAATAAAGCCTGCATGTAAGTACTCTATTATCCATTGATTTTTATACAGGGAACTAATCAAATGTCAGTATCCAAATCAATATCCTTCATTGTAGAACTCGGCCAGAAAAACCTGTAGAGTAGTCAAATATCTATATAGTATGGCCCTACTAATGCATTGTATCCAGCAGCATAACAATCAGTCAACGATTCTCAAGCTGAAGGTTAAAAACACACAAATCAGAGAGTTCATCAGACTTGCGTAGCACCTCAATACAATATACATGCTGCTTGTGAAGAAGACATTTACTTAAGAGACCAGTTCAATTGTATGTCAGTAATAATGAATTGCAGCTAAGGATCTTAAATCCAATAATACAGAAATTCACTTTAAGAGGCTGATACTATTTCCCAGAGGTAACTGAGGGTCTGAGGCCCTAAGCATCATGATAACAGGTGGCTTATCTGATCAATCTGTGCTACTTCCTGCTAATAAATCATGTCCTGCTGTCAGAGCTCTGTTTTATTGTCACAACTGAAGGTGTTGATCTAATAAACCATTCATTCACTCCTCAAAATGCACCAATCAACAAGTAATCGAAACCTATCACCCCCTCCTCCACAATTCCAAGCAACTTATTCGGTTCCATCGATTCATGAAACCGCTCCGCCGCAACCCTAAAACCCTAGAATACAGCCCGCGGTATCCCAGGCTCGCACCCCTATTTCAGTCTCCGCGGCCTCGAATATCCAGCAGCCGAATCGGGGGAAGAAAATTACAGATCATCACGGCATCGACAACGAGCTCCTCGAAATACGCAAAACAACAGCATCGGAAAAGTTCGCGGTAGGAGGGAGGGGGGGTGAAGGACGCGAACGCACCGTCCTCGAGGGCGACGAGGCACTCGTAAGAGATCTCGAACTGGAACGGGTTGACGAAGGAGGTGGGGTTTTCGAGCACCGCCACGTTCGTCAGGTTCACCGCGCTCATCGCCGCAGCCGCCGCCGGTCGCCGTACGGAGCGGGCAAGGGAGGGAGAAAGGGGTTTTGGCTGGATTTGGGAGGAGAAACAGACAGAGGCGCAGAGCTCAGAGAAGGGTGCACATTTTTCCCTTTACCCCCTGGGTTTACCTTCTGTTGGGTGGGGTAGCCGGTTTCAGCCTTTCACGGGCCCAGGAGCCAAGGCCCTGAAGATGAAGCAGAGGACCCATGGCATCCGTGAAGCCCATCTGAATGGGAAGAAGAAGAAGGCCTAGACGAAAGGGTAGGCAGCTTGATGTGTTATTATTCGGAAAAAAGGCAGCTTGATCTATTCTGTGGACCAAACACTCTAGTGGTGTAACCTCTCTTCTTCCATCGTTGTCAATCCATTGAGCGTGTGACCTCATCTTGATTTCGTCTTCTCGTTCTCCGGGTGATGACGATGCTTGTACTCCGTTGAAGTCATTCCTAGTTATAAGTGAATGTGTGACATTTGGTGTGATAGCGACCGGTTCTTCAACATGCTCCTTCTCAAGTCGGGAGAAACGAAAAAGAGAGTCCTCATATGTGTTATTGTCTTCATTGGGCCACCGACGACGAATCCTATGTAGACAGAGGATCTCAATCAGTGCGAGAGAATTGCTACATGATAGTGGCACCCACGTAGGCAAACTAGTGATAGGTTTAAGTTTGAATTTAATGTGATTGGAGCTTGGGTGGTTGATCACAAATCCCTATCGTGATTGCAATTTTTTTTGACTTCCTTGGTCTGAGCCTAAGTCTAAAGACTAGCCAATTACTGCCTTCTCCGAAACCATGCAGCCATCCCTTTGTAACGAGTTTCGGTGCAAGACCTACACTTAGTTACCCTCCCTTCAAAAATACTTACACTAGTAGTAAAAAGCTCATTTGTGACTTTCGAAAATAAAGGTTGATGACGTTTGATGACCCACAAGTATAGGGGATCGCAACAGTCTTCGAGGGAAGTAAAACCCAAATTTATTGATTCGACACAAGGGGAGCCAAAGGATATTTATAAGCCTTAACAGATGAGTTATCAATTCAGCTACACCTGGAAACGGACTTGCTCGCAGCGGTTTATCAGTAGCAACAGTTTTATAGTGGTGATAGTAGTGAAACAGTAACAGCAGTAGTAGAATAAAAGCGGTAATAGTAGCAATAGTAAACAGTAGAATTAAAATACTGTAGGCATATGGATAGATGTACGGGCGTTGCATGAATAAGATAATTCATGAAATCAGTGAGACATGGGCATTGCAGATAAATAATGATAAAGTATCCTAGTACTAAATAATCATAGGCATGTGTAAGATATATAGTCGTACGTGCTCGCAATGAGAAACTTGCACGACATCTTTTGTCCTACCAGCCTGTTGCAGCAGGGCCTCAAGGGAAACTACCGGTAATTAAGGTACTCCTTTTAATAAAGTACCGGAGCAAAGCATTAACACTCGGTGAACACATGTGATCCTCACATCATAGCCATCCCCTCCGGTTATCCCAATTTCTGTCACTTTGGGGCCTCGGGTTCCGGACAACAATATGTGTAAACAACTTGCATGTAAGATCATAAATAACAAGTATCATCATAAAACAATAACAAGTTCAGATCTGAGATCATGGCACTCGGGCCCAAAGTGACAAGCATTAAGCACAACAAGTTGCAACAATGTCATAAGCACTAACAGTAGATACTAGGCACTATGCCCTAACAATCTCATAGCAAATTACATAAATGATCTCATCCAATCCCTACCATCTCCTTCGCCTACAGCGGGAATTACTCACACATGGATGGGGGAGTCATGGATGGTTGATGGAGAGACGTCGGTGATGATGGTGATGAAGATCTTCTCCAAATCCCCGTCCTGGCAGGGTGCCAGAACGGAGTTTCTGGTTCCGAATCGCGGTTTTTTATGGTGGCAGCGCAGCGGAAGTCTATCTGGGAAAAACGCCAAACCCCCAATAGTTTCAGGTCGAAGGGTTTATGTAGGCGAAAGGGGGGCTTGAGGAGGCGGCTGGGGTGGCCTCACCACCCCCCGGCGCGACCAGGCCTGGGCCGCGCCCCCTGGTGGTGAGCCTGCCTCCCAGCCCCTCTCCGTCTCGTCTTCTGGCTCCGTGGGTCTTCTGGTAAAATAGGAATTTTGCAGTATTTTCTAGGATTTTTCCTGAAAGTCGAATTTCTGCACAAAAACAAGACACCAGGGCAATTCTGCTGAAAACAGCGTTAGTCCGTGTTAGTTGTATTCATAACACACAAATTAGGGGAGAAACAATAGCAGAAGTGTTCGGAAAAGTAGATACATTTTGGACGTATCAACTCCCCCCAAGCTTAGCTATTTGCTTGTCCTCAAGCAATTCAGTTAACAACTGAGAGCGATAATAGAGACTTTCACGAACACATTTGCTTCATATGATGTAAATATACTCACTATATGATCAAGTACTCAGGCAATTCATAATAAGAAACATGCAACTAATGTTACCTCATAGTCAAGCAAGCTATGAAAGAGTGCCAATGCACTAATAACAAGTAACATGAATATAAGAAGCTACAAGATTGTAGTGTTCATAAATGATACAGAAGAGTGGTATCCCGCTTGCCTTTATTTGTGGAGCAAAACATAAATGCTGAGGCACCTCTGAAGTTCAAGGGAAGACTAGAAGTAAAAATATCAAAGATACAAGCATCAAAGTTATACCACAATTAACTGTGTTCTGGGACAAGCACATTACACTAAGAATAACAACTATGCTCTCAAGAAGGTGCTTTAAAGTTAGAAGATGAAGACTCAACATAAAAGTAAAAGAAAGGCCCTTCGCAGAGGGAAGCAGTGATTTAACATGTGCTAGAGCTTTTCATTTGTAAAACAGAGATAAAAATTTATTTTGAGAGGTGGTTGTTTCATGTTAACAACTGGCAATGGGGACTTGCTATCTTCCATAATAAACAAGTGAGAGAGGTTCCGAGTTCTTTGAAAATTTGGCACATTGGTGCTCTTTTATAAAGCTTTGGTACTCCTCCTCACCTTTTTTCCTTTCTCAAACCATGGCTAACCGATTCCATTGGGTCCCCACCAACTTTCACATACCATGGAGGAGTGCTTTTTTTCTTTCTTTTTTAGAATTAGATTACAATGGTCTGACCAGCTCCCTTGCAAAATTAATGACGAGCAGATGAAGCTGCCTAGTCGAGGGGTACTTAATTTAATATGGAAGATAGCAATTCCGACCACTACGTCCCCATGAGCTAAAAACAGTGGCACAAAATGAGAAGTAGTTGAAAGTTTTGAAAGGTAGCACATGAAATTTTACTTGGAATGGCTTGCAAATACCATGCATAGAAATTTATAGTGGACTCTTGGTAGACTTGGTTTTTGGTGATTGGATGCACGAGAAGTATTCCCTCTCAGTACAAGTGAAGGCTAGCAAAAGACTGGGAAGCGAAAATCGAGAGAGCAATAGCTGTCATAATCATGCTTGCGACAAAACAAAATTAATATAGGCATAAAAATGATACAAGAACTCTGAGGCAAAGTAAATCACCGAGGCTTAATTGACTTTTTATTCAGTCATATGCATGCTTGAGCATATGCCAAGTCGATTCAAATGAAACTTTCAGAGGAGGATACCACAATAACATACCATATTACGAATAAAACAATGCAAGCAAGCATCTACATGACATGCTACAAACTATTAGTAAATTGAAACTAATCATATGAAAGCAAGAACTACAAAGCATCCATTAAATAACATATACCTTACATGAACAGACTAAGCATGTCCACGTAGATGAGTATATGTACAAAAATGAAAACAAATAGAGTTCATACCAGCCTCTTACCACATATCGAATTGTCATATGTCGCCATTATTGCCTTTCACTTGTGTGGCTTGAATAATATGAAGTGAATACCAAGGTCCAATGGAGTCACGGGAGACTGAACTCTGCAACAAACTTTACAAAACCGAAGAAGAACAACAAATATTTTTGGGTTTTCAAATTTTGAAACAAGAACTGATGGAAACAGCAAACAAAGCAAAATATTTTTGGATTTTTCAAATGTCAAACTAAAAACAGCAAGTAAAGCAAACCAAAGCTAGAAAACTAAAAGGCAAACAAAGAGAAAAAAAGGAAATATTTTTGGTCTTTTTGTGTTTTGGAAAGTAGAAATAAGAACAAAGAAAAGAAAGCGAAACATGGATATACAAAGTGCCGACAAAATATGATATATAGATGAGTGTATCGTCGGTGTACCTCCCCCCAAGCTTAGGCTTTTGGCCTAAGTGGAGATCAATCCCAGCTCGGCCATGAGGTCATGATGAAGCAGATGGTGTATAATCATAATAGGGCTACTGGTATGGAAACTCCGCAATGTTGGAAGGCTGGACTGACTCCTCGGTCGCCTCTTCATTGTGCATGGGCTGCGGGTGCTCCTCCATGTATGCGTCGAGCTCACCCTCTGTGAGTGACCATCCATTCCTGCGATCAAGGTTAAACAAAAGAGGTGCAGATAAATGGACTGATCGGTCAATCTTCACTACCTTCCAGGTAGATTTCTTGAAGAAGGTTATCTCAAACATCAAGTTAGTCAAACATGCATGAGGAGAAACAAACTTATGATGTATCATAGAATTAAGATCCAGTCGCTCTTCTGGAAACTGAAGATCTAAAACATGAGGCACTACACCATGCAAAGATAACAAACATGAAGCAATAAGACCTCCACAGATTCCCCCTTTCTCACGGTTAGCATCAAGACGGAAAGCTATTAAAGCACCCAAATTGTAAGTCCTATCACCTCTCAAAGCAGCAGCAATAAAAGCTAGATCGCAAGAAGACAACTTACTTGCAACTTTCCTAGCAAGGACACACTTGGTAATAAAGTAGGCAAAATATCGAATGGATGGAAAATGAATATTTCAAATTTTACCCTTCTCCCTTGAGAAGCTTCTTCCTTGACAAATCTCCTCATAAAGGTCCGTCAATGGCCTAGGCTGTTCCTTCATCTTTTTGCGTGATCCCCACTGTGGTACTCTAATGACTGCAAAGAAAACATCAAAGGGCAAGTCCACAGATTTATTATAGATTTTATAATGAACCATGGGGTTAGGTGTGGACCAACTGAATCTGAAATCCTGCACCACAGACATTGTTAGTTTAGAATATTGGGGAGGTTCACCATCAATAAAATGCTCCAATCCTGCATTAGAGACTAGAGTTTGGAAATTCTGCAGGATTCCAGCGGCATTCATAAACTCTGAGCATGGATAGATTGAGGGAAAGGCCCTTTCTTCACGGTGAACTCTCATGACCTCATGCACTTCTAGTTCATGTTGAAAGAGTTGGTATGCATTCTCCTCCATTTCTGAAATTTTTAACAAGCCTCATAAAAAAATGATTTGAGACAAACAAGTGTAGGGTACTACTATAGGGAGTTACTAGAGGGCTAACATGCATCAAAATAACATTTCTAAGCAATTGGACAAGCATGCAAACTCATTTCACCTACAGCTTATAGAGCTAAAATACTCAAGAAATATTTCACTAAACAAAATTCTACTTGGACAATCGGAGGAGTCACATACCGGAGAACAAATGCTCCAAATCTCAGCAACAATGATGGGCTGAGCAAGGAGATCAAAAAATCAAGATGGAGAGCAGCAAGAACACGAGTTTGAGCTGGTGTGTCATGGTTTTTCGGGAGAGAGAAAGAGCTGGGGAGGAAGAGATAAGTGACAGGCCAGGGCCCCCCTCACCATAGGTGGACGCGGCCAGGCTTGGGCCACGCCCCCTGGTGGTGAGGTGGTGTGGTGGGTCCCCCTGAGGTCTCCTAGGTGCCTCTCTGCCCCATTTTTGACATAAAAATTTAAAAAGATTTTTCTGGAATTTTTTGAGAAACTTTATTTTCGAGAATTTTTTAGAAATTGACAACAGACTAAAACTCAGGAAAACGACAGTGGAGCGATAGAAAGCAAATCAAAACCAAGTATGTAGCAGCTCTAAGATATTCTAATATGAAACTAAACAGAGGGAACAAAAATGAATAAGTAAATATAAGTGAGGTAAAGTAAATGCGATGAAAATGAAGTTTTATTCATATAAAATCACTTTGTTAACAAGGTTGATCAAGTCTTGTTACCAAACTAACTTTATATGAGGCAAAACTTTGCATTTCACTATATGCTTATGTTACCTCAACCTTGATAGACATAGTCCTAATCATGACAATTTTATATTCTTCCTTGGGCTTTCGCTCTGAACAAATAATTTGACCAACTCGAATGGTCTCAACATTCTTGATTGAATTTAGAGCGTTCTTTATATCAATATTCTTGGGAAAATAGACCGTGTACTCTTTGTCATTGACATTGAAAGTTACTTTTCCTTGATTGCAATTAATAACTGCACCTGCAGTGTATAGAAAAGGTCTTCCAAGAATAATAGACATATTATCATCTTCAGGCATTTCCAACACAACAAAGTCAGTTAATATCAAACAACTGTTAGCAACTTGAACAGGAACATTTTCATATATACCAATAGGAATAGTAGTAGACTTATTAGCCATTTGCAAAGATATATCAGTTGATACCAATTTTTCTAGATCAAGTCTCTTATAAAGAGAAAAAGGCATGACACTAACTCTGGCTCCCAAATCACATAAAGCAGTTCTAACATAGTTATTTTTAATAGAGCAAGGAATAGTCGGTATACCTGGATCTCCAAGCTTCTCTGGAACTTTACTATTGATGACCCACAAGTATAGGGGGTGTATCGTAGTACTTTCGATAAATAAGAGTGTCGAACCCAACGAGTAGCAGAAGGTGTTGACAAGTGGTTTTGATCAAGGATTCACTGTAAATACTAGCAAACGGGTTTTCAGGGGTATTTGGTAATGCAGATAAATAAAGTGCAAGTAAATAAAAGACAGTAGTAGTAATTGCTGCAAGTGGCCCAATCCTTTCTATAGCAAAGGACAAACCGGTTGTGTAACTTATGATGACCAAACGTTCTCGAGGACACGCGAGAGTTTCTGTCAAGTGCTTTCGCTTCATGCCGCTAAATAATCTTTATTGGTTTGATAAGTGTTATGGGGGTGAACCTGTGCTAGCGCACTACCCTTACTAGGATAAATACACACTTGTGATTATACCCCTTGCAAGCATCCGCAAATACAAGAAAGTAATTAAGATAAATCTAACCACAACCTTAAACTCTAAGATCCTACACTCCCTGGTGTAATGGTTTTCCAACGGAGGTTTAGGTTTCTGTCACTCCAGCAACCCCACAATTGGTAGCCAAATACACAATGCATCTCACTAGGCCCATAAATGGTGAAGTATCATGTAGTCGACGCTCACATGACACCACTAGTGAAATAGCACCACAACAAATAAATATCAAACCATTAAATATTACTCAACATAATTCCACTACTAACGACTTGACTTCTCCCATGTCCTCAAGAACTAAACGAACTACTCACAAGACATCATATGGATCATGATCAGAGGTGAAATAATGGTAAATAACAATCTGAACATAAACCTTAATTCAACGGTTCCACTCAATAGCATCAACCATAAGAGTAATCAACACCGGGAAAGTTTCCCCTAAGAATTTAACAAGATTCAACTCAAGATGTTACAGCAGGATGGCGTGGTGATGGTGGAGATGAAGGTGCTGGTGATGGAGATGATGATGATGATCCCGATGAAGTCCGGTGCGATGGTGATGACAATGGCGACGATCTCCCCTCTCCGAGAGGAAATTTCCCCGGTAGATTTCTGCCTGCCGGAGAGCTTTTCTCTCTCTGGTGTTTTCTGCCCCGCAGAGACGGCGGTGTCTATCTCTGAGCCCCCCTTTGACTTAGGTTTTCGGGGTGATTGAAATACGTGAAGGGGCAATGCAGAAGTGGGCTAGGGTGCCCTCACCATAGGGCGGCGCGGCCAGGGGCTGGGCCGCGCCCCCTGGTGGTGAGGCTGCCCCGTGGCCCCTCTCGCCTCCTCCTTCTGGCTACTTCAGTCTTCTGGTAAAATATAATTTCCTGGTATTTTTCTGGAATTTCCTGATCTTCTGAAATATGGTGTCTTGATGGTCATTTTTCCAGCAGAATCCTGACTCCGGCAACAAATCCTCCAATGATCATCAAACATGTAAAAACAGAGGAAACAACATAAGTATCATCTCTAAATGTGAAATATATCAATGAATAACAGTAAATTATGATACAAAATATTGATGCAAAATGGACGTATCAACCCCCCCAAGCTTAGACCTCGCTTGTCCCCTAGCGAAAACTAAACTCGGTAAACATGACCACAGGTTTATGGAGTGAAGTGTCGATAATCAAAATACGGACAAGAAGGATCACATTCACCAAGGCACAATTTATAATAGACAGCAACTTCCCTTTATATGATATAGACTTGCAATAAGTAAAAGGGAATCACAAATAAGGATGCACAAGGTAAACTATAATTGGTGGTGGCAAACCTTAGTTCTTGGTGAGAGAACAGTGAACAAACTATACTTATTTTTTAACGGAGCCTTTTTAAAACAGAGCTAATATAGCAAAAACTATATGCTCAACAAAACAAACTCTTTGTAATCATGAAAAGCTTTCAAAGATATATTCCTTTAGGTAAAAGCATTATACTAAACAAAGGAAGATAGTAAACATGATTAAACGGATCAACATATGAATGAGTGAAACATAACAACTCAAATGCTTGCTTGAGATAGAGGGGAATAGGTTGACTCAACATAAAAGTAAAAGATAGGCCCTTCGCAGAGGGAAGCAGTGATTAAACATGTGCTAGAGATTTTCATTTGTTAAACAGAGGTAAAAGTTGTTTTGGAAGGTGGTTGCTTTTGTCAACGACTAGCAACGGAGTTCTTGATATCTTCCATACTAAACAAGTGAGAGCGGTCCCGAGATGTTGATTAATTGGCACATTGGTGCTCTTTTATAGTTTGGCACTCCTCTCCACCTTTTCCTTTCTCAAACCATGGCTAACCGATTCCATCAGGTGCCAACCAACTTTCACATACCATGGAGGAGTGCTCTTTTTCTTTCTTTTTGAGATTACAATGGTCTGACCAGCTCCCTTGCAAAATTAATGACGAGCAGATGAAGCTGCCTAGTCGAGGGGTACTTAATTTAGTATGGAAGATAACAAACCCATCCACTACGTCCTCATGAGCTAAAAACAGTGGCACAAAATGAGAAGTATTTGAAGGTTTTCAAAATGTAGCACATGAAAATTTACTTGGAATGGCTTGAAATACCATGCATAGGAATTTATAGTGGACTCTTTAGAAGTAACTTGGTTTTTGGGAGTTGGATGCATGAGAAGTATTTCCTCTCAGTACAGGTCTTTGGCTAGCAAGGCTGGGTAGCAAGCATAAGAGTTGCATGAAACAAACAAACATACATATAATAAGAACAATCATGCAAACTTCCTTGAAGGTACAATGATTTTAACTTTGAGAATAAAAATGCTTATAAGCCAAACATGAAGGAAAACTGAAGTGATGTAACTACAAGCACTTCTTTCTTCTTTTCTACTCAAACCTCAAGGTAATGTTGCTACTGACCAAGCTAAGTTTGCCAAAACCAACTAAATTTACTCATGCTCCCAAAGTGATACCAATACTAATCAACAAGACTAGTCATATAAGAAACATTGCAAACTAAAATAAGGTGTGCGGAAAGTAAATGATAAAACTTCTCATTAATATTTCATTACCGCAACTCACACCAAGGGATACATAAATAACCAACTAAGGAGGATACTTCCACACAACAAACTATTCTATAAGATAACTTCTCTATTCATGATATGACTCTACTTGAAAAGTAAATGAGTAAAAGGTGATGATGTGATACCGCGGCACTCCCCCAAGCTCGGAACAAGCCAAGGGGATGCCTATACCATGATGATTTACTCCTTCGGCAGTGGTGGGATCACCCTTGGGTTGATGAAATATTCCAGCATCCTGTGAAGCCTGAGATTCTCTCCTTCAAGTATCTGTATCTCCCTCTCCAGAACTCGGTATTGGGCACAAAGCTCGTTAGTGACCAGCATACCCTCTTTTATTATAGGCATGAAATTTAGATCCAAGGCTGGAAATGTTGGTCCCCGCACATCATGAGAAAAGGCACGTCCAGCGTTCATTGATCCTACAAAAGTAGAGTTTCTCGCCCTTGATCCTCCAGCCTCCTGTTCCTCCTTCAGCTTGGGGTCTTGGTGGTCCTCTTCCCTAGGCCTTTTGCCCTTGTCGTCGCTTGAAGGAGCCATGATCTGCCCAAAACTGAGAACAATCTCCTGACAGAAACAGCTTGAAACAAAAACACAACGAGAAAACGATATACAGGCCTCGGGTACTCTGGGGGGTTATATAGGCGAAAATTATACATTGAGACAAAATCACAGGAGGAAACCGGGACGGAAATGAGCTCCGAGGTGGTCTCACCAAAGGGCGGCGCGACCTGGGGTGGGCCTGCGCCCCCTGGTGGTGAGGAGCCACGGGACTCTGTCTCCTGCCCGTTTTCGTCTCGTGATTTTTCATATTTAGCAAAAACAATAAAAATATTAATAGAAAAGTCTTTCGCGAACCTTTTCTAACTAGAACTGTTACCTATTCGAAAATGAACTCTGCAGGTTCCTTCATATTGTCCTGGATGAATTCTTCCAGAGAAACCGTTTGAATAACATCAACATCTTCATTATATGAATCTCCAGCAATTTAATGTTTGAGTATTTGCCCATTCACCACTTGTATAGTGTCATCTTTTAATGAAGCAATCTTTATCGCACCTGAGCGGTACACTTCCACAATAACATATGGTCCTTCCCATTTCGAGAGTAATTTTCCTGCAAAAAATCTGAGACGAGACCTATACAATAGAACTTTCTCACCAACATGAAACTCTCTTTTAAGAATTCTCTTATCATGCCATTGTTTGACTTTCTCTTTGAAAAGTCTTGCATTCTCATAGGCTTCATTTCTCCACTCATCTAGAGAACTCAAATCTAACAACCTTTTCTTACCGGCAAGTTTAAAATCCCTATTAAGCTCTTTCACTGCCCAAAAAGCTTTGTGTTCTAATTCTAAGGGCAAGTGACACGCTTTTCCGTAAACCATTTTGTAAGGAGACATGCCCATGGGGTTCTTATAAGCAGTTCTATAAGCCCATAAAGCATCGTTTAACTTGCTAGCCTAGTTTTTCCTAGATCTATTCACATTCTTCTGCAAGATAGACTTGATCTCTCTCTATTTGAAAGCTCTACCTGTCCACTAGTTTGGGGATGATAAGTAGAAGCAATTCTATGATTAACGTCATATCTAGCAAGAGTTTTTCTAAAACTGGCATGAATAAAATGAGAACCTCCGTCAGTCATAAGATACCTAGGCACACCAAACCTAGGAAAAATAACATCCTTAAGCATTTTTAACGAGGTCTCACCATCGGCACTCTTTGTAGGTATGGCTTCTACCCACTTGGTAACGTAATCAACATCAACAAGTATGTGAGTATAGCCTTTTGAAGGAGGAAAAGGACCCATAAAGTCAAATCCCCAGCAATCAAATGGTTCAATAACAAGAGTGTAATTCATAGGCATTTCATTGAGTCTAGAAATATTACCTACTCTTTGACATTCATCACAAGATAAAACATACCTTCTAGCATCTTTAAAGAGGGTTGGCCAATAAAAACCTAATTGTAGAACCTTTTGTGCGGTTCTATCTCCAGCATGATGTCCTCCATAAGCGCTTCCATGGCATTTTCTCAATATTTCTTGTTGCTCATACTCTGGTACACATCTTCGCATAATACCATCAACTCCTTTATATAAGTGTGGGTCATCCCAAAAGTAATGCCTCAAATCATAAAAGAATTTTCTTCTTTGCTGAGCTGTAAAAGTTGGAGGCAAATACTTGGAAACAATAAAGTTAGCATAATCAGCATACCAAGGAAGGTCTCGCGAAGTTACATTTATTGAAGCCAACTGTTCATTTGGAAAACTATCATTAACAGGAATAGGATCAAAAGAAATGTTTTCCAATCTAGACAAGTTGTCAGCCACAGGATTTTCAGCACCTTTCCTATCCACAATATGCAAATCAAACTCTTGTAAAAGCAACACCAATCTAATAAGCCTAGGCTTAGCGTCCTTCTTAGACATAAGATATATAATAGCAGCGTGATCAGTATGAATAGTAACTTTAGAATCAACAATGTAAGGTCTAAACTTATCACATGCAAAAACAACAACAAGAAACTCTTTCTCAGTAGTAGCATAATTCTTCTGAGCAACATCAAGAGTCTTACTAGCATAATGAATAACATTCAACTTATTATCTACGCGCTGTCCAAGAACAGCACCAACAGCAAAAATCACTAGCATCGCACATAATTTCAAAGGGTAAATTCCAATCAGGTGGTTGAACAATAGGAGCAGTAGTTAAAGCCTTCTTAAGAGTTTCAAAAGCTTCCTTACAATCATCATCAAAGACAAATGGTATATCTTTTTGAAGAAGATTAGTAAGAGGCTTTGAAATCTTAGAGAAATCTTTAATAAACCTCCTATAGAAACCAGCATGACCAAGAATACTACGAATACCTTTAACATCTCTGGGACAGGGCATTTTCTCAATTGCCTCAACTTTTGCTCTGTCAACTTCAATACCTATTTCAGAAATTTTATGTCCAAGAACAATTCCTTCATTCACCATAAAGTGGCATTTCTCCCAATTAAGAACAAGATTAGTTTCTTCACACCTCTGCAAAATTTTATCAAGATTGTGCAAACAATTATCAAAAGAAGTTCCATAGACGGAGAAATCGTCCATGAAAACCTCCACAATTTCTTCACAAAAACTATGAAAAATAGCAGACATGCATCTTTGAAAAGTAGCAGGAGCATTGCATAAACCAAACGGCATACGTCTATAAGCATAAGTTCCATAAGGACAAGTAAAAGTGGTTTTCTCTTGATCTTCCGGTTTAACAGCAATCTGAGAGAAACCGGAATAACCATCAAGAAAACAAAAATGAGTCTTCTTAGTTAACCTCTCTAGCATTTAATCTATAAACGGTAAAGGATAATGATCTTTCTTAGTAACTTTGTTTACCTTCCTAAAATCAATGCACATTCTATAACAAACTACTACCCTTTGAGGAATAAGCTCGTTATTCTCATTAGGCACAACAGTCATACCTCCTTTCTTAGGAACATAATGAACAGGACTAACCCATCTACTATCAGCAATAGGATAAATAATACCAGCATCAAGGAGCTTCAATACCTCATTTCTTACCACTTCCTTCATCTTGGGAATTAAGCGGCGTTGATGTTCTACAACTGGCTTTGCGTCTTCCTCCATATTAATAGCATGCTGACATAAAGTGGGAGAAATCCCTTTTAAATCATCAAGAGTATATCCCATAGCTCCTCGATGTTTCCTCAATATTTCCAATAACCTTTCTTCTTCCTTTCTTGAAAGCTTAGAACTGATAATAACAGGATATATTTTCTTATCATCTATATAAGCATATTTAAGATCATCAGGTAAAGGTTTTAATTCAAAAACAGGATCTTTCTTAGGTGGTAAAGTGGTACCAAGATCCTCCACAGGTAAATTGTGCTTGATCAAGGGTGGTTGATGAAAGAAAATATCATCAATCTCTTCTCTTTCCTTCCTGTAGACATCACTTTCATGGTCCTCCATGAATTGCTGCAAAGCATTATTAGGAGCAAGAGCAATAGAAGCAAGCTGTTCAACTCGAAAATTTTCATTAGGCATGTCATTTTCATAAGAAGTCTTAGCAAACTTGGAAAAATTGAACTCATAAGATTCTCCATTAAACTTAGTGAAAATTTTCTCCTTCTTACAGTCTATCACAGCACCACAAGTATTCAAAAAGGGTCTACCAAAAATAATAGGACAAGTTTTACTAGCTTCATTACCAAGTACTAGGAAATCAGTGGGATATTTGGTCTTACCGCAAAGAACTTCCACATCTCGAACAATACCAAGAGGCCAAATAGTCTCTCTGTTAGCAAGCTGAACAACCACATCAATATCCTCAAGTTCACAAGGGCCAATCTCATGCATGATTTCTCTGTAAAGCTCTAAAGGAATGCACTTGAACTAGCACCAATGTCGCATAAACCATAATAGCAATGATCGCCAATCCTGACAGAAATAACAGGAACACTTATTTTCCTACGCCTATTAGGATGTGAAATAATGTTAGTAGCATCTTCACAAAAGATAATATATTCATCCCCTACATCTTTAGTAACAAGGTCCTTCAATATAGCCACAGGAGACTTAATAGTAATTTGCTCATCAGGTTCTACAGCCTTCTTAGTACTTTTATTAGACACACTTACCAAAGTAGAATGCTCTTTTACCTTAGCAGGGAAAGGTGTCTTCTCAAAATAAGGTTCAGGCCAAATGCTATCAACAGTACAAACTTCAGTAGCTGCAGCAGGAATATGACTAATGGAATCTTTATAAGGCGCATGATATTTGTTCCAATCTTTCTTTGGAACATCAAGATAAGAGGCAAAGGCCTTAAAGCAGTTAGCAAGTATTTGAGAATCAAGACCATAAGCAGTGCTAACATTATGAAAGTCATCGGTTCCCATAAAAGTTTTAATGCATTCATAATCATAATTTATACCTGACCTCCTACCTTTGTCGTTTTCCCATCCTTCAGCATTTTCTTGAATACGGTCAAGGAGATTCCACTTAGCATCTTCTTTCATATGAGTAAATGATCCAAAACAGGAGGCATCCAAATAATCCTTATCATGAAGAGCAAGCCTTGCATAAAAATTATCAATAACAATATTACTGGAGAGCTCATGAATGGGACATTTGAGCATTAGTAACTTCAATCTCCCCCACACTTGGGCAATACTCTCTCCATCATGAGGCCAAAAGTTATATATTCGATTACGATCTTTATGAATTTCACTTGGAGGATAAAACTTGGAATAAAAGAGAGGCACAATTTCCTCCCATGCAATAGATGGACCATCTTTAAGCAGCCGATACCACTCCTCAGCTCTGCCTTTCAGTGATAAAGAGAATAGCTTCCTCTTGACCTGGCTCGGTGAAATACCTACACACTTGAACAACTCGCATAATTCATGTTTAAAGAGTAGGTGATCACCCGGATGGACAGTTCCATCTCCTGAATAGCAGTTACCATAACACATTCAACAATTTTCATAGGTATTTTAAAAGGATCTAATTGAGCAGGTGGTGGTGGTGGTTCATCCACATGTGCAGCAGTGGTAGTAGTATTCCCAAATAAGAACCCAAATGGAGAACTCTCCATAGCAAAAAAAAAGACAAAAATAAAAACAATACTCACAGCGACGGTTATCTTTACCAATGCCACTCGTCAATAGCGCTTCACTCCCCGGCAACGGCGCCAGAAAATAGTCTTGATGACCCACAAGTATAGGGGGTGTATCATAGTACTTTCGATAAATAAGAGTGTCGAACCCAACGAGGAGCAGAAGGTGTTGACAAGTGGTTTTGATCAAGGATTCACTGTAAATACTAGCAAACGGGTTTTCAGGGGTATTTGGTAATGCAGATAAGTAAAGTGCAAGTAAATAAAAGATAGTAGTAGTAATTGCTGCAAGTGGCCCAATCCTTTCTATAGCAAAGGACAAGCCGGTTGTGTAACTTATGATGACCAAACGTTCTCGAGGACACACGAGAGTTTCTGTCAAGTGTTTTCGCTCCATGCCGCTAAATAATCTTTATTGGTTTGATAAGTGTTATGGGGGTGAACCTGTGCTAGCGCACTACCCTTACTAGGATAAATACACACTTGTGATTATACCCCTTGCAAGCATCTGCAAATACAAGAAAGTAATTAAGATAAATCTAACCACAACCTTAAACTCTAAGATCCTACACTCCCTGGTGTAATGGTTTCCCAACGGAGGTTTAGGTTTCTGTCACTCCAGCAACCCCACAATTGGTAGCCAAATACACAATGCATCTCACTAGGCCCATAAATGGTGAAGTATCATGTAGTCGACGTTCACATGACACCACTAGTGAAATAGCACCACAACAAATAAATATCAAACCATTAAATATTACTCAACATAATTCCACTACTAACGACTTGACTTCTCCCATGTCCTCAAGAACTAAACGAACTACTCACAAGACATCATATGGATCATGATCAGAGGTGAAATAATGGTAAATAACAATCTGAACATAAACCTTAATTCAACGGTTCCACTCAATAGCATCAACCACAAGAGTAATCAACACCGGGAAAGTTTCCCCTAAGAACTTGACAAGATTCAACTCAAGATGTTACAGCGGGATGTCATGGTGATGGTGGAGATGAAGGTGCTGGTGATGGAGATGTTGATGATAATGATCCCGATGAAGTCCGGTGCGATGGTGATGATGATGGCGACGATCTCCCCTCTCCAGGAAGGAATTTCCCCAGCAGATTTCTGCCTGCCGGAGAGCTTTTCTCTCTCTGGTGTTTTCCACCCCGCAGAGGTGGCGGTGTCTATCTCTGAGCCCCTCCTTTGACTTAGGTTTTCGGGGACGATGAAATACGCGAAGGGGCGATGGCAGAAGTAGGCCAGGGTGCCCTCACCATAGGGCGGCGCGGCCAGGGGCTGGGCCGCGCCCCTGGTGGTGAGGCTGCCCCATGGCCCCTCTCGCCTCCTCCTTCTGGCTACTTCAGTCTTCTGGTAAAATATAATTTCCTGGTATTTTTCTGGAATTTCCTGATCTTCCGAAATATGGTGTCTTGCCGGTCTTTTTTCTAGCAGAATCCTGACTCCGGCAGGAAATCCTCCAATGATCATCAAACATGTAAAAATAGAGGAAACAACATAAGTATCATCTCTAAATGTGAAATATATCAATGAATAACAGTAAATTATGATACAAAATAGTGATGCAAAATGGACGTATCAACCATCAAAAGAATAATTAGCAAGTAAAGTGGAAATTTCCTCATTAGGAATCTTCCTTTTGTTAGTAATAATATCTTTCATATACTTTGCATAAGGAGGCATTCTAATAGCATCAGTCAAAGGAATTTGCAAAAATAAAGGTCTCATCCATTCACAAAACCTGTTGTAGTGTTCTTCTTCTTTAGACTTGTGTTTCTTACCAGGAAAAGGCATTGGTTTCTGCACCCAAGGTTCTCTCTCTAACAAGGGTATAGATAATAGAGCCCGATAGTTGACTACCCCTGAGGCCCATCAAGCTAGGCCCAATTGTAATACTAGTCAAAATACGAGTTCATATCGTATATCGATATTGTAATCTGTATCGGATCCCTCCCGATCCCTGAGACCTGGCCACCTATATATAGGGGCCAGGAGGGGACGGTAAGGGACAGATTGAAAGCAAGCCAGGTTCTACACCCACGTTTACTTTTGATACACACCTTGTTTGATTGACTTTACCTTTGAGTTCATCCGACGCCCTATCTCCCCGATCCTAAGTCCTTCATCCAGGACATTTGTCGAGTTAACCCTCGTCAATTGGCGCCGACCATGGGGACTCTGGGCGTTGGAATCATGAATTTGACGGCTTTTTCGCTTTTAGCCAACATCAATCCAGAAGTCGACGAAAGTGAAGAGATGGATCTGACGATCAGAAGTTTAAGCTTCTACGTTGGACCTTTGGGTTCAACTCGCCTTTTGGACCCGACAAAATTAGGTCCGTCGGCAAGCAAAGCCGAGAGAATCACAATATCTGGATCATCCGTAGGCTCTTCCAGCGAGGTAAATTCGCCGGTCAGTCTCACAGCAACAGAAGATATGCAAGAGAAACTCGAGGAATTCGACGAAACTCAGAAAAAACCTGAGGTGGAAGCAACAGCGGTTAAAACTTACGATAGTTCAAGCGACTTCACCATCGAAAGCAGTGGCATCTCCAGAAGCGTACATCAGTTATGCGTTATTATCACTGAAGCAGCAGAATAGGATAATCACGAAGGCAACAAAGAGGTCGACCTGCAAGTCGACAATCCAAGAAGTAACAGCAAAAAGGAAAAGGAGAAAATTCACGTTTCAACCGGAGAGTGGAGAATCATCATGTCAGCCATCAATCACGGCACAGAGGTACCCACAGATTCAAGGAGAGAAGTTCTTATGGGGTATCAATACGCACTGCACCAGCACAAGAAGAAGCTAAGGGAGGAAAGAGACATGCTCATGAGAAGCCGAGATGACAATAGTACATCAAGTGGAGGATACTGGGGTGAGTATAGTGATGCATCAGAGTACAGCATGGAAAGGCGCAGAGACCCGAAGCACAACAGGAGGACAATAGCACAGACAAGAGAAGAAAGCTATGCGAAAAGTCTAAGCGTGCAACAGTCAAAAGAGGAAGAAGACTTCGTGCAAGAAACACCAGAAGCAGCGTTGATAGCAGCGCAAATGTACCTACTAACCACACAACCGGAGCCTGGAGATCCGCGGGAGCACATGCATCAGGCCGCAATACGAAGCCTCGGGTTGATAGAAGACAAGTTAATGGGAAAACTTCCAGAGGAAAAGGCAACACACCATAAGGAAAGGCGAAAGGAAGAATTCAAGCGCAAGTCCTCGCGAAATGAATCCAGTGAGTCATCAGGTGATGAGAGGCGACAAAAACGGTAGGAGGACGCAAGAAATATAATAGCACAAGCACGAGTGAACAACTCGTGTTATGCATGGAAAGAGGTAAATTACGAAGACGATGAAAAAGAGATGGGCGCATTATGCTTTACCCACAGGGTTCGCAAAACGCGGGTACCTAAAGGTTTTAAGTTGCCGCACGACCAAGAAAAGTATGATGGGTCGCAAGAACCCACCCTATGGTTGTCAGATTACCTGCAAGCTGTACAGATCCTAGGAGGAACAAGAGCAACAGCCATGCAAAGTTTGCAGTTACACCTCACCGGCGCAGCACGGTCATGGTTGAATACCCTACCCAACGATTCCATCAGAGTTGGGGAGAGTTAGAAAATCAATTTGCAAGAAATTTTCGCTCAACATATAAACGCCCAACGTCATTGGAGGAAATCAAATTGTGCATACAAAAGAAAGGCGAAAGCCTACGCTCTTACATACAACGCTGGAGTGTAATCAAAAATTCAGCTGAAGACGTCTCCGACGAAAGAGCAATAGATGCTTTTTTGGCAGGCCTTCGTCGTTCGGACCTCATGGAAGAAATAGGGAGAACAAGGCCAAGGACAGTGTCAGAACTAATGGAAGTAGCAAACTGATTTGCCGATGGAGAAGATGCATATAACAACAAAAGGGGGCATTCACCAGAAGTCGACAAAACAAGAAGGCAAAGGCGAAGATACCGCAATGGCGACAACTACGGAAGGCAAAATCAGATAGCCGCGGGATATGAAGGAAGGAACGATGAAGGCTATGAAAACAAAGAGTTTCAAACGAGAGATAGTAGAGGAAAAGAGAAACCAAGGTACTCGGGTCCTTCGGCAAAAGACATGCTATATGGTCCTTGTCGCATCCATTATGCG
Source organism: Dactylis glomerata (assembly GCA_007115705.1). Taxonomy (NCBI): domain Eukaryota; kingdom Viridiplantae; phylum Streptophyta; class Magnoliopsida; order Poales; family Poaceae; genus Dactylis; species Dactylis glomerata. The sequence continues at coordinate 985,261 of QXEO01000911.1, read as the reverse complement.
TACCTAGATGGGAAAAGAGTTTCCAACCACCAGATGAAGGATTGCAGAACCTTCTTAAGGTTGCAAAATGCCATGGATTCAAGCCAAGGAACACGACAGGGAGGAAAAAGCGTGAGTCAAGGATATCAAATGCAACAACTCGCAAAACAGCTGGAGTCAAAGGTATATATATATCAGCAATGATTCAACCAGTACCAAAGTCAAAGAAAGAGAGGAAGAGCATATCTAGACAGGTCAACTTGGCAATATTGTCACCACCAGCTACTATAGAGTACTTGCAGTGGTCCGATCAACCAGTCAGATTTAGCAGAGCAGACCACCCGAGGAAAGTTCCCAGGCCAGGGCACGCTCCAATGGTGCTAAAGGCGCAAATAGGGGGATACGACATCGGGAGAGTATTCATGGATGCAGGAAGCAGCATAAACTTAATATACGCGAGAACTCGGAGGGCAATGTGCATTTCACTGGAAAGTCTAAAGCCAACAGATTGTTCTTTCCACAGAATAGTGCCAGGAAGCGCAAATTACCCTCTCGGGAAAATAGAACTTGACGTTTGCTTCGGCAATAGCAACAATTATCGTAGAGAGAAGCTAGAGTTTGAAGTCATGGATTGGCCTTCACAGTATCATGCAATTCTGGGGCACCCAGCATTTGCAAAATTCATGGCAGTACCTCACTACGCATATCTCACGCTCAAAATCCCAGGACCCAAAGGAACAATCACGGTACAAGGCAGCTTTGAAGTATCCAACACTTGTGACAAGGAATTCAATAGGTTAGCACAAACTTTCGGCATGACAGCAGAATACGCAAGGTTGAAAGGCGAAACTGACCACAACGTGCTACCTGACGTCAGACGATCCCTGCCAGATCAGGCTTTCGATCCAACGCAAGACTCAAAGAAAATCCAGGTCCACCCCACGGACCCGAACAAGACCACCTCCATAGCAGTAAATCTGGATCCCGCATAGGAAAGCGCGCTCGTCGAGTTCCTCCATGAGCGCTGGGAAATCTTCGCCTGGTGTCCTTCAGACATGCTAGGGGTTCCTAGGGAACTCGTCGAGCACGCACTAAACGTTGATCCCAAAGCAAAGCCAGTCAAGCAACCATTGAGAAGATTTGATGAACCCAAAAGGAAAGCAATAGCGTCCGAGCTACACAGGCTAGAAAATGCAGGGTTCATCCAAGAAATCAAAGCGTCGACTTGGGTATCTAATCCAGTTATAGTCCCCAAGAAAAATATAGATGTGCAACGAGTGTGTGTCGACTATACGCCTCTCAACAAGCACTGTCCAAAGGATCCTTTCTCTCTACCTCGTATTGACCAGATAATTGACTCAACAGCGGGGTGCGCAAGACTTTCCTTCCTGGATGCATATTCTGGATACAACCAGATCAAATTGAAGAAATAAGATGAGGAAAAAATAGCTTTCATAACACCTTACGGCGTGTTCTGCTACCAAGTCATGCCTTTCGGCTTAAAAAACGCAGGAGCAACCTACCAAAGGATGATGCAAAATTGCCTTGGAAGTCAAATAGGACGAAACATTCAAGTCTACATCGACAACGTGGTCATCACCACAAGAAAAGAGGAGTCACTAATCAGTGATCTGGCAGAAACCTTCGACAACTTAAACAGGTACAAGCTCAAGCTTAACCCGACAAAATGCTCTTTTGGGGTATCTGTAGGGCAACTCCTGGGATTCCTGGTATCTGCAAGAGGAATAGAGGAAAACCCAGAGAAGATCCAAGCAATATTAATGATGGGAAAGCCAACAAAATTGCACGATGTACAGAAGCTCGCAGGGCGCGTCGCGGCACTAAGTCGATTCGTCGCAAGGCTAGGAGAAAAAGCACCCCCTTTCTACGCATTGATGAAAAAATCAGATGACAAATTCGAGTGGACAGAAGAAGCGGACACAGCTTTCGCACAACTGAAAAAGTGCTTTCCACACCACCGGTGTTGGTCGCACCAAAGGAAAAGGAGCCATTACTACTATACATTGCAGCAACACATCAAGTGGTGAGCACAGTATTAGTAGTCAAAAGAAGTGAAGAAGGAAAAGCTTATGGAGTCCAACGACCAGTATATTTTATCAGTGAGGTGCTATCTCTAACAAAGCAAAGGTACCCGCACTACCAAAAACTTGCATACAACGTATTCACAATAACACGAAAATTAAGGCAATATTTTGCGGTGCATCCAATCATAGTGGTCAACGAAGCACCACTATCCAATATATTGAACAACCCTTCAGCAACAGGACATATCTCCTTATGGGGAATTGAGTTATTACCCCTGGACATCACGTATGAAAAGCGGAAAGCGATCAAGTCCCGAGTTTTATCAGATTTCACAACAGAGTGGCTGGAGTTACAAAGCACAGGGCCACCAGATTTATCGAGTGTGTGGACAATGTACTTTGACGGATCAAAAAGAATCCAAGGTGCAGGAGCAGGAGTAGTACTGATATCACCACAAGGCGACAAGTTGAAGTACATGCTAAGGATGAGTTTTCCTCAAGCTTCTAATAATGAAGCCGAATACGAGGCGCTGCTCCATGGGATGAAAATGGCCAAAGCATGCGGAGCAACTCGACTGAAAATATTTGGAGACTCGAATCTCGTCATCCAACAAGTAATGAACAAGTGCGATGCCATCAGCGATAATATGACAGCATACAAAAACTTATATTATTATCTTGAGGGAATATTTGACGGATGCGAAGTTTCGCATGTCAGCAGAGCAAGCAACGAGGAAGCCGACAATTTAGCAAATATCGGGTCCCAGTGCTTACCCATACCACAAGGAGTTTTTTGGGAAGAAATCGTCGAACGATCTATAAAAAGCAACAAAGTCTCGACTACAGGAGAGCAAGTCCAGCACCAAGCAACAGGCTCGGGGGCTGGTAATAGCGGGACAGCTAAACCCAAAGAAGTCATGATGATCGAGAAAACTTGGATGCAACCATACTTGGCTTACATGATAAACAAAACACTACCCGAAGATACAGTATAAACGAAAAGGATAATACGACGATCCAAGGCTTTCGTCGTGTTGCAAGGAAAATTATACAAGAGAAGTATAACAGGCCTTTTGCAACGGTGCGTTACTCCTCAAGAAGGGCAAGAAATCTAAAAGGACATCCACGCGGGGGTATGTGGACATCATGCTAGCAGCAGAGCCATTGCAGCCAAAGCCTTTCGTGCAGGATTTTATTGGCTCACAGCCATTGAAGACGCGAAAGATATAGTGAGGAAGTGCGAGGCCTGTCAACGTTTTGCATCTCGACCACACGCACCAGCAGCAGAGTTACAACCAACACCATTATCCTGGCCCTTCACACAATGGGGTCTTGATATGGTGGGAAAACTGCATAAATCTTGGCCAGGAGGGCATGTTTATATGCTGGTAGCAGTCGACAAATTCACCAAGTGGGTAGAGGCAGCCCCCGTGACAACCCAAGATTCTACAGCGGCAATCAACTTCATCAAGTCAACAGTTTTTCACTTCGGAGTGCCGCACAGTATCATCACAGACAATGGGACAAACTTTACATCAAAGGAGTTCAAGAGTTACTGTGAAAGTTTAGGAATCAAGTTGAAATTCGCATCTATGGCACATCCAAAGACAAATGGGCAAGTCGAGAAAGCCAATGGGTTGATATGCAATGGGATAAAGAAAAGGCTGTTAGCACCCCTCGAAAAAGCCAAACACGCTTGGGTAGATGAGCTACCCTCCGTACTCTGGAGTCTCCAAACCACACCTAACGCAGCTACTCAAGAAACACCTTTCTTCCTGGTCCATGGCACAGAAGCCATTCTTCCAGTCGAGATCACCCATGAAGCTCCAAGAATCGCAGCATATGATGAGGCAACTTCTACAGAAGCACTGCAGGATGATGTCGATGCACTCGATGAAGCAAGACACATAGCACTCGCCAGAGCTACTCAATATCAGCAAAATCTACAAAACTACCACAATAGTTGAGTTCGTCCATGATCTTTCATGGTGGGAGATCTAGTTCTACGACTCAAACAAGATGGTCATGGAAAACTCGAGTCCCCATGGGTGGGACCTTACATTGTGATAGAAGTAATACCAGGAGGAGCTTATCGACTACGAGAAAAGAAAACGGGGAAAGATGAGAGTAACCCGTGGAATGCAGAGCAACTACGACGGTTCTACGCATAGGCGACATAAGGCGACAAAGATTTTTTCAAGTTATGACCCTCCGAACCCAGAACATGAGGCCATAGGTCGGGTTCCTTGGGTCAACTCGACAATATGTATACATATTTTACTTTCCACTCGGGGGCTCAGACCTTCGAGTCATACAAAATAAATAAGTTATTGCGATCTATCATTGTCTGAGATATACTGTTAGGTTGTTCGCAACCCGATGTTCAACAGCAATACACACGGTTCAAAAGAGCCCGATAATATATTTAGTGCATACCTCGGAATGACGATCCGTTCCCATGGTCTATTAATAAAGTAGGAGCAACATGAAATCCAAACACGACTACTTATTACAGATAGTAAGAGAAAGGACAACTAAGGAAAGAGATTACATAAAGAGAAACTAGTGAAAATGCACTTCGGCTTCATACTCCTTCTGGCACTGGGTGCCATCATAGATTCTCACATCGAACTTTGATGTGCCGATGTGGAAGTCGAAAGTCATAAACAAGCCTTGATGGAGGTCGTGGTCCTATGCAAACTGCGACCAGCCGCCCTTGAAGTATTGCTCACCGGCGCCGTCGTACCAAACCTCCACTTCATAGGGAGTTCCTCCCCCAGAGTGTTCATAAAGAACCGCCTCCCACAGTTCCCACCCGTCCATAAACTAAGTGAATTTCAGTGGTAACCGCTGAATCTCATGGCATTGTGCGCCGGTGATGCAGAAGAAGGAGTATACTCTGGGTGGAGGAGGAGAAGCATTACCAGAAGGAGCGCTTGGACCAGGTGCAGCAGACGAAACCTTTAGTATATTTTTACTCCCGGCTGGATGATCGGGGCGCCGCTTCACCGGAGCGGACGATGAAGCTACTACAGCTGTGGCGGTAGCCTTGTTCTTACTACCGCGAGGGCGGCCGCGGCCTCGTTTCTCCACCGGGGCGCCGATGCTCAAACGCGATCCACTTGCATCGGCCATGGAGACAAGCGATGTGAAGGAAAAACCCTAGATGGGATGAGGAAGACGAAGATGATGCAGTGGAGAAAGGCACTAATGAAGGAATTAGGGTTTTTACCCTGGCCAAACGTGCTTTATTTATAAGCACATACTAATGGGCCTCTGGAGAGGCAAGGCCCAAAATATACTTCTGGGTTTTTTAAAGTGCAGATGGTACAGAAGAATCAAAGTATCAAAGAAAAAGATACATACAAAAAAAGAAGGGGATAAGAAAGTATCTATCAAGAAGCACAGTACACCTCGTCTTCGACTCGGGGGCTTGCGTCATAAGAAGGGAAGAACAACTGAAAGGGCAAATAATGTCGAAAAATATCGAAATAGGAAATATATGGAACAAGTCTATCTATTTTCTTGAGCCTATACCCGAAAAATTGGCTATAGCCTCGGGGGCTACTCCCATCGGGAGCGCTGTCGCGCACCCGATAGACAAAAGTCAACAAAAGGAAGGAGAGAAGTCGAAGCTGGTGATAAAGAACAAGTTGATGGATAATACGTCTCCAACGTATCTATAATTTTTGATGCTCCATGCTTGTTTTTACACCATTTTCCTAATGTTTCGTTACACTTCGTGGCACTTTTATGCATTTTCGGAACTAACCTATTAACAAGTCGCCACAGTGCCAGTTCCCTGTTTTCTGCTGTTTTTGTGTTTCAGAAGTGATACACAGGAAATATTCTCGGAATTGGACGAAACAAGTTCCTGAAGTCTTATTTTGTCCGGGAGCTTCCAGTCATCCGAAGAGAAGAAGGAGAGGGGCCACAGGCCGCCCTCACGCAGGGCTGGCGCGGCCCAGCCCTTGGCCGCGCCGCCCTGGCGTGAGGAGGCCTGGGGCCACCTATGACATCGCCCCTTCGCCTATAAAGACCCCCCAACGGGAAAAACCTAAGTACCAGATCACTTTTCCAGAACACATCGCGATCCGCCGCCGCCGTCGACCCGAAGATCGGGAGGGTCCAGAAGCTCTTCCCGGCACCCTGCCGGAGAGGGGAATCGCCACCGGAGGTCTTCTTCATTGCCATGCTTGCCTCCGGAGCGATGAGTGAGTAGTCTACCTTGGACTATGGGTCCATAGCAGTAGCTAGATGGTTGTCTTCTCCACCATGTGCTTCATGTTTAGATCTCATGAGCTGCCCTACATGATTGAGATCACCGTTATGTAATTCTACATGTTTGGTTTGTTGGGATCCGATGAATATTGGTGTTATGATTGAGTTGCTGTACTGAATATTATCTTTTGTTATCTCTATGTTGTTTATGATCTTGCATGCTCTTCGTTGTTAGTAGCTATCTTGGCCAAGTAGTTGCTAGTGACTCCAAGAGGGGGTATTTATGCTCGATAGTGGGTTCATGCCTCTATTTAACCTGGGGGAGTGACAAAAACCTCTAAGGTTGTAGATGTGCTGTTGCTACTAGGGAGAAAACAACATTCATATGCTCAAGGGCATATGCTTTGTTTACATTACACACTTTGCTTAATGCAATTATCTGTTGTTCGCAACTTAATACTTGTGGAGTTCTCGGATTGATTCACCACAAGTGGATTATTAGTCATAGATGCAGTTGGATGGCGGTCTATGTATTTTGTTGTAATGCCCAGAGTAAATCTCATAGTGATCTTCTTGACATATCACGTTTATCTTTATTCTATCAATTGCCCAACTGTAATTTGTTTACCCAGCATGTGTTATTTATCTTATGGAGAGACACCACTAGTGAACTGTGGACCCCGGTCCTATTTCCATCATATTGCTATCACCTGTTTACTTTACTCGCACTGTTTACTTTACTCGCATACTCTACTGTTTTCCACTCGATACGCTCATAACCTTTGTTTCAAGCAAACCGGTGAGATTGACAACCTCATCGCAAGTTGGGAACAAAGTACTTGGTTGTGTTGTGTGCAGGTTCCGCGTTGCTACTGACCGAAGACGAGTCAACAAGTATCGTTAAATGGCGCCCTTGTTGGAGTGTTACTAAGTCAGTCTGCATCACCTTCAGTCGTTATTGTCCCTTCTCTCCAAGATCGACATACCTTTGTTTCTTAACTGAGGGAAAACTAGCTGCTATACTCGTCACACCTTCCTCTTGGGGTTCCCAACGGGCTGGTTGTTTGCCACGCACAAGGACCATCAACTGCATATTCCAACGTCATCTTGGCGTTAGCAGCCTCTTTTCTGGCACCGTTGCCGGGGAGATTGGAAGACTTCTGCGAGGGGAGTTTTAGCACACACATCCTTTACTTTGTTATTGTTTTGCTTTACTTTATTTATTTTACCTGCATCGTTTTATATCAAAAACCCAAAAAAATTTAGAATCCTTGGTAGTTGTTATTTCTTTACTTTTAGTTCATTATGTTGATCCCTAAGTACGTTCTGGAGGACCTCTCAGTAGGTAGTGGTTCAATTATTGGAAAAAGTAACATTGAGGAGTTCTTTAATCACATTAGTATGCATGAGGAAGTTGAGGAGAAATCTTTGGTTGAGCTAGCTCTTGGTATTGAAGTTGCTACTGCTTATTTGATTCACATGTTGGAAACTAGGTTTGCTAGTCTTAATCCTTTTATGCAATACATGTTCCTTAAGCTTCATGAAATTGAGGATCCCGAAAAGAAAGCTTTTATCTTGGAAACTTTGCGCATAGAATTTAGAGATGTTGCAATTGAGGCTAGGAAAGTTTTTAAGAAGTTTAATAAGCTTGGCTCGCCTATTGAAATTGTTGGTACACCCGATGATTTTAAAGTACCAATACCTTATGAACTTATAGGAATTCATGATGCTTGGGAAAAGAATTCCAGTTGGATTTGCCCTGAAAATCCTTTCGATGAAAGTAGTGTGCCAAAGCGTGATCATAAAGGATTTTCAAAAACTCAGTTGAACACATTTTCCTTCATTGTTGAAAAGATCTCTGCAGTTGATCTTAATGCTTCATCACTTGATGTTACTTGATTCGCAATTTTCTGCGCCTAGCTCAAAGGCGTTAAAGAAAAGCACTCTTGGGAGATAACCCAATGTTTTACTTTCAGTACTTTTTCTTTTATTTGAGTCTTAGAAGTCATTACTACTGTAATGACCGCTCCTTATCTTGTTTATTTTGTTTTTGTGCCAAGAGAAGCCTCTAATTCGAGTGAGGTAAAGATTTGGGGATGTTGCTATCCTGAAACTGTTTTCGGTGTTGCACCGTAAAAATTCGTATAAATTCTCTGTATATCTTTTGGACCTGCGATTTCTTGTACATATGCCCCAGGTTATATCCAAACTTTTGTTAGTTGAACACTTTTTGATTTGAGCAACAGAAAACCCCTCAAAAATTCGACCTTTGTCAGCTGTTCAGTTTTGACAGATTTCTGCCAATATTTGTGTTTGCCACTTTATCGCTTTCTTTTGAGTTCTTTTGATCATGGAACTTTTGGGGAAGTTGCTACAGTAGTATTTGCTATATATGTGGTGGTTTTGAGTTGAAACCTGAAGCAAAAAGAGGTTGATTATATGTTATGCCTACACTAATGTTGCTAATAAAATTGTGTTTAGTTTTGTATGAAGGAAGTTTTCAAGTGTAGGGATTGGAGAATGATGAGATGACTTGAAGAATTGACAAAAGCTCAAGCTTGGGGATGCCCATGCATCACCCGAAAGAAATATCCAAGAAGTACAACCGTCAAAGCTTGGGGATGCCCCCGAGGCACCCCTTCTTCATCGGCAAAAATCAGGTCACCTTTCAAAACACTATATTTTTACTGCTTCATGCACTATGTGTTTTTCTTGGAGCGTTAGTTATTTTAGTTTTATTTGTTAGTTTAGTTTTGTTTGTTGCAATAAATGGTTGGACCCCAACAAATTTCCTTTGGAGGAGATGTACTCGTTTTTATTTGCCAAGAACACTCCGTTTTTCATTCTTACAATTTCACCGGGTGTTCTTCTTTTTCCACTACTGCTTTTGGTTTTCGTTTTCGCCTTGATTTACGTTCAGACCTTGTCATATCTTTTCATCAAGGTGTATTTTTGCCTCTGATCTTTATTGGTTTTCATGAAAAGAGGTGTTTATAAAAATTTCAAATGGTGTTGGAAAAGAGAAAAAGCTTTATGCAAAAAAGTGATACAAGAAGGAGCTTGTATAGACTGTGGCTTGATACGTCTCCGACGTATCCATAATTTTTGATGCTCCATGCTTGTTTTTACACCATTTACCCGATGTTTCGTTACACTTCGTTGCACTTTTATGCATTTTCCAGAACTAACCTATTAATGAGTTGCCACAGTGCCAGTTTCCTGTTTTCTGCTGTTTTTGTGTTTCAGAAGTGATACACTGGAAATATTCTCGGAATTGGACGAAACAAGTTCCTAAAGTCTTATTTTACCCGGAAGCTTCCATAGATCCGAAGGAGAGTAGGAGGGGGGCCACCAGGGCCCCACACGCAGGGGTGGCGCGGCCAGGCCCCTGGCCGCGCGGGCCCCACGTGAGGGCGTCTGGCTCCTCCTCTGACATCGCCCCTTCGCCTATATAAAGCCTCGGGACGGAAAACCCTAGGGGAGTCGGCAATTTTCCAGAAACAGTTCCGCAGCTCCGCCGCCGCCGTCGATGAATTTCGGGGGACAGAAGTCTCTGTTTCGGCACCCTTCCGGGACGGGGAAGTGCCCCCGGAGCCATCTCCATCGGTCTCCATCGCCGTCTCCGCCGTCTCCATCGACCTCACCGCCATCTCCATCAACCTTGCTGTCTCCTATGATGAGGAGGGAGTAGTTTATCCCCGGGGCTGAGGGCTCTACCAGTAGCTATGTGGTTCACCTCTCTCTCCCATGATGTGATCTTTATGTGATCGTGAGCTTTTTATCATGTTGAACAAGTAGATGTTATTATTCAGATATTATGTGTACTCTAGTGGTATTATTAAAGTAATCTATTCCTCCTGCCATGGTGTAACGGTGACAGTGCGTGCATCATGGTGGTACTTGGTTTAGGCTATGATTGTGATCTCTTGTGGATTATGAGAATAATTATTACTATGATAGTATTGAAGTGATCTATTCCTCCTTTCATGGTGTAATGTTGACAGTGTGTGCACCGTGTTAGTACTTGGTCTAAGTTGCAACAATATCTATCTTGAGTTGTGCTTTGATTTGGATATCTCTATGAGTGGTGTTTGTCAAGTACTTGATAAACTTTAAGGGGTGCTTCTGTAGCCACTACGCAATGATTAGTGTTATTCAATAGGAGAGTAATTCAGAGTACCATAGTGGAGAGAAGTTGTTTATTTGTTCAATCATGTTATATTTGTTGGGAGTGTGTCCACTAGTGAAAGTATGATCCCTAGGCCTTGTTTCCAAGTATTGCACACCGTTTACTTGCTGTTTTGTTACATGTTTGCTCGCAGCGATATTTACTTCAAGTCACATTTGCTACTTATAATCATCACTACTACTTGTATTTCACTATCTCTTCGCCGAACTAGTGCACCTATACATCTGACAAGTGTATTGAGTGTGTTGGGGACACAAGAGACTTTCTGTATCGTAATTGCAGGGTTGCTTGAGAGGGATAGCTTTGACCTCTTCCTCCCTGAGTTCGATAAACCTTGGGTGATCCACTTAAGGGAAACTTGCTGCTGTTCTACAAACCTCTGCACTTGGAGGCCCAACACTGTCTACAAGAACAGACGCGTGCGTAGACATCACGGCTTAGGCTTTTTCATGTCATGCTTGATGTCTTTTTGATAGTATGCTTAGTAGTTTTGCTGTAGCATGACTTGTCTCAAATAACTGAGATTGCTTAATGAGCCTTTGAAAAAATCATGCATTGTTTTTAATTGTATGGAAGCATTATTTTGGTTTTCTCCTTGATGTTTTATTTGGGTTGACTTGGAGCATGCTCACACATGTTAGACTCTTACAAAGTCACCATTAGCATATATGATCATTTAGTTTTTGACTTTTGATGCCATCTTATGCTTCTTTTAATGTCGCTTTGTCGCTTTGCATGATTATGGCCATTATTGCTCTCTTAGTTGGCCGCTTCCAGTCTTTTGCTAGCCCTCGCCTTGTACTGAGTATAAGCTCTACTCGTGCATCCAACTCCTAAAAGCCAAAGTTTGCCAAAGTGTCCACCATACATACCTACTAGCAATTTGCTATTCCAAGTAAATTTGACTTGCTTTTATTTTCTCTTCAAATTAAACTCTTACCAGTGTTATGCGAAATTCGGTCAGTAAAGCTCTCACGAACCGGAAGGCACACTTTACTTTTTCCTGTTCTTAAAAATTTGACATTGTGGTCTCTTATGTTGAGTTGTTATGCTTGCAAGTTGTAAGTTGGAGACTAGCCCAGCCATGCAGTCATGGGCAAGCTTTCAACATTGCATTTCTTATTTGAGTTGATATCGTGATCTTTTGTTTATGGATGCCCGCGGTGTGAAATGAATTGGGAATCTTGTGGGGATCATGGAGTTTGTATATGTGTTAGGGAAACGCCGGGCCACTAATCTAAGCCATGCATAATTCATGGTGGAAATTTGCAGCATACCCATGGTGAACATTCGACGACGCATCTCACAATAAAAAGCTAAACAAATGGCAAATAAAAGAGATGTCGAGGTGTTCATTGTCTGCTTGTCCTGTCATTTTGATGTGGGCTTGTTCCATGTCATCGGGCACGGAGGTACCCCATTGGCGGTTCTCAATGATATGCATATATTTACAATGACAAGAGCCTTGCTTGGGACTCTAAGTAAAGTAGCATGAGGTTTGGGTACTCGTATTCACGGGACACGAGGTTTTCAACTTATGATTTGTCAAGCATATGCATCATAATTGTTCTCGCATTAACTTTAACCATTCAAGATGCTTATGATGGGGGCAATGAGAGCTCAAAGCCGGTAAGTACCATAATTTTTGAAGGTTATAAAACTTGCAATCACTGCTTCCCTCTGCGAAGGGCTTTTCTTTTACTTTTATGTTGAGTCACCACCTTCTTTCTTTATGCACCATTAAGAGAGCATAGTTGTCATTCTTAGTGTAATATGCATTGTCCCAAAGTTCATTGATTGATTCATATTGTTGGTTTCACTTGTTCTCAAATTATTTGTGTCTAGTCGCCCTCTTAAACTTGGAGGTGTCCTATGCATTTATGTTTTGCTCTCTTTGAAGGACAAGCTGAAAACCATTTGTATGTTTTTCCTTATTATTTGAACACACGTTTGACTTTCATTGTTTCATTTTCATGATCTTTTGTTTGTGTTCATTTGCATGTTTACAACATGGTTGCTAAGTTCTTATTATCAAGATTATATCTTCATGCCCATATTTTAAGTTGTTATGATCCCAGCTCACAAATGCTTACATACATGATCAAGATTGTGTAGGTGCATGTCACCTCAAAAATTATTCTTTTGTTATCACTTACCTACTCGAGGACGAGCAGGAGTTAAACTTGGGGATGCTTGATACGTCTCCAACGTATCTATAATTTTTGATGCTCCATGCTTATTTTTACACCATTTGCCTAATGTTTCGTTACACTTCGTGGCACTTTTATGCATTTTCCGGAACTAACCTATTAACAAGTCGCCACAGTGCCAGTTCCCTGTTTTCTGCTGTTTTTGTGTTTCAGAAGTGATACACAGGAAATATTCTCGGAATTGGACGAAACAAATTCCTGAAGTCTTATTTTGTCTGGGAGCTTCCAGTCATCCGAAGAGAAGAAGGAGAGGGGCCACAGGCCGCCCTCACGCAGGGCTGGCGTGGCCCAGCCCTTGTCCGCGCCGCCCTGGCGTGAGGAGGCCTGGGGCCACCTATGACATCACCCCTTCGCCTATAAAGACCCCCCGACGGGAAAAACCTAAGTACCCGATCACTTTTCCAGAACACATCGCGATCCGCCGCCGCCGTCGACCCGAAGATCGGGAGGGTCCAGAAGCTCTTCCCGGCACCCTGCCGGAGAGGGGAATCGCCACCGGAGGTCTTCTTCATTGCCATGCTTGCCTCCGGAGCGATGAGTGAGTAGTCTACCTTGGACTATGGGTCCATAGCAGTAGCTAGATGGTTGTCTTCTCCACCATGTGCTTCATGTTTAGATCTCATGAGCTGCCCTACATGATTGAGATCACCGTTATGTAATTCTACATGTTTGGTTTGTTGGGATCCGATGAATATTGGTGTTATGATTGAGTTGCTGTACTGAATATTATCTTTTGTTATCTCTATGTTGTTTATGATCTTGCATGCTCTCCGTTGTTAGTAGCTATCTTGGCCAAGTAGTTGCTAGTGACTCCAAGAGGGGGTATTTATGCTCGATAGTGGGTTCATGCCTCTATTTAACCTGGGGGAGTGACAAAAACCTCTAAGGTTGTAGATGTGCTGTTGCTACTAGGGAGAAAACAACATTCATATGCTCAAGGGCATATGCTTTGTTTACATTACACACTTTGCTTAATGCAATTATCTGTTGTTCGCAACTTAATACTTGTGGAGTTCTCGGATTGATTCGCCACAAGTGGATTATTAGTCATAGATGCAGTTGGATGGCGGTCTATGTATTTTGTTGTAATGCCCAGAGTAAATCTCATAGTGATCTTCTTGACATATCACGTTTATCTTTATTCTATCAATTGCCCAACTGTAATTTGTTTACCCAGCATGTGTTATTTATCTTATGGAGAGACACCACTAGTGAACTGTGGACCCCGGTCCTATTTCCATCATATTGCTATCACCTGTTTACTTTACTCGCATACTCTACTGTTTTCCACTCGATACGCTCATAACCTTTGTTTCAAGCAAACCGGTGAGATTGACAACCTCATCGCAAGTTGGGAACAAAGTACTTGGTTGTGTCGTGTGCAGGTTCCGCGTTGCTACTGACCGAAGACGAGTCAACAAGTATCGTTAAACGGCGCCCTTGTTGGAGTGTTACTAAGTCAGTCTGCATCACCTTCAGTCGTTATTGTCCCTTCTCTCCAAGATCGACATACCTTGGTTTCTTAACTGAGGGAAAACTAGCTGCTATACTCATCACACCTTCCTCTTGGGGTTCCCAACGGGCTGGTTGTTCGCCACGCACAAGGACCATCAACTGCATATTCCAACATCATCTTGGCGTTAGCAATGGACACGAGGTATAGACATAATCGGTTGCATTTCGTCAGCAAGGAACTTTGGCTACATTGCCGACAAAATGAACATCGATTACTCCCATCGGGAGTTATTCATGAAAAGTTTAGAAGGATAACTCAAAAAAAAATTGTATATTGAATCAGTCAAACAAGGCTGCGAAATATGATTCTCGAGTTGCGTCATCATGAAAAAACTTGAATGCCGTGATTGAAATATATCATGAAGGTAAGACCCCAGGATCCGTCCTGTGTGGCCCGGTATATGCACATGGATGCGCTCTGCTGCTACGTATCTATGTCTACGACATGAAGAAAATCCTGGTGGACGCACTGGGTACCCTAAGAACCACTTGAAAATGTTTGACAAGTATCTTTACATCATTGGAGGTTCTCTCCATAATATCCTGCAACTTGTTAATAGCTCTAGAATTTTCCAACAAATGATTCTGCACCCTTTTATTAAAATTATCTTGCTTGACAATAAAATTATCTAATTCATCTAAGCATTGATCAGGCGGTTTAGAGTAAGGAATATCTCTATCATCAAAGCGTTGGAGAGAGTGTACCTCAATACTAGATGAGTGAGGGATTGGCTTACATAATTCTTCTATAGGAGGTAAATTCTTCACATCTTTGGATTTAATACCTTTCTCCTTAAGAGATTTTTTGGCTTCCCTCATAACCTCATCATTTAATTCAATCATTCCTCTTTTCTTTGGTGCTGGCTCTGAAGTTGGCGCTGGTGTCGGTGTTGGTGTTGACTGATGTCTACACACGGTTCTGTTCTTGTAGACAGTGTTGGGCCTCCAAGTGCAGAGGTTTGTAGAGCAGCAGCAAGTTTCCCTTAAGTGGATCACCCAAGGTTTATCGAACTCAGGGAGGAAGAGGTCAAAGCTATCCCTCTCAAACAACCCTGCAATTACGATACAGAAAGTCTCTTGTGTCCCCAACACACCCAATACACTTGTCAGATGTATAGGTGCACTAGTTTGGCGAAGAGACAGCGAAATACAAGTAGTAGTGATGATTATAAGTAGCAAACGTGATTTGAAATAAATATCACTGCGAGCAAACATGTAACAAAACAGTAAGTAAATGGTGTGCAATGCTTGGAAACAAGGCCTAGGGATCATACTTTCACTAGTGGACACACTCCCAACAAATATAACATAATTGAACCAATAGATACTATCATCAATATGCAACTCAAAATAATTCTCCAATGGAAAACATACAATAATCATGCGTAGGGCTACGAAGCACTCCTCAAAGTCCGGATGTACCCAAACTAGATTGTCCCACACTATCACCGTGAACGCACTAGATGGTTCCAACAAACACCACATTCATAGAGACATTAACCAAAAAGATACACATGATGCACACACTAGTGACCTTTACACCATGATACGAGGTATCTCCGGAGAGTACAATAATAAAGCATAGGAGTAGCATAATATCTGAATAATAACATCTACCAATTCAACTAGATACAAAGCTCACGATCACATAAAGATCACATCATGGGAGAGAGAGGTGAACCCCATAGCTACCGGTAGAGCCCTCAGCCCCGGGGGAGAACTACTCCCTCCTCATCATAGGAGACAACAAGGTTGATGGAGATGGCGGTGAGGTCGATGGAGACGGCGGAGACGGCGATGGAGACCGATGGAGATGGCTCCGGGGGCACTTCCCCGTCCCGGCAGGGTGCCGGAACAGAGACTTCTGTCCCCTGAAATTTGGCTTCGACGGGGGCGGCGTTGCGGAACTGTTCTGGAAATTTCGTCGACTCCCCTAGGGTTTTCCGTCCCGAGGCTTCTTATAGGCGAAGGGGCGTCGTCAGGGGGCAGCCAGGGGCTCCTCACACCAGGGTGGCGCGACCAGGGCCTGGGCCGCGCCACCTATGTGTGAGGGCGGCCTCTGGCCCCCCTCCGGCTCTCTTTCGGTCTTCGGGAAGCTTCCGGGAAAAATAAGACTTCAGGCTTTTGTTTCGTCCAATTCCGAGAATATTTCCTGTGTAGCTTTTCTGAAACACAAAAACAGCAGAAAACAGGGAACTGGCACTGTGGTATCTTGTCAATAGGTTAGTTCCGGAAATCGCATAAAAATGCCACGAAGTGTAACGAAACACAAGGCAAATGGTATAAAAACAAGCATGGAGCATCAAAATTTATAGATACGTTTGAGACGTATCAGCATCCCCAAGCTTAACTCCTGCTCGTCCTCGAGTAGGTAAGTGATAACAAAAGAAATAATTTTTGAGGTGACATGCACCATCACAATCTTGATCATATAGGTAAAGCATTTGTGAGCTGGGATCATAAGAACTTAAAACATGGGCATGAAAGATATAATCTTAATAATAGAAACTTAGCAACCATGTTATAACATGAAAAGAAACACAAACAAAAGATCATGAATAATGAAACAATGAAAGTCAAACGTGTGTTCAAATCATATGGAAAAAACATAGTAAATGGTTTTCAGCTTGTCCTTCAAAGAGAGCAAAACATAAATGCATAGGACACCTTCAAGTTTAAGAGGCGACCAGATACAAGTAATTTAAGAACAAGTGAAACCAACAATATGAATCAATCAATGAAAACTTTGGGACAATGCATATTATACTAAGAATGACAACTATGCTCTCTTAGACGGTGCATAAAGATAGAAGGTGGTGACTCAACATAAAAGTAAAAGAAAAGCCCTTCGCAGAGGGAAGCAGTGATTAAACATGTGCTGGAGCTTTTCATTTGTAAAACAGAGAGATAAAAATTGGTTTTGAGAGGTGGTTGTCTTTGTCAACGACTGGCAATGGGGTTCTTACTATCTTCCATACAAAAATGAAGCAAGTTTTTGAGAGAGAGATTGGCACTTTTGTGCTCTTTTATAAAGCTTGGCACTCCTCCCCACATTTTTTCCTTTCACAAACCATGGCTAACCGATTCCATCGGGTGCCCACCAACATTCACATTCCATGGAGGAGTGCCTTTTTTCTTTCTTTTTTTCTCTTTTTTCTTCTTTTTGGAATAAGCAATATGGAAGATAGCAAATCCGACCACTACGTCCCCATGAGCTAAAAATAGTGGCACAAAATGAGAAGTATTTTGAAGGTTTTTTGAAAGGTAGCACATGAAAATTTACTTGGAATGGCTTACAAATACCATGCATAGGAATTTATAGTGGACACAATGGCAAACTTGGTTTTTGGGAGTTGGATGCACGAGTAGAGCTCATACTCAGTACAAAATGAGGGCTAGCAAAAGACTGGGAGCGACCAACTAAGAGAGCAATAATGGCCATAATCATGCAAAGCAACAAAGCGACATTAAAAGAAGCATAAGATGACATCAAAAGTCAAAAACTAAATGATCATAGAGGCTATTGGCGACTTTGTAAGAGTCTAACATGTGTGAGCATGCGCCAAGTCAACCCAAATAAAGCATCAAGGAGAAAACCAAAATAATGCTTCCATACAATAAAAATAACGCATGATTTTTTCAAAGGCTCATTAAGCAATCTCAGTTATTTGAGACAAGTCATGCTACAGCAAAAACACTAAGCATACTATCAAAAAGACATCAAGCATGACATGAAAAAGCCTAAGTCGTAGTCTACACAAGCTCCTTCTTGTACCACTTTTTTTGCATAATTTTTTTCTCTTTTCCAACACCATTTGAAATTTTTTAAGACACCTCTTTTGATGAAAACCAATAAAGATCAGAGGCAAAAATACACCTTTATGAAAAGATATGACAAGGTCTGAACGCAAATCAAGGCGAAAATGAAAACCAAATGCAGTAGCGGAAAAAGAAGAACACTCGGTTTTTTGATAAGAGTGAAAACTAGAGCGTTCTTGGCAAATGAAAAGCAAGGCAACTTCTCCAAAGGAAATTTTTTGGGGTCCAACCATTTATTGCAGCAAACAAAACTAAACTAACTAAGAAAACTAAAACAACTGACGCTCCAAGAAAAACACATAGTGCATGAAGCAATAAAAATATAGTGTTTTGAAAGGTGACCTGATTTTTGCCGATGAAGAAGGGGTGCCTTGGGGGCATCCCCAAGCTATGACGCTTGTACTTCTTGGATATTTCTTGGGGTGATGCATGGCCATCCCAAAGATTGAGCTTTTGTCCATTCTTCAACTCATCTCATCATTCTCCAATCCCTACACTTGAATACTTCCTTCATACAAAACTAAACACAAATCTATTAGCAACATTAGTGTAGGCATAACGTATAATCAACCTCTTTTTGCTTCAGGTTTCAACTCAAAACCACCACATATATAGCAAATACTACTGTAGCAACTTCCCCAAAAGTTCCATGATCAAAAGAACTCAAAAGAAAGCGATAAAGTGGCAAACACAAATATTGGCAGAAATCTGTCAAAACAGAACAGCTGACAAAGGTCAAATTTTTGAGGGGTTTTCTGTTGCTCAAATCAAAAAGTGTTCAACTAACTAAAGTTTGGATATAACCTGGGGAATATGCACAAGAAATCGCAGCTCCAAAAGATATACAGAGAATTTATACGAATTTTTACGGTGCAGCACCGAAAACAGTTTCAGGACAGCAACATCCCCAAATCTTTACCTCACTCAAATTAGAGGTTTCTCTTGGCACAAAAATGAAATAAACAAGATAACGAGCGGTCATTACAGTAGTAATGACTTCCAAGACTCAAATAAAAGAAAAATTACTGAAAATAAAATATTGGGTTATCTCCCAAGAGTGCTTTTCTTTAACGCCTTTGAGCTAGGCGCAGAAAATTGCGAATCAAGTAATATCAAGTGATGAAGCATCAAGCTCATAATTTGCTCTAAGAATAGAGTCAAAAAGTAATTTCTTCCTTTTCCTAGGGAAGTGTTCCATACCTTTCTTGAGTGGAAATTGATATTTGATAGTGCCTTCCCTCATATCAATGATGGCACCTACAGTTCGAAGAAAAGGTCTTCCCAAAATAATAGGACATGAAGCATGGCATTCAACGTCCATAACAAGAAAATCAACGGGAACAAGGTTATTGTTAACCACAATAAGAACATCATTAATCCTTCCCAAAGGTTTCTTCTTAGCAACATCAGAAATAGGAACATCAAAATAACATTTTTCAAGCGGCGGTAAATCAAGCATGTCATAAATCTTTCTAGGCATGGTAGAAATACTAGCACCTAGATCACATAAAGCATGGCAATCAAAACCATTAACATGCATATCCATGATGGGTTCCCAACCAGCTTCTAACTTCTTGGGAACAGAGGCTTTCTGCTTCAACTTTTCATCCCTAATTTTTATGAGAGCATTGGTAATATGCTTAGTAAAAACAATATTTAAAGAACTAGCATTGGGAGTCAAAGCAAGCTTTTGCAAGAACAAAATAACTTCAGATATATTGCAGCCATCAACATCAAAATCATCTTCTCTTTCCCACCTGGCATGCAATTCCGCTAACAATCTAATATTTTCATCAATTCCAACTTGAATAGCGTTAGCAGTAGCGAAAACATTGTTCTCTTTCACATCATTAGGCAACACTTTTAATTTCAGAATTTCAACATCATGAGCAAGGCTATCAACTTTAGAAGCAAGAATATCAATTTTGCCTAACTTTTCCTCAACAGACTTGTTAAAAGCAGTTTGCTTACCGATGAAGTCCTTGAGCATTACCTCAAGCTCGGAGGGCGCGGCCCTAGTGTTGTTGTAGGAATTACCATAAGAATTACCATTGGTAGAAGGATACGGCCTATAATTGTTACTAGCAAAATTGTTCCTATAAGCATTGTTGTTAAAATTATTGTTTCTAATGAAATTCACATCAACATGCTCTTCTTGAGCAACTAGAGAGGCCAAAGGAACATTATTAGGATCAACATGAGTCCTATCATTAGCAAGCATAGCCATAATGGTATCAATCTTATCACTCAAGGAAGAGGTTTCCTCAACAGAATTTACCTTCTTACCTTGTGGAGCTCTCTCGGTGTGCCATTCAGAATAATTTACCATCATGTTGTCGAGTAGCTTTGTTGCGGCCCCCAAGGTAAGGGACATAAAAGTGCCTCCAGCTGCTGAATCAAGTAGGTTCCTCGAAGAAAAATTCAGTCCTGCATAAAAAGTTTGGACACTCATCCAAGTAGTCAGTCCATGAGTGGGGCAATTCTTTATCATAGATTTCATTCTTTCCCAAGCTTGAGCAACATGCTCATTATCAAACTAAGTAAATTTCATAATATTGCTACGCAGAGATATAATCTTAGCAGGAGGATAGTATCTACCAATAAAAGCATCCTTACACTTAGCCCATGAATCAATACTATTCTTAGTCAAAGACAGCAACCAATCTTTAGCTTTTCCTCTCAAAGAAAAAGGAAACAACTTGAGCTTAATAATATCACTTTCTACATCCTTATATTTCTGCATCTCACATAGCTCAACAAAATTGTTGAGATGAGCTGCAGCATCTTCAGTACTAGCACCAGAGAATTACTCTTTCATAACAAGGTTCAACAAAGCAGGCTTAATCTAATAAAAGTTTGCAGCAGGAGCAGGTGGTGCAATAGGAGTGCAGATAAAATCACTATTGTTCGTGCTAGTAAAGTCACACAACTTGGTGTTTTCAGGATTGGCCATTTCAGCAAAACGAAAGTAAACAAGTAAAAACAACTACCAAGGATTCTAATTTTTTTTGGGTTTTTGATATAAAACGATGCAGGTAAAATAAATAAAGTAAAGCAAAACAATAAAACAAAGTAAAGGATGTGCGTGCAAAAACTCCCCTCGCAGAAGTCTTCTACTTCCTCCCCAGCAACGGCGCCAGAAAAACAGCTGATGCTGTTTGATGGTGCCAAGTTGACGTGGGAGCTTCTTCTTCTTCAATCCCCGGCAACGGCGCCAAGAAAAGAGCTTGATGTCTACACACGCTTCTGTTCTTGTAGACAGTGTTGGGCATCCAAGTGCAGAGGTTTGTAGAGCAGCAGTAAGTTTACCATAAGTGGATCACCCAAGGTTTATCGAACTCAGGGAGGACGAGGTCAAAGCTATCCCTCTCAAGCAACCCTGCAATTACGATACAGAAAGTCTCTTGTGTCCCCAACACACCCAATACACTTGTCAGATGTATAGGTGCACTAGTTCGGCGAAGAGATAGTGAAATACAAGTGGTATAGATGATTATAAGTAGTAAATGCAATCTGGAATAAAAATGACAGCAAGCAAACAAGTAACAAAATAGCAAGTAAACGGTGTGCAAAGCTTGGAAACAAGGCCTAGGGATCATACTTTCACTAGTGGACACACTCCCAACAAATATAACATAATTGAACAAATAAATAACTTCTCTTCACTATGGTACTCTGAATTACTCTCCTATTGAATAACACTAATCATTGCGTAGGGCTACGAAGCACTCCTCAAAGTTCATCAAGTACTTGACAAACACCACTCATAGAGATATCCAAATCAAATCACAACTCAAGATAAATATTATTGCAACTTAGACCAAGTACTAACACGGTGCACACACTGTCAACATTACACCATGAAAGGAGGAATAGATCACTTCAATACTATCATAGTGATAATTATTCTCATAATCCATAAGAGATCACAATCGTAGCCTAGACCAAGTACCACCATGATGCACGCACTGTCACCGTTACACCATGGTAGGAGGAATAGATTACTTTAATAACACACTAGAGTACACATAATGAAGAAGAGTAACATCTACTTATTCAACATGATACAAAGCTCACGATCACATAAAGATCACATCATGGGAGAGAGGTGAACCACATAGCTACCAGTAGAGCCCTCAGCCCCGGGGGAGAACTACTATGTCGCAAAGCATACTCATCAAACATATCATCATAAGAAGGAACAGGGATAGCACTAATGGTACAACAATTATTAACCTTAGAATTGGTACCAAAAAGATTTTCAATATCAAAAGTAGAGTGCTTTTCCCAATCATGATCACTAACATAGGTAACAGGCATGGGGACATCATCCCAATCAGAATTATCATAATCTATAGCAGGATCATAATGCTTAGGGGAAGATACCATGTTCTCTCGCCTTTTACTCCTCTTCTTCTTCTTCTTCATACTCTTCTTACTCTCCTTTAGGAGGGAGAGACTTGAAGGGCATCTTCTCCACATATTCTTTAGGAGGGAAAGGAATCTTCTCCACATAATCTGGTTTGCTGACAGAAACAACAGAAGAAACTTTGGAGGATTCCTCCTCTCTATTAATAATATCGAAACATCTGTTAGTCCTGTCATAGCTTGGCAAAACATCATGTTTTATAAGATCTTGTAAGTAAGTATTTGCGAGGCAATCTTTAGCACAATAGAGACGACAACCACGAAGGGTGCTATTAATATCAACATCATTTATGTCTACCAAAGCAATCTTTCTAGATATCTCTTCACAATTCAAAAACAAAGTAAGCTCATCATACTGATTGAAAGTAATCTTATCATCACAATACAAATCTGCGGTACTCATTCGATTAATTGGGTATTGAAAATTAAAGTGCCCCTTTTCACCGCAAAATTCACAAAGAAAAGGATAAAGCTCACAAACCCTTTCACCAAGCACATCTAGATCCTTGAGCCACATACTGGTTTCTTCATTTGCGTGGGTGATGCAATAATCTTCCTTGTTGTAACTCTGTTCACAAGGTCTATGTATTCCACAAAAATTAACATGCTTATAAGAAATAGTACTTTTAGAAGTTTGAGCATGTTTATTGCAATCATCAACAACAATATCACTTTCTATGCAAGTGTCCTTAAAAGGTTCATGATACACGTCCCCATTTCCTTTAGGAACATTCATATGGTAAGCAAAGGCTTTAAAGCAGTCAACCATAATTTGAGGATCAAGACCATATTTAGCACTAAGCTCTTGAAAATTAGCAGTTTCAGCGAAAGACTTAATGCAATCAAACTCATAATTCATACCTGATCCTTTACCTTTGTCGCTATCCCAACCTTCAATATTGTTTTGAATTATTTCAAGCAGATCCCACTTGGTGTCGACATCCTTGCTTGTGAAAGACCCATCAAAGCATGCATCTAGATAGTCCTTGTAATATCCTGAAAGCCTTGCATAAAAATTATTAATAACAATATTACGGGGAAGATCATGAATAGGACATTTGAGCATTAGTGACTTCAATCTTCCCCACGCTTGGGCAATCCTTTCTCCATCATGAGGCCAAAAATTGTATATCTGATTACGATCTTTATGAATCTCACTTGGAGGATAGAATTTAGAATAAAAGAGAGGTACAATTTCCTCCCAGCCAATAGATGGACCATCCTTAAGCAGCCAATACCATTCCTCAGCTCTGCCTTTCAGTGATAAACAAAATAGCTTCTTCTTAACTTGGTTCATCGAAATACCTGCACACTGGAACAACTCGCATAATTCATGTATAAAGAGCAAATGATCACCAGGATGGACAGTTCCATCTCCTAAATAGTAGTTATTCTTAACACATTCAACAATCTTCGTAGGTATTTTAAAAGGATGAGGAGCACAAGCATCACTAGAAACATCACATATGGGAGATAAAATATTATCAGAACAAACCTTCTCCACTAAAGTTGGGGGACTAAAAATATCATACTTAACAAAACCAGCTTCCCCAAGCTTAGACTTTTCTATAGCATTAGCAGTAACGGTATTCAAAGCATTTGTACTAATAACATTGCTATGCGAAATAAGCTCCAATGGTTTTTCAATTTTCTCTTCAAAACTAAAATCAGGAAAAAGGCTAAAGAACTCTTGGTTTTCCATTAAGCCTAACTAGTGAAAATAAAAACAAGAAATAAAAAGATATAATTGCAGAATCTAAAGGAAATAACTTCGAGCACTCACACAGGAGGATGCGAGTACCTTCTACCTTACCTCCCCGGCAACGGCGCCAGAAAAGTGCTTGATGTCTACACACGGTTCTATTCTTGTAGACAGTGTTGGGCCTCCAAGTGCAGAGGTTTGTAGAGCAGCAGCAAGTTTCCCTTAAGTGGATCACCCAAGGTTTATCGAACTCAGGGAGGAAGAGGTCAAAGCTATCCCTCCCAAACAACCCTGCAATTACGATACAGAAAGTCTCTTGTGTCCCCAACACACCCAATACACTTGTCAGATGTATAGGTGCACTAGTTCAGTGAAGAGATAGTGAAATACAAGTAGTAGTGATGATTATAAGTAGCAAACATGATTTGAAATTAATATCGCTGCGAGCAAACATGTAACAAAACAGTAAGTAAACGGTGTGTAATGCTTGGAAACAAGGCCTAGGGATCATACTTTCACTAGTGGACACACTCCCAACAAATATAACATAATTGAACCAATAGATACTATCATCAATATGCAACTCAAAATAATTCTCCAATGGAAAACATACAATAATCATGCGTAGGGCTACGAAGCACTCCTCAAAGTCTGTATGTACCCAAACTAGATTGTCCCACACTATCACTGTGAACGCACTAGATGGTTCCAACAAACACCACATTCATAGAGACATTAACCAAAAAGATACACATGATGCACACAATAGTCACCTTTACACCATGATACGAGGTATCTCCGGAGAGTACAATAATAAAGCATAGGAGTAGCATAATATCTGAATAATAACATCTACCAATTCAACTAGATACAAAGCTCACGATCACATAAAGATCACATCATGGGAGAGAGAGGTGAACCACATAGCTACCGGTAGAGCCCTTAGCCCCGGGGGAGAACTACTCCCTCCTCATCATAGGAGACAGCAAGGTTGATGGAGATGGCAGTGAGGTCGATGGAGACGGCGGGGACGGCGATGGAGACCGATGGAGATGGCTCCGGGGGCACTTCCCCGTCCCGGCAGGGTGCCGGAACAGAGACTTCTGTCCCCCGAAATTTGGCTTCGACGGCGGCGGCGTTGCGGAACTGTTCTGGAAATTTCGTCGACTCCCCTAGGGTTTTCCATCCCGAGGCTTCTTATAGGCGAAGGGGCGTCGTCAGGGGGCAGCCAGGGGCTCCTCACACTAGGGTGGCGCAGCCAGGGCCTGGGCCGCCCCACCTATGTGTGAGGGCGGCCTCTGGCCCCCCTCCGGCTCTCTTTCGGTCTTCGGGAAGCTTCCGGGAAAAATAAGACTTCAGGCTTTTGTTTCGTCCAATTCCGAGAATATTTCCTGTGTAGCTTTTCTGAAACACAAAAACAGCAGAAATAAGGGAACTGGCACTGTGGCATCTTGTCAATAGGTTAGTTTCGGAAATCGCATAAAAACGCCACGAAGTGTAACGAAACACAAGGCAAATGGTGTAAAAACAAGCATGGTGCATCAAAAATTATAGATACGTTTGAGACGTATCATTGACTCAACCATAGTCTAATCATCATGATTCCGGCTTATTTTAACCATTAGTTCTTTAGCTTCAGCCGGATTTCTTTCCCTGAAAACAGAACCAGCACAACTATCCAGATATTTCTTAGATTCATCAGTTAGTCCATTATAAAATATATCAAGAAGTTCATTTTTAGGCAATGGCTCCTTAGGCAATGCTCTAATTAAAGAGCAAAACCATGCCCAAGATTCAGGCAATATCTCCTTTTCCCTGTTCAAAGTCAAAGATTTTCTGCACAACAGTATGTTGAGCACTAGCAGGAAAAAATTTCTGAAAGAAAGCATTAACCAAAGCAATAGGACTATTAAGAGATCCAGGAGATAAATTATTAAACCAAGTCTTAGCTGCACCTTTTAATGAAAAAGGGAAAATCTTAGCAACAAAGTAAGTGCGCAGCTTAATATCATCAGAAAATAAATTACTCAAAGTAGAAAGCTCATTCATGTGCTCCATAGCATGTTCATTCTCAGTACCACAAAAAGGCTCTTTCTCAACAATAGATATGTTAGATAAATCTAAAGAGAAATCATAATCCTTATCTCTAATATTTATGGGAGAAGCAACAAACTTGGAATCAGGAGATAATTTATACCTAACAGCACGTCTCACTAGAAGTTCCTTAACAGCATTAGCATCACGAGTAGCACGAGCTTCGGCAATAAAATCATCATCAAGCTCAATATAAGCGTCATCAAAATCATCACTAGGACATTCCCTAGACTCAGGTGAACTAACAGGTGTAACAGTGGTGTTTCCCATCTTAGCTCTAGCAATTGTAGCATCTAAAAAGGAACCTAGTGAACCACTCTCATCAAACACAGTAGAAGCATCATCTAAATTATCAGTGGCATTTTCAAACTCAGCAGAAGAAGTAGCAGTAGCGCGTGCATGTGGTGGTGTAAGCAACTTACTCATAACAGATGGTGAATCAAGAGCAACATAGGTGTTCAGAGTTGTACCTCTTCTTGTAGTGGATGGCAGTATAGGAACTTTTCCATCACGAGGTTTACCCATGATGAAAGGATTGCAGCGAACAATATGAATTCCAAGTGAACTTACAAATAAAGCTATGCTCCCCGGCAACGGCGCCAAAAAATAGTCTTGATGACCCATAAGTATAGGGGATCGCAACAGTCTTCGAGGGAAGTAAAACCCAAATTTATTGATTCGACACAAGGGGAGCCAAAGGATATTTATAAGCCTTAACAGATGAGTTGTCAATTCAGCTGCACCTGGAAACGGACTTGCTTGCAACGGTTTATCAATAGTAACAGTTTTATAGTGGTGATAGTAGTGAAACAGTAATAGCAGTAGTAGAATAAAAGCGGTAATAGTAGCAATGGTAAATAGTAGGATTAAAATACTGTAGGCATAGGGATAGATGTATGGGCATTGCATGGATAAGATAATTCATGAAATCAGTGAGACATGGGCATTGCAGATAAATAATGATAAAGCATCCTAGTACTAAACAATCATAGGCATGTGTTCCGTATATAGTCATACGTGCTCGCAATGAGAAACTTGCACAACATTTTTTGTCCTACCAGCCTGTTGCAGCAGGGCCTCAAGGGAAACTACTGGTAATTAAGGTACTCCTTTTAATAAAGTACCAGAGTAAAGCATTAACACTCGGTGAACACATGTGATCCTCACATCATAGCCATCCCCTCCGGTTATCCCAATTTTAATCACTTTGGGGCCTCGGGTTCCGGACAACAATATGTGTAAACAACTTGCAGGTAAGATCATAAATAACAAGTATCAGCATAAAACAATAACAAGTTCAGATCTGAGATCATGGCACTCGGGCCCAAAGTGACAAGCATTAAGCACAACAAGTTACAACAATGTCATAAGCACTAACAGTAGATACTAGGCACTATGCCCTAACAATCTCATAGCAAATTACATGAATGATCTCATCCAATCCCTACCATCCCCTTCGCCTACAGCGGGAATTACTCACATATGGATGGGGGAGTCATGGATGGTTGATGGAGAGACGTCGGTGATGATGGTGATGAAGATCTCCTCCAAATCCCCGTCCCGGCAGGGTGCCAGAACGGAGTTTCTGGTTCTGAATCGCGGTTTTTGATGGTGGCGGCGCAGTGGAAGTCTATCTAGGAAAAACGCTGAACCCCCGATAGTTTCAGGTCGAAGGGTTTATGTAGGCGAAAGGGGGGCTCGAGGAGGCGGCTGGGGTGGCCTCACCACCCCCCGGTGCGGCCAGGCCTAGGCCGCGCTCCCTGGTGGTAAGCCTGCCTCCCAGCCCCTCTCCGTCTCGTCTTCTGGCTCCGTGGGTCTTCTGGTAAAATAGGAATTTTGCAGTATTTTCCGGAATTTTTCCTGAAAGTCGGATTTCTGCACAAAAATAAGACACCAGGGCAATTCCGCTAAAAACAGCGTTAGTCCGTGTTAGTTGTATTCATAACACACAAATTAGAGGAGAAACAATAGCAGAAATGTTCGGGAAAGTAGATACATTTTGAACGTATCAACGTTCAAGTGGCACGCCACCAAGTTGGCGTCATTGATAACTTTTAGTGGTGGCGTTCCACTTCCACAGTAAAGCTTACACTGGTGGCGTCCGCAGTGAACGCCACTACTGCATACCATATAGTGGGCTTCAAGTGGATTCACACGCCACCACTAAAATTTGAATTTTTCTAAATAAAATTGTTTGCATATTACTGAAATTCATAGCAACTGTATATCAGAAATTAGATATTTATATTAATACATTGTACGATCATAGAACAATGAAGGTAGCATAATAAAGTTGCATATATATATATAGTATAAAAATATGCATAATAAGTTGCATAAGACAAAGTAGCATGATCACATACATATAAGATAACATGTAAAAACTCTAGTCAGAGTCGTCGCTGAGGTCATTGAGGAGGAGAACTCAAAGTCTGAGGAGGTAGGTGACATCGCTAGAGGACGCTAGTGCTCGTCGGCCCCATAGTTCCCAAGAGAGAAACCAGGGAGCGGCTCAGGCGGTAAGCTAGTAGCACTGTCGTACCTGCTAGACTGGCCGCCTCCCCGGCCGTGCTGCTTGGGCTCGCTGGCGAAGCCCAAGTCGATGCTCCTGGTCAAGTGGCCGCCCCGCTGGCTCGCGGTGGAGGAGCCAACATCGTCGTTCCTTGTGGAGTGGCCTTTGTAGTACATGGAGTTAGTATAGTAATCGTATTTTTTATTTTGTTTTCGCAAAAAGGGAGGGATCGGATAATAACCAGGAATCGCAGGATGGCTGCCACGCACCTGCGTCGCATCAATGGGCACACACGAGGGGCACATGAAAGCCGCGTCCGTAGGATAAGAGCCAGCTGCAGCGCATACTCCTAGGCAACTATATTTGTTATAAAGCAAAACTCCACTAAGAGATTATTTAAGTTGTCTATCTCAACATGTAAGTTATCTATATCATCCACTATATTAGCCAATCAATTATCCACCTCATCCCACTAAAATTAATTAATTAATTATAGCATAAGTTTGTATGCAACATATCCATCTGATCAATTCTTTTAAGCTATACGATTAACCATTCGAGCTCGGGTGTTGTGGTGATCTGTCTTCCGTCCCTTTGGCGTTCGCTTTGGTGGTGTCGAAGGAGGAGGATAGACGCTGGTTTTTTGCATAGGTTTATCCTATCTTTTCAGTTCTGTAAGGTCTGTTCGTTCGTAACTTGTAACTTGTTTTTATCTTATAAATAAAGAGTGGATTACAGTGTCAAAAAAAAATACACAACAATTTTACTTTAATTAAACTTAGCCCTTGAATATTGTGATCAATTAAATCTTTAAATTATAATAAACAATTTCGCATTTCATATGTCTTATACACAGTAATTTTTTTATAGATATTCCTGCTGCAACGCGTGAAGTATTCTTCTAGTTCTGTATATGTCCAAACTATTACATACTGATATAACAATTTTATAATCCCCAAGCATACAAGGTTTTCAAAGACATAGTTTCTGAACCTGACCGGAAAATACAAATATAGAGGAAAATCAAGATCGAGGTTGTCCTTGCCATCGTCTTAATCTCTACTAATAATATTGCAATAGGACCGGTCCGTGTCCGTAAAATACGTTTTCAACCGACGCAATATGTTTTCAGCCCGCAAGAAAATCTTGAAAATCAATCCGATGCTATCTCTCCTTCACCTCCTCGGCCGAACTGCTCGATTCCCCATCGTGCGCGTGCGCTGCCGCCGCCCTGCCCGTAGCCATCCGGACGTCTCCCGCCTACAAAGCCGACGTTGTCTTCCTCAGCATTGCCACTTTTCGTCTACACACCATGCGTCTGCGGCAGCTCCCCGCCGGAGGAGCTTCTCGGTCTCTGCGGCCTCGGACGACTCTCCTCTCGAGCCGAACGCCCGAACCTGCTCCTCCAACCTAGCCTGTCGACTGCAGCCACCGCCTGCTTAAGCCCACCCGCCAACGCTGAGCTTGACTTTAAAAATTGACGCCACATGTTTCTCCTTCTGTCGATCACAGCAGACTCCCCCGAGTCCCGAGTCCCGACCTCAACCTTGAAGAATCAATGGTGTGGCCCCGGCTTGGGCTTTGCCTCCGGGGGAAGAAGGCACGGTGGTCTGGTTGCCACAAGCAAAACATCGCCAGTTTATACGTATAAATCTGCTTGCGCGCTGTCGCCGATTCGCTGTCAGTGCGTTCCTCGGCCGCCCCGAGCCATGCGCCGCACTTTGTAGACTGCAGTGTCAAGCTGTCGAGCTGAGAACCGGACTGCCGGAGACAGGCAAGCCCCGGACCACCGTGGCCAAGGACGCTGGCGCGGGAATCCGAAATCTAAGGCGCTGACGGCGTGCATCTCTACCTGCGTCCGTGCGGAACAAAGAGAGGCAGCGTGCAAATCTACAAGTGCAGCAACCACTTCAGACCGCTGTACAACGACATTGTACTTGCCCTGTGACTACAGCTGTGTACAAACATAGTTATGCTGTTAGAAATCATATCAAGCCTACAATTCCTATCTCCGCAAGAATCAAGAGAAAAGATACATCAAACGATCTGCAATGATTCAGAATAAACTCAGCTCCTAAATATATCACAAGCTAACCGAGTCTCTAAGCAATGAAAAAAAGAAGAAAAATACATCATGCCACTCAGCGTGCAAATTAAGCTTTTAAGGACAACAATCAAACAATATAGGATACAACTTCCCGGTTTCTACGAATAACACTTATTTTAAACAGAACACATATTAATTTAGTTTCGTAGCGTTACTATTATGGTTTCGTGGCGAAGCACGGGCAATGTGCTAGTAGTCAGTACTACTATTAGAGCAACTCTAGTTGTTCCTCTATCCGCAAACCCGCATATGAAAGTTCGGACCGACTCGTATCAGCTGATTGCGGGTTGAATACGCGCGCCCCTTACAGACCTCGCAGCCCTGTAATCAGCCGACCGCATCTGTAAGATTGATGCATATCAATGCATCAAAATAAAGAAACATTGCCAAAATAATAGGAATATAAACTAATAATTGATTGTTCAAATATTACATCATACAACAATAATATAGTTTACAAGATTAGTTAAATCCAAAAAATTAAACAAATAACAAATGGTTTAGAATATAGATAAATGTTCAAATCACACATGAATGAATATGAAATGAAATAATAAAAGTGTGGCACTATCGACCACCATGTCGCTGCCAATGGTGCTGAATGAGATCTTTCTTGAGCTTCTTGTGGGTGTCAGCGTTCTCAATGTTTCGGTATGTTTTAAGAAATGCTTGAATTTTATGCGGATTTCTTGTTGGCTTCACACGAGTACCAACATTATCAAAGAAGAACTCCAAATTCAAGTCCTTCTCATCCTCAATAATCATATTGTGAAGAACCACACAAGTGGTCATGATATCATGGAGAGTACGTTTGTCCCAAAAACGACTAGGACCTCAAACTATTGCAAATCTTGCGTACAAAACACTGAAAGCTCTCGCAATATCTTTCTGGGCGGTCTCTTGTGTCTTTGCAAATTCAGCCACGGCTCGGGTCTCGGGATTACGGATGGTCTTCACAAGTGTTACCCACTCCGGATAAATGTCATCTGCAAGGTAATATTCCATGTTATACCCATGGCCATTGAAGATGAAGTTGCAAGCCAGAGCATTATCACTAACAAGCCGGGAAATAGACGGGACCTCTGTATCACATTAATATCGTTGAGAGACCCCGGCAACCCAAAAAAAATGCCAAATCCATAGGTCTTGTGAAGCAATCGCCTCGAGAACAATTGTTGGATCATGGCTCTTGCCACAATATTGTCCGTGCCATGCTTTCGGGCAATTCTTCCAATGCTAATGCATGCAATCTATACTACTAAGCATTCTCGACCAACCTCTTGCCGCATTGTCCCCCATCAACCTCATTGTGTCTTGCTCATTTGGAGCTCAAAGACATGTTGGCCCAAAGACACGAATCATCACTTTGCAAAACCTACGCACCGACTCTATGGTTGTATCTTCACCGATGCGAAGGTACTCATCGACATATTCTGCCATAATTAGATAAGCTAGCACTCTCATTGCAGCGGAGATTTTTTTGATACCGCTAAAACCAAGCAATCCTGCGACATTCCTTCGGCGCTTTAAATAACGAGTTTTAGCAACGCAATTTTCTACAATATTCACAAAGAGTGAATGCTGCATTCGATATCGACGACGGAAGAGATAGGTAGGTTGCTACCTCAGAGAAGTAATGTTGCATGAGCATGCTATGCCCGAGCGTGCGATTCCGAGGGATGCAAAGCCGGCCGATCTTCAATCCCGGCCGTTTGTTCTTCTTCTTGTCTTGCAGCTCCTTCACGGCTAAGCATCAACTTCTCGTAATCGTCGAAGAGGATGTCCTCCAAATCGGAGTTGTCGAAAGACGACGAGTACTCCTTCAAAAAGGGTGCGTATTTGCTCAATGACATCTGCGAATGACAAAATCAGCGCGAATGCGAGGTGCTGAATAGCGGCGGAGGGTGGGGAAGGGCCGGAACGGAGGCATACCTTGCGGGGAGCGGCGGAGAGGCGTCGCCGCCGCGGATTGTGAGGTGGCTCCAACAACGGCAGATGACTCGTCGATGCACCAGCCGTGGGGCTACAAAGGCGGGGAACGGACGCGGGGGGCTGGGGCAGCGCCGCCGCGGTCAGAATCGGCAGGGGAAGCGGCGGAGCGGCCGGGATCTGCAGCGGTGCACGATGGCGTGGTGGGGGATTTGCTGCGGTGGCGTGGAATTGGGATGGCGTGGGCTAAAACTTCCGTCCCGCCAACACCTCACACGTGATGTGGTCGGGCTCGGTTTCGCCCGCGGACCCCTACAAGTTCAGGTCGCGAGGTGGAAGATGGCGGCGCCCCCCAAATTTTTTTTACGGTTCGGTCGCGGATAATGTTTATGTTCATGTACCGGCGGTTATTTTGCGGGACGGGACCGGGGTCTGCTAGCAAACTGATTAGTATTTGGAGCTTTGACCTCAGCAGACAAAGAAAATTGATTGGTGTATGTCAATGCAGCGGAGTAGTCATTAATTCAGGCAATACTAGGTAACCAACCACATGCAAGTTCTAGCTCGAGGTTTCCGGCGATTTGAGGAAGCCGACGGCGAGCCGCGCGACCACGCTGTAGGCGGCGCCTTTTAGCCCCTCGCGAACGGCGGCACGGGTCCCCCAATGCACGGAGAAGAGGGCGTTGGCGCCGCCCCACGCGGCCGCATTGTTCAAGGGGTCGAGGACTTGGCGGACCTCCACCATGCCGTCGTGGATGGACATCATGACGCCGAACCAGGCAGCCCAGCGGCAGATGCGGGACCCGTTGGTGATGACCTCATCGAGGCCCCCAGCGAGGCGGTTGCCCTTGGAGGAGCTGCGCAGAACGCCCTTGACGAAGTAGAAGACGGTGCCGCTGGCGCGATTTTTTTTTAAATGTTGCACTTTTTTTCAGCAAGTTTAGAAGTAGCATTAGGATAATGTGATTTGCAAAAATAGTGCACCGTCGCATTGGCCGGATGCGATAGGCGGTAGTCGCATTCGCCGGATTCGACTAGTGAGGTGTCGTGACCGGCAGACACGATTGCTGGGTGGTGTCACATCTCCTGCATGCCGATAGCGCTTCAAGTGGCACGTGCGCTGCTGTCGCATCTGGCCGGTGGTTTTACCTGCAGTCGCATGCGCCGGACGCGATTGGCTGGTCGGCTTTGCACAAAAGCGGTCCGCACCCCCGGCGATGCGCAGCATCGGCTCCATTCTCCTCCAGCCTCTGCGTGTGTTACTGTTCTTTGGTGCTGCTGCCTGTTCTAGCTCTCTTCTTCTCTAATCTTATTTTCTTCGATTTTGAGGCCATTTCTTGATCAAATTAAGTGAGATTTATTGCAAGTAGTAGAGGATAGCCCGATCTACAGATGAGTTAGCTTGTACAGAAATTTCGTGAGATTTGTTGCAAGTAGTAGAGGATAGCCCGATCAAATTAAGTGAGATTTGTTGCAAGTGGTGGAGTTTACTGATCCTCAGAGTATCCGTATTGGGGAATTCAAAAGGATGTTAATGGTGTTCTTAGGATGGAATCGTAAGCTGTACACTATCAGCTTACAAGCTTTGTGGAGCAACTCAACTAGCAATATATATTGTCAGTTGAAAGAGATAGAGCGTACCTCTCAGTGGGTCGGCTGGTTGAAAGGGTGTGAGCACTCAGTACTATCGAGCGACCCCTAACAGGTATGGATGGACGACGCCTCCGCCACGAGGACCACCACGTGCTCCGCGCCGCCGATGATCTATGTGATCTTTGTATCTTTGTATCCTAATAATTTGTATGCACATTCGCATTAGACATATATTTGTAAGCATATTTGTGGTTCTCATTGTACTACTATCCGATGATGTATGAGACACATATATTTGTCACGATTTATTTCCGACTATTTGTTCCCGCCTATTCTTTTCCGCTCGTTCTTTCCCGCCTATTATTTCGCGCTCGTTGTTTCCCGCCAACTCCATTCCCGCTCGTTATTTTTAGCAAATTTTATCCCGCTCGTTCTTTCCCGCAATCTGCTTTCCCGCTCGATTTTTCCAGCAAACTTCTTTCCCGCCTATTCTTTCCCACTCGATTTTTTCAGCAAATTCTTTCCCGCTTGTTCTTTCCAGCCAACTCCTTTCCCGCTCGTTTTTCCAGCTTGTTCTTTCCCGCCAACTCCTTTCCCGCTTCTTCTTTCCCGCCTTCTGTATTCCGTGTCTTCTTTCCCGCCATTTCTATTCTTCAAGTCCTATATAAGAATACCTAAACTTCAGTTCTAGCTCATTGTATTTTGCCGAACATGGCGCCTCCCAATCGTAGTTGGAAAACAGTTATGTCCGTAGAGATTTTCAAGGCAGCCTGTAGATTTAGAAGGAACGGTGAGCTAGTTCCATTTGACGAGCTTGTTAATAGCCCCAGCCTTCTCATTGAGGTCACATGTGATTACAATCGGAGCAAGTTGACAGGCCCATCTCGCACCTGGAAGGAGGTCCAGGCAGAACTTATCAAGATCAACGGGCACTGGACAGATATAAAGGAGAGAGGAGAAGATATGAGCTGGTGGATTCAACATACCGCGCTCTGGATCAACGACAGCCACAAAGATGAAGATATCTTCATGCCTAGCGATTGGGCCAAGAAGAAAGGGGCGTCATCGAAGAGCAAAGAATCTACCTCGTCCAAGCCCAAGGGCGCTGCTTGCAAGGGCAAAGGAACTGCACCGTCATGGTGGAGCGACGAAGACGATCTCGACGACGACGACCACTTCATGCCTAGCGACTGGGCCAAAAAAGCTTCTTCAACAAAGGGCAAGAAAGTCGCCAAGCCTTAGTTATTCGTACTATATTTGTATCTTAATTTTAGTTGTCCTGAATCATGTATTTCTATTTTAGTTTGCGGTATATAATACCGATGTATCACGCACTTTCTATATTTTAGTTTGCGGTATGTAATACCGATGTATCACGCACTTTCTATATTTTAGTTTGTGGTATGTAATACCGATGTATCACACACTTTCTATATTAATATAAATATTACTTCCAATATATATTTAGAAATATTACTGATAGATAAACTATCCGGAAATTTTGCCGCGACTTAAAACACTTCAAATTAATGAAAATAGCGAGTTCTCGGGTGCGCATTGCCTAAAACAGATCAATGG
The DNA here is from genome assembly GCA_007115705.1 of Dactylis glomerata. Taxonomy (NCBI): domain Eukaryota; kingdom Viridiplantae; phylum Streptophyta; class Magnoliopsida; order Poales; family Poaceae; genus Dactylis; species Dactylis glomerata. Next base: position 949,340 of record QXEO01000911.1, on the reverse strand, counting down.
GTCTGTCGGGGGGATGACCCCCGGTAGGGTCAAGAGACTAGAAAGATACAAGGAATATGGTTGACTTTATGTCGGTTGACCAAGGTGGGGTCTGGCCGGAATATAAGAGTGTCAGCCAGACCAGCATATAAGTGTATCCCGACCGCTGTTCAGATATGCCGGTATAACCGGGATACTTGTTGAGGAGTGCCGGCATATGCACAGATATGCCGGTCTAACTTATTTGATGAGATGTGCAGGAGCAGGGAGGCCGGATTACCTGACCTTCATAGGTCGTTGGTCCGGCATATAGGTCCAGGATATGGCCAACGGTCATATCCGGGATATATAAGTCAACCAAGGTGTCATGTCCCAACAATCAAGGAGAGATTCTGCCAAGTATGGAGGGAGATCATGTTGACAGGGTGCACAGTGGTGGTTTACCTACCCTCACTGTGCACAAGTACATCCCTTACCTCACAGTGGTAAGGTCACAGTCCAAGAAGTATAAGGTACAGGGATGTGGAGTCCCATCGAGAGCAATCAGGGGCAAAGTCAAGGGTCTCAGCCATCGTCAGCATATCCTGTTTGGAGTGTAGCTGGTGTCTCCTGGTCTCATGTGACCGTTGTAACCCTGGCCACCACTATATAAGGTGGCACAGGGAGCCCTAGTAAGGGGTTGGTCATTCAGTGTTACTACACTTAGCGGTTTATCTTCCTTCTCTAGCAGAGAGCATGGAAGCACCATTGTTGTGTACTCCATCGATCCAAATATATAACTAGTAGAGCAGGAGTAGGGGTCTTATCTCCTTACGAGAGCCCCGAACCTGGGTAGATCTGTGTCTCTTTCTGTCGTGCTTCTCAGCTCATTCCCCTCCCCCGAATCCTCCAGCATCTAGTTCGGCCCCCATTTAAGCCATCCCATGGCATATGTTGTTTCACCACGATGACATTTGGCGCCCACCGTGGGGCAGATCGATATGCTGGGCGGAGTGTTCATTCGGACGGGGTCCGTGATAGCAGCTTCGGGAGTGCGCGTGGTCTCTGGCCTTGTCCAGAGGCTAGGCTCGCTCAGCTTCATCAGCGACAACGCCGGATGTCTCGGCGGCCGGCCGTTTCCCAGGGATGGCCGGATCATGTCTTTCGGTTCCCACAAGGTGTACGTGGGGACTGAGAGAGTTTGCAGGGAAAAGGTGCTGGTGGCGGAGGATCCTCCGTCGCATCTGCTGACTCGCGTTGGGCGTAGCGCTCGCCCAGTAGAGTCGGCAGAGGTGATGATGGCCGGCACATCCGTGCCGCCGGCAGATGGTGCCGGCAAAGCGGCAGCAGCAGCAGCGGATACTCCCCCGGAGCCGCCGAAGGCCAAGAGGTCGGCACGTCCTCCATTGGAGCGTGTTGAGAACCTGGCCGGCACTTCCGGCGTGCCAGCTAGGGGCCAGGTGCTTCTCCCCATCATCGATCGGCTTCTTGAGCCGGTGCGATCCGGCAATGATCCAGAGCAGGTGAAGGAGGTCCTGGAGGGATCTCGTCAGGCCCTCGTCGACGAGGCCCTGGCCATGCATGAGGAGCGCGAACGGTTTAACCGGCAACTCCGTGAGTATGAGGCAGCCCATGGTTTTACTCCTGTGGTAACCCGGCCTAGCCGGATAGATGAGGTTAGAACTAGAGGTAGAGATCTCAACACCGAGCTAGAAAAAGGTGCTAGTGATAAGGGTCATACTGCAACTAGTACTATACCTAAGGTAATTTATAGCTCTCCAGTGAAAAACCTTAGAGCAGCAGCAGAGGTAGCTAAGGACCTATCTAATTTATCCGGCGAAGCACTGCGTGAGCAGCAAGCCCGGCTTAACCATCTTTTGTCTGAAGCTACCAAGCAGTAGGAGGCTTTCAAGAAGGCAAACCCAGGTGCCAGGGCATCCCAGTACGTTGTGTCGGCAGGAGGTGCCGGCGCAAGGTCGAGGGGGGAAGCTTCGTCCCCGGATCCAAGCGCCCGGCGCGCCGGAAGTGTGACCTCTGGCCGCCGGGACAAGCAGATCTAGGTGTATGATCCGGCAATCGCTGGAAAGCTGGCGGTGGTGCAGAAAAGTGCCGGCCAAGCTGACAAGAATGTCGGCAGCAAGAAAGCCGGTCAGAATGTGCCGGTCGGGCAAGGAGCAGCTTCGACTGGTGGGGGCCAGAGTAACAGTGCAGCCCGGCATCAGCAGCAGGGTGCCGGACATGCGGTGCAGCAGCAAGGTACGGGTCAGCCGAGACACCATGAAGATGATGGAAATTCCGCCCTGGCAAGGACGGGATATCAGCAGCAGTACCAGCAAGGCCAGCAGTATCAGCAAGGCCAGCAGAATGAGCAGTGTCAGCCGGAACATCAGCTGCAAAAGATGATCGCGGGCCCAATTGCGTCCCGGCTCGGACCTCGGTCCTTGGCAGCAAATGATGCGCGCTTCAAGCTGGACAGGATTCACCAGTCAGAGTTGGTGGAGAGACAAGGAGCTCCGGGTCCTATGTGCTTTGGACCCCGGATTATGGGTGAGCCGGTGCCTTACTGTTTTCAGCTCACGCGTGGCGCGAGGACATACAACGGCAGTACAAAGCCGGAAGATTGGTTGGAGGACTACTCCACTGCGGTGAACATCGCTGGAGGAAACCTCAGATGGGCGGTACGATATGTGCCACAGATGCTTGAGGGGCCAGCCCGGATATGGCTGAATAATTTGCCGGCTGGAAGTATCAATGGCTGGGTTGATTTTGAAGAGCAGTTTGTGTCAAACTTCACCAGTACTTACAAGAGACCCAACCGCCCACAGCAACTAGCTAGCTGCCGGCAAGGAGAATATGAGACTGATCGTGACTACCTGACCAGGTGGTGCACGTTGCGCAATTCCTGCGAAGGAGTTGTGGAGCAGCAGGCCATCATGTGGTTCGCTCATGGGTGCCGGCATGGCACCATGTTGTGGCAAAGGTCCAAAGGGAAATGCCGGACATGTTGGCCAAAACAATCAAGATTGCCGACAGTTATGCATTGGGAGATCCCATGCAGCCCACCCTTGATTCACAGGGACAGGGGCAGGCCCAGCGGAACAATAGCAACATCGGGAGACCGGGGCAATTCTATCGCCCTGATAACCGGAATAAGAGGAGAGATGACCGGCCGGATTATCGGTATGGCTTGGCACAGGTAGCGGCCGTGGAGGAAGAGCAAGGGGGCGCCGGCAGTAGCCAGCGTCCGAGATATGAGGGCTATCAGCAGCAGCAGCAGCAACCGCAACAGCAAGCACAGCCCTTCCAGAAAAAGAATGTATGGATCAACAAGAATGCCGGCGGCGTCGCCGGTCAAAAGAAGCAATGGCCAAAGTATACGGTGGGTTTGGCCATGGACAAGCCTTGTGTGTTTCACACATTCCAGCCGGGTAAGCCGGCGAATCATTTGACCAGAAACTGTTCATGGCTGGATGACATATTGGCCGGTCGTGCAGGTCCTTTTGGGCCGGCTAGGCCACCTATCCCAGCAGCTCCATCACCATTGACAGGTGGAAATATAGTTGCAGTCCCGCCCAGGCCGGTTAATCCTGGGAATTAGAGTAATGCCGGAAATGCCGGCGTAAATCAAGTAGATCAGAACTACAACCCAGAGTACTATGCTGGAGGCCCAGCAGCGGGCCGGAATGAGTACAAGGAGCATGATCAGAGCTACATGGTCTTTGAGATCGAAAGAACAGACAAGCAGAGCTTGTACCGGCGGTGTTTGGAGGTGAATGCCGTTATGTCAGGCAGTTCCGAAGCTGATGTACTGGTCTGACCAGGCCATTGGCTGGGACAGGGCAGATCATCCTAAGATCATGCCAAACCCAGGCGGGTATGCTCTGGTGATGGATCCGACATTTGTCGGACCGGCTAACAATGTGAGGTTCAGCAAGGTCCTCATTGACAATGGAAGCAGCATCAACATCATGTATCGAGATACGATGCAGAAGCTGGGTATCAAGGAAAATATGCTGGAGCCAAGCAAGACCACATTCCACGGCATTGTGCCGGGACTTTCATGTGCGCCGATGGGCAAGATCCGGATAGATGTCATGTTTGGCAACCGGGATAACTGCAGGGTGGAGAACCTCATGTTTGAGGTGGTGGATCTGGATAGCCCCTACCATGCTTTGCTGGGTAGGCCGGCACTGGCGAAGTTCATGGCCTCTACCCATGTCGCGTATCTGAAGATGAAAATACCGGGGCCCAAGGGAGTGATCACCATCATTGGTGATTATAAGCGCTCGATGGCATGTGCCATGGACGGATATAATCTGGCTGAGACTCTGATCATTGCAGAGGAAAAGAAGAGGCTCAAGCGAGCAGTGGAGATAGCAGAGACAGTCGTGGCCGGCACACCTTTGCCTGGCATGACAAACCCAAGTGGCGGCACTTCTTTTCAAGTGGCCAAGGAAGTCAAGAAGGTGCTTCTAGATGAGGTTTTCCCGGAGCGCTATGCCCTCATCGGGGCAGGTTTAGATCCCAAATAGGAAAGCGAGCTCATCAGCTTCCTCCGTGAGAATCGGGATATCTTTGCATGGTCTACTTCAGATCTGCAAGGTGTGCCGAGGGAGCTGGCTGAGCACGCATTGCATGTAAGACCGGATGCAAAACCGGTGAAGCAACCACTCCGGCGGAATGCAGATGATAGGAGGAAGGCAATCTGGGAGGAAGTGGCCAGGCTCCTGGCCTCCGGCTTTATCAAGGAAGTACTGCATCCAGATTGGGTGTCTAACCCGGTTTTGGTGGAAAAGAAGAAGGATGAGCCCGCCATAGTGAAAGTATGGCGGATGTGTGTTGATTACACCAACTTAAACAAGGCATGTCCTAAAGATCCATTCCCGCTCCCTCGGATCGATCAAGTGATTGATTCCACAGCCGGATGTGAACTGTTATCATTCGTAGATGCTTATTCTGGTTTCCACCAGATCCCTTTGTATGAGCCGGATCAAATAAAGACATCCTTTATTACCCCGTACGGGGCTTATTGCTATCTCACTATGCCGTTTGGTTTAAGAAATGCCGGCGCAACTTACCAGAGGTGTATGCAAAAGTGCTTGCATGACCAAATAGATAAAAATGTGCAGGTATATGTCGACGATGTCGTCATAAAGACCAAGGAAAGCAAGACTCTAATAGATGACCTCCGGGAAACCTTTGCGAATCTGAGGAGATTCCAGATGAAGTTGAATCTGGCTAAGTGCACCTTCGGTGTGCCGACAGGCAAGCTGCTCGGTTTCCTGGTCTCCAGCCGGGGTATTGAGGTGAATCCCGGCAAGATTCGCGCCATAGAGAGAATGAAGCCGCCGACGGATTTGAAGGAAGTACATAAGTTCACAGGATGCCTCGCATCCTTGAGCCGTTTCATAAGCCAGTTGGGAGAAAAAGCTTTGCCGTTATATCAGTTGATGAAGAAGTCCGACACATTTGTCTGGACAACGCAAGCAGATGCAGCTTTCAAGGAGTTGAAGCAGATGCTGTCAACAGCGCCGGTGTTAGCATCTCCGATGCCCAGGGAACCAATGTTGCTCTATATAGCGGCAACTAACAGGGTTGTCAGTGCAGTGGTGGTAGTAGAGCGAGAGGAAGGAGGCAAAACCATGCAGCGGCCGGTATATTATCTGAGTGAAGTCCTTTCCACCTCGAAGCAAAACTACCCACACTATTAGAAGATGGCTTATGGGGTCTATATGGCGGCCAAGAAGCTCGAGCATTATTTTCAGGAGCACCCAATCCGGGTAGTGGCTGAGGCCCCTATTTCAGAAATCATAGGCAACAAAGATGCCAGTGGTAGGATAGCCAAGTGGGCAATAGAGTTGTCACCATATACCCCTCAGTATGACAAAAGAGATACAATCAAGTCACAGGTGTTGGCTGATTTCTTTATTGACTGGGCAGAGATACAATATGAGCCGCCGTTGCCCGATGCAAACTATTGGAGTATGCATTTCGATGGGTCCAAGACAATTCATGGCTTGGGTGCCGGCATAGTTCTCACTTCACCCAAAAATGACCAGCTCAGATATGTTCTGCAGATCCACTTTGCAGCATCAAATAATGTGGCGGAATATGAGGCACTTGTGCATGGCCTGAAGGTGTCTAAGGACATAGGCATTCGCCGGATTATGTGTTTCGGTGATTCTGACTTGGTGATTCAGCAGTGTTCCGGCATATGGGATGCACATGATGCAAACATGGGCTCCTACCGTTTCCTGGTGCAGCAGTTGAGTGGTTACTTCGAAGGTTGTGAGTTTCGGCATGTTCCCCGGGCTCAGAACGAAGCGGCCGATACATTGTCCAAGCTGGGATCTTCCAGAGATTCAATCCCACCCGACATTTCGTTGGAGCATTTGAGGAAGCCATCAATCAAGCCCTCGCCGGAGTCATCATCCATATATGTTCCGCCAAGCCGAGAGGATGCAGTTCCAATGGAGATAGATGCCGGAGCCAGTTCAGATAACCCGGGGACTGCTCTCTCAGTCCCGGGGACTAGGCCGGCATATGCAGTGAGTGCAGTATTCTAGAGCAGAAATAAAGGCAAGGGTAAAATGTACTGATGTCTACGCACTTCTATTCTTGTAGACACTTGTTGGGCCTCCAAGTGCAGAGGTTTGTAGAACAGCAGCAAGTTTCCCTTAAGTGGATCACCCAAGGTTTATCGAACTCAGGGAGGAAGAGGTCAAAGCTATCCCTCTCAAGCAACCCTACAATTACGATACAGAAAGCCTCTTGTGTCCCCAACACACCCAATACACTTGTCAGATGTATAGGTGCACTAGTTCGGCGAAGAGATAGTGAAATACAAGTGGTATAGATGATTATAAGTAGAAAACGTGATGTGAAATAAATATCGCTGCGAGCAAACAAGTAACAAAACAGGAAGTAAACGGTGTGCAATGCTTGGAAACAAGGCCTAGGGATCATACTTTCACTAGTGGACACACTCCCAACAATATAACATGACTGAACAAATAACTTCTCTTTGCTAAGGCACTCTGAATTACTCTCCTATTGAATAACACTAATCACTGTGTAGTGGCTACAGAAGCACCCCTTAAAGTTCATCAAGTACTTGACAAACACCACTCATAGAGATATCCAAATCAGATCACAATTCAAGATAGAAATCATTGCAACTTAAACCAAGTACTAACACGGTGCACACACTGTCAACATTACACCATGAAAGGAGGAATAGATCACTCAAACTATCATAGCAATAATTATTCTCATAATCCACAAGAGATCACAATCATAGCCTAAACCAAGTACCACCATGATGCACGCACTGTCACCGTTACACCATAGCATGAGGAATAGATTACTTTAATAACATTGCTAGAGTACACAAAATATCTGAATAATAACATGTACTTGTTCAACATGATACAAAGCTCACGATCACATAAAGATCACATCATGGGAGAGAGAGGTGAACCACATAGCTACCGGTAGAGCCCTCAGCCCCGGGGATGAACTACTCCCTCCTCATCATAGGAGACAGCAAGGTTGATGGAGATGGCGGTGAGGTCGATGGAGACGGTAGAGACGGCGATGGAGGTCGATGGAGATGGCTCCGGGGGCACTTCCCCGTCCCGGCAGGGTGCCGGAACAGAGACTTCTGTCCCCCGAAATTCGTCGGCGATGGCGGCGGAGCTGCGGAACTCTTTCTGGAAAATTGCCGAATCCTTTAGGGTTTTCCGTCCCGAGGCTTCTTATAGGCGAAGGGGCGATGTCAGAGGAGGGCCAGGGCCTCCTCACACATGGCTGGCGCGGCCAGGGGCCTGGCCGCGCCACCTGTGTGTGTGGGGCCCCTCTGGCCCACCTCCTACTCCTCTTCGGATCTCTGGAAGCTTCCGGGTAAAATAAGACTTTAGGAACTTGTTTCGTCCAATTCCGAGAATATTTCCTGTGTATCACTTCTGAAACACAAAAACAGCAGAAAATAGGAAACTGGCACTGTGGCGCTTGTTAATAGGTTAGTTCCGGAAAATGCATAAAAGTGCCACTAAGTGTAACGAAACAATAGGCAAATGGTGTAAAAACAAGCATGGAGCATCAAAAATTATAGATACGTTTGAGACGTATCAAGCATCCCCAAGCTTAACTCCTGCTCGTCCTCGAGTAGGTAAGTGATAACACAAGAATAATTTTTGAGGTGACATGCACCTACACAATCTTGATCATATATGCAAGCATTGGTGAGCTGGGATCAATAGAACTTAAAACATGGGCATGAAAGATATAATCATGACAATAAGAACTTAGCAACCATGTTGTAAACATGTAAATGAACACAAACAAAAGATCATGATAATGAAACAATGAAAGTCAAACGTGTGTTCAAATCATATGGAAAAACATAGTAAATGGTTTTCAGCTTGTCCTTCAAAGAGAGCAAAACATAAATGCATAGGACACCTTCAAGTTTAAGAGGGCGACTAGATACAAATAATTTAAGAACAAGTGAAACCATAGTCATGAATCAATCAATGAAAACTTTGGGACAATGCACATTATACTCAGAATGACAAGTATGCTCTCTTAATGGTGCATAAAGATAGAAGGTGGTGACTCAACATAAAAGTAAAAGAAAGGCCCTTCGCAGAGGGAAGCAGTGATTAAGCATGTGCTAGAGCTTTTCATTTGTAAAACAGAGAGATAAAAATTGGTTTTGAGAGGTGGTTGTCTTTGTCAACGACTGGCAATGGGGTTCTTACTATCTTCCATACAAAAATGAAGCAAGTTTTTGAGAGAGAGATTGGCACTTTTGTGCTCTTTTTATAAAACTTGGCACTCCTCCCCACCTTTTTCCTTTCACATACCATGGCTAACCGATTCCATCGGGTGCCCACCAACATTCACATTCTTTGGAGGAATGCCTTTTTCTCTTTTTTTCTTTTTGGAATGAGCAATATGGAAGATAGCAAATCCGACCACTACGTCCCCATGAGCTGAAAACAGTGTCACAAAACAAGAAGTATTTTGAAGGTTTTGAAAGGTAGCACATGGAAATTTTACTTTGGAATGGCTTACAAATACCATGTATAGGAATTTATAGTGGACACAATGGAAAACTTTGGCTTTTAGGAGTTGGATGCACGAGTAGAGCTCATACTCAGTACAAGGCGAGGGCTAGCAAAAGACTGGGAGCGACCAACTAAGAGAGCAATAATGGCCATAATCATGCAAAGCGACAAAGCGACATTAAAAGAAGCATAAGATGGCATCAAAAGTCAAAAACTAAATGATCATGAAGGCTATTGGCGACTTTGTAAGAGTCTAACATGTGTGAGCATGCGCCAAGTCAACCCAAATAAAGCATCAAGGAGAAAACCAAAATAATGCTTCCATACAATAAAAACAACGCATGATTTTTTTCAAAGGCTCATTAAGCAATCTCAGTTATTTGAGACAAGTCATGCTACAGCAAAACCACTAAGCATACTATCAAAAAAGACATCAAGCATGACATGAAAAAGCCTAAGCCGCAGTCTACACAAGCTCCTTCTTGTACCACTATTTTGCACAAAGCTTTTTCTCTTTTCCAACACCATTTGAAATTTTTTTAAGACACCTCTTTTGATGAAAACCAATAAAGATCAGAGGCAAAAATACACCTTGATGAAAAGGTATGACAAGGTCTGAACGCAAATCAAGGCGAAAACGAAAACCAAAAGCAGTAGCAGAAAAAGAAGAACACTAGGTGAACGATAAGAGTGAAAAACTGAGTGTTCTTGGCAAATGAAAATGAGTTCATCTCCTCCAAAAGAAACATGATGTGATCTAACCATTTATTGCAGCAAACAAACAAACCTAACCAACTAAGAAAACTAAAACAACTGACGCTCCAAGAAAAACACATAGTGCATGAAGCAATAAAAATATAGTGTTTTGAAAGGTGACCTGATTTTTGCCGATGAAGAAGGGGTGCCTCGGGGGCATCCCCAAGCTTTGACGCTTGTACTTCTTGGATATTTCTTGGGGTGATGCATGGGCATCCCCAAGCTTGAGCTTTTGTCCATTCTTCAACTCATCTCATCATTCTCCAATCCCTACACTTGAAAACTTCCTTCATACAAAACTAAACACAATTCTATTAGCAACATTAGTGTAAGCATAAAATATATTCAACCTCTTTTAGCTTCAGGTTTCAACTCAAAACCACCACATATATAGCAAATACTACTGTAGCAACTCCCCAAAAAGTTCCATGATCAAAAGAACTCAAAAGAAAGCGATAAAGTGGCAAACACAAATATTGGCAGAAATCTGTCAAAACTGAACAGCTGACAAAGGTCGAATTTTTGAGGGATTTTCTGTTGCTCAAATCAAAAAGTGTTCAACTAAGAAAAGTTTGGATATAACCTGGGGCATATGCACAAGAAATCGCAGGTCCAAAAGATAAACAGAGAATTTTCACGAATTTTTACGGTGTAGCACCGAAAACAGTTTCAGGACAGCAACATCCCGAAATCTTTACCTCACTCAAATTAGAGGCTTCTCTTGGCACAAAAACGAAATAAACAAGATAAGGAGCGGTCATTACAGTAGTAATGACTTCCAAGACTCAAATAAAAGAAAAAGTACTGAAAGTAAAAAACATTGGGTTATCTCCCAAGAGTGCTTTTCTTTAACGCCTTTGAGCTAGGCGCAGTAATTTGCAAAGATGCTCATGTGGGCGCCATATAAAAGCTTGAGGCAAAGGCGCCATATAGGAACTTAAAGCAAAAGAGAGCATCAAAAAGCAAATGTGGAACATATTTAAATCTAAACCACTCTCTATGAAAAATAGTCTTGTAAAGAGACAAGTCATGAAAGCGCAAAGCAAAAAGCATAGGAAGGCAAAACAAGTACAACTTCAAGAATTGCAACATAAAGAGGGGAAACTCAATATTGTTGAGATCCATCAAACCATGTTTCCCTCTCTCAAAGTAACTTTCAGTAGCATCATGAATAGAATTAACAATGTAACTATCACATAAAGCATCCCTATCATGAGCCACATGCATAAAAGGATTAATACTCCCCACATGAACAATAGTAGTAGGAGCAGAATAAATAGAATAATTATTCTCATCACCATAATCATCAAAAACAGGTGGCATATTGCAATCATAACTAATTTTCTCCTCAAAAGTAGGTGAACTGAAAATATTATACCCATCATCACAAGCTACAGAACTACTATGTCGCAAAGCATACTCATCAAACATATCATCATAAGAAGGAACATGGATAGCACTAATGGTACAACAATTATTAACCTTAGAATTGGTACCAAAAAGATTTTCAATATCAAAAGTAGAGTGCTTCTCCCAATCATGATCACTAACATAGGTAATAGGCATAGGAACATCATCCCAATCAGAATTATCATAATCTATAGCAGGATCATAACGCTTAGGGGAAGATACCGTGTCCTCTCGCCTCTTACTCCTCTTCTTCTTCTTCTTCTTCTTCTTCTTCTTATTCTTCTTCTTCTTACTCTCTCCTTTAGGAGGGAGAGACTTGAAGGGCATCTTCTCCACATAATCTGGTTTGCTGACAGGAACAACAGAAGAAACTTTGGAGGATTCCTCCTCTCTATTAATAAGATAAAAACATCTATCAGTCCTGTCATAGCTTGGCAAAATATCAAGTTTTATAAGATTTTGAATGTAAGTATTTGCAAGGCAATCTTTAGCACAATAGAGACGACAACCACGAAGGGTGCTATTAATATCAACATCATTCATATCTATCAAAGCAATCTTTCTAGATATCTCATCACACGCCAAGAACAAAGCAAGCTCATCATGCTGATTGGGAGTAATCTTGTCATCACAATACATACTTAAGGTACTAGAAGAGTAACTATTAGGGCTTGAGCATTGGAAATTAAAATGACCTATGTCATCGCAATGTTTACAAAGAAAAGGATAAAGCTCACAAACCTTTTTACCGATCTCACCTATATCCTCGTACCACATACTAGTTTCTTCATTTGCGTGGGTGATGCAATAATCTTCCTTGTTGTAACTCTGTTCACAAGGTCTATGTACTCCACAAAAATTAACATGCTTATAAGAAATAGTACTTTTAGAAGTTTGAGCATGTTTATTGCAATCATCGATAACAATATCACTATCTATGCAAGTGTCCTTAAAAGGTTCATGATACACGTCCCCATTTCCTTTAGGAACATTCATATGGGAAGCAAAGGCTTTAAAGCAATCAACCATAATTTGAGGATCAAGACCATATTTAGCACTAAGCTCTTGAAAATTAGCAGTTTCAGCGAAAGACTTAATGCAATCAAACTCGTAATTCATACCTGGTCCTTTACCTTTGTCGCTATCCCAACCTTCAATATTGTTTTGAATTGTCTCAAGCAGATCCCACTTGGTGTCGGCATCCTTGCTTGTGAAAGACCCATCAAAGCATGCATCTAGATAATCCTTGTAATATCCTGAAAGCCTTGCATAAAAATTATTAATAATAATATTACGGGGAAGATCATGAATAGGACATTTATGCATTAGTAACTTCAATCTTCCCCACGCTTGGGCAATGCTTTCTCCCTCATGAGGCCAAAAATTATATATCTGATTACGATCTTTATGAATCTCACTTGGAGGATAGAATTTAGAATAAAAGAGAGGTACAATTTCCTCCCATGCAATAGATGGACCATCTTTAAGCAGCCAATACCATTCCTCGGCTCTGCCTTTCAGTGATAAAGAAAATAGCTTCTTCTTAACTTGGTTCATCGAAATACCTGCACACTGGAACAACTCGCATAATTCATGTATAAAGAGCAGATGATCACCAGGATGGACAGTTCCATCTCCTAAATAGCAGTTATCCCTAATACGTTCAACAATCCTCGTAGGTATTTTAAAAGGATGGGGAGCACAAGCATCATTAGAAACATCACATATGGGAGATAAAATATCATCAGAGCAAACTTTCTCCACTAAAGCTGGGGGACTAAAAATATCATACTCAACAAAACCAGCTTCCCCAAGCTTAGACTTTTCTATAGCATTAGCATTAACGGTATTCAAAGCATTCGTACTAATAACATTGCTATGCGAAATAAGCTCCAAAGGATTTTCAATTTTCTCATCAAATCTAAAATCAGGAAAAAGACTAAAGAACTCTTTGTTTTCCATTAAGCCTAACTAGTGAAAATAAAAACAAGAAACAAAAAGATGTAATTGCAGAATCTAAAGAAAATAACTCCGAGCACTCACACAGGAGGATGCGAGTACCTTTAACCTTACCTCCCCGGCAACGGCGCCAGAAAAGAGCTTGATGTCTACGCACTTCTATTCTTGTAGACACTTGTTGGGCCTCCAAGTGCAGAGGTTTGTAGAACAGCAGCAAGTTTCCCTTAAGTGGATCACCCAAGGTTTATCGAACTCAGGGAGGAAGAGGTCAAAGCTATCCCTCTCAAGCAACCCTACAATTACGATACAGAAAGTCTCTTGTGTCCCCAACACACCCAATACACTTGTCAGATGTATAGGTGCACTAGTTCGGCGAAGAGATAGTGAAATACAAGTGGTATAGATGATTATAAGTAGAAAACGTGATGTGAAATAAATATCGCTGCGAGCAAACAAGTAACAAAACAGGAAGTAAACGGTGTGCAATGCTTGGAAACAAGGCCTAGGGATCATACTTTCACTAGTGGACACACTCCCAACAATATAACATGACTGAACAAATAACTTCTCTTTGCTAAGGCACTCTGAATTACTCTCCTATTGAATAACACTAATCACTGTGTAGTGGCTACAGAAGCACCCCTTAAAGTTCATCAAGTACTTGACAAACACCACTCATAGAGATATCCAAATCAGATCACAATTCAAGATAGAAATCATTGCAACTTAAACCAAGTACTAACACGGTGCACACACTGTCAACATTACACCATGAAAGGAGGAATAGATCACTCAAACTATCATAGCAATAATTATTCTCATAATCCACAAGAGATCACAATCATAGCCTAAACCAAGTACCACCATGATGCACGCACTGTCACCGTTACACCATAGCAGGAGGAATAGATTACTTTAATAACATTGCTAGAGTACACAAAATATCTGAATAATAACATGTACTTGTTCAACATGATACAAAGCTCACGATCACATAAAGATCACATCATGGGAGAGAGAGGTGAACCACATAGCTACCGGTAGAGCCCTCAGCCCCGGGGATGAACTACTCCCTCCTCATCATAGGAGACAGCAAGGTTGATGGAGATGGCGGTGAGGTCGATGGAGACGGCAGAGACGGCGATGGAGGTCGATGGAGATGGCTCCGGGGGCACTTCCCCGTCCCGGCAGGGTGCCGGAACAGAGACTTCTGTCCCCCGAAATTCGTCGGCGATGGCGGCGGAGCTGCGGAACTCTTTCTGGAAAATTGCCGAATCCTTTAGGATTTTCCGTCCCGAGGCTTCTTATAGGCGAAGGGGCGATGTCAGAGGAGGGCCAGGGCCTCCTCACACATGGCTGGCGCGGCCAGGGGCCTGGCCGCGCCACCTGTGTGTGTGGGGCCCCTCTGGCCCACCTCCTACTCCTCTTCGGATCTCTGGAAGCTTCCGGGTAAAATAAGACTTCAGGAACTTGTTTCGTCCAATTCCGAGAATATTTCCTGTGTATCACTTCTGAAACACAAAAACAGCAGAAAACAGGAAACTGGCACTGTGGCGCTTGTTAATAGGTTAGTTCCGGAAAATGCATAAAAGTGCCACTAAGTGTAACGAAACAATAGGCAAATGGTGTAAAAACAAGCATGGAGCATCAAAAATTATAGATACGTTTGAGACGTATCATGTACCGAGAGGTAGTGCCAGTATACCCGGGGACTGCTCCGGCATACCCGGGGACTGATCCACTTGTCCCGGGGACTTCACAGCCCATGGAGATCGATTATGTGTCGGTCGAAATGATGGAGATAGATCAGGCGGTGTTCACTGTCAGGGAAGTGCCTTCATGGGCGTGTCCTATCATGGATTTCTTGGTAAATGGTCAAGTGCCGGCAGATGAGACAGAGGCACGCCGGGTTACAAGGAAATCCAAAGGGTATACCATCATAAACAAGGAAATATACAAGAGAAGTGCCACCGGAGTATTGCAAAGATGTGTTGAATCTGCTGAAGGCCTGGAGATGCTCCGGGAAATTCATCAGGGGGAGTGTGGTCACCACGCTTCATCCAGAGCGCTTGTGGCAAAAGTATTCCGGCATGGGTTTTACTGGCCGACAGCACTGCAAGAGGCAGAAGACTTGGTCCGGAAATGCACTGGGTGTCAGATGTATGCCAACCAGATTCATCAGCCGATGTCAGCGTTGAAGACTATCCCGATAACCTGGCCCTTTGCTGTTTGGGGCCTGGATATGGTCGGGGCTTTTAAGCCGGCAAGAGGAAAGATGACCCATATTCTGGTCATGGTGGATAAGTTCACCAAGTGGATTGAGGTGAAGTGAGGTGAAGCCTATAAGCAAGTGTGATGGCCACACAGCAGTGAAGTTCTTGAAGGATATAATTTTGAGATATGGTGTTCCTCATAGCATCATCACTGACAATGGGTCAAACTTTGCCCAAGGGCCATTTGCCAGATTTTGTGAGGAGATGGGAATCCGGCTAGACCTTGCGTCGGTCGCTCACCCTTGTACCAATGGCCAAGTAGAGAGGTCAAATGGACTAGTGTTATCCGGCATAAAACCCTGGTTGATAGAGCCACTGGAGAAAACTCCGGGATGTTGGCTAGATGAACTGCCGGCAGTGCTTTGGAGTTTGAGGACAACTCCAAATAGGTCAACAGGCTATACGCCATTTTTCCTTATGTATGGAGCAGAAGCTGTACTTCCAACAGATGTAATACATGATGCACCAAGAGTGGTGCTATATACTGAGGAAGAGGCTAAAGAAGCCAGAGAAAATGATGTTGATTTGCTGGAAGAAGCAAGAGAAATAACACTATCAAGAACTGCGGTATACCAGCAGAACCTCAGACGCTATCATGCGCAGAAGGTGAATCCAAGGAGATTCCAAGAGGGAGATCTAGTGCTCCGGCTAAGGCAAGGCACAGCGAGCCAGCATAAGCTAACTCCTCCGTGGGAGGGGCCATTCATTGTGAGCAGAGCTCTGCACAATGATGCTTACTATCTTATAGATGCACATGCCCCCAAGAAGGACAAGGCGGACAGGTCCGGAGAAGAAACCAAGCGACCATGGAGCATAGCCCTACTCCGTCCCTTTTACTCCTTAGCAGCATAATGTATGTATTTCCATTTTTGCTTTGTGTGTCGGCATTATGTGTCGGCACAAGGCTAATGAATGAAATGTCGGCATCCCGAGGAGTTCGGGCATTGCCTCCGGTATAAATATGTTGTTTAAATTCAGTTTTTCATTTATATGCCGGCTGGCTTGATTTGAATGTTTCCTCTGTCGGCCTAGTAGTGTGTCGGCACCAAAGGCCGCTCTTCGACTTAGCTGCTGTCCGGAATCCGGCTTCATGGCTAGCAAGAGTAGATGCCGGAGATTGTTTACACATGGAAAACGGCTAAGGAAATATAAAGCAAGTGAATCGATATTTATGATATTGCCAAAGTTAAAACTTGAAATGTCGGATGATTTGAAGTCTAAGTTTCAAAGTTCAAGTACTGTATGTTTAATGAAGCAACCTTGAGACTCATAAGTCAAAAGCCAAAAGAGGTAGACAAGTAGCCAAGGTTGTGGAGTTAGGGAAACAGGAAAACAAACTCGGTGACTTAGCCGAAAGATGATCTGGCATTGATAAACAAGCAAACCAAGTTAAAACTTGTTCAGGTAGCAAACCAGAGGGAAATTAAACGTATATATTACATCTGCACCTGGCATATCGGGGATCTAATAAAGCTTAAAGTTTTTGATACTGCAAAGTTCAAGAGGCCGGGGTGGAAGCAGAGCCGCCGGCGGGTGGAGCTGTGGCAATAGAGACGTCAGCTTCAGGTGTGCCGGATCCAGCAGACGGAATGGAGCCATCACCCCCGGCCGGGACAGATCCCTGTTCCGGAACTTCAGTGTTGGCTTCTTCAGCTTCTTCTTCGTCTTGGATGGAGTTAGAGCCCTCAGCGTCGGCAGCGTCCTTGGCTTCGCCCTCCTTCTTCTCTGGTTCGCGGATGTCCCGGACAAAGGCTTCGGTGTCGGCGTAGTCCACATAGCTGTGGGCCAATTCCTGCCGACGTCGGATGTATTCCGGATCCGTGGTCCAGATAGATCCTTCGCGCACAGTGCGCAAAGTCTCTAAGTCAGCCTTTTCGTACCAGGAGAGGAAGTAAGTGAGAGCTTCATATGCTCCCACCCTTGCGCCGGAATCTCGCCATTCTCGGAGGCGAACCTTGGAAAGCTGCAGATCATTGCCAAGATCAACAGGGTCAGTGGGCGTCCTTTGTCCCGGCCAGAGGGCGGAGTATGCTTCCTGGGCACCAAGGAAGAGATCTTCAGTATAGAAGGTCATGGCGTTCTTCCGGGCTTCCAGTGCGATCAGCTGCTCCGACATAGTCCAGTTGGGAGAGTCGACTGGGGCACCCCGGTTCACTCGGTCCACCTGTAGAGCCCTCTCAACGTCTTCAACGGAAGCAGGAAACATGTCTGAAAGATGGCAAGCAGGTTAGTAAAAGGAATATGTGTCGGCATAAAAATTATGCCGGAAAAGATGTGTCGGGCAGAAGAGGATTTGAGGCTTACTGGCGAGATCGACGTTGAGCCGGGCAATATCAACTTCCCATTTGGTGGCCTGCTCCTTCAAGCCATTCAGTTCTGCGTGGGCGTTGGATGCGTCGGCTTCTGAAGTGACGAGCAGCTCCTGGGCCTTCTTAAGTTGGCCCTCCCTCTGTTCCTTCTCCTCCAGAAGCTCAGCAACCCGGCCCTTCAACTGCTCAACTTCAGCTTTGTGGGCGGCATCCCGGTCGTCCAACTGCTTGGCCACATCCACCGAGGGCGTACAGTCCTGGTGGCGTGCCTCCAGTGCAGCTTTCTCATCTGCAAGGATTTGAAGTTAAAAGAATGTGAAGATAAAAAACAGTGACAAGAATTAAAGGATTTGAAGAACAAGTCGAGTAGTAAAAGATCAGCAGAATCCGGCATACCGGTCAGTTCCTTCACCCTCTGGAGAAGCGCGGTGACTTGCTCTTCAGTAGTAGCTGAAATATGTCGGTAAAGGGTTATGTGTCGGCAAGAGAAATATTCCGAAGTATAAGAAGGCAAGGCATCCGGCATACATGGGTATGTCGGCTGAGTTTACCTTTCTGGCGCAGTTCCAGCCGGAGCTTGCTATGCGCGTCAGATAACTTCCGATGCTCGCACACCAAGTCATGGTACATGTCGGCGCGGGCGTTGTTCATGCGCTGCAAAAGTGTTAGGATTTGAAAGGTTATGAGAGAAGTCTAACATATCAGTACAATTGAAGATTATATGAAGTGTTCATTCTGTTGAAGACCCGGCACAGGTGCTGCGCACCTATCCCGGCCCTCGGTGACTAGGATTTGAAGCTCGAATCGAGCTTATATCCCGGTCAAGAGGATTTGAGAATTGCTTAAGTTGATAGTTTGTTAAAGACCCGGCACAGGTGCTGCGCACCTATCCCGGCCCTCGGTGACTAGGATTTGAAGCTCGGATCGAGCTTATATGCCGGACAGTTAATTTGAAAACAGCTAAGTGCAAAAGGTATTGGAAAATCCCGGATGTCCGTATCCCGGACAGCCGACATTTTCGGGGACTGGGGATATATATAGAAAAGACTTACGTTGGTGGCATCGGCCAGAAGGTGAAGTCTTTGCTAGATGCTGAGGAGCTCGCTGGCAATAGGAATGGGCTTCGCGGCCAGGATATCAGCAGGATTGCCAGTAGCCGAAGCTTCGGCCAACTTCTTATTCTTGGAGTCAGCAGTGTCCATACCGTCGGCGTCATTCCACTTGATGCAGTGCTCCTTAAGAGATCCAAGGCTCTTGTCACTTTTCGTCAGCAGGGAGACGCGGCCCTCAAGTTCCGGCGTATCAAAGAAGCTAGGCCTAGCTGCTGCTTTGCCAAAATGAAGTGCCAGGGCAGAGCTGGGCCGGGCTGCTGCTTTAGCAGGTGCAGTAGCAGCGGATTGTGTGCCGGACTTGGTTGGCTTGATCTTGAGAGTGCCGGACTTGACCGGGACATAGGTCTTGTCCTGGACAGGGGTCTTGGCCGGGACAGAGGTCTTGGCCGGGGCAGCGGTCTTGGCTGGGGCAGAGGTCTTCGCAGCAGTTGGAGTCTTGGGCGCTGGTTGTTCCGGCGCGACAGGTGCAGCTTGTCCAGCAGAAGCAGGTTCCGGGATAATTCGGACTTCTAGTACTGCGGGGCCCTTTCCTTTATTATCTATGCCGGCACTCATGTCGCCAGCGCCGGCATCTTCAGTAGTCCCGGCGCCGCTGGTGGGCGCGCCGACGTCAGGGGCATCTTGTTGGGCTCCTGTGTCCATGTGGACATCAGAAGCCGAAGGATCCTGTTGAGCCCCCGAGTCCATGTGGACGTCGGGGGCAGAGTCGTCTTGCTCCGGCAGAGGGTCATCCTTCGCCGGGGAAGTGGTTTTGTCGGGCGCAGGCGAAGATGCCGGCGCCGGGGAGGTGGTGTGACTTGAAGAGGGTATGTCGGGGGTGGCAGTGGCCGCCGGCTTTTCAATATTGGGACTGGCACTTGAGCTGGAAGCATGTTCCGGCGCAAGAGGAGCCCTGAAAGAGAGAAAACACCAAGTCAGTAATCAAAGAGAGAAATATATCAGAAATGGTGCAAAGGAAAGAAACTTACCCAGGGGCGACGGGTCTTTGCCTTTTTGGCTGGGGCATGCCAACCTTCTGCCTTTTCGGTGGCTAGGGTGTGTCGGGCTGGGGCTTCACGCCTCGCTTCCGGCCGGCACGCCCGCCGGTGGAAGGAGGTCCCTGGTTTAGAGGGGCGGCATCGACAACCATGTCATCCGGGATAACTGAGGACGGCATTGGAAAGGCATAAGCAAGAGGTGTTTCTGGAAAAGCATAAGCAAGAGATGTCGGGCAGATAAACATCTGGCAGTCTTCATCGGAATCATCGTCACTCTGGTCTTGAGTGAAATGCCGGGATGAAGAGGCCTTACCCGTGGCAGAAGCAGCACAGGTGTTCCGGGGTAGCTTGTCCCAATGATCTGGGTCTTCTGCGTCCGCAGCAGTGCGATCTGCAGCTATCGTGATGCGGGAGTTCTCCATACTCTGGAAGCTGAATTTCTGCCTATGTCAGGGAAAAATAATTAGGATCAGGAAGATATGTCGGCAATAGTAAGGATTTAAACATAGGTATATCGGCTGTAACGGTATGTCGGACTGAAACATAGGATCAGGAGATATGTTGGCTAAGTAAGATTACCGTTGGGGCGGGGCGATCCCGGCTGTATGGTTCAAGCCCCCAGGCAAAGGTGGCCTGAGAGGACTTGCAGATATCTTTGATCCTCCGCAAGATGTCGGCCGGAGTCAACTCGTGTGTAGAGTGCCAGGTGGGGTCCATGGGCCCGCTCATCTGGCAAATTTTATGTGACCGGCGTGCAGGAGGGCGACGGCGGCGGAGTTCCTTCTCTGTTCCTCGGTCCGGCGGTGAAGCGCAAGAGGCAAAGGAGCAGAGGAAGAAGAAGATGTTGTGGGGTAAAAAGGAGAAGTTTTACCCCCACCGCCCTATTTATGCGTCGCCAGGTAAGGGTCGTGGGGGTGGTAGTGCTCCACTACCCCGACCGTTTCCGCGGTAAGTCGCCACGTGGCGGCATGGAGTGGGGCGGCGGTTCTTGTAACCGTGCCACTAGGCAATGATGGTACGCAGTAAATGCACTGTGAACCGTCACATCGTGTGACCGTTCGTGGTGGCAGGGCAGTTGCAAGTTTCGATGCAAACTGTTGGACTTGGCTTCTTGAGGAAGCATCGTCTATGTGCCGTCGTAACTGTCCGGGGAATAAAGTTCCGTCTGGAATATCCCCGGGACTGGCCGGATTAACTTTTGGAGAAGAAAGAGGAGTCGGCATATAGTGTGATCGCCGGTGTATGATCAAGAGCCGGGATATAAGGAAACAGATATCATGTTGAACCTGCCAAGGCCTCTCAGTTAAGACTGGGGGACCTCGACAGCTTCGGGGACTAGTGTCGGGGGGATGACCCCCGGTAGGGTCAAGAGACTAGAAAGATACAAGGAATATGGTTGACTTTATATCGGTTGACCAAGGTGGGGTCTGGCCGGAATATAAGAGTGTCAGCCAGACCGGCATATAAGTGTATCCCGGCCGCTGTTCAGATATGCCGGTATAACCGGGATACTTGTTGAGGAGTGCCGGCATATGCACAGATATGCCGGTCTAACTTATTTGATGAGATGTGCAGGAGCAGGGAGGCCGGATTACCCGACCTTCATAGGTCGTTGGTCCGGCATATAGGTCCAGGATATGGCCAACGGTCATATCCGGGATATATAAGTCAACCAAGGTGTCATGTCCCAACAATCAAGGAGAGATTCTGCCAAGTATGGAGGGAGATCATGTTGACAGGGTGCACAGTGGTGGTTTACCTACCCTCACTGTGCACAAGTACAGCCCTTACCTCACAGTGGTAAGGTCACAGTCCAAGAAGTATAAGGTACAGGGATGTGGAGTCCCATCGAGAGCAATCAGGGGCAAAGTCAAGGGTCTCAGCCATCGTCAGCATATCCTGTTTGAAGTGTAGCTGGTGTCTCCTGGTCTCATATGACCGTTGTAACCCTGGCCACCACTATATAAGGTGGCACAGGGAGCCCTAGTAAGGGGTTGGTCATTCAGTGTTACTACACTTAGCAGTTTATCTTCCTTCTCTAGCAGAGAGCTTGGAAGCACCATTGTTGTGTACTCCATCGATCCAAATATATAACTAGTAGAGCAGGAGTAGGGGTGTTATCTCCTTACGAGAGCCCCGAATCTGGGTAGATCTGTGTCTCTTTCTGTCGTGCTTCTCAGCTCGTTCCCCTCCCCCGAATCCTCCAGCATCTAGTTCGGCCCCCATTTAAGCCATCTCATGGCATATATTGTTTCACCACGACGACAGGGTCGCCGATAGGGTGCGCGTAGCCTGCAAATGAGCCGTCGAGTCGGGCAGATGCGACAAGCTGCAGTCGCAGCTGCCAGACGCGACAAGCTGCAATTCCATCCGCCAGGCGCGATAGCAGGGCAGCCTCGAGTCGGCACCTTCCTCCACCAACCTCTCACATCTGCCAGATGGGATTAGTACTATTCGAGTCCGCCGGATGGAACGGTGCACTACTTCTGTAATTAGCTACAAACGAATCCTAGTTCTGAAATAGCTACAAAAAAGTGCAATATTAAAAAAAAAATCGCGCCGCTGGCGGCGGAAACGATGAAGAACTCGCACCCGGTCAGGACTACCTCCGGTAACGCCATCGGCTGCTCGATCGGGTTCAGGCGGCGCGGCGGGGTTGAGGCGTGAGTTGTGGTTTGCGCGAAGTTGACTTCCAGTTTTTTTTGCTAATCGATTAATCCCGGTATCCGTGTTTGATCAATTAACCCTGGTGTGTATGTACGTATATATATGCGTGATCAGATTTGGGTTGCAAGCGGCTAACAAAGAAAAACACGGAAACCATCGTCGCCTCTACGGAGATCAGATAAGCACCAGGAGTCCAGAACGGACGCGGAGATCCGGTGTGTTTTCCTCTCTGAGCCTGGCCGCCAAGCTCGAACCCTAATTTCTTTGTTCGTGTTCATGTAGGCTTGTAGCTTTTAGGAGTAGTAGATATTTTGCTGTGTTTTCGATTTGCGTTTTTTACCCTCCAAATCCAGCTAGTTTAGAGTAGAGCGGAAGTGCCTTGCGTACGACACTTTTGTGTCCGACAAACACGTACGACTGGACGTGGCTTAATCTGCCCCAGTTAACTCCTCTTCTGGATTGGATAATCAAGGGCGGGGTGGGCAGCCATGCATGTTTAACTGGATGCCGTACATGCATCGGACGGGAAAACGTCGTATGTATAGCAACTGTCGTTTGTCATCTGAATTAGTACTAGTTGTGACAGAGACGACCGCAGATTGTTTGGCGTTCCAATTCAGATTTAGTGTGCATCTTGAAGAGAAGGTTGTGAACTTGTAAGCCTTTAATGGTTGTGTTTTGGCCTGTTTGGCATATGAACTCGCGTAAATTCTTTTTCATTTCGTCCAACATTCTTTTGTTTAATCCTCAGCAGGCTCAGTGGCACAACTGAAGGTATTAGTGCTTTCAAAATTACGTAGCTGAATCCAATTAATGGAGCACTGTTTTTGAACTGCACTGCTGAGTTAGAGAGGGCTGGCTCTGCATATTGCATCCTATTCACGCGATTCAATAGTTTCTCGAGATTATTTTTTCAGTTCATGACACTATTTTTGTCCATTCAAAAAATATTCATCTTTAAATTTTTAGTCCCAAGAGCTTTTAAAATTTTGGTTCTAGTTCATTCAAATTTTGTTTACTTAGTTTATGGCTATTGATCGTGTTTCTGGATCATTCAAATTTTGTTCATTTTCAATATATTAGTCCAAGGTTATGAATTATTTTTCATTATTTAACTTACAAAAATTAGGTTCTCACTTAATTCCCGTTTATTGATCTTGTTTCCCGCACATTCAAATTTTGTTTGTGTTTCTTGTTTTGAAATTTTGATTCAATTTTTGACTTCGAAAATATAATTTTTCACATTTATTTCAAGCTTTAAAAAATATTTTAGTTCACATACATTTAAATATGTTTTTGTTCACAATTCATCTTTTAGTTTATTCTCATACAATCCAACCGATATGCTCTAGAGCGCATACCAATTTCTCTATGAACGGAACTAATTTTTTCTGTATCTTTTGTTCAAAACTTTTTATTCTTAGTTTAAAAATATTTACACCATTTAAATTGTTCATTTGGTTCCAAGTTCAAAATATTAGATAAAAAATGTTCAAATCGATTCTGAAAATGTTCACAAGGGAAAAGGTTATTCAGTTATATGGTGAAAAAATATTTATGACATAATGACTGTTCAAATAATCTGTTCACATGGTTCCAAAATGTTGAAAATATTATATAAGAAATGTTCACAAGTGGAAGAGTTATTCAATTATATGTTCTCTTTTTGTTCACATTTCATATGTTAGTTCATGCTCAGTTATATGGCGCATTCAACTATATGCTCTAGAGCGCACCTAGGTTTCTCTATGAAAGGAATTAAGTTGTTATTTTCTTATCTGTTCAAAATAATTGTCCCTAGTTGAAAAAATATTTACACCATATAAATTCTTCAAATAATTTATTCACATGGTTCCAAAATGTTCAAAATATTAGGTAAAAAATGTTCACGAGGATCCTAATAATGTTCACAAGGGAAAAACTTATTCAATCGAGCTTTTTTTCTTTTTTTTTTCTACTCTCCTATGTTGCATCAAACATATTGTCATTTCTCAAGCATTTTCTGCTGCAAAGTAGTAAAAGAAGAAGATATGCACGCCAAGTATTCTTATTTTTTTGGTCAATCTTCAGGTTATTAATTAGAAACTAGCAACTTTTCTATATTTTCCTTCATTAGTGTTAACCTTTCACAATTTGACATCTCTTAAGCATTCTAAATAACCTAATGAGACACTTCTTTTCTGTTAAATTTTTAATAACACACTCGAAAGTGTTGTATTTCTTTTTCCATTTACTGAGATGAAGGAATCAAGCCCTCAAAAAAGTGTTACCGCGTGACATTGCACACAACTTACCTAGACTAACAGTCAAAGCATCACAAAACTGGGTTAGCGCGAGAACTATCGCGACCAAACCGAAGAAGTAGTAAATGGGCCAAGCCCATCGACAAAGGGCTTCAACCATATTTTCCACAATCAAAATGAATAAAAATAAGCACTAAAAGCGAATGCCTTCAACCACAGTTTCCACAATCAAATTGAATAAAAATCTTACTAAAAACCAACATAAATTATTTAGTCCTAAATGAGTTGTTTTGATAAGAAGTGTATAATAATATCACAAAAATACCAATTACACTTAGCCTCTGCAACAATGCAATGCCTTAATGGCATTACAGATGCACATAAAAAAAGAACTACAAAAAAAGAAAAGTCCCACTACCGTGATCTGTTCCTTGTAGAAGTAGTCTAAACACCACCAAGAGAGCACTAGAAGTTCAACTTCTCCAAGACGCTTCCAAGAAGGAAACAGTGCACAAGCGCCATCTTCGCTCGATCATAGATCATAGATTTTCACCCTTGAGAAAGTCCGCGTCCGCGCGCACAAAACAATGCTTCCCTTATAAACTGGTTGTGTGGGTTCTCGGTATGTCCCTTAACATACCTATGTATCGGTTTTCGGCCAATTTTCCTTATAAACTGGTCATTTTCTCTTCTACTTAATTAATACTACCTCCGTTTCAATGAATAATGCTTATATTTTTTTTATGAAAAGTCAAACAATATAAAGTTTGACCAAATTTTCAGAATAACTAGTTGATACCCCGCGCGTTGCGGCGGGCATCAGAGATGATTTTCTTGGATCTAAAAAAGAGAGAGAGAGAGAGATGATTTTCTTGCATGAAAAAAATGGCACAAACAACCTTTTGAAATAATGCTTATTTGCATATAGTGTTATGAAGTGCAAGCATATAGACCAACTATAATTTGGGAAACAAAGACATGTGCATCATAAATAGCACAACAATAGCAGCGTAGCAAAATATGTCGAATGTTTCACCGGTAAGTGATTATTATGTATCCCTCACATCAGGAACAAAGATATGTACGTGCATAAAAACCATAGGATCCTCGCATGTAAAGTTTGACCAAATTTTCAGAATAACTAGTTGATACCCCGCGCGTTGCGGCGGGCATCAGAGATGATTTTCTTGGATCTAAAAAAGAGAGAGAGAGATGATTTTCTTGCATGAAAAAAATGGCACAAACAACCTTTTGAAATAATGCTTATTTGCATATAGTGTTATGAAGTGCAAGCATATAGACCAACTATAATTTGGGAAACAAAGACATGTGCATCATAAATAGCACAACAATAGCAGCGTAGCAAAATATGTCGAATGTTTCACCGGTAAGTGATTATTATGTATCCCTCACATCAGGAACAAAGATATGTACGTGCATAAAAACCATAGGATCCTCGCATGTAGAAGAGGAATGCAAGACATCACCAAAAAGACTCAAAAATCGAAAATCCGTCGTTGGCAGGCCTTTATTCATCAGGACATATCGGGGCATCCGTGAGAGCGACTACAACTCAGATTGCGATGTTGGCGACCTTTATTGAGCAGATTATGCCAGGGTATCTGCACTGTCAATAAACACCATCATTTTTTTAAACCTAGAAGTCATCTGATATATGTTCTTCAATAATGCGGCCAATAGAGCTGCACACTAAAGAACAGAACGGGTGACAGGAAACTTCCAATAAAAAGTGTTCTAGGACTGGTTAGTGATTGCTTACCCATTAGCCCATAAAGAACAGAACTTAGTCTTACACAATCTTAATCTTAAATTACATTCCTCTTGAATCACATCGTATTGATTTATGTATTCATTTATTTGCACAATGTACGATATGTTTGGTTTTCGGACACGAGAATATAAGATACAGACATTGAACTTCACTATATGACCAACCGAGTATCTGTCACTTTCTGTGTGCAGAGAACCCCTAACAGTATAAACTGTTGTTTTGACATAAAGCGTGCAAAGAATGAAACCAATTGAGATTTTTCGAGGAGAAATTTACCTCTTATTAGTTTTGAGTTTGCAGAGAAGATCGTTTAAGAGGCTGGATCTTCAAGGCTGTATGAAAGAGCGCAAGTAGACAACAGAATGTAGGTGAGCATGCTCGACGATACATGGTAAACAACAGAATGTAAAGTAGAACAATGGGACTGTTAGTAGATGCATGTTGGATACACATACCGTTTTGGAATAGGCTTGTTGGAACAATCGAATTCAACTCAAGCAGGATGCCGTTTGGAATAGGGTTTCTAAATCAAACAAATAAACTCAAGTAGGAAACCTTATACTTCTACGGAAATGGCTGCAAAGGGAAATCAGATAAAGCACTACAATTAGAGTTGTACAAAATGCATGGAGCAAATCATGAAATAAAGGACAGTGTGAACAGTACAGATGAGATGAAGACATGTGAGGAGCTGAACGGATGTGGTCACATCCCGTTACATGAGCGTAAGCAAGCACCGGAGAGAGCGAGTACGCTGCTCGAGAGGGGCAACTTGGGGGCTTGAAGAAGAGGCAGGCGAGGTGTTCAAATACACTGGATGAACACATCATGGGAGATGTCGACCGCGGGCGTTACCATCCATTAGCAGGGGGATTGAATTGAAAGCGGCGGTTCATGGGAGATCAGGAGGCATCTAGCAGTTTCCAGTGGGAGCGCTCCGGCAATATCCGGTGGGAGATCAGGAGTCATGGCGGGGGATTGAGGCGGCACCATCGATTCCGCACTACAGATTGAGAAGAAGAGCCGGTCTCGGTTTGGGCTAGGCCTGGAGTGAATGGGCATTTTTTTTCTCTGTAGAAAAAGCTTGAGGAATTAGTATGGGCTGGCTGGCTGGAATCATTTTGGTAACCGTCCACAGCCATGACGGTCAATTATTTTTCATCCTCGAGTGACACACGTTGGACAGGTAGCTGAAGACCACATCTGTGAAATCTGACGGATATGACTAATTGGAGTGACGTGGCTGCACGAAATTTGAGCTTGCAAACATTAAATGTCTTTTAGTGGGGATGAACTTTATAGATATTATAGATAACTAACATGCATAATACAAGATCAATACCGTTATGTACATCTTGAAATATACTTTCACATGATGTATATAAAATATTATAGTTTTTGGTAGTTTTTTCTGAAATTTTGGTCAAAGTTTACTTAGCTTGACTTTTCTAAAAAAATATAAGCCTTATGCTTTGGAATGGAGGGAGTAGGCAGGTTCTGTTTGTTGCTACAAAAAACATTGCGGTGTCATATATTTCCTTTTTATCCCAGTTCAATATTTTGACTGCGTTTAGTCTTGACTCACTCATGATATTGTGTTGTCGCGTATATCGGCTTTACTGGCAATCTGGCATCAACTCGACATTATCTAGGCCGTATGCATCTCTTCGATGCAGAGGTTGCCCTATTTTTTTTTAAAAAAACTCGACATTATCTAGTTATCTTTGATGGAAGATAACTTTAGGTACATAGTCAAGGGTTACTCAGCTATTTTTCTCACGCAACAACGATTTTGCATGTGAGGCAAAGCTTCCTGCGACAGTTCTTATATATTAACATGCGAGTGCACAAGATAATTTTCAAACGAATGTGTAAGTCCACAAGATCACAAGTAGAGCGGACCAACGGAACTTCCAAGCACACATACCATACTCTCTTAAAGAAATGGCATGCCACGACTCCAGCAAACCACATGTGAATCTGCTCCGATGAACTTCAGTTTTTAAAACCATTTCGCCGGGTCTTCCAAGTCCAATCCTTTGAAAGCTGTCGGAACAGAGAGCCATAGTCAAAGCTACTAGAACTCCAGGCACCGGAGCATCTTCCTTCTTCCCCACCATTTTTCTCGCCACGGATTTTATCTCTTAAACTAATACGGCAGCCTGGAGCTTTAGCCGTGTCTTATGTGTACGTACCACATGATTGCCGTCTTCCGCCTTTCTTCTTCTTCTTCCTCCCGTCGCTGATTAAGCCACAGGGTCAATGCGCCGCCCATGCATACGGCCTGTGATGTCAAACGGATTCGGCGTAACTGCAAGTCGGATGCTCCGCCGGTGGCGCCCAAACTCGCGAGTCAGAGCGCTTGACCGCTGAAACTCTCTCGGATGCTCCCTTCCCCGGCACCGGCCGGCCGAAAGCATCATCATCAAACTATTCGTATGGCCATGCCCTATATTCTTTGTTTAGCAATTAGCACTCTCGTGCTTATCTATCTGCATGGGTACAGGTTTGACAATCCCTCCGTTTTATTTTACTACATTGTTCGGCAGTGACCTTGAAACTGACACAGTTACAAGTGGATTCGGATTTCAGACAGCAGCTCCTGACGGTGCCGGACAAGGGAGGCTTTTCTGCTCTTCATTTTACCGTACCTAAATATTGTTGTTCTGAAGGTCTCTGATGCATCATCCATTTCCCCTTTCTGTTTCAGTCCCGGCGTCAGTTTGACTCTGCAAGGGTGGGACATTTCATCAGATTTTCAGTGCATCGCAGAATCAGCAGCGAAAGCATGACGTCGACCAAAAAATACAGAAAATCTCAAAGCAGCTTTTAGCTTCCAACGATCCACCGATGAAAACCCCCCGAAACCTGGAGCACATTTGTCACGAAACGCGAAACGGACCGCGCAGCACCTTCCCAGATGGATGGATGGATTTATCCGAGCAAAAAACAAACGAAAGAACGCGCTTGCAGTGGAAAGGCAGCAGGTGCAAAGTACAGACGGGAGAATTATAGTATGACCACTGCAACCCACAGGTAAAACACAAGCGAAGCGACCTCTGAAAATTGGTAGTCAACAGCAGCAGCCAGATAACACGGGCCCAAAACAAATTCTATTGTGTCTAGAAAGGCCACGCTGGAATACGGGCATACGGCCATCGATTGAGAGGAACAATACTGCGGTCTTGCGGTCGAGGCGTAGACAGAGACAGAGACCGGTGCGGTGTCGCGCGCAGCGAAAATGGTCGTACGTACTACTACGTAGGTTCGTGGCCCCACCCACCCACCCGTCCCCTCCGATTGCTCAAACGGCCAGTATAAAACCAGCGCCACCGCGAGCCTAAGCCTTGGATCGCCATCCGCTGCGCTGCAAGCCAGCAACACTGCAACGCAGATACACCCCGCACCACACCGAGGCTGCTCCAGGAAGGGGGAAGGTTCGATCAGGCCGCAGATAGGCCCTGCCTCCGCGCCGCGCGGCGAGAAGGGCCTCGTGTGTAGTCTGGGAAGAAGAAGATTTGGGTGGAGGAGTTGACTGCGGTGTGGTGGCCATCTCGCTAGCTACCAGCAGGCAGCAGCGGACATGGGGCGAGCGCCGTGCTGCGACAAGGCGAGCGTGAAGAGGGGGCCGTGGTCGCCGGAGGAGGACGAGCTGCTTCGGAGCTACGTCCGGACCCACGGCGCCGTCGGGAACTGGATCGCGCTCCCGCAGAAAGCAGGTACGTGTGATCGCTGTCCATGCCCTTGTAATTTGGGGAGAACCGGCCAGTGAGCTTCGCTAGCTTGCAGCTAGTGATCGATCCAGCTTACTGATAATTTGCTGTCAGTTAACTGACTGGACGTGTGCGTGTGCAGGGCTCAACCGGTGCGGCAAGAGCTGCAGGCTGCGGTGGCTCAACTACCTCCGGCCGGACATCAAGCACGGCGGCTACACGGAGCAGGAGGACCTGGTCATCTGCTCCCTCTACAACTCCATCGGGAGCAGGTGGTCCATCATCGCGTCCAAGCTGCCCGGCAGGACGGACAACGACGTCAAGAACTACTGGAACACCAAGCTCAAGAAGAAGGCCATGGCCAGCATGCACCACCAGCACTACTATCACGGCGGCCGGGGACACGCCCGCGGCGCCACGATCGCCACGCCGCCGCCCGCCCCGCAGAGCCAATGCGCGGGGCCGTACATGCAGCCGTCGCCCGTGTCCGCCTCCTCCGCTGTCACCACCGCGAGCGGCGGCGACGCCTACAGCTTCGGCGCCACCGCCATGTACTCCCCGTCCAGCCAGACGCAGCCCCAGCTCGCGCACTACAACGTCAACGCGCCGCTCGCCGAATTCTCGCCCGTGCCAACAACGCCGGCCGCTGGCAGCAGCTGGGCCGTCAACATGGCCTTCGACGACATGTTCCTGCCGGAGCTCGTCGGGGGCGGCGAGTTCCCCAGCGGAGACCTCCTCTTCGGCGGCTTCGGGTCGCTTCTGCAGGACAGCAGGGCGTCGACGTCCCTGCAGGAGCTCTCGGCCTGCTACTTCCCCAACGCGCAGGCCGAGATGTGGGCGGCGGCGGACGTCAAGCCGCCGGCCGCCGGTCTATGCCCAAGCCTGACATGAGAACTAAGCAAATTATATGCCATTACTTACTAATGCCCCATCCACGTACGGATGCTCGCAGAGATTCATGCCTAGTCGATCGGTCTATGTAGTTCCTGCCATCTTGTCCCTCTCTGTCTGTCCATGAGATCGATCATTGCATGTACATTATCTTTCTTATCCGTTACAGCCACTTCTTTTGTCATAGTAGAGATGAGGTGCTAGTAGTAGATTCGGATTGCCAATTTGCAAACTGCACGCTGGTTGGCTTCTGCCTACCAAGCACCAACCCTGCAGCTAGTCCGATTACTGCAGAATCTTCGAGTCAGTGCGATCGATGTGACCTGGACATATGGCTCTGTCATGTCAAATCCCCCTTGGTTGGAGATCGATCGATTTGGTAAAGTCGTGGCTCATGCGCCCCAAGTCCGCCTCTAGTTTAAGTAGCCAATCACTGGTAGACGACAGAAGAAGCTGTGGGGCTATCGCACATTCAAAATGATTGAATACACTATGTGTTTTGATTCATGACACACATATCCCTATGATCAGTTCATCGATCAATCATGGTGTGGCCATTGCTCGGTCAGGCAGGCATGGCGCAACGAGAAGAACATGATGCCGTGTGTGCGTGTGCGCGGCCTGGACCAGGTCGATGATGATGCTCGCATACGCATCGCATGAATGGCCAGCAGTGTCATCCACGGAGTCGGACCCTGAGCCGGCCGGCCGTTAGCCGATCATGGAGAGAAGAAAGATACAGCTATAGGCGTGTGGATGCAATGCAAGGGACTTCCCAACGACCGGATTATGATGCGATAGATTCTCTGTGTGTAGCAATCACGACGCATTTGATTAAGCCGATCGATGTCTCTAACCTATCCATCCCATCGGCCTGGTCTCTCGAAGCTAGCACATGGGCAATGGATTAAGGCGTTACATAGCTCTAGATTGATTTTTAACTGGTGGTCATGTTTAGATAGGCGCGCTGCCCCGTTTTTCTATATCGGAACCCAAGGCCGCGTGTGTTAATTAACTTTGACACACTTGACGTGAGAGCTAATTAAGTGACCATCAGACCATGTCCAGCTTACATATATGTGTGTGAGTGTGACCATGTCAAACTCAATGCATATGATGCTACCTCTACAATAGATAGTATTATGCAT
Source organism: Dactylis glomerata (assembly GCA_007115705.1). Classification (NCBI taxonomy): domain Eukaryota; kingdom Viridiplantae; phylum Streptophyta; class Magnoliopsida; order Poales; family Poaceae; genus Dactylis; species Dactylis glomerata. The sequence goes on along the minus strand of QXEO01000911.1, from coordinate 917,061 downwards.
GCAGTCGTAGTTTTATAGTCTCATTATATTTATTTATTTGTAAAATCTCAATGTAAATTGTGGATAAAATTTATTTGATATTATTTTATCTAGTTCTATGTACTATGATATAATATTCACCTATACTACTACGATCTCTTTAATCATCAATTGCAGTGACATATTAGTTTTTTTTGGACGGAACTACTACACGTACGACATTTTCTGGTACAATCCACGTACGATGCAAAATCCGGCCGCATGTTGCACTTACCTGCCACCGACGAAGGGCTGGATCTTGGCGGCATACGCATATCGTATGAGTTGTATCATCGTATGTATAGCATGCATGGTTCTTTTTTTGCATGAATGAAATGCATTCTAATCCCTCCATCCCAGTTTTAAGGACATAATTCGCAAATCATGCAATCTCGAAACTTCCTCATCTCCTAGCTATATTAGCATTTCAGGTATTTAATTAGCAGCTTTGCACAAAATTTTTGTGCATGCAATTGTGTTGCATGTAAATATGGATAAAGAGCCATATCTACCCGCATTGCACACGTCAACTAGGGCCTAGAGATTTGCAAAATATGTCCTTAAACTGAGATAGAGGGAGTACTACTACCTATATATTGTACCTTGGATGTGGATAGTTTAAGGCCATGGGTGCTACTCCCTCTTCTAAGTTTATTAGTTCTACACATACTTCTAGGTCAACAATTTAATCAAATTAACATGAGATATATTTTTAAAAATATGCCATAAAAAAATTTAGTTGTCATACTTTCAAACGATATAATTTTTGGAGGTTATTTAGTTTATCTTATATAGACCAAACTGACGATCTAGGTGAACATGCAAGCCTAATAAACAGAGATGGAGGAAGTAATTAAGTTTGACACACTTGCGCATGCATAACCGCGAGAGGAAAAATGACCATGTCCACCTTACATATGCTACTATGTGACCATGTCAAAACCACGGTGGGATTCCCAGAAACTTCCGACCACAAAATTAGGGCGCGTGCTCCAGATTATCGCAAGAGACCGGCCGCAGCTTTCACGGTACACGACACCCCTAGATCGATGAAGCCCCCTTCCTGCTAAGCTAGTGACGCCACCAAGGCACCAATCATGGTGGCATCATATAAAAACCTTACTCGTACACCAGTCTATACTCCATAGTCGCATATGAAATTTCTATCCTAGCTAGCTCGCATGCGTCGCATCTCGGAGGTTGTATGAATGCGATATGGACGGATGGGTCTCGGATTATTTATCTGCGATCGATCGATGGAGCTCCGCGCGTCGCGTCACCGGCCGGTCAGCAATCCGGCCGGACGCGCCGCTGACACTGCGCTGAAGGGAAGGTTCGGTCTGGCTCTGGGTCGGGCTTGGGTGACGCACGCACGTACGCGTCCTCGGTCGGTCGGTCCGTCCATCCATCATCCATGTGTTGCAACCGTCACCTCACTCGCGGTCCGAGTAGCCCTAGCTAGCTTCTCTCATCATCGGCATGGCAAAATTGCTTTCTTTTCTGGCTATGTCACGTCTCGCTCTCCGATCAGGTGCGTCACGAGAACAGACATGGGGGGCCACAGAACATGGACCTGGTATGTAACTAGGTGAATGCAGTGAACGTACGACCAGAATAATCCATGCCTGGTTAATTATGGTACAGTACTACAGGTCGTAAGAGCATGGCTAATAGAAGAGCCCGTTGCTGGCTCTATAGCACTGCCATGTCAGCTATAGCCAACCTTATAGTTAGTAGGTACAATAGCAAGTTATAAAAAGTCACCACTATGACCCACTTTACACTCTCACAAAGTGCCTAGGAGCACGTGCTAGAGCTGGCTCTTGCATGAGAGCTCACTTCTCTTCTCTCCTATTCTCTCTCCTCCAACTAAGCACAAAAATACTATTTTATTCCTTATAGCCCAGCTGACTAGGACTTATTGTACTTGCTCTAAAGTGCTCTTGTAGTCTTGTAGGCTGATTTAATTACTCATGCTGATGCATTTGCCAGTTAAAAAAACTGAAGGTCGGCAGCTTAATACTAGTACTCCCTCCGACTCATATTATTCTTCGCTAATACATATGTAACTAGAGTAATATAGATCAGAGAGAGCAGTATGTTATGTGTGGTCCTTTTAATTAGGAAATGGTACATACTGCTCTACACCATCTTAGACTTTTACCGTACGTTACGTATTTGTACAAACCCCTCCGTTCACAAAAGATCCGTTCACAAAAGAATGTACTTCCAACTTTCTCGAAGAGTTAAACTTTTTTAACTTTGACTAAGTTTTCACATAAATTTAACAATATTTAACAAATAAAAAAGCTATATGATGAAAATATATTTTATCTTGAATCTAATGACACTAATTTGGAGGCATAAATGCTAGAGATTTTTATTTAAACACAGTCAAATCTTAAAAAATTTAACTCTCCAAAATAGTTGAAAGTATACTTTTCTGTGAACGGAGGGAGTATACCTCTGGCTGGTTTCTGGTCGGGGTTTTTGGCAATGTATAATTCATCATCCCGTCGGTTTGGTAGAAAGTTAGGGAGTGCTTTGCATAACTACAGTCTAGTCACACTCTCGGAAACTTGTATCGTTTGGGTTCTTGTCTCTGTGCAGGCACGCCTCAACAGTCAACAGCAGCCGGCTGGAGAAATTTACCAAGTTAGTAGTGCAAAATCCGTTTTTCTTCGGATCAGAAGAGGAATGCTTTGATGTGCATTCACACTGGTCAAGAAACTTGCATCATGTGCATCGCGGCAAAGAAAGAAGAAGAAAACTTTCATGATGTGCTCATTTTGGTCACCTAACTATCGAATTGTCTAGTTAATTCGTTCAACTTAGTACAGTAATAAAAAAAAGGTATGGTTCAAAACCCACCATGTTCAGGTGAAGTAACTCCGCGGATGATAGGGATCGGAGCTCTACGCCTCTTTCTCTCCTCGTGTTAGGGACAAATCATCGTCACTTTCCTCCTTGCCCTCTGCTTCACTCCCCCATCAATGGCAAAAGCAAGAAGGTGGGTGATTCCCTCGAACTGGCATCTGAAAGGAGAAGTTACTCAGGGTGCAAAGACAAACAAGAGTGGTGCCACACGAAAGGTGTCCACGGCTGCTTGAGGGATGATCATTAGTTTATGGGATCTTCCTCTCAGGTTGAGTTGTCATGTGGCTTTGGTGTTTCCTTTTAGGTGTTCTTATGAAGGGTTTCATTGCTTTGTTCAAGCATAAGCATCTGCAGTTGTTTTGTGTTGGGAGAGTTTGATGGGCTATATGTGCAGGTGTGGTGTTTTCTTACTTTACGAGTTTGTATCAGTTTTTGCCTGGTTTTTCATAAACTAACCAGGCAATTCTCTCCTTAATTAATAGATTGGGGAAAGAATTCCCTTGTTTCGAAAAAAAACCCACTAGGGGGTAGCTTCTCTTTCGAGGGAGTAAGATGCACATGAGCTCCACTACTAGGATGCCACAAGGTTGACAAATACGGTTGGACAACCTAAACAAGTGACCCAGTGGCGGGGCAAGAATTTTCATATTGGGCATGTGAAGGGGAAAATAAAAACGTAGACCGAGCTACATGTAGCCCTTTATTTTCAAACATATGAAATATATTTTTTAAAGTATCAAAAAAGTCTGAAACAAAATTTTTAAGATAGACAATGTTGAATACTACAAACCGATTAAAATCTCAATATGAAATACTTTATATTCTGGTTTACATAAAAATGACAAAATCTGACATATTACATAGTGAATAGTACACATTTCAACACATATAATTATGTTAGATTTTGTCATTTTTGTGGAGTCTAGAATATAAAGAACTTCATATTGAGATTTTGACCGTTTTGTAGCATTCAATATTGGCTATCTCAAGAATTTTGTTTCAATTTTTTTTGAAACTCTAAAATACAAATTTATATGTTTAAATATAAAGAGCTACATGTAGCTTGATCTACATTAGTCCACTCTCGCATGTGAAGTTACATATTTGTTTTCACAATAAAATAATATAAGATATGAAAGTTCAAAAAAAATAAAACTACAAATTATTGGAAGTACATGTAAGAATTATTCGATATTTTGTCACATTGCTAGAACAAGGAGAAAATTTGAATCTATCTTAATTATCCAGCACTACAAATAAAAAATATCCCTAAAAAGGATGCTCTTTTAATTCCAATTGGATAACATACAAAAATTATGTAGATTATCTCTTCTCACCTTGGGAAAATTAGAAATTCCAAAGTCGAGGAAGAGGCAGAGCTCGTTCTATGCACTTGGGCCAGGCCCAACTGGGGCATGGTAGTTCTAGAAGTTTCATACCGGAGCTAGTCCTTCTACTCTAAGAGCACCATCAACACAAACCCTCTAAGTGATGTCACCCATGCTTTGTCGGCCCCCATTGCCATACCCCATAGCAAGCCACAAACTTTGAAATTTATGCAACAATTTCTATTTAACTTGAGCCATAGGAAAATCCACACTATTAGGAGGGGTGACACTTTAGACTCTTGTGGGAATCAAATATCCAAAAATAGCTTTCCACACATATTCGAAGTGAAGAAATACTCCAAAACTGCAAAAAAGCATTCCTCGATATTTCCTAAAGTTCTGGCCGAAGCCTTGACCTTGGTACAGATGGTCATGAGCTTAAATATGGATACTCAAAAATGCTTCTCGAGTGGTTCTGCCCCTGGTCCGATCTTGATCCATGCGGTGAAACTGCACACCACTGCACCAATTGTTGATATAATACTCACGAAGTACCATTTCATAAATATTATATCCCCCAGTGTGATACAATAGAAAATTATGGTTCCTTTATTTCACATATGCATTATTATAAGACAAAAGTGTACAAATGTTTGGAGATCATTCTTGGTCCAAAGAATGCTCATCTAGAATTCAAATTTAGTTCCTCAAATTTAATTATCAATGGGACCACTAAGTTTGGTACCATTGGAGCTCAACAAATTACTTACTAAAGTGTCTATATTGCTTGGCTCATATACCTGTACTATATTATCTCTGCATCCTCGTCTATGTCTTCGTCTTCCGATCCAAAGATTACACCATAGTCCCCTCCTTCTATACCACCTGAAAGATCACGTTCCTCCTAATATATGTCCTCATCGCGAGGTTTTTCTGAACCTTCTTTCCCTATCTTCTTGTAATCTAAGAACAGGTTTAACAAGGTACAGTTTGAGTACGAGCGTACTCAGCAAGTCCTTTATAGTTGATGTTTGAGGCACAATCAACAACCATGGATAAAGAATCCTGGACTTATGCAAAAAAAATTAAAACAATTTTTTTTAAAGGTCAGTTTATTATACACTAAGTTAGTTAGTCTTCACTAGTTGTGAAGTCTTCATAGAGTCCCTTTCCCGCTACGATCATAAGGAGTAACAATAAACATTCATACACTCTACAGAAGTGTGCTACTTTTCCCACAAATATTCCTGGCCTTATTACTCTCTGTCAAACTTCGATGGTATGAGCCTAGAGTATAGCTGAAGCATGAAGAGTCCTCCTACGTGACTCTGCAACCATCCCTTTGTAATAAGTTTTGGTGTGAGACCTACGCTTATTGCCATCCCTTCTAAAATACTTAAGTCATCACCCTGTAGCATAGGATAAGGATATTATGGGCTCCCACTCGTTGATCTCCTATGTGGATAATAGCCCAACTTAGCATTTGATGACATAAGAAAGGAAAGAGGTACTTCTGATTTCTCTTGCCCTTAACAAGATCTGTGGTCAGCATTGTTTATAGGGCGAGAATAACTGACTAGTGTTGTTGTTAGTCCTATATGCAATTTTCAAGTACAATGGAACCTCCACCACGGGTTTTTCCCAACCCGTATTCCAACCATAGTTCCACTGCCAACCATTTATTGCATTTCATTCATAAAACAGTAGTTTTGCTTTTAGTGTAGGTGATAAAGTAATACCTTTTACAAGTAGTTTGTAAAATATTTTCAACGACATGCAACATTGAAGTTGTCTGGTAACTAGAGATAATGCAGTTCAAAGTTTCTACTTCACCTTGGACCTCGGGTTCTAAAAATAACATCATCTTCTTGTAAGGACAATGTTTAAGAAGAAAATCTATGTCCCCCTTATGTCTAGTTTTATTTGAGATTTGCATTTATTTACCAAATTGCCCATTTGGCATTTTGGTTGTAATTTAAGGTGTTATTTCACATTCTTAAGTTTTATTATTTTTAATGCTTCTCAAAATCAAGAATCTTATTGACAATCTCATTTAAATAATATTTATGGATTTCAATGTTTTGAAAAGATTTGTTTTGGAAATTGTTAAATTACTCAAATGAGTAATTATTTAACTTGAATTTATTATAAAAAACTATTTTTAATATTCACACAAAAATAGGATTTGGAATCTAAAAACAATTTCCTACTCGTACATATTTTAAATTTATTTTTACAAAATTCTATACACTTAGAATTAATTTCACAAGTTTTAGAGTATTTGTTAACTTACTAAACTACCCTTGGCCCCACCATTCAGTCCAACTCGTCAAATTGGGCCTAGACCCATCGATAGGTTTAGTCTAGGTATTAGTTAGTTTTCATTGTAGTTTATAATAGGATTCAACTTCTGTAATTTTTATCTTCCAAATCCTTGCTCAATAAATCTTGTACCAATACTATTGAGATTGGAAAATGAAATTATCTTTCTTGTCATTTTATGAATTTTATCCAAAACTTTTATGAATTATTCAATTTGAACTCAAGTTTGAATATTCTAACCTCCATTTTGAATTCAGTTGAATGATTGTGATCCTTTTGTAACTTGCAATCAATTGACAAATTTATAATTACTTCCTCCATCCCAGTTTTACACATTTAGCAAATCTCTTAGCCCTAGGTTACTTTTTGATTGGTTCTAGTTTGCCTCGCCATCTAACCCATGCGCATGCAAAAAGTGCTTTCACACCAAAGCCATGCATCGAACTTACTATTGGGGTTCAATGCAAATAACAGAAAATTTATTTCCTACGCAACCCCGAATTGCCCAAAGATCTATCTACTAGTAATGTTGTAATGGTAAGTAGGAGTTTGGTGACGTACCCTTGAAGACCAAATGCGGGATTAATGCTCCCGCACAAGCGATGTTGGTGAAGTCGATGTAGCCGACCTCAAGGTCGTCGAAGATCTTGGAACAACAACTCTGACGCCACACGAGCAGCACCTCCACGTACTCACACACGTATGGTGATCATGATGAACCCCGGAATCCCCGATCCAGCCAGGATTGTGGAAGTAGACAGCTTCGAACGGGATCCGGAAACTCCGCAGCACGACGACATGCAGCGATGATGTCGTCTCGCTCCTACGCAGCCCTTCGGGAGGCCACACAAGAGGGAGAGAGAGAGAGAGGTGGAGCAGGAGGTGGCGCACCAGGGAGAGGAGAGAAGGCTCGAGGCATGTTGTTGTTGTGTGTCTCTCCCTCCTCCTAGGGCCCCCTCTATATAGTGGGGAGAGGGAGCACTTACCCCTCCACCAAGGCATCCAAGGGCGGCGGCCAAGGGGAGAGGCAAGGGCGACGACAGCCAGGGCCAAGCCGGACCCCCACCAAACCCTAACCCTAGCTCTGGCCGGCTAGGGCCCAAGGCCCATGGCACCCCCTTCCCTTATCCAATAAGGGGGGCGCATAAGGCCTTAGTGGGCTCCCCTCCGGGAGGGGCCCATTAAGGTGGTCTGCTTTATATTTTAATTATTTATGTAATATTAATTCATTTAATTAATATTAATTAACCCATAATTAATTCTTTGCTACTTTGAAACACTTCTGGACTCCACCGAAACACTTTCAGACTCCACCAAAATTATTTTGGACTCCGCCGAAACTATTTTAGACTTTGTTGAAATGATTTCCTCTCTCTTATATCAACATACAATGTTTTCAAATATTACCAAAACTATCTCAAGCATCCTGATCCCTTAAGTGTGTTACCCAACGGTTCAAGAACACTCCAGACATTACCGAAATCTCTATCTGGTAAATGATCATCAATCATATCTGGATATCTGTGATGACCCATGTGCATTCTATGAAGTTCTTTTTGTCATTGAACCGAAAACGTTGATGTACCTTTCCCTTTGTTTCACAGATACTAGCATAGTCCAAGATCGTCGGTATCTCTATACCTCGTTCAAACTTGTTACCGACTATTGCTATTTTACTCGTACCATGATATTCCATCCCCGTGACCTAGTCACATGTGATACGTCCCAAACGTATCTATAATTTTTGATGCTCCATACTTGTTCTTACACCATTTGCTTAGTGTTTTGTTACACTTCGTGGCATTTTTATGCATTTTCCGGAACTAACCTATTAACAAGATGCCACAGTGCTAGTTCCCTATTTTCTGCTGTTTTTGTGTTTCAGAAAAGCTACATAGGAAATATTCTCGGAATTGGACGAAACAAAAGCTGAACCTCCTATTATTTAATGAAGCTTCCAGAAGACCGAAGAGGAGATGAAGGGGGGCCACGGGCCGGCCACACAGTAGGGCGGTGCGGCCAGCCCCTGGCCTGCGCCCCCTATGTGTGAGGCCGCCCTGGTCCACCTCTCACGCCGCCCCTTCGCCTATAAAGACCCCTTGACAGGAAAAACCTAAGTACCCGATCAATTTTCCAGAAACACATTGCGATCCGCTGTCGTCGTCGACCCGAGATCGGGAGGGTCCAGAAGCTCTTCCCGGCACCCTGCCAGAGAGGGGAATCGCCATCGGAGGTCTTCTTCATCGCCATGCTTGCCTCCGGCGCGATGAGTGAGTAGTCTACCTTGGACTATGGGTCCATAGCAGTAGCTAGATGGTTATCTTCTCCACCATGTGCTTCATGTTTAGATCTCATGAGCTGCCCTATGATGTCTACGCACTTCTATTCTTGTAGACACTTGTTGGGCCTCCAAGTGCAGAGGTTTGTAGAGCAGCAGCAAGTTTCCCTTAAGTGGATCACCCAAGGTTTATCGAACTCAAGGAGGAAGAGGTCAAAGCTATCCCTCTCAAGCAACCCTGCAATTACGATACAGAAAGTCTCTTGTGTCCCCAACACACCCAATACACTTGTCAGATGTATAGGTGCACTAGTTCGGCGAAGAGATAGTGAAATACAAGTGGTATAGATGATTATAAGTAGTAACTGCAATATGGAATAAAAATCGCTGCGAGCAAACAAGTAACAAAACACCAAGTAAACGGTGTGCAAAGCTTGGAAACAAGGCCTAGGGATCATACTTTCACTAGTGGACACACTCCCAACAATATAACATGAATGAACAAATAGATAACTTCTCTCCGCTATGGTACTCTGAATTACTCTCCTATTGAATAACACTAATCATTGTGTAGTGGCTACAGAAGCACCCCTTAAAGTTCATCAAGTACTTGACAAACACCACTCATAGAGATATCCAAATCAAATCACAACTCAAGATAGAAATCATTGCAACTTAGACCAAGTACTAACACGGTGCACACACTGTCACCATTACACCATGAAAGGAGGAATAGATCACTCAAACTATCATAGCAATAATTATTCTCATAATCCACAAGAGATCACAATCATAGCCTAAACCAAGTACCACCATGATGCACGCACTGTCACCGTTACACCATGGCAGGAGGAATAGATTACTTTAATAACATCACTAGAGTACACATAACATCTGAATAATAACATCTACTTGTTCAACATGATACAAAGCTCACGATCACATAAAGATCACATCATGGGAGAGAGAGGTGAACCACATAGCTACCGGTAGAGCCCTTAGCCCCGGGGATGAACTACTCCCTCCTCATCATAGGAGACAGCAAGGTTGATGGAGATGGCGATGAGGTCGATGGAGACGGCGGAGACGGCGATGGAGATCGATGGAGATGGCTCCGGGGGCACTTCCCCGTCCCGGCAGGGTGCCGAAACAGAGACTTCTGTCCCCCGAAATTCGTCGACGGCGGCGGCGGAGCTGCGGAACTGTTTCTGGAAAATTGCCGACTCCCCTAGGGTTTTCCGTCCCGAGGCTTCTTATAGGTGAAGGGGCGATGTCAGGGGTGGGACCAGGCGCCCTCACACATGGCTGGCGCGGCCAGGGGCCTGGCCGTGCCACCATGGTGTGTGGGGCCCCTGTGGCCCACCTCCTACTCCTTTTCGGATCTCTGGAAGCTTCCGGGTAAAATAAGACTTCAGGATGTTGTTTCGTCCAATTCCGAGAATATTTCCTGTGTATCACTTCTGAAACACAAAAACAGCAGAAAACAGGAAACTGGCACTGTGGCACTTGTTAATAGGTTAGTTCCGGAAAATGCATAAAAGTGCCACAAAGTGTAACAGAACATCGAGTAAATGGTGTAAAAACAAGCATGAAGCATCAAAAATTATAGATACGTTTGAGACGTATCAGCATCCCCAAGCTTAACTCCTGCTCGTCCTCGAGTAGGTAAGTGATAACAAAAGAATAATTTTAAATCTCCACCACGCCAAAATCATTACAAATTACTGTTTCATTTGTCGTTGTAGTATAGTGGTAAGTATTCCCGCCTATCACGCGGGTGACCTGGGTTCGTTCCCCGGCAACGGCGCCAAAAAATAGTCTTGATGACCCACAAGTATAGGGGATCGCAACAGTCTTCGAGGGAAGTATTACCCAAATTTATTGATTCAACACAAGGGGAGCCAAAGAATATATGCAAGCCTTAACAGATGAGTTGTTAATTCAGCTGCACCTGGAAACAGTCTTGCTCACAGCAGTTTATCAGTAGCAACAGTTTTATAGTGGTGACAATAGTGAAATAGTAACAGCAGTAGTAAAATAGCAGCGGTAATAGTAACAGTTGTAAACAGTAGGAACAAATACTGTAGGCATAGGGATGGATTACGGGCGTTGCATGGATAAGATAATTCATGAAATCAATGAGACATGGGCATTGCAGATAAATAATGATAAAGCATCCTAGTACAAACAATCATAGGCATGTGTTCCGTATATAGTCGTGCGTGCTCACAAGGAGAAACTTGCACGACATCTTTTGTCCTACCAGCCTGTTGCAGCAGGGCCTCAAGGGAAACTACTGGTAATTAAGGTACTCCTTTTAATAGAGTACCGGAGCAAAGCATTAGCACTCGGTGAACACATGTGATCCTCACATCATAGCCATCCCCTCCGGTTATCCCAATTTCTGTCACTTTGGGGCCTCGGGTTCCGGACAACAATATGTGTATACAACTTGTAGGTAAGACCATAAACAACAAGTATCATCATAGAAATAATAACATGTTCAGATCTGAAATCATGGCACTCGGGCCCAAAGTGACAAGCATTAAGCACAACAAGTTGCAACAATGTCATAGGCACTAAATAAAGATACTAGGCACTATGCCCTATCAATCTCATATCAAATTGCATGAACAATCTCATCCAATCCCTACCATCCCCTCACCTACAGCGGGGGGAATTACTCACACATGGATGGGGGAGTCATGGATGGTCGATGGAGGAGCGTCGGTGGTGATGGTGATGATGATCTCCTCCGAATCCCCGTCCCGGTAGGGTGCCAGAACGAAGTTTCTGGTTCCGAATCGCGGTTTTTGATGGCGGCGGCGCAGCGGAAGTCTATCTGGGAAAAACGCCGTCTCCCTGATATTATGTCGTCAGGGGGTATATGTACGCGAGAGGGGAGGTCGAGAGGGGTGCTGGGGCCCCCTCACGCAGGGGTGGCGCGGCCAGGGCCGCGCCACCACTGTGTGACGGCCCCTCGAGCCCCTTCTCCCTCCTGTCTTCTGGCTCCGTGGGTCTTCTGGTGAAATAGGATTTTTCATGATTTTTCCCGAATTTTTACTGGAATTTGAATTTCTGCACAAAAACGAGACACCAGAGCAATTCTGCTGAAAACAGCGTCAGTCCGTGTTAGTTGTATTCAAAACACACAAATTAGAGGGGAAACAATAGCAAAAGTGTTCGGGAAAGTAGATACGTTTTGGACGTATCAACTCCCCCCAAGCTTAGCTATTTGCTTGTCCTCAAGCAATTCAGTTAACAACTGAGAGCGATAAAAGAAACTTTCACGAACACATTTGCTCATATGATGTATATATACTAACTATGTGATCAAGTACTCAGGCAATTCATAATAAGAAATATGCAACTAATGTCACCTCATAGTCAAGCAAGCTATGAAAGAGTGCCAATGCACTAATAACAAGTAACATGTGCATGAGAAGCTACAAGATTGTAATATGCATAAATGATATGAAAGAATGGTATCCCACTTGCCTTTATTTGTAGAGCAAAACATAAATGCTGAGGCACCTCTGAAGTCCAAGGGAAGACTAGAAGTAGAAATATCAAAGATACAAGCATCAAAGTTATACCCCAATTAACCGTGTTCTGGGACAAGCACATTACACTAAGAATAACAGCTATGCTCTCAAGAAGTGCTTAAAAGTTAGAAGGTGATGACTCAACATAAAAGTAAACGAATGGCCCTTCGCAGAGGGAAGCAGTGACTTAACATGTGCTAGAGCTTTTCATTTGTAAAACAGAGATAAAAGTTTCTTTTGCTGGTCCACGGAAAACAATGGGTATTGCGGAACTGTCTATAAGCTCATCCACGGACATCTCCACCACGCCAAAATCCTTTCCATACTCTGATTCATGAGCATCAGTTCCAAAAGGTGCCCAAATCATGATTACCCTCTGGCTGGGATATAGATCGTTCTAACAATGCAGGGACAGGAAGCTCCAAGGGTGAAGAAGGATGGGGAAATAATTCCAAGAGCTGGGATTCTCTTGCTGACAGGTTCATGAACCGTGTTGAGCACAATTCCGAGATGATTCGTAACCTCGAGTACAAGATTGATGATCTGAAGGATTTGATTGAGAAGCTTATTAGAGATTATCCACCGCCACCACCAAAGGAGTAATTCATCATCGGTTTAGGCATCCCCTTGGCTTGTTCCAAGCTTGGGGGGGTGCCGCAGTATCACATCATTACCTTTTTGCTTATTTACTTTTTAAGTAGTGTCATATCATGAATGGAGAAGTTGTCATATAGAATAGTTTGCAGTTTGGAAGTATCCTCCTTAGTTGGTTATCTATGTATCCCTTGGTGTGAGTTGCGGTAATAAAATATTAATGAGAAGTTTTATCGTTTACTTTTCGCACACTTTATGTTAGTCTGCAATCTCTCTTGTATGACTAGTCTTGTTAATTGGTATTGGTATCATATTGGGAGCATGAGTAGATTTAGTTGGTTTTGGCAAACCTAGCTTGGTCAGTAGCAGCTTTACCTTGAGGTTTGAGTAGAAAAGAATAAAGAAGTGCTTGCAGTTTCATCACTTCAGTTTTCCCTTATGTTTGGCTTATAAGCATTGTTATTCTTAAAGTTAAAATCGTTGTACCTTCAAGGGAGTTTGCATGATTGTTCCTATTATATGTATGTTTGTTTGTTTCATGCAACTCTTATGCTTGCTACCTAGCCTTGCTAGCCAAAAACCTGTACTGAGAGGAAATACTTCTCGTGCATCCAATTCCCAAAAGCCAAGTCACTTCCAAAGAGTCCACTATAAATTCCTATGCATGGTATTTCAAGCCATTCCAAGTAAATTTTCATGTGCTACCTTTCAAAAAACCTTCAAACACTTCTCATTTTGTGCCACTGTTTTTAGCTCATGAGGACGTAGTGGATGGGTTTGTTATCTTCCATACTAAATTAAGTACCCCTCGACTAGGCAGCTTCATCTGCTCGTCATTAATTTTGCAAGGGAGCTGGTCAGACCATTATAATCTTAAAAAGAAAAAGAAAGAAAAAGGCACTCCTCCAATGGAATGTGAAAGTTGGTCGGCACCCGATGGAATCGGTTAGCCATGGTTTGAGAAAGGAAAAAGGTGGGGAGGAGTGCAAAGCTATAAAAAGAGCACCAAAGTGCCAATTAATCAAACATCTCGGAACCGCTCTCACTTGTTTAGTATGGAAGATATCAAGAACTCCGTTGCTAGTCGTTGACAAAAGCAACCACCACTCAAAACAATTTTTACCTCTGTTTTACAAATGAAAAGCTCTAGCACATGTTTAATCCCTGCTTCCCTCTGCGAAGGGCCTATCTTTTACTTTTATGTTGAGTCAACCTATTTCCCTCTATCTAAAGTAAGCATTTGAGTTGTTATGTTTCACTCATCCATATATTGATCCGTTTAATCATGTTTATTATCTCCCTTGTTTTGTATAATGCTTTTGTCTGAAGGAATATATCTTTGAAAGCTTTCTATGAATGCAAAAGTTTACTTTGTTGAGCATATAGTCTGTGCTATATTAGCTCTGTTTTAAAAGGCTCCGTTTAAAAGAGAGAATAGTTTATTCTCCATTCTCTGACCAAGAACTAAGGTTTGCCATTGCCAATTATAGTTTACCTTGTGCATTTTTACATGTGATTCCCTTTTACCTATTGCAAGTCTACATCTTATAAAGGGAGGTTGCTGTCTATTATAACTTGTGCCTCAGTGAATGTGATGCTTCTTGTTTGTATTTTGATTATCGACATTTCACTCCATAAACCTGTGGTCATGTTTACCGAGTTCAGTTTTCGCTTGGGGACAAGCGAGGTCTAAGCTTGGGGGGGTTGATACGTCCAATTTGCATCACTATTTTGTATCGTAATTTACTGTTATTCATTGATATATTTCATATTTAGATAAGATACTTATGTTATTTCCTTTGTTTTCACATGTTTGATGATCGTCAGAGGAGTTGCTGCCGGAGTCAGGATTCTGCTGGAAAAAGGACCATCAAGAGACCATATTTTGAAGATCAGGAAAATTCCAGAAAAATACCCAAAAATTATATTTTCTCGGAAGACTCAAGAAGCCAGAAGGAGGAGTCGAGAGGAGCCAGGGGGGCCCCACACGCCAGGGTGGCGCAGCCAGCCCCCTGGCCGCGCCAGCCCTGCGTGAGGGAGCCCTGGCCCACCTATGGTCTCGCCCCTCCGCGTACATCATCACCCCCAAAAACCTAAGTCAAGGGGGGGCTCAGAGTTAGACACAGCCGCCTCTGCGGGGCGGAGAACACCAGAGAGAAAAAGCTCTCCGACAGGGAGAAATCTGCCGGGGAAATTCCTTCCCGGAGATGGGAGATCGTCGCCATCATCATCACCATCGCACTGGACTTCATCGGGATCATCATCATCATCTCCATCACCAGCACCTTCATCTCCACCATCACCACATCATCCCGCTGTAACATCTTGAGTTGGATCTTGTTATATTCATAGGGGAAACTTTCCCGGTGTTGATTACTCTTGTAGTTGATGCTATTGAGTGGAACCATTGAGTTAAGGTTTATGTTCAGATTGTTATTTACCATTATTTCACCTCTGATCATGATCCATATGATGTCTTGTGAGTAGTTTGTTTAGTTCTTGAGGACATGGGAGAAGTCAAGATGTTAGTAGTGAATTATTGTTGAGAAATATTTAATGGTTTGATATTGTTGTGGTGCTATTTCACTAGTGGTGTCATGTGAACGTCGACTACATGATACTTCACCATTTATGGGCCTAGTGAGATGCATTGTGTATTTGGCTACCGATTGTGGGGTTGCTGGAGTGACAGAAACCTAAACCTCCGTTGGGAAACCATTGCACAAGGGAGCGTAGGATCTCAGAGTTTAAGGCTGTGGTTAGATTTATCTTAATTACTTTCTTGTATTTGCGGATGCTTGCAAGGGGTATAATCACAAGTGTGTATTTATCCTAGTAAGGGTAGTGCGCTAGCACAGGTTCTCCCCCATAACACCTATCAAACCAATGAATACTATTGGCTCTATGAAGCGAAAGCTCTTGACAAAAACTCTTGTGTGTCCTCGAGAACGTTTGGTTATTATAAGTACACAACCGGCTTGTCCTTTGCTGAAGAAAGGATTGGGCCACTTGCTGCAATTGTTACTACTGTCTTTTATTTACTCGCACTTTATTTACTCATATTACCAAATACCCCTGAAAACCTGTTTGCTAGTATTTACAGTGATTCCTTGATCAAAACTGCTCATCAACACCTTTTGCTCCTCATTGGGTTCGACACTCTTATTTATCGAAAGTACTACGATACACCCCCTATACTTGTGGGTCATCAAGACTATTTTCTGGCGCCGTTGTCGGGGAGGTAAGGTAAAAGGTACTCGCATCCTCCTGTGTGAGTGCTCGGAGTTATTTCCTTTAGATTCTGCAATTACATCTTTTTGTTTCCTGTTTTTATTTTCACTAGTTAGGCTTAATGGAAAATAAAGAGTTCTTTAGTCTTTTTTCTGAGTTTAGATTTGAAGAGAAAATTGAAAAACCGTTGGAGCTTATTTCGCATAGCAATGTTATTAGTACGAATGCTTTGAATCCTGTTATTGCTAATGCTATGGAAAAGTCTAAGCTTGGGGAAGCTGGTTTTGTTAAGCATGATATTTTTAGCTCCCCAGCTTTAGTGGAGAAAGTTTGCTCTGATGATATTTTATCTCCCATATGTGATGTTTCTAATGATGCTTCTGCTCCTCATCCTTTTGAAATACCTATGAAAATTGTTAGGCGTGTTATGGATAACTGCTATTCAGGAGATGGAACTATCCATCCGGGAGATCACTTACTATTTATATATGAATTATGCGAGTTGTTCAGGTGTGCAGGTATTTCACCAAGCTAGGTCAAGAAGAAGCTATTTTCTTTATCATTGAAAGGCAGAGCTGAGGAGTGGTATCGACTGCTCCAAGATGGTCCATCTATTGAGTGGGAGGAAATTGTACCTCTCTTTTATTCCAAGTTTTATCCTCCAAGTGAAATTCATAAAGATCGTAATCGGATATATAACTTTTGGCCTCATGAGGGAGAAAGCATTGCCCAAGCGTGGGGAAGATTGAAGTTACTAATGCATAAATGTCCTATTCATGATCTTCCCCGTAATATTGTTATTAATAATTTTTATGCAAGACTTTCAGGATATTACAAGGACTATCTAGATGCATGCTTTGATGGGTCTTTCACAAGCAAGGATATTGACACCAAGTGGGATCTGCTTGAAACAATTCAAAACAATATTGAAGGTTGGGATAGCGACAAAGGTAAAGGATCAGGTATGAATTACGAGTTTGATTGCATTAAGTCTTTCGCTGAAACTACTAATTTTCAAGAGCTTAGTGCTAAATATGGTCTTGATCCTCAAATTATGGTTGATTGCTTTAAAGCCTTTGCTTCCCATATGAATATTCCTAAAGGAAATGGGGACGTGTATCATGAACCTTTTAAGGACACTTGCATAGAAAGTGATATTTTTGTTGATGATTGTAATGAACATGCTCAAACTTCTAAAAGTCCTATTTCTTATAAGCATGTTAATTTTTGTGGAGTACATAGACCTTGTGAACAGAGTTACAACAAGGAAGATTATTGTGTCCACCATGCAAATGAAGAAACACGAATGTGGTACAAGGATATAGGCGAGATCGGTAAAAAGGTTTGTGAGCTTTATCCTTTTCTTTGTAAACATTGTGATGACATAGGTCATTTTAATTTCCAATGCTCAAGCCCTAATAGTTACTCTTCTAGTACCCTAAGTTTGTATTGTGATGACAAGATTACTCCCAATCAGCATGATGAGCTCACTTTGTTCTTGGCGGGTGACGAGATATCTAGAAAGATTGCTTTGATAGATATGAATGATGTTGATATTAATAGCACCCTTTGTGGTTGTCGTCTCTACTGTGCTAAAGATTGCCTTGCAAATACTTACATTCAAAATCTTATAAAACTTGATATTATGCCAAGCTATGACAAGACTGATAGATGTTTTTATCTTATTAATAGGGAGGAGGAATCCTCCAAAGTTTCTTCTATTGTTTCTGTCAGCAAACCAGATTATGTGGAGAGGATGCCTTTCCCTCCTAAAGAATATGTGGAGAAGATGCCCTTCAAGTCTCTCCCTCCTAAAGGAGAGAGTAAGAAGAGTATGAAGAAGAAGAAGAAGAGGAGTAAGAGGCGAGAGGACACGGTATCTTCCCCTAAGCGTTATGATCCTGCTATAGATTATGATAATTCTGATTGGGATGATGTTCCTATGCCTATTACTTATGTTAGTGATCATGATTGGGAAAAGCACTCCACTTTTGATATTGAAAATCTTTTTGGTACCAATTCTAAAGTTAATACTTGTTGTACCATTAGTGCTATCCATGTTCCTTCTTATGATGATATGTTTGATGAATATGCTTTGCGACATAGTAGTTCTCTATCTCTTGATGATACTAAGCCTCTAGTTTATGATGATGAGTATAATGTTTTCAGTTCACCTACTTTTGAGGAGAAAATTAGTTATGATTACAATATGCCTCCTATCTTTGATGATTATGGTGATGAGAATAATTATTCTGTTGAATCTGCTCCTACTACTATTGTTCATGTGGGGAGTATTAATCCTTTTATGCATGTAGCTCGTAATAGGGATGCTTTAAATGATAGTTATATTGTTAGTTCTATTCATGATGCTGCTGAAAGTTATTATGAGAGAGGGAAACATGGTTTGATGGATCTCAACAATATTGAGTTTCCCCTCTTTATGTTGCAATCTTTGAAGTTGTACTTGTTTTGCCTTCCTATGCTTTTTGCTTTGCACTTTCATGACTTGTCTCTTTACAAGACTATTTTTCATAGGAAGTGGTTTAGATTTAAATGTGTTCCATGCTTGCTTTTTGATGCTCTCTATTGCTTTAAGTTCCTATATGGCGCCTTTGCCTCAAACTCTTATATGGCGCCCACATGAGCTAGGCGCAGTAATTTGCAAAGATGCCAGAAAACTTGGGGAGATAACCTTTGTTTCAAGATTTTGGCGCCAAAAAACTAGTTGATCCCTTTGACGGCGTGTGGTTGACGTGGCAGCAGACTATCCTTGTGCGTGGTGGATAACCAGCCCGTTGGGAACCCCAAGAGGAAGGTATGATGAGTATAGCAGCTAGTCTTCCCTTAGTTAAGAAACCAAGGTTTAATATCGGTCAGGAGAGGAGAGACAATGACGACTGAAGGTGATGCGCACTGGCTTAGTAACACTCCAACAAGGGCGCCGTTAACGATACTTGTTGACTCGTCTTCAGCCAGTAGCAACGCGGAACCTGCACACACACAAATAAATACTTTGTTCCCAACTTGCGATGAGGTTGTCAATCTCACTGGTTTGCTTGAAACAAAGGTTATGAGCGTATCGAGTGGAAAACAATATAGTATGCGAGTAAAGTAAACAGTACGAGTAAAGTAAACAGGTGATAGCAATATGATGGAAATAGGACCGGGGTCCACAGTTCACTAGTGATGTCTCTCCATAGATAAAATAACACATGATGGGTAAACAAATTACAGTTGGGCAATTGATAGAATAAAGATAACGTGATATGTCAAGAAGATCACTATGAGATTTACTCTGGGCATTACAACAAAATACATAGACCGCCATCCAACTGCATCTATGACTAATAATCCACTCCCTGGGATATCAATCCGAACACCCTAGAAGTATTAAGTTGCGAACAACAGATAATTGCATTAAGCAAAGTGTGTAATGTAAACAAAGCATATGCCCTTGAGCATATGAATGTTGTTTTCTCCCTAGTAGCAACAGCACATCTACCACCTTAGAGGTTTTTGTCACTCCCCCAGGTGAAATAGAGGCATGAACCCACTATCGAGCATAAATACCCCATCTTGGAGTCACTAGCAACTACTCGGCCAAGATAGATACTAACAACGGAGAGCATGCAAGATCATAAACAACATAGAGATAACAAAAGATATAATTTTTGAGGTGACATGCACCTACACAATCTTGATCATGTATGTAAGCGTTGTGCGCTGGGATCAAAAGAACTTAAAACATGGGCATGAAAGACATAATCTTGATAGAAGAAACTTAGCAACCATGTTATAACATGAAAATGAACACAAACAAAAGATCATGAAAATGAAACAATGAAAGTCAAACGTGTGTTCAAATCATAAGGAAAAACATACAAATGGTTTTCAGCTTGTCCTTCATGGAGAGCAAAACATAAATGCATAGGACACCTTCAAGTTTAAGAGGGCGACTAGATACAAGTAATTTAAGAACAAGTGAAACCATGATCATGAATCAATCAATGAAAACTTTGGGACAATGCACATTATACTCAGAATGACAACTATGCTCTCTTAATGGTGCATAAAGGTAGAAGGTGGAGACTCAACATAAAAGTAAAAGAAAGGCCCTTCGCAGAGGGAAGCAGTGATTAAACATGTGCTAGAGCTTTTCATTTGTAAAACAGAGAGATAAAAATTGGTTTTGAGAGGTGGTTGTCTTTGTCAACGACTGGCAATGGGGTTCTTACTATCTTCCATACAAAAATGAAGCAAGTTTTTGAGAGAGAGATTGGCACTTTTGTGCTCTTTTATAAAGCTTGGCACTCCTCCCCACCTTTTTTCCTTTCACAAACCATGGCTAACCGATTCCATCGGTTGCCCACCAACATTCACATTCCATGGAGGAGTGCCTTTTTTCTCTTTTTTCTTTTCTTTTTGGAATAAGACAATATGGAAGATAGCAAATCCGACCACTACGTCCCCATGAGCTGAAAATAGTGTCACAAAATGAGAAGTGTTTTAAAGGTTTTTTGAAAGGTAGCACATGAAAATTTACTTGGAATGGCTTACAAATACCATGCATAGGAATTTATAGTGGACACAATGGCAAACTTGGTTTTTGGGAGTTGGATGCACGAGTAGAGCTCATACTCAGTACAGAATGAGGGCTAGCAAAAGACTAGGAGCGACCAACTAAGAGAGCAATAACGGCCATAATCATGCAAAGCGACAAAGCAACATTAAAAGAAGCATAAGATGGCATCAAAAGTCAAAAACTAAATGATCATAGAGGCTATAGGCGACTTATTTTTGTAGTCAACATGGTGTAAGCATGTGCCAAGTCAACCCAAATAAAGCATCAAGGAAAAAACCAAAATAATGCTTCCAAATAATTAAAACAATGCATGATTTTTTCAAAGGCTCATTAAGCAATCTCAGTTATTTGAGACAAGTCATGCTACAGCAAAAATCACTAAGCATACTATCAAAAAGACATCAAGCATGACATGCCAAAGCCTAGGCCGCAGTCTACACAAGCTCCTTCTTGTACCACTATTTTGCATAAAGCTTTTTCTCTTTTCCAAAACCATTCAAACTTTTTATAAACACCTCTTTTGATGAAAACCAATAAAGATCAGAGGCAAAAATACACCTTGATAAATAGATATAAGAAGATCTGAATGCAAATCAAGGCGAAAATGAAAACAAAAAGCAGTAGCAGAAAAAGAAGAACACTCGTTGAACGATAAGAGTGAAAACTAGAGTGTTCTTGGCAAACGAAAAGCGAGTTCATCTCCTCCAAAAGAAACATGATGTGATCTAACCATTTATTGCAGAAAACAAATAAACTAATAAAGAAAACTAAAATAACTGACGCTCCAAGAAAAACGCATAGTGCATGAAGCAATAAAAATATAGTGTCTTGAAAGGTGACCTGATTTTTGCCGATGAAGAAGGGGTGCCTCGGGGGCATCCCCAAGCTTTGACGCTTGTACTTCTTGGATATTTCTTGGGGTGATGCATGGGCATCCCCAAGCTTGAGCTTTTGTCCATTCTTCAACTCATCTCATCATTCTCCAATCCCTACAGCTGAAAACTTCCTTCATACAAAACTAAACACAAATCTATTAGCAACATTAGTGTAGTATAACATATAATCAACCTCTTTTTGCTTCAGGTTTCAACCCAAAACCACCACATATATAGCATATACTACTGTAGCAACCTCCCCAAAAGTTCCATGATCAAAAGAACTCAAAAGAAAGCGATAAAGTGGCAAACACAAATATTGGCAGAAATCTGTCAAAACTGAACAGCTGACAAAGGTCGAATTTTTTAGGGATTTTCTGTTGCTCAAATCAAAAAGTGTTCAACTAAGAAAAGTTTGGATATAACCTGGGTCATATGCACAAGAAATATCAGGTCCAAAAGATAAACAGATAATTTTCACGAATTTTTACGGTGCAGCACTGAAAACAGTTTCAGGACAGCAACATCCCCAAATCTTTACCTCACTCAAATTAGAGGCTTCTCTTGGCACAAAAACGAAATAAACAAGATAAGGAGCGGTCATTACAGTAGTAATGACTTCCAAGACTCAAATAAAAGAAAAAGTACTGAAAAGAAAACATTGGGTTATCTCCCAAGAGTGCTTTTCTTTAACGCCTTTGAGCTAGGCGCAGAAAATTGCGAATCAAGTATTATCAAGCGATGAAGCATCAAGCTCATAATTTGATCTAAGAATAGAGTCAAAAAGTAATTTCTTTCTTTTCCTAGGGAAGTGTTCCATACCTTTCTTTAGTGGGAATTGATACTTGATAGTGCCTTCCCTCATATCAATGATAGCACCTACAGTTCGAAGAAAGGGTCTTCCCAAAATAATAGGACATGAAGCATGGCATTCAACTTCCATAACAAGAAAATCAACGGGAACAAGGTTGTTGTTAACCACAATAAGAACATCATTAATCCTTCCCAAAGGTTTCTTCTTAGCAACATCAGCAATAGGGACATCAAAATAACACTTTTCAAGCGGTGGTAAATCAAGCATGTCATAAATCTTTCTAGGCATGATAGAAATACTAGCACCTAGATCACATAAAGCATGGCAATCATAACCATTAACATGCATATCAATTATGGGTTCCCAACCATCTTCTAACTTCTTGGGAACAGAAGCTTTTTGCTTCAACTTTTCATCCCTAATCTTTATGAGAGCATTGGTAATATGCTTAGTAAAAGCAATATTTAAAGAACTAGCATTGGGAGTCAAAGCAAGCTTTTGCAAGAACAAAATAACTTCAGATATATTGCAGCCATCAATATCAAAATCATTAAAAGAAATAGAGCTATCATCTCCCACACTCCGAAAAATTTCAGCACTCTTTTGAGAAAAAGTTTTGGCAGTTTTAGGCTTTTTAACACAAGGAGTGGGAGTTTTCTCTACACCTATCAAAGTAAGAGGATTGCTAACATTAGGAGCAACATCATTAGAGGTAGTAATAGTACATACCTTCATCTCTCTAGCCATCTCATCTTCTCTTTCCCACCTGGCATGCAATTCCGCTAACAATCTAATATTTTCATCAATTCCAACTTGGATAGCATTAGCGGTAGCAAAAACATTGTTCTCTTTCACATCATTAGGCAACACTTTTAATTTCAGAATTTCAACATCATGAGCAAGGCTATCAACTTTAGAAGCAAGAATATCAATTTTGCCTAATTTTTCCTCAACAGACTTGTTAAAAGCAGTTTGCTTACCGATGAAGTCCTTGAGCATTACCTCAAGCTCAGAGGGCGCGGCCCTAGTGTTGTTGTAGGAATTACCATAAGAGTTACCATAACCATTACCATTGGTAGAAGGATACGGCCTATAATTGTTACTAGCAAAATTGTTCCTATAAGCATTGTTGTTAAAATTATTGTTTCTAATGAAATTCACATCAACATGCTCTTCTTGAGCAACCAAAGAGGCCAAAGGAACATTATTAGGATCAACATGAGTCCTATCATTAGCAAGCGTAGCCATAATGGTATCAATCTTATCACTTAAGGAAGAGGTTTCCTCAACAGAATTTACCTTCTTACCTTGTGGAGCTCTCTCGGTGTGCCATTCAGAATAATTTACCATCATGTTGTCGAGTAGCTTTGATGCGGCGCCCAAGGTAAGGGACATAAAAGTGCCTCCAGCAGCTGAATCAAGTAGGTTCCTTGAAGAAAAATTCAGTCCTGCATAAAAAGTTTGGATAATCATCCAAGTAGTCAGTCCATGAGTGGGGCAATTCTTTATCATAGATTTCATTCTTTCCCAAGCTTGAGCAACATGTTCATTATCAAACTGAGTAAACTTCATAATATTGCTACGCAAAGCTATAATCTTAGCAGGAGGATAGTATCTACCAATAAAAGCATCCTTACACTTAGCCCATGAATCAATACTATTCTTAGTCAAAGACAGCAACCAATCTTTAGCTTTTCCTCTCAAAGAAAAAGGAAACAACTTGAGCTTAATAATATCACTATCAACATCCTTATACTTCTGCATCTCACATAGCTCAACAAAATTGTTGAGATGAGCTGCAGCATCTTGATTGCTAGCACCAGAAAATTGCTCTTCCATAACAATTTTTAACAAAGCAGGCTTAATCTCATAAAAGTTTGCAGCAGGAGCAGGTGGTGCAATAGGAGTGCAGATAAAATCACCATTGTTTGTGCTAGTAAAGTCACACAACTTGGTGTTTTCAGGATTGGCCATTTCAGCAAAACGAAAGTAAACAAGTAAAAACAACTACCAAGGATTCTAATTTTTTTGGTTTTTTGATATAAAACGATGCAGGTAAAATAAATAAAGTAAAGCAAAACAAAACAATAACAAAGTAAAGAATGTGTGTGCGAAGAACTCCCCTCGCAGAAGTCTTCTCTTCTCCCCGGCAACGGCGCCAGAAAAGAGCTTGATGTCTACGCACTTCTATTCTTGTAGACACTTGTTGGGCCTCCAAGTGCAGAGGTTTGTAGAGCAGCAGCAAGTTTCCCTTAAGTGGATCACCCAAGGTTTATCGAACTCAGGGAGGAAGAGGTCAAAGCTATCCCTCTCAAGCAACCCTGCAATTATGATACAGAAAGTCTCTTGTGTCCCCAACACACCCAATACACTTGTCAGATGTATAGGTGCACTAGTTCGGCGAAGAGATAGTGAAATACAAGTGGTATAGATGATTATAAGTAGAAACTGCAATATGGAATAAAAATCACTGCGAGCAAACAAGTAACAAAATAGCAAGTAAACGGTGTGCAAAGCTTGGAAACAAGGCCTAGGGATCATACTTTCACTAGTGGACACACTCCCAACAATATAACATGAATGAACAAATAGATAACTTCTCTCCGCTATGGTACTCTGAATTACTCTCCTATTGAATAACACTAATCATTGTGTAGTGGCTACAGAAGCACCCCTTAAAGTTCATCAAGTACTTGACAAACACCACTCATAGAGATATCCAAATCAGATCACAACTCAAGATAGAAATCATTGCAACTTAGACCAAGTACTAACACGGTGCACACACTGTCACCATTACACCATGAAAGGAGGAATAGATCACTCAAACTATCATAGCAATAATTATTCTCATAATCCACAAGAGATCACAATCATAGCCTAAACCAAGTACCACCATGATGCACGCACTGTCACCGTTACACCATGGCAGGAGGAATAGACTACTTTAATAACATCACTAGAGTACACATAACATCTGAATAATAACATCTACTTGTTCAACATGATACAAAGCTCACGATCACATAAAGATCACATCATGGGAGAGAGAGGTGAACCACATAGCTACCGGTAGAGCCCTTAGCCCCGGGGATGAACTACTCCCTCCTCATCATAGGAGACAGCAAGGTTGATGGAGATGGCGATGAGGTCGATGGAGACGGCGGAGACGGCGATGGAGATCGATGGAGATGGCTCCGGGGGCACTTCCCCGTCCCGGCAGGGTGCCGGAACAGAGACTTCTGTCCCCCGAAATTCATCGACGGCGGCGGCAGAGCTGCGGAACTATTTCTGGAAAATTGCCGACTCCCCTAGGGTTTTCCGTCCCGAGGCTTCTTATAGGCGAAGGGGCGATGTCAGGGGTGGGACCAGGCGCCCTCACACATGGCTGGCGCGGCCAGGGGCCTGGCCGCACCACCATGGTGTGTGCGGCCCCTGTGGCCCACCTCCTACTCCTTTTCGGATCTCTGGAAGCTTCCGGGTAAAATAAGACTTCAGGATGTTGTTTCGTCCAATTCCGAGAATATTTCCTGTGTATCACTTCTGAAACACAAAAACAGCAGAAAACAGGAAACTGGCACTGTGGCACTTGTTAATAGGTTAGTTCCGGAAAATGCATAAAAGTGCCACGAAGTGTAACGAAACATTGAGTAAATGGTGTAAAAATAAGCATGGAGCATCAAAAATTATAGATACGTTTGAGACGTATCACCCTACATGATCGAGATCATCTTTGTGTAATTCTACATGTTGTGTTTATTGGGATCCGATGAATATTGGTGTTATGTTGAGTTGATGTGCTGAATTATATATGTTATATTATCTCTATGTTGTTTATGATCTTGCATGCTCTCCGTTGTTAGTAGCTATCTTGGCCAAGTAGATACTAGTGACTCCAAGAGGGGGTATTTATACTCGATAGTTGGGTTTATGCCTCTATTTAATCTGGGGGAGTGACAGAAACCTCTAAGGTTGTAGATGTGATGTTGCCACTAGAGATAAAACAACATTCTTGTGTCCAAGGATATTTTTTTGTTTACATTACACACTTTGCTTAATGCAATTGTCTATTGTTCGCAACTTAATACTCAAGGGGTCCTCCGATGATTCCCCGCGAGTGGATTATTAGTCATAGATGCAGTTGGATGGCGGTCTATGTATTTTGTTGTAATGCCCAGAGTAAATCTCATAGTGAACCTCGTGATATATGCACGTTATCTTTATTCTATCAATTGCCCAACTGTAATTTGTTTACCCAGGATGTTATTTATTTTATGGAGAGACACCACTAGTGAACTGTGGACCCCGGTCCAATTTCCTTTACATTGTTACACCATTTTACTATTACTCGCACTGTTTACTTTCTCGCATACTACTATTGCTTTCCACTCGATACGCTCATACCTTTGTTTACAGAAAACCGGTGAGATTGACAACCTCATCGTAAGTTGGGAGCAAAGTACTTGGTTGTGTTGTGTGCAGGTTCCGCGTTGCTACTAGTTGAAGACGCACCAACAAGTGTCGTAAATGGCGCCCTTGCTGGAGTGTCACTAAGCTAGCAAGAATCATCTTCTAGAGTTTGGCTTTCTCCTACTGGACTGACAAACCTTGGTTTCTTACTAAGGGAAAACTGCTGCTGTGGTCATCATACCTTCCTCTTGGGGTTCCCAACTGGTCGGTGATCTATATATCAACACCGTCCGCATCAAGCTATTTTCTGGCGCCGTTGCCGGGGAGGAAGAAGACTTCTGCAAGGGGAGTTTCGCATGCACATCCTTTACTTTGTTTTAGTATTGCTTTACTTTATTTTTGCTTGCATCATTTTATCAAAAATACAAAAAAATTAGTTTCCTTTATAGTTGTTATTTCTTTACTTTAGTTCATTATGTTGTTCCCTAAGTATGTTTTGGAGGACCTCTCATTAGGTAGTGGTTCTATTATTGGGAAAAGTAACATTGAGGAGTTCTTTAATCATATTAGCATGCATAAAGATGTTGAGGATAAATCTTTGGCTGAGCTTGCTCCTAGTTATGAAGTTGCTTCTGCTTATTTAGTTCACATGTTGGAAGCTAGGTTTGCTAGCCTTAATCCTTTTATGCAACACATGTTTCTTAAGCTTCATGATATTAAAGACTCCGAAAAGAAAGATTTTATCTTGGAGATTTTGCGTAGAGAATTTAGAGATGTTGCCATTGAAGCTAGGAAAGTTTTTAAGCATTTTAATAAGCTTGGTTCGCATGTAGAAGTTGTTGGTACAAGCAATTAAGAAACCCAAGTACCAATACCTAGCAAACTCTTGGGATTGCATGAGGCTTTTGAAAACAATTTTGATTGGATCTGTCCTGGAAATCTTTTTAGTGATTTGAGTGAACCAAAGCGTGATCACAAGGGGTCTTCAAAAACTTATGTGGATGCAATACAATGCCTTATTGAAAAGACCTCTGTAGTTGATCTTAATGCTTCTTTTGATAATACTTGATTTGCACTTTCTGCGCCTAGCTCAAAGGCGTTAAAGAAAAACACTCTTGGGAGATAACCCATTGTTTTACTTTCAGTTCTTTTTCTTTTATTTGAGTCTTGGAAGTTATTACTACTGTAATAACCGCTCCTTGTCATTTTTATTTCGTTTTTGTGCTAAGAGAAACCTCTAATTTGAGTGAGGTAAGATTTGGGGATGTTGCTGTCCTGAAACAGATTTTGGTGTTGCACCGTAAAAATTCGTGAACATTCTCAGAATATCTTTTTGACCTGCGATTTCTTGTGCATATGCCCCAGTTTATATCCAAACTTTCATTAGTTATACACTTTTTGATTTTAGCAACAGAAAACCCTTGAAAAAATGATCTTTGTCAACTGTTCTGTTTTGACAGATTTCTGCCACTATTTGTGTTTGCCTCTCTATCGCTTTCTTTTTGAGTTCTTTTGATCACGGAACTTTTGGGGAAGTTGCTACAGTAGTATATGCTTTATATGTGGTGGTTTTGAGTTGAAATCTGAAGCAAAAAGGGTTTGATTCATTATTATGCTTACACTAATGTTGCTATTAGAATTGTGTTTAGTTTTGTATGAAGGAAGTTTTCAAGTGTAGGGATTGGAGAATGATGAGATGAGTTGAAGAATGGACAAAAGCTCAAGCTTGGGGATGCCCATGCACCCAAAAAAATATTCAAGAGGTACAAGCGTCAAAGCTTGGGAATGCCCCCGAGGCACCCCTTCTTCATCGGCAAAAATCAGGTCACCTTTCAACACACTATATTTTTATTGCTTCATGCACTATGCATTTTTCTTGGAGCGTCTTGTCTTTAGTTTTCAATTTTGTTTAGTTTTGTTTGCTGCAATAAATGGTTGGACCTAACAAATTTCCTTTGGAGAAGTTGCCTTGCTTTTCATTTGCCAAGAACACTCCATTGTTCACTCTTACCGTTCAACGAGTGTTCTCTTTTTCTAGAACCGTGTTTAGCTTTCATTTTTCACCTTAAGTTTTGTTCATATCTTGTTATATCTTGATATCAAGGTGTATTTTGACCTCTGGTCCATGTTGGTTTTCATCAAAAGAGTTGTTTTAAAAAGGTTCAAATGGTGTTGGAAAAGAGAAAAAAAATTCATGCAAAAAAGTGGTACAAAAAGGAGCTTGTTTAGACTGCGGCCTAGGCTTTTGCATGTCATGCTTGATATCGTTTTGATAGTATGCTTAGTGGTTTTGCTGTAGCATGACTTGTCTCAAATGACTGAGATTGCTTAATGAGCCTTTGAAAAAATAATGCATTGTTTTTATTATTTGGAAGCATTAATTTGGTTTTCTCATTGATGCTTTATTTGGGTCGACTCGGCGCATGCTCACACATGTTTGACTCATACAAAGTTGCCATAAGCCTCTATGATCATTTAGTTTTTGACTTTTGATGCCATCTTATGTTTGTTTTAATGTTGCTTTGTCGCTATGCATGATTATGGCTATTATTGCTCTCTTAGTTGGTCGCTCCCAGTCTTTTGCTAGCCCTCATTTTGTACTGAGTATGAGCTCTACTCGTGCATCCAACTCCTGAAAACCAAGTTATTCCAATGTGTCCACTATAAATTCCTATGCATGGTATTTGTAAGCCATTCCAAGTAAATTTTCATGTGCTACCTTTCAAAAAACCTTCAAAATACTTCTCGTTTTGTGACACTGTTTTCATCTCATAGGGACGTAGTGGTCGGATTTGCTATCTTCCATATTGTTTATTCCAAAAAGAAAAAAAGAAAAGAAAAAAAGGCACTCCTCCATGGTATGTGAATGTTGGTGGGCACCCGATGGAATCGGTTAGCCGTGGTTTGAGAAAGGAAAAAGGTGGGGAGGAGTGCCAAGCTTTATAAAAGAGCACAAAAGTGCCAATCTCTCTCAAAAACTTGCTTCATTTTTATATGGAAGATAGTAAGAACCCTATTGCCAGTCGTTGACAAAGACAACCACCTCTCAAAACCCAATTTTTATCTCTCTGTTTTTCAAATGAAAAGCTCTAGCACATGTTTAATCACTGCTTCCCTCTGCGAAGGGCCTTTCTTTTAATTTTATGTTGAGTCACCACCTTCTATCTTTATGCACCGTCTAAGAGAGCATAGTTGTCATTCTGAGTTTAATGTGCATAGTCCCAAAGTTTATCATTGATTGATTCATGATTTTGGTTTCACTTGTTCTTAAATTATTTGTATCTAGTCGCCCTCTTAAACTTGAAGGTGTCCGATGCATTTATGTTTTGCTCTCTCATGAAGGACAAGCTGAAAACCATTTGCTATGTTTTTCCATATAATTTAAACACACGTTTGACTTTCATTGTTTCATTTTCATGATCTTTCGTTTGTGTTCTTTTTCATGTTATAACATGGTTGCTAAATTTCTCCTATCAAGATTATATCTTTCATGCCCATGTTTTAAGTTTTTTTGATCCTAGCACTCAATGCTTACATAGATGATCAAGATTGTGTTGGTGCATGTCACCTCAAAAATTATTCTTTTGTTATCACTTACCTACTTGAGGACGAGCAAGAGTTAAGCTTGGGGATGCTGATACGTCCCAAACGTATCTATAATTTTTGATGCTCTATGCTTGTTCTTACACCATTTGCTTAGTGTTTTGTTACACTTCGTGGCGTTTTTATGCATTTTCCGGAACTAACCTATTAACAAGATGACATAGTGCCAGTTCCCTGTTTTCCGCTGTTTTTGTGTTTCCAAAAAGCTACACAGGAAATATTCTCGGAACTAGACGAAACAAAAGCTGAACCTCCTATTATTTAACGAAGCTTCCAGAAGACCGAAGAGGAGACGGAGGGGGGCCATGGGCCGGCCACACAGTAGGGCGGCGTGATGCGGCACGGTGTTGATTATGAAAAGCACCGTCCAGTTGGGAACCCCAAGAGGAAGGTATGATGAATATAGCAGCAAGGTTTTCCCTCAGTAAGAAACCAAGGTTTGTCGATCAGGAGAGGAAGAAGCCAATACGACTGAAGGTGATGCTTGCTAGTCTAGTGACACTCCAACAATGGCGCCGTTTACGATCAAACGAGTTAGCGCGTCTTCAACTAGTGGCAACGTGGAACTTGCACACAACACAACCAAATACTTTGCTCCCAATGTCGTGGGAATTTAGAGACAGTAGCCATGGGGTGGCTTATCGAGGGGGATCGACGGTGGTGATGATGGGTCCGGCTCGGGATTGTGCCAACAGAGACACCTCGGTTTACCCAGGTTCAGGGCCCTCCCGGGTGGAGGTAAAGCCCCTACTTCCTGCCTGCTTCGTATTGACTAGTCAGTATCGATTACAATGCTCCTCGAGCTGTTCGGGCTAGAGGAGGAAGAAGAAGATCGGGTCTCCCCTAGACTAAGCGTCCAGGCCCCCTTATATAGGCGGGGGCCTGGTTACAGGTTAGGTAACGATTCGGCCGGCTGCCGGCTCCTCGGCGGCGGCGTCCTTGGCGTGATCCTTTGGCCCTGCTCTGGCAAAGGCACTTTATAAAGTGCCTTTTCCCCAGACCGGCATCTGGGAGGCATATCTCCTACCTTTTGCCTCGGATCCCGTCGTGGGGAAGGGTCTTTGGTCGCTGATTGGCTGAGGCCGGTCGTGGCGCTCGTCACTCCCGTCCTTGGCCTCTGTCGTTCTTGTCGGGGCCAACCCACTTTCGGCGAAACAGCCGTTGGAGAGCTCTTGTCTTCATCGCCCGGCTTCGGCTCTCCTCGGCGGAGTCGCCAGCCGGCTGCTGGCGCAGCCGGCCCTTCGGACGGAGCCGGTCTTCTCGTGCTGAAGCCGTGGAGACTCCTGGGATGCCAGCCGGCATTTAGCTCGGCCTGTGGCATGCCCTATAAGTCATCCCCACGACACTAGCCCCCGAAACTGGCGAAGTCTCATGGGTTAGCATGGGGCTTCGGCGGGTTCTTCTTCTCGCCGAAGTCTTGCTCGTTTTCGTCGAAGTCCCAGGATTCTCAGTCTGGTCTGGAGGTTGCTAATTTCGAGGCCAAGTCACGCGGGACTCCTCCGGCCGTCTCGAGACGTTCCGGCTCCAATTTTAACACGGCTGGCGACCGCGAGCCGGTGCGCTGCCTCCTCGGAACTTGTGCCGCTTCGGGTCTTGCTCCCACACTGCGGCCGGCGCAGTGCGCCAGTGGCCAGTCTTGTCATTTTGACTTCGGAATCACCACCATCATAACTTCCTGAGTCATCATGCAAGGTGGAATGGCGCACGTCAGCGACGTGTCCCATCGACTCCTCCCACGATCCGCTGCGGCAACCGCAGCGGCTGCACACAATGCGGGGGCGATTACCGAAATGTCGGGGAATTACCCCCTTCGCCGCTCTTCTTTAAATACTGGGCGTGCTTGCTGCCAAGGGCATCCCCCACTTCTCCCCTCACCTCGAGCTTTTCCTTTCCAAGTCCAACCCGATCATGTCATCCCTTAACGGTTCCGCTGCCAGCGGCGGCAAGGTTTCGACGGAGGGGGAGGAAAGGAACGGGGCGCCGGAGACGTCGCCTCCAGCATCTCGGAAACGCGGTCGCCCGAAGGGGAGCCGCAATAAGAAAACTTTGGAGGCTCTCGCGGCGAGGGCCGCTGTCGCGCCTTCCACCTCCACCGCGCTCCAGGCAACCGGGGCTCTCGGCGATGCGGGCGTCTCGGTGAGGCGGGGGCCCGGTCGCCCAAAGGGGAGCGGGAGGAAATCCGCCCCCACGGCGGCCGATGCTCCTTCGTCGTCTCGCCGTCGTGGGCGGCCGCCGGGCAGCAAAAACAAGAAGGCCCCTGCTGTCTTCAAGGTCGCCGCCACTCCCACGAGGCCTCGCGCGGCGACCCCTCCTCCGCTGGGCCCGTCACGGCCCTGGCTGGAGAAACCGGCGCTCCAACCGCCGGCCTATATCTCGGCCGAGGGGTGGTCTACCTGCATCATCCCTGCGCTTGCCGGGTCTCGGGACCTCCTCCGCCTTCCGTCTCAGTTCACGAATTTGATGGAAGGCCAGGAGATAGCTTACGCCAAGCTGCAGGAATGCAGCGGTGGCCAGCCCTCGTACCGCGTCGAAGTTTACTACGACGGCCAGGGGGTGTGCTACTTCCACGACGGGTGGTCGAAATTCTTCCTCGACTATGGCGCACATGAGGGCTGGTTCATCCTCCTCACCCGCCACGATAGGAAGAAGGACTTCACCGTCTGCTTCATCGACGCCACCCTCTCCGCCCGTATCTATGCCGCCCAGCCATGAAGGACGGGGGCTCCGTCGACCTCCAACACGGGCTTCTCCGGGACGAAGTCCATGCGGCACTCGCGCCAGGCCGAGGAAGGCGAGCATCTCCCGGGCGAGGGATTCTTGGCACTCTTAGGGTAGCAGTTTAGGGGACTTTTGTAATCGTCAGACTTCTTAATGAACTCTTTTAATTTCCTGTTAATCTTTGCTTGTCCTCTTCATTGACTGCATGAATGTTCTTGTGCTTGTATCGCCGCGCCGCAACGATTCCTCGGCTAGGATCCTTCCTTGGATGGAACCATTGCCACGCAAATCCGTAGATAGGGACTACGATGGACACTGGCCTACACAGGCACTTCGAGCGATATCCTCCAGCCTCAGCACGAAAGGAGCAGTGCTTCTGCTGGCCGGCTCTAGGAGGGATGGATTAGTTCCGGCTTGGCAGAGTCGGAGTGGAAACTGAGTCCTGTGCCGGCTCGAGCGGGGCTGGAGCCGGTACGTCTCCCTTCCCAGGCCTTCGCACGTCCCTTGTTGTGGTTGGAGTAAATCTCCAAGTCTCTGGCTCTAGCCACTACTTTGCGAGTGTTAGGTTTCGATTTCGTTGCTCGTTTGATGATCATGTCGCAGCGCCAGCTGATCGGACAGCCGGCGAGGTACTAGAGCCGGCTCACTTCTGATGGCCAATTCCCTTTCCCCCTAGCCCCCGAGTTTTGGGGCAGCTGGACTGACAGCTGGCTCGAAACTAACCTTTCGCGTACGATGCCAACACCAAACGAGGCAGCTCGAGCTTCGAACCTCTTTGGTGTGGCTACTCAGCCCAGACGTCGAGAGACCGTGGTCGTCAACCATTCGCTGGCTTGCCTTTGTCCGGTTCCCTCAACTTTTTCCTTAATCTTCCCACCCTTCGGCCCTTCTACCCCCAACCGGCAGCCTGGTGCCGGTTGGTCTCCCTTGGGCCGGCAGCCAAATGTCGGCCTAGGGTGGGAGCATGCCGCGGAGTGAGAAGTAGTACTTCGGTCTATCGGGCCCCCGACTCGTGCTAGCCAACGCTTAGTTGACAGACACTGCCCCGGACGTCTGGTTGAGCGATTATTCTATCGTTTGCGGTTTTGCTCTGCGGCTTTCCTTCGTATGTGGCCTGCCGGCTCCTATCCATCCGGCTGCGCGGAGCCGGAAGGTGGAGGTTGGGCTCGAGACCTGCTTCATACGTAGTACTCATCCGGCTGACGAGACATCGATCATTTTTCGGGGCTGCCAGCTGTGGCTCGGTGCCCGGAGCCGGCTGCCGGTCAAGTGAATAACGCAGGAAGCAAAACATACACGAAGTGTTTTCCTTGGAGCCGGCCGTAACTAGCCGCTCCGTTTTCCTTTATTCATTGACAGGTTTTTCGGGGTACAAGCTTTTGCCTTAGCAGAAGAAAGGTCTTAGGAGACTGACATTCCAGGGACGCTCCGTCTCCTTGTCAGAGTTATCTGCCTTGTTCTTTCTGGGCTCTTGTGCGTCGATGAGGTAATATGCCCCATTGCCCAGCACCCGGCTGACAATGAACGGTCCCTCCCAGGGAGGAGACAGCTTGTGCATGCCCTTAGTGCTTTGGACCAGCCGGAGTACGAGATCTCCTTTGCGAAACGCGAGCGGGCGAATTTTCCGGCTGTGGTATCATCGCAGCTGCTGCTGATAGAGCGCTGATCTGGCCAAAGCCTGCTCTCGTGCCTCCTCGAGGAGGTCGACGCCATCTTCGCGAGCTTTTTTTGCTTGCTTCTCTGTGTACTGGACAATTCTGGGCGCATCGAACTCGATGTCCACGGGCAACACCGCTTCTGCTCCATAGACCAGGAAGAAAGGTGTAAAACCAACAGAACGATTTGGAGTGGTGCGCAGGCTCCAGAGCACTGAGGGTAGCTCCTCGACCCAATAGCCGGCTAAGCGTTCGAGAGGCTCGACCAGCCTTGGTTTGATGCCGGCCAGGATCAGCCCATTTGCCTTCTCCACTTTCCCGATTGTCTGAGGGTGCGCCACTGACGCTAAGTCCAGCCGGATGCCCTTCTTGCCATAGTAATCAGCAAAAACTCCCTTCGTAAATTTCGTCCCGTTGTCAGTGATGATGCTGTGGGGAACTCCATATCTTGTGATGATCTCGTTGAAGAACTTAATGGTGGACGAACCGTCGAGTTTCTTGATTGGCTTGGCCTTGATCCACTTGGTGAACTTGTCCACAGCAACCAACAGATGCGTCAAGCCCCCGGGTGCGGTCTTGAATGGCCCTACCATGTCCAGGCCCCAGACAGCGAACGGCCAGGTGAGCGGGATGGTCTTGAGGGCTGCCGCTGGAGTGTTTCTATGCTTGGAGAAGCGCTGGCAGCTGTTGCACTGCTTCACCAGTTGCTCTGCATTCTGCTTGGCCGTTGGCCAGTAGAAACCATGGCGGAAAGCTTTGGCCACCAAGGCTCTGGAAGATGCGTGATGTCCGCACTCCCCTTGGTGTATCTCTCTTAGAAGCTCTATCCCTTCTTCCGGCTCGACGCACTTCTGGAAGATGCCTGACACGCTGCGCTTGTACAGCTCGCTGTTGATGATGGTGTACGCCCCTGCTCGGCGTTGAATTTGCCTAGCCTCCACTTCGTCCTGTGGCAAGTCCCAAGTGATGAGGTAGTTGGAAAATGGCTCCGCCCAGGAAGGTATCTCCCGTATGTGGAAGACACTGGCGACCAAGGGATCAGCAGCCCCCGGGTCCGTCGTCATACCGGCCTCATCTGATTGTCCGGCTGGGGGAGCGGGCGTGGAGCCGGCAGCCCCCATGTCCTTCGTCAAGCCGACCGTGCTGGGCTGGCCGACTGCCTCCTTCAGCCCTGAAGCGGCAGCCCCCGGGTCTGGTGGTGGTACCTGAGCCAGGGCGGGGTCTCCAGGCACATAGATGGACGGAGATTCCGGCGAGGGTTTGATGGACGGCTTGTGGATGATTTCTAGTGACACCCCAGCTGGGATATCTTGTCTG
Organism: Dactylis glomerata; assembly: GCA_007115705.1. Lineage (NCBI taxonomy): Eukaryota > Viridiplantae > Streptophyta > Magnoliopsida > Poales > Poaceae > Dactylis > Dactylis glomerata. Next base: position 880,894 of record QXEO01000911.1, on the reverse strand, counting down.
GTGGAGCCGATCTTGGATAGCCGGTCCGTCCCATTGTTGTTTGCTCTGGGGACATGGTGGAACTCGCAGCCCTCGAAGAATCCGCTTAGCTGCTGCACGTAGAAGCGGTAGGAGGCCATGTTGGCATCCTTGGCGTCCCAATCCCCTGAAACCTGGTGCATTACTAGGTCGGAGTCTCCGAAGCAGAGGATCCTCCTGATACCAATCTGCTTGGCCATCTTGAGCCCATGTACCAGGGCTTCATACTCGGCGACGTTGTTCGACGCACAGAACTGCATCTGCAGCACGTACTACAGCTTGTCTCCCTTAGGAGAGGTGAGGATGACACCAGCTCCCAAGCCCCCGAGCAACTTGGAGCCATCGAAGTGCATGCACCAGTGGGTGGAGTCTGGAGCCGGTGGCAGGTACTGGTGCTCTCCCCAGTCAGCGAAGAAATCCGCTATGATCTGCGACTTGATCGTCGTCCTGGGCTTGTACTGAATGGTATGAGCAGCGAGCTCAATCGCCCATTTGGCCACTCTTCCTGACGCGTCCTTGCACCCGATGATCTCCGAGAGCGGAGTGGTGCTCACCACCGTGATTGGGTGCTCCTCGAAGTAGTGCTTCAGCTTCTTGGCCGCCATATACACGCCGTACGTGACCTTCTGGTAGTGCGGGTAGTTCTGCTTGGAGAGAGTGAGCACCTCACCCAGGTAGTACACCGGGCGCTGAACTGGCAGCTCCTTGCCTTCCTCGGTGCGCTCCACCACGATCACGACACTAATGACTCGCAGAGTAGCCGCGATGTAGAGCAGCATTGGCTCTCGCGGAGCCGGCGCTGCCAAGATTGGCGCGGTAGACAAGGCTCGCTTGAGGTCGTTGAAGGCGTCATCGGCGCGCTGGGACCAAACGAAGTGGTCCGTCTTCTTCATCAGCTGGTATAGCGGCATGGCCTTCTCCCCGAGCCGGCTGACGAACCGGCTGAGTGAGGCCAAGCATCCAGCAAACTTCTACACGTCTCTGAGCTGGGTGGGCTTCTCTAGGGCCTCGATGGCTTTTATCTTCGAGGGGTTAGTCTCGATCCCTCGCTGGGAAACGATATAACCTAGGAGCTGTCCAGCCGGCACACCAAAGGTGCACTTCTCTGGGTTGAGCTTCATGCGATAGCGCCGCAGGTTGGCGAAGGTCTCCTTGAGGTCGTCCAGGAGCGTGCCGCTCTGCTTGGTCTTCACCACCACGTCGTCCACATAAGCGTGCACGTTCCTCCCAATCTGCCCCTGCAGACATCGCTGCATGGTTCGCTGGTAAGTGGCTCCAGCGTTCTTCAGGCCGAACGGCATGGTAACATAGCAGTAAGATCCATATGGGGTGATGAAGGAGGTCTTGATCTGATCTGGCTGGTAGAGCGGGATCTGGTGATAGCCTGAATAGGCATCCAGGAAGGACAGCAGGTCACAGCCGGCTGTGGAATCGATTACCTGGTCGATGCGCGGTAACACAAATGGATCCTTGGGGCAAGCCTTGTTGAGGCTGGTGTAGTCGATACACATTCGCCAAGTGTTGTTCTTCTTCAGAACTAAGACTGGATTCGCAAGCCAATCAGGGTAAAACACCTCCATGATAAAGCCGGCTGCAAGGAGCCGGGCAATCTCCTCGCCAATAGCTTTCCTTTTCTCTTCTACAAAGCGCCACAACGGTTGCTTGACCGGCTTGGCATCCGGCCTGACATTGAGTGAGTGCTCAGCCAGCTCCCTCGGCACACCTGGCATGTCCTTTGGAGACCATGCAAAGATGTCCTGATTCTCACGGAGGAAGCTGGTGAGCTCGCTTTCCTATTTAGCAGAAAGGCCGGTGACGATGATGACATACTTGGAGGGATCACTCTCATCCAGCAGGATCTTCTTGGTGTCGTTGGCCGGCTTGAACTGCTTCACCGGCGACTGGCGAACCGGCACATCTTGCTGGGTAAGCTCCACGCGATGCAGAAGCTGCCGCTTCTCCTCGGCGATGACCAGTGCCTCTGCCAGCTGCGAGCTCTCCTTTGCGCAGGCCAGGGACTTCTTGAAGCTTCCCGTGACGGTGATTATACCTCTGGGTCCTGGGAGCTTCATCTTCAGATAGGCGTAATGCGGGACAGCCATGAACTTGGCCAGTGCTGGACGGCCAAGCAGCGCGTGGTAGGGACTGCTGATGTCCACCACCTCGAACCAGATGGGCTCGCGGAGGCTATTCCCCTTCTTTCCGAAGAGAACCTCCAGCTGCACCTTGCCCAAAGGGGTGCAAGAATGCCCAGGCACGATGCCATGGAAGGTGAGCCGGCTCGGTTTCAGCTGAGGAAGCGGGATGCCCAACTTCTCCAGAGAGCTTCGGTAAAGAAGGTTGATACTACTACCGCCGTCGATGAGCACGCGGGAGAACCGGCACATGTGCATATCGGAGCACACAACAGGGTCCAAGACCAGAGCGTACTCTCCAGGGCTGGGCATTAGCCTCGGATGGTCCTCGCGCCCCCAGGTAATGGCCGCCTCAGACCAATGCATGAACTGGAGTTCTGCAGGCATTACAGCGTTCACCTCTGCCTCATGCCAAAGGTCGTTCCTTTTATCCTTGCCGGGGGTAGTAAAGATGTGATATTGCTCAACATCCGCCGGGAAGTCATCATCTTGGTCCGGCTCACCTCCAGCCGGGTCGTGCTATTGGTCCTCCTGACCTCCAGCCGGCTGCGCTTGCGATGTACCAGGGATCTGCCGAGCGCGTTGCTCCAGCTCTCTCATGAAACGGCACTGACGCGTGGAGTGGGTCACTTCCCTGCCCGGGGAGGTGTGGAACTTACACGGCTGATCAAGTGCGGCATCGAGGGTGTACTTGCCCTCTTTTCGCCCATGACCGCTACCGGCAGCCCCCGGGCCTCCTTTGTCAGAAGCCGCTCGCTTTGAGCTAGCAGATCCTCTGGGGAATGTGTCGACGTGGTCAAGCCACAGGTGGATGTGCAGTGCCGATGGGCGAGTCTGGGACTCCGACCCTGGCATGGGCACCGGGATCTGGCGTGGCTTGCTTGCTCCGCCACCTTGCTGAACGCGGCGGCCTTGGGCGTTGCCGCTCGGGGCACGGCCGCCCTGTCCGCGCCCTCCGCGGCCTCAGCTCGCCGCTGGCGACCGCTGGATCTGGCCGGGGCCCGTGGTGGCGAAGCTGCGCCGCAGGTCACGAGCGAGCTCGGTCGGTGCATCTCCATGCACGTCATAGAACTCGCTGAGCGTGGTGCTCGCGCGGCACCGGTTGGCCTCGTCCTCAGCTACCTTACTGAGGAGGACGAGACGTGTCCGCTCTAGGGCCTCGGTGACCCGGGCGGGGTCGATGATGCGGCTGAGGGGTGCACGCAGGTCCACCACGGAGACGTCCGGGGCGTCCTGCTCTGGGAGCGGAGCATCCTGCTCCTATGGAGGAAGGCGTTCGGGCGACGAGCGCTCAGGGCGCAAGGAGTCGCCGCCCTCCTCTTCTCCCAGGGCCATCACCTCGACCATGGCGCCAAGACTGCTGCTTTCGCCGCAACTCGAGCCTCCGTCGCAGAGAGGGTCGAAGACGTCGGTCACCTCCTTCGAGAAGGGCTTGGCGACGTAGAAGCGGTGGCTGTCGACGTCGAGGAAGGAATCGCTGTTGCCGAAGCCGCTCTCGAAGTGGGACAAGTTGTCGCTGACGCAGTCGAAGGTGCCGAACCTCCAGACGAGGCCGGAGGCGACCTTCTCGCCGAGAGCCGATGAGGGTCCCGGCCGGAACTTGACTCCGCTCGCCACCGCGCTTTGCCCCACGATGGGTGCCAACTGTCGTGGGAATTTAGAGACAGTAGCCATGGGGTGGCTTATCGAGGGGGCTCGACGGTGGTGACGATGGGTCCAGCTCGGGATTGTGCCAACGGAGACACCTCGGTTTACCCAGGTTCAGGGCCCTCCCGGGTGGAGGTAAAGCCCCTACTTCCTGCCTGCTTCGTATTGACTAGACAGTATCGATTACAATGCTCCTCGAGCTGTTCGGTCTAGAGGAGGAAGAAGAAGATCGGATCTCCCCTAGACTAAGGGTCCAGGCCCCCTTATATAGGCGGGGGCCTGGTTATAGGTTAGGTAATGATTCGGCCGGCTACCGGCTCCTCGGCGGCGGCGTCCTTGGCGTGATCCTCTGGCCCTGCTCTGGCAAAGGCACTTTATAAAGTGCCTTTTCCCCGGACCGGCATCTGGGAGGCATATTGCCTCCCTTTTGACTCGGATCCCGTCATGAGGAAGGGTCTTTGGTCGCTGATTGGCTGAGGCCGGTCGTGGCGCTCGTCACTCCCGTCCTTGGCCTCTGTCGTTCTTGTCGGGGCCAGCCCACTTTCGGCGAAACATCTGTTGGAGAGCTCTTGTCTTCATCGCCCGGCTCCGGCTCTCCTCGGCGGAGTCGCCAGCCGGCTGCTGGCGCAGCCGGCCCTTCGGACGGAGCCGGTCTTCTCGTGCTGAAGCCGTGGAGACTCCTGGGACGCCAGCCGGCATTTAGCTCGGCCCGTGGCATGCCCTATAAGTCATCCCCACGACACCCAACTTACGATGAGGTTGTCAATCTCACCGGTTTGCTGTAAACAAAGGAATAAGCGTATCGAGTGGAAAACAGTAATAGTATGCGAGTAACGTAAACAGTGCGAGTAAAGTAAATAGGTGATAGCAATATAAAGGAAATAGAACCGGGCTCCACAGTTCATTAGTGGTGTCTCTCCATAAGATAAAATAACACATGCTGGGTAAACAAATTATAGTTGGGCAATTGATAGAATAAAGACAACGTGATATGTCAAGAGGATCACTATAAGATTTACTCTGGGCATTACAACAAGATACATAGACCGCCATCCAACTGCATCTATGACTAATAATCCACTTGTGGCGAATCAATCCGAGAACTCCACAAGTATTAAGTTGCAAACAACAGATAACTGCATTAAGCAAAATGTGTAATGTAAACAAAGCATATGCCCTCGAGCATATGAATGTTGTTTTCCCCCTAGTAGCAACAACACATCTACAACCTTAGAGGTTTCTGTCACTCCCCCAGATTAAATAGAGGCATGAACCCACTATCGAGCATAAATACCCCCTCTTGGAGTCACTAGCAACTACTCGGCCAAGATAGCTACTAACAACGGAGAGCATGCAAGATCATAAACAACATAGAGATAACATAAGATAAAATTCAGTACATCAACTCAATCATAACACCAATATTCATCGGATCCCAACAAACACAACATGTAGAATTACATAACGGTGATCTCGATCATGTAAAGCAGCTCACGAGATCTAAACATGAAGCACATGGTGGAGAAGACAACCAACTAGCTACTGCTATGGACCCATAGTCCAAGGTAGACTACTCACTCATTGCGCCGGAGGCAAGCATGGCGATGAAGAAGACCTCCGGTGGCGATTCCCCTCTCCGGCAGGGTGCCGGGAAGAGCTTCTAGACCCTCCCGATCTCGGGTCGACAGCGACGGCGGATCGCAATGTGTTATGGAAAAGTGATCGGGTGTTTAGGTTTTTCCCGTCGGGGGGTCTTTATAGGCGAAGGGGCGTCGTCAGAAGTGGCCCTGGTGGTCTCACCATAGGGGGGTGCGGGCCAGCCCCAGGCCGTGCCCCCTGGTGGTGTGGCCCACCAGTGGCTCCTCTCCGTCTCTCCTTCGGTGTTCTGGAAGCTCCTGTGAATATCTGGACTTCTGGCTTTTGTTTCGTCCAATTCCGAGAATATTTCCTGTGTAACTTTTCTGAAACACAAAAACAGCAGAAAACAGGGAACTAGCACTGTGGCTTCTCGTTAATAGGTTAGTTCCGGAAAATGCATAAAAATGCCATGAAGTGTAACGAAACACTAAGCAAATGGTGTAAAAACAAGCATGGAGCATCAAAAATTATGGATATGTTGGAGACGTATCAGCATCCCCAAGCTTAACTCCTGCTCGTCCTCGAGTAGGTAAGTGATAACAAAAGAAATAATTTTTGAGGTGACATGCACCTACACAATCTTGATCATATATGTAAGCGTTGTGCGCTGGGATCAAAAGAACTTAAAAGATGTGCATGAAAGATATAATCTTGATAGAAGAAACTTAGCAACCATGTTATAACATGAAAATGAACACCAATGAACGATCATGAAAATGAAACAATGAAAGTCAAACATGTGTTCAAATCATAAGGAAAAACATACAAATGGTTTTCAGCTTGTCCTTCGTGAGAGAGCAAAACATAAATGCATAGGACACCTTCAAATTTAAGAGGGCGACTAGATACAAGTAATTTAAGAACAAGTGAAACCAACAATATGAATCAATCAATGAAAACTTTGGGACAATGCACATTATACTAAGAATGACAACTATGCTCTCTTAACGGTGCATAAAGATAGAAGGTGGTGACTCAACATAAAAGTAAAAGAAACGCCCTTCGCGGAGGGAAGCAGTGATTAAACATGTCCTAGAGCTTTTCATTTGTAAAACAGAGAGATAAAAATTGGGTTTTGAGAGGTGGTTGCTTTTGTCAACGACTAGCAATAGGCTCTTACTATCTTCCATAATAAACCAGTGAGAGCGGTTCTGAGCTCTTTGAAAAATTGGCACACTGGTGCTCTTTTATAAAGATTTGGCACTCCTCCCCACCTTTTTTCCTTTCTCAAACCATGGCTAACCGATTCTATCGGGTGCCCACGAACATTCACATACCATGGAGGAGTGCCTTTTTTCTTTTCTTTTAAAATTAGATTGCAATGGTCTGACCAGCTCTCATGCAAAATTAATGATGAGCAGATGAAGCTGCCTAGTCGAGGGGTACTTAATTTAATATGGAAGATAGCAATTCCGACCACTACGTCCCCATGAGCTAAAAACAGTGGCACAAAACGAGAAGTAGTTGAAAGTTTTGAAAGGTAGCACATGAAAATTTACTTTGGAATGGCTTACAAATACCATGCATAGGAATTTATAGTGGACACAGTGGCAAACTTAGTTTTTAGGAGTTGGATGCACGAGTAGAGCTCATACTCAGTACAAAATGAGGGCTAGCAAAAGACTGGGAGCGACCAACTAAGAGAGCAATAACGGCCATAATCATGCAGAGCGACAAAGCGACATTAAAAGAAGCATAAGATGGCATCAAAAGTCAAAAACTAAATGATCATAGAGGCAATGGCGACTTTGTATGAGTCTAACATGTGTGAGCATGCGCCAAGTCAACCCAAATAAAGCATCAAGGAGAAAACCAAAATAATGCTTCCAAATAATTAAAACAACGCATGATTTTTTCAAAGGCTCATTAAGCAATCTCAGTCATTTGAGACAAGTCATGCTACAGCAAAACCACTAATCATACTATCAAAAAGATATCAAGCACGGCATGCAAAAGCCTAGGCCGCAGTCTACACAAGCTCCTTCTTGTACCACTTTTTTGCATAAAGTTTTTTCTCTTTTCCAACACCATTCAAACTTTTTATAAACAACTCTTTTGATGAAAACCAACATGAACCAGAGGAAAAAATACACCTTGATGAAAAGATATAACAAGATCTGAACACAAATCAAGGCGAAAATCGAAAGCTAAACGCAGTTCTAGAAAAAGAAAACACTCGTGGAAATGAATAGAGTGAAAAATGGAGTGTTCTTGGCAAATGAAAAGCAAGGCAACTTCTCCAAAAGAAATTTGTTGGGGTCCAACCATTTATTGCAGCAAACAAAACTAAACTAAACTGAAAACTAAAAACAACTGACGCTCCAAGAAAAACGCATAATGCATGAAGCAATAAAAATATAGTGTGTTGAAAGGTGACCTGATTTTTGCCGATGAAGAAGGGGTGCCTCGGGGGCATCCCCAAGCTTTGACGCTTGTACTTCTTGGATATTTCTTGGGGTGACATGGGCATCCCCAAGCTTGAGCTTTTGTCCATTCTTCAACTCATCTCATCATTCTCCAATCCCTACACTTGAAAACTTCCTTCATACAAAACTAAACACAAATCTATTAGCAACATTAGTGTAAGCATAACATTGAATCAACCCCTTTTTGCTTTAGGTTTTAACTCAATACCACCACATATAAAGCATATACTACTGTAGCAACTTCCCCAAAAGTTCCGTGATCAAAAGAACTCAAAAAGAAAGCGATAAAGCGGCAAACACAAATATTGGCAGAAATCTGTCAAAACAGAACAGCTGACAAAGGTCGAATTTTTAGAGGGTTTCTGTTGCTCAAATCAAAAATAGTTCAACTAATGAAAGTTTGGATATAACCTGGGGCATATGCACAAGAAATCGCAGGTCCAAAAGATATACAAAGAATTTTCACGAATTTTTACGGTGCAGCACCAAAAACTGTTTCAGGACAGCAACATCCCTAAATCTTACCTCACTCAAATTAGAGGCTTCTCTTGGCACAACAACGAAATAAAAAGGATAAGGAGAGGTCATTACAGTAGTAATAACTTCGAAGACTCAAATAAAATAAAAAGAACTGAATGTAAAAACATTGGGTTATCTCCCAAGAGTGCTTTTCTTTAACGCCTTTGAGCTAGGCGCAGAAAGTGCGAATCAAGTATTTTCGAAAGAGGTAGTAAGATCAACTGTTTCCTCAAGATCACCACTTACCACACTAGGCACCTTAGAGGTTCCCGAAGATGATTCAACCTGCAAGTCACTCTTAGTTAAACTAAAAGTCTTACCAATCTTAAAAACATGCTGCGGTTTAGGCACAGACACCTTGGGAATATACATAAATTTTTGCTCTTTTCCAACAAAAGTTTTCTCTTTCTTAAACTTAAGAGAAGAGAAAATTGAACTTAAAGTTTCCATGGACTCCTCAAGTTTCCCAATCCTAAGGTTTTGACTATCAAGAGTAGTGCTAGCCTCTAAAACGGTGATTCTCCTACCGATACTTTCTATCAATTCATTAACACGGCTAGCATTATCATGGATATTTGGCACACTTTTTTGTAAAGAGCTAACTTTTTCTATAACTTCCTCCAAAGTGATCTCAGTTTTACCAACATGAATAGGTGGTACTCCCACTAAACTTTCTATTAAAGTGCATGCTTCGAGGGCGGGAGTACCCAGAAAATTACCTCCTGCAAGAGTATCAAGAACGTACCTATACCAACTAGTTATACCAACATAAAAATTTCTAAGGAGGATCATGGTAGAATGCTTCTTTGTACACCTATGATGAGAATTGCTAATACGGTACCAAGCATCTTTCAAGCTTTCTCCCCCTTGTTGCTTAAAAGTACGAACTCCAACTTCAGGATTACTCATTCTAACAAGAGTATAAGCAAGTAAATAAAAGCAACTATAAAGGATACTAAATTTTTTGTGTTTTTGATAAAACGATGCAAGTAAAAATAAAATAAGGCAAAACTTAAAACAAAGTAAAGGATGTGCGTGCGAAACTCCCCTTGCAGAAGTCTTCTTTTTCCTCCCCGGCAACGGCGCCAGAAAAGAGCTTGATGTGGCACGGTGTTGATTATGAAAAGCACCGTCCAGTTGAGAACCCCAAGAGGAAAGTATGATGAATATAGCAGCAATGTTTTCCCTTAGTAAGAAACCAAGGTTTGTCGATCAGGAGAGGAAGAAGCCAATAAGACTGAAGGTGATGCTTGCTAGTCTAGTGACACTCCAACAAGGGCGCCGTTTACGATCAAACGAGTTAGCGCGTCTTCAACTAGTAGCAACGTGGAACCTGCACACAACACAACCAAATACTTTGCTCCCAACTTACGATGAGGTTGTCAATCTCACCGGTTTGCTGTAAACAAAGGAATGAGCGTATCGAGTGGAAAACAGTAATAGTATGCGAGTAAAGTAAACAGTGCGAGTAAAGTAAACATGTGATAGCAATATAAAGGAAATAGGACCGGGGTCCATAGTTCACTAGTGGTGTCTCTCCATAAGATAAAATAACACATGCTGGGTAAAGAAATTACAGTTGGGCAATTGATAGAATAAAGACAACGTGATATGTCAAGAGGATCACTATGAGATTTACTCTGGGCATGACAACAAGATACATAGACCGCCATCCAACTGCATCTATGACTAATAATCCACTTGTGGCGAATCAATCCGAGAACTCCACAAGTATTAAGTTGCAAACAATAGATAACTGCATTAAGCAAAGTGTGTAATGTAAACAAAGCATATGCCCTCGAGCATATGAATGTTGTTTTCCCCCTAGTAGCAACAACACATCTACAACCTTAGAGGTTTCTGTCACTCCCCCAGATTAAATAGAGGCATGAACCCACTATCGAGCATAAATACCCCCTCTTGGAGTCACTAGAACCTACTCGGCCAAGATAGCTACTAACAACGGAGAGCATGCAAGATCATAAACAACATAGAGATAACATAAGATAAAATTCAGTACATCAACTCAATCATAACACCAATATTCATCGGATCCCAACAAACACAACATATAGAATTACATAACGGTGATCTCGATCATGTAAAGCAGCTCACAAGATCTAAACATGAAGCACATGGTGGAGAAGACAACCAACTAGCTACTGCTATGGACCCATAGTCCAAGGTAGACTACTCACTCATCGCGCCAGAGGCAAGCATGGCGATGAAGAAGACCTCCGGTGGCGATTCCCCTCTCCGGCAGGGTACCGGGAAGAGCTTCTGGACCCTCCTGATCTCGAGTCGACGGCGGCGGCAGATCGCGATGTGTTCTGGAAAAGTGATCGGGTGTTTAGGTTTTTCTCGTTGGGGGGTCTTTATAGGCGAAGGGGCGTCGTCAGAAGTGGCCCTGGTGGGGCTCACCATAGGGGGGCGCGGGCCAGCCCCAGGCCGTGCCCCCTGGTGGTGTGGCCCACCAGTGGCTCCTCTCTGTCTCTCCTTTGGTGTTCTGGAAGCTCCTGTGAATATCTGGACTTCTGGCTTTTGTTTCGTCCAATTCCAAAAATATTTCCTGTGTAACTTTTCTGAAACAAAAAAACAGCAGAAAACAGGGAACTGGCACTGTGGCATCTCGTTAATAGGTTAGTTCCGGAAAATGCATAAAAATGCCACGAAGTGTAACGAAACACTAAGCAAATGGTGTAAAAACAAGCATGGAGCATCAAAAATTATGGATACGTTGGAGACGTATCACAGTGTGGCCAGCCCCTGGCCCGCGCCCTCTATGTGTGAGGCCGCCCTGGTCCACCTCTGACGCTGCCCCTTCGCCTATAAAGAACCCCGATGGGAAAAACCTAAGTACCCGATCAATTTTCCAGAACACATCGCGATCCGCCGTCGTTGTCGACCCAAGATCGGGAGGGTCCAGAAGCTCTTCCCGGCACCCTGCCGGAGATGGGAATCGCCACCAAAGGTCTTCTTCATCGCCATGCTTGCCTCTGGCCCGATGAGTGAGTAGTCTACCTTGGACTATGGGTCCATAGCAGTAGCTAGATGGTTGTCTTCTCCACCATGTGCTTCATGTTTAAATCTCGTGAGCTGCCCTACATGATCGAGATCATCTTTGTGTAATTCTACATGTTGTGTTTGTTGGGATCTGATGAATATTGGTGTTATGTTGAGTTGATGTGCTAAATCATATATCTTATGTTATCTCTATGTTGTTTATGATCTTGCATGCTCTCCGTTGTTAGTAGCTATCTTGGCCAAGTAGATACTAGTGACTCCAAGAGGGGGTATTTATGCTCGATAGTTGGGTTCATGCCTCTATTTAATCTGGGGGAGTGACAGAAACCTCTAAGGTTGTAGATGTGTTGTTGCCACTAGGGAGAAAACAACAACACTGTGTCCAAGGACATTTGTTTTGTTTACATTACACACTTTGCTTAATGCAGTTATCTGTTGTTTGCAACTTAATACTCAAGGGGTCCTCGGATGATTTCCCGCGAGTGGATTATTAGTCATAGATGCAGTTGGATGGCGGTCTATGTATTTTGTTGTAATGCCCAGAGTAAATCTCATAGTGATCCTCACGACATATGCACGTTATCTTTATTCTATCAATTGCCCAACTGTAATTTGTGTACCCAACATGTTGTTATTTATTTTATGGAGAGACACCACTAGTGAACTGTGGACCCCAGTCCAATTTCCTTTTTATTGTTACACCATTTTACTATTACTCACACTGTTTACTTTCTCGCATACTACTATTGCTTTCCACTCGATACGCTCATACCTTTGTTTACAGCAAACCGGTGAGATTGATAACCTCATCGTAAGTTGGGAGCAAAGTACTTGGTTGTGTTGTGTGCAGGTTCCGCGTTGCTACTAGTTGAAGACGCACCAACAAGTGTCGTAAACGGCGCCCTTGCTGGAGTATCACTAAGCTAGCAAGCATCACCTTCTGGAGTTTGGCTTTCTCCTACTGGACTGACAAACCTTGGTTTCTTACTGAGGGAAAACTGCTGCTGTGCTCATCATACCTTCCTCTTGGGGTTCCCAACCGGTCGTTGATCTATATATCAACACCGTCCGCATCAACATGCTGTGCAGCTATGGATGTAATCTCACCGAGTGGGGGCGGATGAACAAATCCTGCTCTTGGTTCATACGCCTCAACATACTCCATTGGTAAACCCAAAGGCACCTTTTCAGTCACCCGGTTAAGGCAGACGGTTGATGCAATCAAGGCTTTCTCTGGAAGTAGTGATTAAATATAACCTCATGGTCTAAGGATTAAGTTACAACGCTTTCTTCATATCGTAACGTGAACATCATGACACGGTCGTGTTGCAATACTATTATTTGGGTATGTCCATCATGGAATTATCACAATGGCATGACCTCATTGTCAATTCGCATAAATGCTCCATGATCGGGAAACCTCGATCATCAGTTGCACAATGAAGTGGCAACTAGAGGATTACTAGGGACTCCTTTCCATTTAATACCACACCTATATCAATGTTTCAAATTGACATAGTTATAGCATAGTATTAAACTTATTATGAACTATATGAAATATGCAAATAAACCATTTATTATTTTCTTGTAGGGCATATTTCCTTCACTTACGGCTTGGAAGAGGAAAAAGTTGGAGGAGAGGAAAGATCATGCCTAGTAATTAAAGAAAATTATATGCAAATATTCCTAGGAGGTGGGGTGCTTTGGGATTGCATGATGTTTCAAATGTGCCCTTAAAATCGAGATAGAGGAGTACTTTTAGAGTCCAAGACTCATTTAATTTTCATTGCTAAAATTTAAATTTCCCCAAATTTTGAGAATACAAATATTATCTTCAATTTGGAACTAATTTCAAATGATGTCTAACTCTATACAGACGCTAAAAAATTCATCTGTTTTGGATGCAAATGCACATATCACAAATCTATCCTTTCATTGTGCTTATTCTTGAGTATGTTACAATCCAAAAATCGAAACCTTGGAGGTACGAGTGTCAACTCGAAAGTTCTCGACCAGTCACAAGATACATAAAGTGAAAATTTGAAGGGGTGCTACGAAAAGTCCCCTTCCTAAATGAGCTATGTTTTTCATCGTCTCTCTTATTCACCATTGTTTATCTTCAAAATTTTGAGATCTCCCATTACCACAACCAATCTTGAAATTTTTTGAGAGAAAAAAGATGAGATCTAGATCCAAAATTTCACTAAGCCAAATTTGATTTCTCATTGAGTTCATCGTTTTACTTGTTAGGAAACTCCTTGTGGCTACATTACCCAAAGGCTTCCATGTTGTCGAAATAAAGATTTGCTTTGAGAAAATTTATGACGGTTGGAAGCCACTGTTGGTGCGTAGTGTTGACGACCAGTTGGGAACCCCAAGAAGAAGGTGTGATGAGCACAACAGTAAGTTTCCCCTCAGTATGAAACCAAGGTTTAATCGACCAGTAGGAGAAACAAACCACTTTTGAAGGTTGATGCTAACTGGCTTTTGGCAGGGCACACTACCGGCGCCAGAAGCAACATGGAACCTTCACACAACACAACCAAGATACTTTGCCCCAACTTGCAGTGAGGTTGTCTATCTCACTGGTTTGCTGAAAACAATGGATTAAAGGTATCGTGTGGAAAAGGATATTTGTTTGCAGTAAGTAAATAAATAATGCCTGCGGAAAGTAAACGGTGCTTGCAGTAGATGATAATATATATGTAAAAGAATGGACCGGGTTCCACAGTTCACTAGAAATGACTCTCCATAAAGATAAATATCATGCTGGGTAAACAAATTACAGTTGGGCAATTGATAGAATAAAGAATGCATAGCAATGCATGTACATGTCATGAAGATCACTATGAGATTCACTTGGGCATTACAACATAATACATAGACTGTAATCCAACTGCATCTATGACTAATAATCCACCCGTAGGATATCATCCGAACAACCCTTGGGTATTAAGTTGCAAGCAACAGATTATCGCCTTAAGCAAAGTGTGTAATGTAAACAATACAAATGTCCTTGAATAAAAGATTGTTGTTTTCTCCCTAGTAGCAACAGCACATCTACAACCTTAGAAGTTATTATCACTCTCCCAGATTACTAGAGGCATGAACCCACTATCGAGCATAAATACTCTCTCTTGGAGTCACTAGCATCTACTCGGCCAAGATATCTACTAGCAACGGAGAGCATGTAGGATCATAAATAACATAGACATGATAAATCAACAATCAACTTGATATAGTACTCAATATTCATCGGACCCAACAAACACAATATGTAGAATTACATAACGATGATCTTGATCATGATAGGCAACTCATGAAGCACATGGAGGAGAAGACAACTATCTAGCTACTGCTATGGACCCATAGTCCAAGGTAGACTACGCACGCATCACTCCGGAGGTAGGCATGATGATGAAGAAGGCCTCCGGTGGTGATTCCCCTCTCCGGCAGGGTGCCGGGAAGAGCTTCTGGACCCTCCTGATCTCGGGACGACGACGATGATGGCTTGCAGTATGTTTCGTGGAAAAGTGTTCGTCTCCTTAGGGTTTTTCCGTCGAAGGGAATTTATAGGCGGAAGGGCGATGTCAGAGGATGGACCAGGGGCCCACACCACCTGGTGGCGCGACCAGGGGGTGGCCTGCGCCACCCTATGGTGCGGCCGCCCTTTCTGGCTCCCCTCCGTCTCTCATTTGGACTCCGTCTTCGTGTCAGTTAAATACGAACTTCGGCTTTCGTTTCGTCCAATTCCGAGAATATTTCCTGTGTAACTTTTCTGAAAAACAAAAACAGCAGAATACAGGAACTGGCACTATGGCATCTCGTTAATAGGTTAGTTCCGGAAAATGCATAAAAATTCCACAAAGTGTAAACAAAACACAAAGAAATTGGTGTAAAACAAACATGGAGCATCAAAAATTATTGATACGTTTGTGACGTATCTGCCACCTCAAGGTCTTCATTTAGTGATGTGGCAAGCAATTTGCTAGTGCTCAAGAATAAGAATGCTAGACCGTGGGATCTTGTGGTAGTTGTTTGTCACGGCGTCTCTAACGGATATTAGAGTCCACCAAGGAACTTGAACTCCATGATACATCTCGCCTCTTCGATGCACTTTGGTTACTTGTATCCTTGCTTGTTTTTCGTAGTGATTATCTATAGCCACTACCGCACACAGTTAAGGTGCCGATGGCCGGCGGCCGTCGGCACAACCAAAAAAGCTGTTGGCATAGGCTATGCCGATGGTGGCCGTCACCCGTCGGCACCTAGCTGTCGGCCTAGGCAGGGTCGGTATAGCAAAAAAAAAAGTTGGCATAGACATGCCGCCGGCACCGACGGCTAGGCCGTCGGCATAGGTAAGTACATTTTTCACTTTATTTTTCTTTTTTTTTCAAAAAATTTGTATTGTTTGACCAGAATCACACTATGACATCTTTATCTCTAAGCACACTTAATTTTAGCTTAAATCTCTTACTCCTAGTGACTTCTCGGTCGGTCACCCATCCTCAGACTACTCCAGCTCTAGCACACTTAACTTGTTTGTTCCTTCCTACTGAACTTCCGAAAAAGAAGTTATACCTTATTAATAATAGTATCATATCAATCCTATTAACCCTTGGACATGATGTCACACGCCTTTATGTTTTCAATTCCAAAAAATTATTTAAGTAAACAAAAATGAATAAATAATAATAACCGTGAATTCAAATAACAGTAAAAATAAATTTTATTTTATTTCCTTTTTCCATTTAATATCTAATAATCCATATTTACAAATCCGTAAATCAGAATTCGATAAATGTCCCACAAAAAGTGCCTTTTCCATTTTCGGAGTGTCGAAACCGGGTTTTTTTTTGTGAAACGGCTACCAAAACGCGAAATCAAAAGCTGGGCACAACTCCCCACATAAATAATAGACCACCTAAAATACACATATCAGTTGTCATTTTATTGCAGAAACCTTCGGAGGTATATTTTTAATTTTACACAAGGTCGTGCCGATTTCGCTGGAACCGGAGTGGGTTTGCACTTTAGCGGCAATAAGACAAGCTCCTGATTTTTTGCAAAAATCATTTTCTGGATCCAAAACACGCCATTTCTTCACTAAACTTTGACTGTTAAGGCGGGACTCTGCACCGCCTGACTGCGAGCGGGAGTTTTCGTGCGTTGTTATTTCACGCGGGTCTAGAATCAGGCGTAACTAATTTAAAAAAATTTGAAAAATACGGGACCTTCGTGTGACGTCATTTTATGTCACCTAGATGGGGGGAAATTCAACACTTGAGAAAATCATTTTACCAGAAAGTCTCTTCACAGAAATGACCTACCACGTTCGAGGTTGCATGACTTTTAGGTCAAATGAGCTAGGTTCTGCCTTGATCATGGCATAGTTTGTCTAAATGATGCCATATTGGACACACGCGTGGCCCTTGGTATGGCGAGGAACGCCACGGAGGCCGATTTTTGTTTCGTCCCACGATAAGTGCATTTTCCATTTTCGGAGTGCCAAAACCGGGTTTCTTTGTGAAGCGACTACCGAAACGCAAAATTGAAAGCTGGTCACAACACCCCACATAAATAACAGATCACCTAGGATACACATATCAGCTCTCATTTCGTTGCAGAAATCTTTGGAGGTATATTTTAAATTTTACGCAAGCTCCTGCCGATTTCGTTGGAACCGGGGTGAGTTTGCACTTTAGCGGCAATAAAACAAGCTCTTGATTTTTTCAAAAATCATTTTTGGATCTGGTACACACCATTTTATTCACTAAACTTTGACCATTAAGGAGGGACTCCACACCGCCTGGCCGTGAGCGGGAGTTTTCATGCACCGTCATTTCACGCGGGTTCCGAATCGGGCGTAACTAATTAAAAAACAAAAAAAATGCGAGATATTTGGGTGGCATCATTTTATGCCACCTAGATGGAAACCTTGAGAAAAGCAGTTTACCAGAAAGTCTCTTCACATAAATGACCTACCACGTTTGAAGTTGCATGACTTTTAGGTCAAATGGGCTAGGTTCGGCCCTGATCATGGCATAGTTTGTCGGAACAAGGCCATATCGAACACTTGCGTGGTCCTTGGGATGGCGAGGAACGCCACAGAAGCCGATTTTTGTTTTGTCCTACGAAAAGTGCTTTTTCCATTTTCGAAGTGCCAAAATCTGGTTTTTTGTGAAGCGGCTATCGAAACGCGAAATCAAAAGCTGGGCGCAACACCCCAAATAAATAATAGATCACCTAGGATACACATATCAGCTCTTGTTTCATTGTGGAAACCTTTAGAGGTATATTTTGGATTTTGTGTAAGCTCCTATCGATTTCGCTGGAACCAGGGTAAGTTTGCACTTTAGCGGTAATAAGACAAGCACCTTATTTTTTGCAATAATCATTTTTGGATCCGCAAGACGTTATTTCTTTACTAAACTTTGACCGTTAAGTCGCGACTTTGCACCACGTGGCCGCGAGCGACCATTCCTCGTGCGTCGTTATTTCACCAACTTTCAATATGTGAACACACCCCATCACCCTACAGGAAAAAAAACTATGCCGACGGCCTAGCCATCGGCATAGGCTGTGCCGACGGCCTAGCTGTTGGCATAGGCTGTGCCGATGGCCGTTCTCTATCTATGCCGATGGCTAGACTTGTGCCGACGCCGGCCGTCGGCACAACTCTGCCTATGTCAACAACAATCATGTGCTGACGGCGATCTTGCTAGCCTGCCTCATCCTCATGCTATGCCGATAGCCCCGACAAATTACTGTCGGAGTTGCTGACCGTCGGCCCCTTGTTTCTTTCCCTTAGTGAGCTTGCTTACCTATGTACATTGTATCCATAGTTATCTCTTTGTGATATAGGCTTGTGTCATGTGTAGTTGCATTTGAACTAGAACTACGGCAATAATTATGTAACAGGCGGAGTGCCTGCTTTTTTGTAAGTATTTTTAGTACCCTACTATTTGCTGGAGCGTTACTTGGTAACCCAATGAGCTAAAAATAATTAACCACCCTAAAACAAAACATCATTCCATTTTGAAATTCGGTGCATGGATAGATTGCATTCTCAAAAGTTTCGCCCTGGAATCGCAGCTACGCATGTAAATGTGAGCATGAGAGCCTGAGAACACAGATGCGTGTGTGGTGTGTGCACTATCTCTTTCCCTACCAACCTGAAAAGGTCCAAAGGGGTAACACGAACATCTTAGTTGCACCCCAAGTGTTACTAAGCTGTCGGATAAGGACGTGCACTTTGCGAAACGTATGCATGCACACGCAATACAATGTCGGGCTGTCGGGATATATACACGTAGATCATAGACGGCTAGAGTTTCTCTCCGAGAGAAACGTATATACAGCACACTGATTATCCAGACGCGTGCATGCAGGATGACTGAAAATCCTGCAAATCTCCTACTCCGAGACCGGTTCTCTTCTCTCTCGAGAGAAAGAAATCTTGGACCTTTGCAGCGGAGCACGACATGGTATGGATCCCCAAGATTGGATTTGGACTAGGCTCTGACTTCAGAGAGAAACCTAACCAAATTTGCTCGCGACGCCCTGACTAATTAATCAGGCGACCCCATCGTCCGCTGCGGCGTCTCTCTCACGAGCGTCAACCCCTTGATCTCCTTTAAACAAGAACACAATTATCTTCGTCTCTCTCTCGCCCCCCTGGCTCGCGCCGCTTGCGCCTGTCGCCTAGCAGGAGGTGAATATTCCTAGGCTGCTTTGGGGCATCAGGGAAAAGAAAGAGAGGGGGGCTGGGGCTCTCATCCATCATGGAAGAAAAGCAGAAGCTAGCTACCGTGCAAGCAAGCAAAGCAAAGCAAAGCAAAGACAAGGTCGGCATCAGGGTCCTGACTGAATGGACCTGATCCTCGTTGTACTTGGTCATGAATCCACCTATTTCATTGCCAAAACCTGGGCGTGGACTCTACGTACTACGAAAACCAGCGCCTCTTTTCCAGTTCTGTATGTGCGCTCCAAACACTTTCTAGCCTCTAGCGCTTGTTCGCTTCTCTACCAGCGGCATATCTGTGTGTGGGCGTGTGTATATATCGTTGTGTTGTGTGATGTGCTAACCGTCGGCCTGACCTAACACATGCAATGGAGCTATAGCTAGCTAGGCTTGAAGGGGAAGGTCAACCATTCTGCTCGAACATCATCAAACATCAATGCTGGGCTAGCTGAAGTGAACCTCCTTTCTTCATCTCCGGTAAGGAAGTATCCCCACACGTCCTGCAGTTACAATGACGGCTCGTTTCGGGGACAGCCGTATCAAAAAGGTTTGGGAAGCGATACCTGAACAGGCCGCTCGGTGCTTTCTTATATAGGAGATCGAACATACAATTACATCGATGGACAAGGTCGGTTACCGACCGTGTAGGACTAGGAGACCTAAACGTCTACGTTTACAATACATCGTCTAACACTCCCCCTCAATCATAACTTATCTAAGTTAAGATTGCGACGAAATACTTTTAGTTGTCTAGTAGACAGTGACTTGGTAAATCCATCAGCCACTTGATCTCCTGAAGATATAAACCTGATGTCCAACAATTTCTGAGCAACTCTTTCACGGACAAAATGATAATCCACTTCAATATGTTTGGTCCTGGCATGAAATACCGGATTAGCAGAAAGATATGTTGTGCCAATATTATCACACCATAATACTGCCACTTTAGACTGCGACACTCCCAACTCAGCTAGCAGAGTTTGAACCCACATAACTTTAGCTGTAGCATTCGCCAAAGATTTATACTCAGCCTCTGTACTAGACCTGGACACCGTGGCTTGCTTTCTTGCACTCCATGACACAAGATTTGATCCTACATATACAGCAAAACCACCTGTGGATCTTCTATCATCTGGGCATCCTGCCCAGTTAGCATAAAAAAACGCACTAACAATGGTAGAAGAAGATTTACTCAACCGAAGCCCAAGTGAGATAGTACCACGCAAATATCTCAAGATGTGTTTTACAGCTGTCCAGTGTACTGTCGTAGGCGCATGCAAAAACTGACATACTTTATTGACTGAGAATGCAATATCGGGTCTAGTCAAAGTAATATACTGTACAGCACCAACGATGCTTCTGTAGTTGGTAGAATTATCACTACCCAACACTTCTCCATCAGTTAAGGACAACTTTTCCGAGACAGACAATGATGTATCAACAGTCTTACAGATTTGCATATTAACACGACGAAGCAAATCATTGGCATACCTTTCTTGAGACAGAATAATCCCATCACGCACCTTCTTAACCTCAATACCAAGGAAGTAGTGCAGATCTCCTAGATCTTTCAAGGCAAAATCAAGTCCAAGATCATGAAGTAGAGCATGTACGGCTTTTTGTGATGAACTTGCAACAATAATATCATCAACATATATGAGCATAAATATGATTACTCCCCCTTTGTTGTAGAAGAACAGAGAGGTATCAGCCTTAGATGCACAGAAACCAATAGACTGAAGTTTAGAGCTAAGACGAAAATACCAAGCACGAGGAGCCTGCTTCAGACCATAAAGAGCCTTTTGAAGCTTGCACACATAACCCAGACGAGTCTCATACCCAGGAGGTTGTCTCATATAGACCTCTTCTTCCAGAACACCATGTAAAAACGCGTTCTTCACGTCTAGCTGTCGAAGGTTCCAACCACGTGAAACAGCAAGCGACAGAACCACATGAATAGTAACAGATTTGACAACAGGACTAAAAGTTTCTTCATAGTCAATGCCATACTATTGTTTGAAACCTTTAGCAACCAAACGCGCTTTGTAGCGATCAATAGTACCATCAGCCTTTCTCTTGACTTTATAGACCCACTTGCAATCAATCACATTTTGCCCACGAGTAGATGGAACAAGGTGCCAAGTTTGATTTGTAATAAGAGCCTGATACTCCTCATCCATAGCTGCCTTCCAACGATAATCAGAAAAAGCTTCAGCAGTAGTAGAAGGTTCACCAGTAGAGCAAAAATTTGCATACCGGATGGTGCCATCAGTGAACTTTTTCGGTTTAGAAACGCCACTCTGCAGGCGTGTACGCGGGCGTTCAGGCTGTAAGAGAGGAGCAGGTACAGGAGCCATAGCCGCATCAGATCCTGGCATTAATCCCGAAAAAGATGGTGCCGTTGATCCCGAGGCAGGGGAATCAGACAGCGGTGCATCCGATCCTGTGACCCGGACTGGGACAGTGGAGGTGCGCGTAGAGGATCCTGTCGCAGTGTTGGGCGTGGCCGACACCCCTGCAGCTCGTACAACGCCTTGGGGGTCCTCCAGGAGGGGACGTCGAGTCCCGTTGTGCCCGGGCGGGACCAGCGGGCGCATGCGCATGCAGCAAGTCGCTGTCAGCGAGCGGCCCTGAGGTAGATGATCCCGAGGCATGCGATCCCAAGGCACCAGCACCTGATCTGTCAAGATAATCAACACCGAAACTCCCGCCATGAGCTAAAAAATTCCCAGATTCATCATCTGATGTGTAAACATGATCAGCATCCTGTAAAAAGGACTCAGCAGTAGGATTAGCAGCATTAGCTGAATTAACATCAATTGGTTCTCGTAATTCATGCCCCTCATGATGATGCAAATTAATAGGATGCAATGACAAAGGAAGCAACTCGATTTCGGCACGTAGCCGGGCACCGGCGTTAGAATGCAACGCGGCAAACGGAAAAACCATCTCATCAAACACGATGTCACGAGAAATATACAGACGACCCGTGGAAATATCAAGACACTTGTACCCTTTATGAAGATTGCTGTATCCAATGAATGCACATTGCTTAGAGCGGAAATCTAACTTGTGCTTAATATAGGGTCGAAGATTTGGCCAACACGCGCAACCAAACGTGCGCAGAAGAGAATAATCACTTGAATTACCAAAGAGACGTTCCATGGGAGTTTGAGATTGAATGACCTTGCTAGGGAGACGATTGATTAAATAGACAGCGGTGAGAAAGGCTTCATCCCAATACTTAAGAGGCATAGACGCATGTGCAAGGAGAGATAAACTAACCTCGACAATATGTCTATGCTTGCGCTCAACAGGACCATTCTGCTGGTGCGCATGAGGACATGAGACAAGATGAGAGATACCCACACGCTGGAAAAAGGAGTTAAGTTTTTGATACTTGCCTCCCCAGTCAGTTTGAATTGCAAGAATTTTCTTATCAAAGAGTCGCTCAACATGATTCTGAAAATCATGAAATTTCTGAAAGACATCAGATTTCTTTTTCAAAAGATAGATCCAAGTGAACTTGCTATAATCATCAATAAAGCTCACATAATATTTTAAACGACCAAAAGATTCTGAGGCTGGACCCCACACATCAGAAAACACAAGTTCAAGGGGAGAAGTAGACACACTAGTAGACTTTGGATAGTGTAGTTGATGACTCTTGGCCATCTGACATGCATCACAAACTGACTCTTTGTTGGACTCACTAAACGGGATACTATTATCACGAAGCACTTGATGAACCACCACGGAAGACGGATGACCTAGACGCCTGTGCCACAAGGATGAGGATGACTTGGCCGCACCATGAACATGTCGGCCAGGAGAAGGTGTAGACGATGAAGGTAGAGGATAAAGTCCATCCACACATCTACCTTGAAGAAGAACCTCCTTCGTGTCCTGATCCTTAACAAAGAAAGAATTAGGCCAATACTCAACAAAGGCATGATTATCATGGGCTAGGCGACTAGTAGAAAGAAGACTTTTTTTAGCTTGAGGAACATGAAGAATATTTTTAAGATGCAAATCATGAGTCGGGGTATGAATTACAGAATTACCAATGTGATGTATATCCATACCTGAGCCACTAGCAGTGTGGATCTGTTTGTTGCCATTGTAGCGATCCCTCACATGAAGCTTCTCCAATTCTCCAGTGATATGATCTGTAGCTCCAGAGTCGGTGTACCAATTTGTGTCTACTCCATAAGACCCATAGGCGGCACTGACAAATTTTTCCGGACCCCTATAATTTTTCTGATGATGCTTCCAACAGTTTACTGCAGTATGACCCACCTTGCCACAGATTTGACAAGTTTCACTAGTGCGAGGCCCATAATTAGGGCGACTTCCTTGGGGGTTTCGACCGCCATTGCCACGCCTCCCCCCCCCCCCATATCCACCACGGCCACCATTGCGTTGATCATAGTTGCGGTCATAGCCACCAAAACCATAGCTGTTACGCTGCTCATAATCGTACCGACGATCACAGTACTGATCCTGATGATCTCCACGTCCACGACCACCTCCACGGCCGCCACGAGTTGCAGTGTTAACGGACGACGAACCATCAATTAATTTCCTGGACTCCATTCGAGCCTCATAAGACATGAACTGAGAATAGACATCACTAAGACTCACGTTCTTTTCCGCTTTTATCAAAGCAGTGATAGCAGCAACAAAACCATCATATTCTTCATCAAGGCCTGACAGGATGTGGGAAATCACATCCAAATTATCCAGTGGCTTGCCGGCTGCAGCCATCTCATCAGAAAGACCCTTGATTTCATCAAGATATACTTGACCTGTCTTATTCTCCTTACGACATTGGTTGAGCCTGGTGCGGAGCTGCACCACTCGTGCCTGAGATTGTGAAGCAAACATCTCTGTCACAGCCTTCCATACAGCTGCAGAAGTGCGGAGTCCCACCATCTGTGTGAGAACCTCCCTGCTCATGTTCCGAACCAGGAACCCTAGAACAGACTGATCTTGCGCAACCCATCTTCCATAGTCAGGGTTTGGAATTGTAGTCTCCACGCCATCTTTTTTGACCTTGACCGTCATCTCCTTCTCCGGTGCTTCGATGGAACCATCAAGATAGCCATACAATTGCACACCATAGATCTCAGGTAGGACTTGAGTCTGCCACAACAGATAATTCTCCCGGGTGAGCTTTTCTGAGATGGTGATGTTGAGGGAGAAACTACCAGAGTAAGAAGATGATCCAGCCCCTGAGTTCGACATAGTTCCGATCTGTTGCCCGATCGAGAGTCACCCGATCGTGTCGTGGTAGGGAAATAGCGACCTTTGCTGTCGCGGCAGAACGAGAGCACCGATACCGAGCAGCGATACCGAGAATCAATCAGGGGCGACGGGAATTGAAGAAGAACGATGGGAATTTTTCAGAGCGATCTAGTAATTCGATCGTAGGCTAGACGTAGGGAAGAATCCAGCTCTGATACCATATCAAAAAGGTTTGGGAAGCGATACCTGAACAGGCCGCTCGGTGCTTTCTTATATAGGAGATCGAACATACAATTACATCGATGGACAAGGTCGGTTACCGACCGTGTAGGACTAGGAGACCTAAACGTCTACGTTTACAATACATCGTCTAACAAGCCGAGCTGACAACAAAATTCCTCACATTCCTTGGACAGATCTTCTTGTCCTAGTCTCTCCTAGACTGCTTTTCACCCACAGATCATGAAGCTACCGTTCAGACAAAGGCATGGAGCGTACTATGTACTAATTAACGAGCAAATTCCAAAGCTGCTTTAAGCACGGCCAAATCCTGAATAATTTTCCAAAGATCAGCAGGCAATGCGCAGAGGTCATCACCTTGATTGGCCAAACAATGCGAGCGCCTCGACGTCCACGTACGTGGAGGTCGTACGTACCGGGACTCGCTCGCCTTCTGTACATCAACAACCGGTGGGCGTATCTACGACTGCCGACTGCCAATTCACACGGCAGGACCGACGATCATGCTCGCTTTTGCAATATATCCCTTTTCAAACCGTCATGCGTTCCTCATGCAGTCCAGGCGATGGAAAGCCTACGGCTAGCTTTCCGAGCAGGACAGTGCGGAAAGGCGCCATGGCTGTCACAGCAGGGGACCCTGTAAAACAACTGAACGGAACGAAACGGGTCACACGACATCTGCTAGTGCTGCTACATGGCCGATGAGAGAGTATGAGACCGAGTCCTCGTTGGGCTGTCAATTCCGATCTGCGCATCATGTCGATCGCCGGCGGCGACGGAACGACGGTTAGTCCCGGTTTAAAGCATGCGATCATGGCATGGACTGACCGGAGAAGGTTCGACCGCCGCCCACATTGCTGAAACTGGGGATAAGAGAGAGGTGGCGTTCCAAGGAAGGTTACCCGTCGATTCTATGTCCGGCCACTGTCTAGCTTTGGCTGTCAATCTTTCATGTCAACTTTTTCAGTCACAAGCGGATAAAACTGACGGATGGGGGAGTGAGATCGGCCCGATCGATCACTACCAAAATTAGCTAGCTCGGCAGCCAAAATGGATTGGGGGTCAGTCGCAACCTACCTATGAACCGGAAGAAAATCTCAATTTGCGACACAAGAAAGGGTGCCACATCTATCACCTATATATGGATGGATGGCTAGCTTTTCGGTGGTAGTATTGCCTAGAGACATTCCTGTATGTGTAGCTCACTCGTCAATTTGTCAGCAGCCGTACCTCTCTTTTGGGTTTTTAATTAACAACGGCCGACTTTTGAATTCTTATACTAGTTCCAAGTCAATCAAACCGTACCTTTTGTCATGACAAAACTATCACAAGTCTAAAGGCCGGATCGGAGAGTATAGATTAATTAGTAACCACAGCAAGCTAGTCTAAGAAGATGGTGCTTTCACGCTACGGTCATCAGCTTTGATTAGTAGTCTGATTAAGCATGATACATGAGTGGAATTTGATGTGAGCTAATAGTCTCACTTGGCTCACAAGCCAGACTGCTGCTTATTATCCTTTGAAAGAAAGATGGAGACTACATATAGAGCCTCTTGTCTTCCGCTGTCTCGATTATAATCTTTCCAGTCGACAAGTTGGAAACGTTGATGGCTATGTTCTTGCCAATTATATAGGCCTTTCCTTGCCTGCCTTCATGATAGGCATTTTCCTGTGCACGTTGACCTAGCTTTGAGAGCCTGTCAAGTCGCCTTCGTGAGTTGGGGAAATTGACGTCTTTTGTTAGGGCTAGAGTTTG
Organism: Dactylis glomerata; assembly: GCA_007115705.1. Classification (NCBI taxonomy): domain Eukaryota; kingdom Viridiplantae; phylum Streptophyta; class Magnoliopsida; order Poales; family Poaceae; genus Dactylis; species Dactylis glomerata. The sequence continues at coordinate 854,500 of QXEO01000911.1, read as the reverse complement.
TCCGAAGCAAGCAACCAAATCGGTCCTTGTCTTGGACAGCTCTCTGCCGGGAGCTTGTCACTAAAGTACACGTAATTCCTCTTTTAGTGCATTAGCATGTGGTTGCTACACTCTTAAGAGGAAAAACTAGCTTTGTACGATTCATCCCAAATAAAGATCTCCTTGTTCAGCATTGTGAACCTGGTGATAGCTGGAACAGTGGGATCACAGAAATGGAAAACACAGAAGGAACTGCATTAGAAGGCCACTGTCTACTATTCACATGGTAGTCCATGTAAAAGGCCCTGTTTGCTAGTTCAAACTATTCTGCTCATGTACATCTACTAAAAAAACGCATGGTACGGGTGATATGGAGATGATGGCTAGTGGCTTTTAGCCGGGCCATCGCTGGTGACTTCCATTTTCCTGGTCTGAGCATTGAACATGCAAGCAACATCGGTGGCCGTGCTACAATCCTCTGGGCTCCGATCTGAAACAGACCGTATGTACCTCGGCATCCTCACTGAGATCCCACGCGATGGATGGACAATACCGATGGCCGCGTGATGGACAGGGGATAATGTAAGGTCTGCCAACAAAAACAAATGTTGGATGAACCATGTTAGTTAGCTCTACATACCATGTGGCATGTGCCCAATAAATTTACATTCTCCCTCCAGGAAAAAAAAATGGACTCTCAAAAAGTAAGAGGGGAAAATGTCGGTAAGCACAATAGTTTCCAAACCCAGATGTTCATAAGAGGGGGTTCACATTTACCTGCACCTCGGATCTCCCAAACTTGTTCAGCAGTGAACCACAACTCCGGCTGCTCATCTGTTTTATAATAAACAGGTTTTTTCGGCACTATCCTTTCTCCCGAATAAAACTCCTTCATCTGTACACCGAAGTTACAACATCACAGGACATACACACTTAAGGCTTAGTAACAGAAAAACACAGAATTCTGAATGTGGATACGATTTACGTTAAAATTAAAACAAATAAACCAACATAATTTGTCCCTTCAGCAATATATTTATTAGATAATCGCCCCAAGTGTCAACCTCTGGTAGGTGTACTTATCATCATGTATGTAGCTATATAATCATTCCAGTATATCTAATTTTCTCTACTGATCGTATATTAGCCAACTTCATTCTTTTAGTGTCAAAGCAAAAATAATTGCATTCAAGCGTGTAAGCAGCTGCTGACACATGTTCTTGAAGATGCAAGGGTACTAGAGACAAGTGTGACACGATTAAATACAAATAATAGTTCAAACTTACCTCTTTATAGAAATCATCTGAGAAACCAGACATAACACGGCAAACACTCTGAAATTCTTCAGATTCAGGGTTGTAGCATGCCATCAGAAAAGGGCTGTACCTGTAAAAACAAACTGAAGCACAGCTTGGGGAGGGAGGGGGGTAGACTCGATGCACAGGGAAACAGGAGACCTACCATCCAGCTTTCCGTCCATTTCCATACCATGCACCGATTGGTACCAAGTCAAGGCTATCACCTAGGCCTTCCACATAGTCCCGCTTCACCTGCAAGCGTCATGCACGATGATTTAGAAAAATATGAAACATTAAGGTAAACACTTCTTCAGTACACATCATCAGTTCACACCTTTAACCACGAATCACAGCGCTTGGAAGCAGAGTATCCAGCATCAATATCGAGAGTCTTCAACATTATACCCTCACAAGAAGACTGGCATGCTTTTTCAAAAAAGCTGCTCATTCTGTGTAAAGTGGTAGAATTATCTATAGATGCTTCATCTTCTTCAACCTACATTGTAGGCATTGATTCACTAGAGTTACAAGCATGCACACATGGAAAGAAAGACGGAAGTAGTTTCAATGCCTACAATCAAAATACTAGTGAATCATCTTATTTGATATGTTAAATCATCTTATTTTAATAGAATTATCCTACGTTACACTAGCTCACACTGGTGGAGGAGTTGATGTACAATTCCACCACCTGGCTTAAATTCTCATGGACGCTAATTTTTCATATTTCCTTCAGAACTGAAAACTTTGTATCCTAAATCTTATTGTGTCTTTGTTGCCCATTGCAAAGTAGACTAGCAAGAGTTGCTGAAATACTGCATTGCGGGATGCAAAAATAGATTTGACTGAGAGTAGTGTAAAACGAAGGAAACAAACAAAGAAAGAAAATAAGATGATTTAACATATCAAATACTACTATTAAAATCAAAAGATGCAGTATCTCTGTTGTCGTAGTGTGCGCAGGAAAGGAAGCATTCATGGTAACAGTAAGTTAGCTATATGAGCAGATACCGTCCGAGTTCCAAAGTTTTTTTGTTCATGCCATCAGTTGAAAAAGCAGTCAGTTTATTTCTCTAGCTGTTGTTCTGGGGTGAAGATGAACTGTAACAGTTGAAAGGGACATGCAGAAAGCAGATGGCTGGCATCAAGCTTATCACTATAGGTTGCAAGAGCAACCATGAGATTAACCTATTTGTGTCTGATGCTGCGACGACTCTATCAAGACTCGGGCTTTGGATGTATTTTCTATTAGTCCAGGCTTTGGGTGTGTTCTCGAATCCTTGTACTATTTGCCCCTTGAGTCCTCACAACCTAATAAAAGACAGACCCAGTGCATAGAAGCTCACACACAAGGTGGGGTCTGGGGAGGGATTATATGAACCTAGTCTTACCCCTGCAAAGTGCAATGCAGAGAGGCTGGTTCGAACCCAGGACCTCTTGGCACAAGTGGGGATGACTTCACCACTGCGCCAGGCCTGCCCTCTAGTCCTCACAACCGAATACATTTATAAAATGAATGTGTTTCATTTAAGGATGAAACTTACAATCAGCTGGTGAGCTAGCTCTAAGTATCCCGGCTTCTCCTGGAAAACGTCATGGATGTCTGCAAGGCAAAATGCAGGAAGAGTTTCAGGACATTCACTGAGGCATTACTCAACATCTGTTGTTCTGCTTATACAAGTTCTCCAGATGGTACTGTAACGTACAGTTTCTCCTTTGACGGAGTGAGTAATCCAATAGCCTGCAGATAAAACACAATTATATTCCTGCTATTTTGAATAAGACAATCAAGAGCAAATTTGTTGTGCCTTGGCTTTTCTATTCCAAATTATTGCTTGGACTTCTTTTTACCACTGTTGCAACTTGCATCACAAACAGAACCAGATATTAATATTGGATCAGACCAGACATAAAAAACCTGAGCCGGTTCAGTGACACGAGCCAACCTGTCAGCTGCCACACCCATGCAACTTCACTCAAGCTGGTTTTAACAGGACATTTTAACTAATCTTAAATCTCCAGAGTGCAAATTTACTTAACACTGTACCACGTAGCTAAAACAAATTGTAGCCTATAGCAAGCATTTCCATTAGCTAAACAAATTTCGTATAACACTATACCACGTAGCTAAAACAAATTGTAGCCTATAGCAAGCATTTCCATTAGGCAACCCATGCAATATGATCATATGAACCAGTAAGCTTTCTAAATCATCAATTGTATAAGAAATTAAGATCTTCTACATATCACTACATCGTTGATAATATAAAAGCATAAGACTGTGGTATAGAAGCGTGGAACAGGCAAACTGAAATCGCTGATAAAGTGATAACTAATCACTCTGCAAATAAAGGAATGTGCAATAGATCTGTGTAATATGTAGGACACTGCTAACAATCATAACAGCTTCTTTCCAGCTACAGGATAGGGGTGATCCGTCGACAAATAATACTTTCTTGTAAAAGAAGTTTTTTCAAGCATACCTCTGTCCATTGCAGAACATGATATCAAACACAAACACACAGATGTCAACCTGAAAAGTGGTCGAGATAGTATCAGCTTTAAGATGGAATAAGCTTGCTATGATTATTAATTTAGTAGATATGAAGAAGGAAATCCTACCCGCAAAAAAAAAGGAAATCCAAACAGTAAACGCAAAAGTACATTTTTTGTTCAAATCATAAAACAGGCACTCTCACGATCTCATTGACTATATGTGTTTTGCTTGTAACACGTGTACATAGGGAAAACTGAAATAGAAATACAGAATATAATATGGAAAATGCAATACATATTAGTGCTCAGAAAAAAAACATACATATTAATAAAACTCTGGAAATATCTATGGCAGAAGTGCAACAATCTGCTACCTAACTATTTGATTGTGGTGATAAATAGTGGTATAAGCAAATGAACAGGCAAGGGTAGTAGCTTGAGTTTATAGTTTAAGTACTTGTGTTATTTGTCTCCATAATTTCTCAAAACAATCATAGATGTGCATCAATCATGTTAGAATACCTGCAAAAGCATGACTAAATGTGGGCTGTACAGAAAAGATAAGTGATTGTAATTGCATTAATAAAAAACTAAGTTGAATCTAGGCAGGGCCAATTTGATCATATTTATGAATAATTGTTCTGCAGGTGCACATGTTCTAACATGATGCACATATATGAATTTGTTGACCAAAACTCAAGCACGCAGCCTTCCATGTACAAAATGTCAAAATCCAGCCTCAATAAATGATCACTCGACAAAACTTGAGAGAGCCGACAAGGAGCCTAGGCTCATTCTATTAAAGTTCTGGATCATAAGAATTAATTAGAATTTTCTTCGTGCTGCCTCTTCGCAGAGTTATAGAGATTATAGGCATTAATCAAGTAAAGGTGCTATCAAAAACAAAATGTTGATGAGTCCAAAGCAGTAATTAAACTTAGTGTCGCAGAATATCATAGCACCTTTATGTTTTGAATTGCAACTGAGGAGTTCTTACTCCCTCGTTCTCTTGAAGACAATTCTTGGAATGACATCAGCTTGTTTCCTTTATTCCTATCTATTCCCACAACCTTTATTTGAATATACAGGAGTAACAGAAACAATTAAAAGGTAAAGAAATAGTCTACTTTAAAAATAAAAACATAAGAGTTCTTCCTCATGAATCAAACTTACTTCAGTATCCAGTATGAAGCTGGTCACCTCAGAGTTGCACAGCTCTTTGATCATGTTCACCAAATCGGGAAACCGAGAAGTCGAATCTTTCATTTGCCTTGAGAATATTTGCACAGATCCATCAGTTGATCTGTGAATCTGGGCACGCTGACCATCGTACCTGGAAGTAAAGCTCTAAAATAAGCTACGCATGCCATGTCTAAGGGCTTATCATAACATAGTTTTCTACTTTTCTCTAGGAACTAGAAAAGCAAGCCATATCTAAGCAATGCTAACTAGCTTTTCTTAGACTAGGAAAGCAGTCACAGGATCTTCACTGTGTGGTTAAGCTTGTAACTTCTAATGGCAATTGCAAACCCAGATTTTTTATTCAGATAACTGATCCTATGAACTATGCAAACTCACCAACCTTCAAAACAATACAGAGTATTCCTCCCTAAGTGCTTTGTCAGGCTCCACAATATACATGACCCTTCAAACAAAGCCCATGTTTATGCTTGAAGATGGTGGTAGTCAAGAATTTTTGAAGTTCAGTTAACAAGCCTGAACCGACAGTGTAACTAGATACGATGTGTTATACTTAGCAATTCACAAACAAATTAATGTACAGCAAGAACAACCATATAACCATGAAAGTAGATTTGCTAAGGATCTCTTAGAGAGCAACAAACTCACTTGTACTCGCAAGTAAATGCTTTACCATGAAACAACTTCAGTGCTTGAGTGACCCCATTAGTAATTCTGAAAAAATAGAAGAACGCAACCATCAATACAACAGAAAATAAGTCAGTGAAAAAAAATTGTACTGAAACAGCATCACACATGCACATACCTTGCAAGCATAGGTGGTATAGGTGTGCCAGGTACCATTGCTAAGGACAATGCTGCAAATGTAGTGCCTGCTCGCAGAAGAGAGGGAACGAGCAAATCCTGACAAATAAAGTCAGCAAGTTCCTTCAGAAAAATGTCAGTGAAAGGTAACCTTCTCTCTCTTGAAGCAAGAACCATCCTGTTTTAGTTTGATTTGAGTGTATATACATTATTTTCCAAAGGAAGATTATAAATCTTAAATCTTTTGTAACTTCCTTTTGAAGTTTCTAGCCACAACTTACATCATTTTCTGCAAGCACAACACTGGCTAATGGAGATTCATGAGAAGGCAAGGTCGTTGTACTTCAATTATCTATTGCATTAGGATATGCTATTATGAAACTCCCAAGAGCTCTTTTACAAAGGGTTTAAGTTTTCAGAATTGTACGTTAGATATTCATCACATTTAACGAAAACAACCAACAGCTAGGAAATCATGTACATATATCAAATTAAATAAGTTCATTAATCATTACTCACCATACTAGGGATGACATTGTATGCCTCTGCAACTTCCGTTGAAAGGCTCTGCTCAAAGTGGAAGAAAGATAGCATCCTTGGTTCAGAAAAATGTGTAAAATGTCAAATCATCATATGGTGAAGATGCGTGAGTGGAAAGTAGAGTATCCATGTTTTCTCCCGAGGTATAGAAATTCTCATAAGAAAAAGAAACATTAGACTTGCTGGACCCCAGCTATGACTATTAGGTTCCCTCCATTTTCACCAATATATTTTATAGTTAGAGACATAAAAGGATCAGACTTCCGCAGCTCTGTGGTCAACAAGAGAATGGAGGTGCCATGTTCACTCTTTGTGGTAAGAATTCAGATTCTAGGACAACATAAATAAAACTACAAAATGGGATATTGCAGGTGACTTTGGAGACAGGCAGGGCCATAACTAAGAAACTATGGGCCTTGTGCTAATTAATACAGTATAAAATTTGGTGTGCCTGCGTATTTTTCATAACTATGGGCTTTGACCCACAAACTTTAGAGAAGATAACTGAACTTTCCCTTAAGATACTTAACATAGGAGTATATAAATCTTAATCTTTGAAGCTATATTCGCTCTTTTCAATACTAAGTAAGGGTGGTTCTATGTGTGTGTACCTAATATTAGCAAGCAACGAACACATCTAGCACCAAAATTCATTAAGACTAATAAGAGTGCCAGTATTTTGGGGCTCCTGTGCAGTGAAGCACCTTTGTCCAACTTTTGTTTTTGAGAATTTACCTTTGTCCAACTTATACGGTATATGAGCAATGCTCTTTTTTTAAACGGGGAAAGGCCCTGAAGGGCCTGGAAACTGCATTAATAAGGCGGTGTACACAGATTTACATTGAGGACCACAAGGAAAAACGAAAATACAAACAAGTCCTCTAACTTTGCAACCAGGACCTCAAAGAAATGGCTGGAAAAGCGATCGGGTCCTTTGTCTTCACCGCAGCAACCAGCCGACCTCCTGATCCGGGCACTGGCGACGCCACCGGGGACAAAGCCACTTGGGGCGAGGCTGGCGAAATCTCCAGCATCGAGACCGAAGAAGATCCTCCGTGACGGTACATAGGGCTGGAAGAAGGAGCACACGTACCTGCCGTACCCGAGCACGGAGTGGCTTCTTTTGCCAACGAGAACGACGGCGCAAAGCTACCGACGTTTGGGAACTCCGACAAAAAGTGCAGTTTCCGGAACCCGGAGCAGAACATGGGCTCCTCTTCCCTGCAGAGATCCAAGCCAAAGAAGATCTAGATCAAACCTTTCCCTCTCATCCTTCCCATCACCATGAAAGCGAGGAAGGAGAAAATTAGGCTCCAGATCTTGTCAGCCCAGTACCCCACCGAGCTTATTTAAGCAGCCCCCACCAGATCTACTCCTCTGTTCCCACCTCCACCATGGAAACGAAGCAGAGAAGCACACCAGCGGGCCTGAACCGTGGCTCAACAGCAGCCAGGAGCAGCTGCAACTAAATGGCGCGAAGCCAAGTCGGCATAGAGCCAAAGCAAACCCTAAGGTACTCTGTACAGTAGGGATCCGGCCTCCTCTCTCCTCCCTACCCCAGCCAGCAAGGCTGCCGGAGAGGAAGAAGAGAGGAGCCAGGGCCAGGGGCTCATGGGCGACTCTCAAGAGGTGAGGAGAGAGAAAACAGGAAAGGGAAATGAGAGCCCCATATGAGCAATGCTCAAACCCTCGAATAAATCTTTGGCAGAACAAAAGAACAGGCTTGACTTAGTTAAACTAACCTGCAATTGTGATTTTACGCCCTCCAAGGATACCACGGGATTTGTTGCACATTTCTCATGTAGCACAACAGCATGTGCAAGAGCAGGTAAAATTGTCTTCATCATAGCGCCAATGCGCAAGTTACGGACCTGTTGGTAAAACACACCCACACACATGAAAAAGGAGGAGAGTATAGACAAAAGGAAAATCCAAGATGCATTAGTTACTGCCATACTAATTCTGATAAGTTGGGAACATTTGAAGGATGGGCTACATACTTAGTTCACAAAGACTTGGAAGCATGAACAAAGATAATAAGAACAACAAAATGCATAATGAAACTGAGCTACAACTTTCGCTAAATATCATTTCTGAAAATGGAAATTAGAATTTAATAAATGTGGAAATGGATTGGAACTGTCCATCCATGTGCAGTACTCTAATTGAACAATTACCAAATTGACAAGGATGAATTAGAAGATACGTATAAGCACAAAAGACCAAAACCACAAAATCCAAGTATAATCTGCAGTGATTACATGCAATGCAGCCTCAGATAAAAATTTAGAGTTTTTCAAGCAAAAAGAAAGGATGTCTCACCAGTGTTCTAACAAGAAATTTCATTTCCATTTCTCTACAGGACCGAATAAGATGCAAGACAAGAATTTTTCTCCTTCCGTTACTCCCACCGCCTGTTATTGCACTAAAAATAAAAATAAACATGGATGAAATAAAACACATTATAAATAACAGAATTCTCTGTAGTTTTAATTGATATCATGCAAAGTATGACTAATATTAGTTTTAAATTATCTACTAGCAAACATGCCCGTGCGTTGCAACGGGATAGAAAAATTCGCGTATAGACATGTTTCTTGGGCACATTGCATGTCAACATTTTGTTGAAAAACGTCAGCACGATTCAAAGTTTGCCCTAAATTCGACCAAAGTTTGAGTTACTCTTACCATCAGGTTTTTCCTTAAAAGTATTGGAATAAAATAGTATTATCTCCGTTCTAAAATGTAAGATTTTTTTAAAAGCTAATGTGTGAATTTTAAGGAAAAAATGCACTACTTTTTATCTAGTCAGTGCACTGCTTACCAAGACAGGATGTGTTGTCTACACAAATTTGCTAGCTCGAGAACATGATACACAGGAACCACCCAAACGTTTACGTAGATTATGTTGCGCTGAATGATATGTTTTCTGATTAAGTATTGTGTTATGTATTAAGAGATTATAAAATTAACGAATATGGATAAGTACTTTTCTTGTGTTTTAATTTTAGAAATGGTAAAATGCTTCAGAAAATAATAAAACACCGTCAAAAAAAATATTGACACATACTCTCGTACACCTAAAATGCCCCACGCGCGTACAAACCCTTAAACATTTGTTTTAGGTGCAATTATCTCTTTTTGCCTACATGGATGGATTACATGTACTCGCGTGGTCTCGTGGTGCTCTGCAGTCCGCACACAGTGCAGAGGCAACCACTCTCGATCCCCTTTCTCTTTCTCCGCTTTGCGTCCAAAGCTTCGCCGCCGCCTACTCAAATTCGGCCGCCGCCGCGAATCGAACCAGGTGACCACACCCCCACAGAAGCGGCCTCCCACCTCGCTCTGCTGCTCTTCGGTCATCTCCATCCCCAGTTCTTCCATCTGCAATAGCTTGTCGCACTGGGTCCCGATTTGGGGCTTGGGCCGAGTTCGCTCTGCTGCGCGGGCGCTGGAGCACTGGGAGCATCTGATTGGGAACACAACCGTGGCCGAGCGTGGGCCTGTATTGTCTCCTAGTACGGGCGGAGGCAGGGGTGGCGGTGGGAAGGGGTGTGACGGAGAAGAGCGGCGCGGAGCTCGTGGATGGCATGCTCTCTCGCTGCTTTTGGTGGGGGCCATGGCCGCGTTGTTGCCATAGCTGCGGTAAACAGGAACCTCCAGATCTTTGGACGCAGCGGACGTTCAGTTCCACCGTCCGGAGGAGGGCGGGGACGAAAAGGGGTGATCGGAGACCAAACGTTATGTCCACTCGGCGGTGGCAGGGTACGTTATAACTCCAAACTACAGGGGTAAAATCGTCCAAACAATGTTGGACAAGCTCTTTTGCTTTTATTATTAAGTATAGATATAGATTTATCATGAAAGAAACAGTGAGATTATTGCAGAATATCTTAAGATTTAACGATTTGCTTATTACTAGCATAAGAAAAATAAAATATTAGAACAAAACTGAATAACATAATCTACAGTGATCTGTTAAATATCATCAGTTGCTAAGATACTAGATATGTATGGAACTTTGACAGGATGGCTCCGATGCTATATGGCATGCATGTCATGTTAATAATTAATACCGTAATTCCGATTGAACCTTAGCCATATATATATGGCAACTCTTAAGTAATTAAGATACTGGGCAATGTTTGGAAAGATACATAGAGTTCTATTAGAGAGGCAGGTCAGCAAGTGGACAGTTTTACTCCGTATCATTGATCCACAATACTGAAGAATATGCAAACTAGAGTCAAGAGCTTTGAGATACAGTAAGAGGCATGCGTATCCTAGTGGCTCGAAAATGTAGACATATATGGCCTAAAAATCAATAATGATTACCACTTTGGCATGTTTTTTTAACAACAATCTCAAGCAAACAATATTTCATCCATCATATAATCATCTTTGCAAAGTCATACTCTCTCCGACCCATACTACTTGTCGCTGATTTAGTACTACTTTGTACTAAACCAGCGACAAGTAATATGGGTTAGAGGGAGTACCACTAGGGCTAGGATGGCTGCAAGTCCCACCACAGTAGCTAGACCTAAACCACTCTAGCACTGCAACAGCCTATTCACTCAGTGATTAGGCAGCAGGGGCTGATTTATGATAGTTACTGGAAAGCTTATCAGCATTGGCTGAGCAGGTTTCAAACCTCATAGAAGCCTGAAGTTTTGGTTAAGCATAAAATCTTACTTTAACAAGTGAGACTCAACAGTCCAGTCACCAACTTGAATATTTACTTGACACACACTAGTCTACCCATTATGACTACTACTTGCACTTGGATGATGACGTGGCACCCAAGTCTGTAGTCAGCCAGGAAACAATAGTTCGTGTTACAAAAATAATTTTGGAAAATTTCTCAAGTATTATTATTTGTAGGTTGTAGAGCATGTAATATTGTGTAACAGAAAGGTGGACAATCATTATCATAAAATAGATATAAACAGGTAAGATGAAGAGCAAAAGAAGATACTTTTTGTAGGTAATACCTTAACTTTCGAAGTGTCGAATATACATCCTGAATTGAGAGTGGACGAGGAGGAGCAAGTAGTGTTTGATTTTGACGGCACTCTTGAGCAACATCACCTACAATTTGCACAATAGACACTAGTACGATTACATACAATAACCCACAAAATTTGTACTTATTGTATCCATAGAACATATGGTGTAACATAGATGACAAATAAATATAAGTTAATGTAACTCAACTGCTATTAAAAAAGAAATTACTCCCTCTAAAAATATAAGGCACATTTTGTTTGGTCAAGACAAGGCTTTGATCAAGAATTAATCTATTACTACCTCCGTTTCAAATTAGTAAACGTCTTATAATTTGGAACGACTAATAATATAGTAATTGTTGGTCAAAGCCTCGTCTTGAACGAACAAAATAGGCCTTACATTTCCGGACAGAGGGAGCAAATAGTAATAACTCGTGCATGAAGCTACACACTGATGTTAGACCATTTCACAAGCCAGCCAAATGCATTCATGCGTAGACACAGCCATGACAGATTACACCATGGGGTGGGCTATTTTCCTCCAAACTATGAAACAATAATGCTGCTACTTTTAGACTTACCAAGATCACCATAAGTTTTGCACATCTTGTGTATTTTAGATCTGCTAGTTCCCAATGACTCCTCCAGAGCAGAAACAACTAGACTGCCACCAATGTTTAGTTCCTAGCTTCATTAACAGACATGGAGTTATTGTACTGATATGCCGTGAGAAGGCGTAATGAAAGCATTCTAAAAAAAATATGAGGATGACATGACTAAAGTACAATGCTATAATAGGATATTGTGTATTAAACATTAAATGTGGGACTTGAAAGAAAGCATTCCACAAGAAAATGATTTGTCAATACTTCATAACTTAAGATTGGCAATCAATTTATCCTTATTGATATAGATTTTGTCCAGTATAATTTTTTGATCTGGTTTGAAACACAGTGTTCTCATGGGACATTTGTAGGAAACTACACATCTAATGTGTGGATATTCTTTAGATCCTGAGTGCATACTCCGGCGTTCCAACTGACATCTTTAAAGAAGCAACCAACAGTAAATCCGGGGATAGTGTGGAGTATGGTAATTTCTGTACTTACCATATTTTCATGGTCAGGAGAAATTTTATTAGTACATAGATAAACAGCAGGTAGCACATCATCAGGTGATAAGGCAAGCAAACTGCATTCAAAGGTAAGATATTAACTAGTATTCCAATGGTGAACATATCAATGGATTATACAACAGCAACATGTATAGGTAAACTATAAGTAAAAAGAAACATCAGAAACCTCCTGAACATGTTGCACAGCATGGCAGTAGTTTTGATCTTTCCTTTTTCTCTTTCAACCCGATCAAAAGTGCGAGCCAAATGCAAGTATGGTGCAGGCTGTCCTGCGGTCCAGCAAGCTGCAGAAGAGGACATACATGGAATGACTTGCTACAAGCAAGGTAATAAAAACTCTCAGCGGCTAGTAGCTAACCATGTTCAATGGGCAGATACTTTTCAACTGGCAATGATATATTGATCAAATCTTCTTGTGCTACAGAAGTTTGTACATACAAGTTTTGCATCTTTGGAGTAGCCAGAGAAGAGTTGTGGACCATGTTTGCGCTACTACATTTATCTATCGTTTCATTTTGTGTATTCTGCGGCACAATACTCTTGTTGTTGTCAGGTACATCATTGTCTGGGATTTTACTGTAAAATATATCAACTGCTACATTTATATCTCCTTTTGTCTTCTCAAGTAAAGAAACTGCAGATTCTCTGGACATGCTGCCACCAACAATCTGAAGAAGCTGGTTTACACCCTCTTGGTGTGATTTTACAATATCAATTAATTGGCTATTATTCTCCCCATTGTTTTGATGCGGATCCACTGTTACTTTATCGCATGTCTCACTTTTAGAAGCAGCTGCCGTTGCTTTACCAAAAAAGTTTGTGATAGTGGGCTGCTTGCGTCCACCAGATTCTGTTGAAGCATTTGATCTTCCTTTCTTTTTTGACTTGCTGACAGTGGTAGAACCTCTCTTCTTTTCCTTCTTAGGGAGATTGGAGTTCATTTTCACAGGAGATAACTTTACCAGATTGGTAGAATGCTTCATTTTAACAGGACTTAAGTTTACCAGCTCGGTAGAATGATCCATGGGCTTCTGTGAAAATGAAGGAACCTCCTGCTGACTACTTGCCTCAGCAGAAGATCCATGATCAGAAGTACGGCTGTCCCCCGACTTAAGCATTTCACTATTAGAAACATTTGCTTCTTCAAAGAAATCTCTTTCCCGCTCAAAGAAATCAGATGCTGCTTGAACAACATCACCACCTGAGCTCATCAACAGACCAAGGATCTGCTCCTGGCTGACCCATGAGGGTAGGCAATCTGACAGTTCTTTCTTCATTTCCTCTGTAATCTTAATCTTCGAGCTGCCTGGTAGCTCAGAAACATAATTGTGTTCTGGTAACGAAGCACACTCCTCACTTCCTTGTTCTCTCGAGCATTTAGCCAACACATCCTCATGGCTGCCAAATGTCGATCTTCGATGGAATGCCATCAGGAACTCATGTTTGTTTGCTGTCTCATCCACCAATCCAGCAAAATGTTTCTGCAGAGAAATTGCATCCTTACCGTCAAGCTTCCCGCCATCTACTCCCACAGTGGGAATGACCCGTTTTGGGTGCAAGAACTTGACGTAGTCCCGCAACTCATCATAGCTTGAGTGCTCGCTATAAGGTACAAGATGTATCTTGATTGAATCCTTCTCCCTAACTGCAAATCCTTCCTTCTTGGTCTCGTACATCCATCCGGTCGGTACAAATCCAACTGCCTTGGTGTACCCTCTCTCTGTCATGATCTCCTTCATTTTCACAAAATTTGGCCGAAAGAAGGGCCATGTCTCCCCAAGAATATTCCACCCGGTGACATGCACATCCGTCGCTGCAGCGTCTTCAGTAAAAACTCCATTCTCCCCACCAAACCCCAGTATCGTCAAGATCTCCATCTTCCTCTTATCCACATGGATCATGCACCCACAGCGCCGCGCAACCTCCACCAGAATCCTCTCCTTGCCCACAACATAGGTCGCAATCAAGCACAACACGCGCTCTCCATCCGCCTCACTCTCCTCCTTCACCTTCCTTATCCTATTCACGACATATTCCACCGACTCCTCTTGAGAAGGAAATGTAAATTTGGGGTTACAGTATGTGGTGTCCAGAAATACCGCATCGGCACCAACGAACTTCAGCAGGTTAGGGTTGGTCCTCATGGATTCCGTGTAGCGGAAGTCGCCGGTGTGCACGTACCTCTCCGTTTTTGGTCCAGGGGAGGCGAAGAGGAACTGGACGGCGCCGGGGCAGTGGTTGGCATCGACGGCCACGACGCCCCAGCCATCCACGGTGACGCGGACATCGGTGTCAAGGGAGACGATCAGCTCCGGGGGCACGGATAGCACGGAAGCGAGCAGGCGCGCGGTGGGGGCGGAGCAGAAGACGAGGCCGCGGCGCCAGGAGGGGCCCAGGCCGGCGTAGTGGTCGGCGTGGAAGTGGGAGAGGAAGTAGGCGACGGAGAAGTCGCCCGCGTGGCGGAAGGCGTCGACGAGGAAGCGGGAGTTGGGGATGAGGGCGGTGGGAGGCACGGAGGAGGGGACGGGCGGAATGGGGGCGGAGAGGGGATGGGTGTGGGCGTGGTCGGGCGAGAGCGACGCGAGCGAGGAGAGGAAGAGTGTGGAGGTGGTGACGGAGAGCGACTTGGAGGCGGGGGAGCAGAGGAGGGACGCCATTGGTTCGGGTTTAGGGTTTGAGCGCGGCGCCGGCGAGGATGCGCATGGTGCGGCGGCGGCGCGCAGACAGCAGGAGAAGGGAGGTTGACATGGAAATGCCTTGAATAAAATAACAAGAGTCCGTTATATGGGCCTTCGATCCAGACCGAAAACAACAACGTCGGCCCATCTTCTTCTCATCTCGCTCTCCCTTCTCTTTCACCTCAAGCCGGCGAGCTTGCGGCGGCCGGGTCTGCGGTCCTCGCCGCCAGCCGTCCCGTGCCTCTCGCTTCTCTCCCTGCCGAACCCCTCTTCTCCCGCACGACGCACTCCCAAACCCTTCTGCTCCCGCATCCATCGCGCCGCCGCCGCCAAACTCGCCCCTTCAGTCGCCCAGTTCGCCTCCCTCCAGCGCCCCCGCCGGCGCACATCTGCCTCTGCCGCCGCCCGCCGACGCCCGCCGACGCCCGAGACCCGCGGCCGCGAAGCTCCTCCGAGTGCTGGTCGGAGGAGCCAGAAGCGGGGCACGAAAATGGCATGGCGGATGCTGCGAAGAAAGGTGGGGCTTCTTTTCTGAATTTCGATGCATTTTCCTGTTCCTCTAGCGCAGAGCTAAACAAAACATGATTTTCAACAAATACAATTGAAGCCTTTGCTGCACGGGACTAACAGTTGGAGATTCTTCTCAGGATGTCCAAGCAGGCATCGTGAACTTGGCATTCCGCACAGATCGTGGCGGAACGAAACATTTCTCCAGCGGAAATTTGGGAAAGCTGACGCGTAAGTTCAGTTAACGGTATACCATGATTGCATAGGTTCATTTTAGCTTTTAATTTTCCCGACCATTGCTTTTGCCAAGTAAAGCCCTAGTCTCAAGTACAATGATTTTGGGGAATTTTGTTGTTGAGTTTAGCATGGTAAATTATATACCTCATGAAGTTCTCTTTTTGTCACATTTCTTGGAGCAAGTTACTATGTGTTTGTCGGATACATCATAAGTCTATGGTTTCATCCGTTTTTTATTCCCAGATGCAGAGATTGTCCATAGGAATAGACTCCAAGGTGCTGCTAATTGTACGACCTTTCAGCACTACACTGTCAGGTATGTTAGTATCTGCTGCCCTGTCATTCTGGTGGCATCACTATTGTAGTTGCATCTACATATTAGACAAACTATGGCACATACTGGAAACAGCAAATTGAATCTGAGCCTTATATCACACGAGTAATCTGAATCTTATTTTTTTTTGGATAAACTGCATCATGTTCATTTTCTGCCCACTAAATGTTCTTGCAACGCATGGAGTCTTGTATTTACCTCTCATCTTATCTGAACTTCCTTGCGAAAGGCACTCACTAGACACTTATCTCTTACACACACCCAGACTACTATTATCCTTCTTTATTTTGTCTTCTGAAACTGTTGAGAACTTTTTTTTGTCTTTAAACCTCAATTCTGTTTTGTAGGTATGTTACTATCAGTATGTTGCTATTTGATGTGGATTTTAGCATTTACATGTTACTTGACAATACTGTCTTCTTTATAGGAATTTTCATGCAGGCGTGTATATGTTAGCATGGAGCCGGAAAAAGGAGGATGTTGTAGGTTTAAAAGCACCAAAAAAGGAGAAGCGGGTGAAGAAAGAAACTAGGACTCAGGCTCCTGTAGAAGCACCATATGTTGCACCAAAACCGAAGATTACCAGAAAATCATCACCAGATAAAATTGTTGAAATATTTGATGGGATGACATTGCATGACCTATCTAAACGATCCGGTGCAGCTATTGGTGCACTTCAAAGCATACTTGCAGATCTTGGCGAAAGGGTTGAATCAGAATTTGACTCTATAAGTATTGATCTTGCTGAGTTAGTTGCTATGGTATGTATTTATAATGGACCTTTTGAAACTTCTACATCTATTGATGCTAATCTGAAGCATATTAATAACTAGTCATACCACCACATCTTATTTGTTGTGTTTTATCAGGTCATATGAGATTATAAGTCAATATGATGGTAGCTAAATTCACTCTTCATGTCACGTTTGACCTCATCTAGCAAAATGATTTTGTTGCTAGGTGTCATAGGATGATGCTGAAAAGTATTCCTTATATATCTATAAACTCTGCATTTTTTGTGAACTCTAGTTGCAAGTTAATCAATGCCACTGTGTTCTTTCCTTTCATTTTTCTGTAACTTATCTGTAACAGTTGCTGATTGAGAGAGGGAGGGATGGGTCCACTTGTGTTCAGTGATGGATTTCCATTTAACAAGTTTTATCTTGTATTGCGCATTTATGCTTGGTTTGCATGTTTTTATTAAGTCTTGTTTGTTGCCCACATTTTCCCCTCTTCCTTTTTAACTTTGTTACGTTCACAAAAAATGGCATCGCTACTAGTTTGATATTACCTCTGTTCCATCATATAAGACATTTTGGTAGGCTATTTTAGGCTACCAAAACATCTTATATTTAGGAACGGAGGTAGTAATATTGATTTGGACGAAGCATATATGTTGAGACTTTATGTATGCTCATATTGTTTTTAATTATATTTACTATTGTCTCCAATTTACACCAAAGCTTTGTCATCACTTGTCATGAAAGATTTAAGCGGCTTTAGCGAAGCTTCTGTTTCTTGTGAATTATGATATGAATCCATATGTTTCTTGTTTGTCCCACAGGAAATTGGTGTTAATATCACAAGAATGCACACAGGTGAAGGCATGGTTGAACCACGGCCTGCTGTTGTAACAGTTATGGGTCATGTTGATCATGGTAAAACATCGCTTCTGGATTCCCTACGGCAAACATCTGTTGCAGCTAAGGAAGCTGGCGGGATCACTCAGCATATAGGTGCCTTCGTTGTTGAGATGCAATCTGGATCCTCTATAACATTTCTTGATACACCAGGGCATGCTGCATTTAGTGCTATGAGGGCCAGAGGTGCAGCTGTCACAGATATTGTAGTGCTTGTGGTTGCAGCAGATGATGGTGTGATGCCTCAAACCCTTGAAGCTATTTCGCATGCAAAAGTAGCAAATGTTCCCATTGTAGTTGCCGTAAACAAATGTGACAAATCTGGAGCTGATCCTGAGAGGGTCAGAATTCAGCTTGGTTCGGAAGGGTTGCTTTTGGAGGATATGGGTGGTGATGTACAGGTTGTTGAAATTTCTGCATTATCAAAACTTGGTTTGGATAAATTGGAAGAGGCTTTATTTCTTCAGGCTGAGATGATGGACCTAAAAGCCAGAACAGATGGGCCTGCTCAAGCTTTTGTGGTGGAGGCAAGGGTGGACAGGGGCAGGGGACCACTTGCAACAGCTATAGTTAAGTCTGGCACATTAGTCAGTGGACAATACATTGTTGTGGGGGCAGAGTGGGGAAGAATTAGATCACTTAGGGATACTGCAGGGAAAGTAACTGATTCGGCAAAACCCGCAATGCCTGTTGAGATTGAGGGGCTAAGAGGCCTTCCAATGGCTGGGGATGATGTTGTGGTTGTTGACTCGGAGGAAAGGGCAAGAATGCTTAGTCAAGGGCGGAAGAAGAAACAGGAGAAAGATAGGCTTCGGAAGATTGATGAAGACATGACGGAGGAGGCAGAAGTTGCAGATGAGACTCCTGAAAGAGTTGAGATGCCCGTTATTGTCAAAGCTGATGTACAAGGCAGTGTTCAAGCAGTTACAGACGCCTTAAGAAGTCTTAATAGTCCACAGGTTTTTTCTCAAGCACACCTGATGCCTTATTTTTACCTGTATGGTCTCACAAATTTGACTACATGCACTCAAGCAGTGCTGAATTACTGATAACTGGTACTGCCTTTTAGACCATATATACAATTTTGTTCCGTTGACTGGGCATGATATGCGTTATATTTACAGTATGCCAATACTCTGTTAGATTCATGGCCGACCTGTATGGTCTCACAAATTTGACTACATGCACTCAAGCAGTGCTGAATTACTGATAACTGATACTTCCTTTTGGACCATATATACAATTTTGTTCCAGTGACTGGCAATGATATGTGTTATATTTACAGTATGCCAATATTGTGTTAGATTCATGGCCGTGCCTATACTACCTTCTTTTGTAGGTCTTTGTGAATATTGTTCATGTTGGTGTTGGCCCAGTAAGTGAACATGACATTGATCTGGCTCAAGCATGCCGAGCATACATAGTTGGTTTCAACGTTCGTAATCCACCAAGTGCGATCACTCAAGGAGCAACACAAGCAAACATAAAGGTATCATGTTATGAGTTACAGTGTATAGGTTGATTTTTTACTCTTTTTTCTTATATAACTTGGAAACTGGAAAACGAGTTTAGCTGCCTTGACCATTACTGCTCTTCAGATCTTGCTGCACAAGGTGATTTACCATCTCCTTGAGGAAATGGGAAGGCTAATTGTAGAGAAGGCACCAGGTACTGCTGAAACCCAAATTTCAGGGGAGGCTGAGGTTTTGAACATATTCGAGCTGAAAGGGCGTAGCAAGTCAAAAGGGCCAGACATCAAGATTGCTGGCTGCCGGATAACGGATGGACACTTTAGCAGATCTGGAACCATGAGACTGATGAGAAGTGGAGATGTTGTATTTGAAGGACCATGCGCTTCTCTGAAGCGAGAGAAGCAGGATGCTGACAAGCTCGACAAGGGTGAGGACTGTGGGTTGGTGATTGAGGATTGCGATGACTTCCAGGTTGGGGATACCATACAGTGCTTGGAGCAAGTGATCAGGAAGCCCAAGTTCATATCGACCCAAAGCGGCGCAGTCCGTATAGAGTGCTGATTGAAAATAATTGGCTGATGCTGGCATGATCCCATTGCTGTGAATTCAACCATTCGTTTTGAACTGACCAAATTGTTGGCTATATAGCGAGATAAAAACCAGGTTGTCATGCTTAATGGTTTGGCATTGTGCACCGACGACTGTTTGCACGTTGCAACAACACGCAGCGCTTTTTTTTTGTGGGGAACTTTTTAGTGTTATAAACCTAGAAAAAAAATCTCATGGAGATGCAGCACTGAAACAATGTGCGAGTCCTGTATATTTCTGCAATTTTGGTAGACTAATTACTTCAGACAAACGATGAAGGCAGGTGATGGACCTCCGGGTGTGCAAAAGTTGTCCTATTTTGGATGTTTGGACATCCCAACTTAGAGATGCTATTTGAGAAGCTAATGTTTTAACCTGGATATTTGTCGTGCTGCATCGATTGCTCGTCTTGGTTTGATCACTTCTTGAGCAACCAGTGTTTTATCTCAGGTACTAAATAATCATTACACACAACATAAGACAATTAAGCATACATAATTATTCGTGATAGATAATTTTTCTAACATTACCACAGTACAGGCATAAAAGGTCAAGGATAACAAGATTAACCTATAATAACACCTGAGGAATATCTTCCATCCAACATAGCAGCAGTTGCATCATGCCAACCCACTTATAATAGCAAATGAGCAGAGAATTAACATTTGCCATCAAAACTTTTTGAGCCAGAGAGCAGGTCAGCCGTGTGCGGCAAGGCACATATCGTTGTGGCATATCGATGGAGTATCTTCCCCGTGCCTTCCCGGCCCCATATCCGCCGCCTCCCGTCGATCTAGTCGAGAGATCACGCCAGATTCGCCATCAATGGACCACCTTCGATGCTTCAGTGTCGCCATCTTCAACCGCACATCGGCGGCGCCACAACCACATGTGTGCGGCTGCTGGACAACTCTTGAAAAAAAAAACACCATCCACGAAACCTAACATCGTCGATCTTTGACAGGCACACAATGCCATCCACTTCGAGATGCCGCCATGATGGACACCTCCGGCGTGTGAGTGGAGATGAAGAAGATTTATTTGCCTGGGCGTTGCTCCCACCACCCGAACGATGCATCATGGAAAACTTGCCCTAACCCTAACTACCCAGCCAGACCAGAGGAACAAGGTCCCGGTCCCCTTGTTCCTGCCGTCGGAGCGGCAAGCGGAAGGTGACTAGGTGAGAGGACCAGCAGCCTCGCCGACGGAGATCGTGAGGAGAGGTGTCCGCCACCCTAGTCGCATGAGAGATTCGTGGCGGCTAAGTTAGGAATGCAGTAGAAAAAAGTTAATTACACTAAAACATACTACCTTCGTTCTAATAAAAAGGATTTATATTTTTCTAAAAAGTTAACTACATGACCAAAACTTACAAATTTATATCGTTAGATACCTCATGAAATATATTTTCACATGATATCTACTATCTCCGTTCCAATGAATAAGACTAATATTTTTTCCTAAAAAATCAAACTATGTAAAGTTTGACCAAAAAATTTAAATAAATCATCTGGGGCAAAATCGGGCCAGGTAACCAAACACGCCCTCTGTAAATCCACATGTTTCTAAACAAAAGTGGACAAATTCGTTCGTTTGCTGCTGCGTTGCGGGTGATCAGAAAGAAGTTTAGAACTGGATTTGTGTATCTTCAGACTCGACGACGATTCAACAACGGCCCCACAGGTCAGCAACAGATGACCAAGCACGACGCTGAGTCCCACGCCTCTGTGAAATTTGTTGCCGTCGGAGGATTTCGTTGACAGCTGTAAGACACTGGGTGGCCCACGCGTCAGCGACGCTCGATTCCTGGCCCCACAAGCCTGGGCTTTGGCGCGGCAGCCTATATGAAAGCCTCCCCTCCCCTCCCCTTGGCGCCTAAACGAAACCGTCGTAACAAACTCTTCCCCACAACGCCAAGAAACCAAGAGAATCGAGTGAGCCACACCGGCCGCCTCCTCCTCCTCCTCTCTTCCGGGCGAAGCTTCGATCGAGATGCAGCACCAGGAGCAGCAGCCGCCGGTGGAGCTGGCGGTGTTCGAGGGCGTGGAGTTCGTGCGGCTGCGGAGCGTCCGTGGCGGCGCGTACGTGCACACCGCCGAGGACGGCCGGTCCGTCTGCCTCGACCCCCGCCGCGAGTCGCACAACGCGGTCTGGGCCGTGAGGCGGCGCTTCTGCTCCGACAAGGCCGTCCACTGCGTCCTCCTCCGCGGCGCCTACGGCCGCTACCTCGGGGCCCCCGACGCCAACGTCATCGCCACCGCCGCCGCGGGCAGCTTCCGCTCCCGCTCCCGCTACCTCTGCCCGCTCCCCTCCCCCTGCCGCGCCGCCGCGCAGCGCGACTTCGACAGGTCGGAGATCCTGGCCATCCTGTGGCGGCCCGTCGCGACGGGCAGCCAGGGCGTCTTCCAGCTCCGCGACGCGTCCGGGCGCTACCTCCGCGCCAACCCGAGGTGCCTCCTGCCGTGCCGCCCCGGAGTCTCCGTCTCCGCCTGCAGCGGCCTCGGCAAGGCGAACCAGTGGGTGGTGGAGCCCGTCCCCAGGGGAAACAGGCCGGAACTCCCGAGACCGCGTCAGGTGAGTTCTGTTAGCGATACAACAAATATGTTGTACGCTGTCACGTTAGACGTAGTTGGTAGAGATACGAGCTAAGAGATAAGTTCTGTTTCCTTTCTTGTATAACACACAATGTAACGATCTGATCAGATTATGAGATCAGATCGATCTCCTGAAATCTCTGCCCCGATGTAACTCCCTCTGTACTTATCTCGCATCATCGATGCCTCTATATAAACGTGTAACCGATGGGAGTCCAACCATCGTTAACCCATTGCGTGAACTATCACATGGTATCAGAGCCACTTCTTCCTAAACACATCTAGCCAAAATTCATGTGCCTCGCTCCTCCCACCGCTGCCATGGTGAATCCTTTCTCCGGCATCAGCGTGAGTGAGAAGCTGACGAGGAAAAACTACCTCCTATGGCAGTCCCTTGTGCTGCCTCCCATCCGTGGCGCCCGGAGGATGAACTTCCTCGACGAGAAGGCCGAGCCACCACCAGAGTTCATCACCGTCGAGAAGGACGGCAAGAACATCAAGGAGGAAAATCCCGCGTACTATACGTGGGTAGAGGCGGACCAGCAGGTACTGTCTTTTATTTTGAGCACTCTGTCGCCTGACGTTGCTGTTGCTACTATTGGCATGGAGACGGCGGCTGAAGTGTGGGCAGCGATCAAATCCATGTTCGCTGCTCAATCAAAGACGCGGGTGTCAAACCTGCGCGTTGCCCTCGCCAGGACAAAGAAGGAGGGCAACATGACGACGACGCAATACTTCACCACGATGAAGGGCTTCGCCGACGAGCTCGCAGCTGCGGGCCGAACGATCGACGAGGATGAGCTCGTTGAGTATCTCCTCGCCGGTCTTGACGACACCTACAATCCCCTCTTCGCCGCCATCGGGATAAACGGTGCGGAAGATCTCACCGTGGGTGAGTTATACGCCCAAGTCTGCGCCTACGACAACCGCCTCAATCTTCTCGGCGATGACTTCGGTGGAGGCTCCTCCGCCAACATCGCCGCTCGTGGACGCGGCAACGGCCGCGGTGGACGCGGCAACCGTGGTGGACGACGCGGTGGCGGACGTGGCAACAACCGTGGCCATGGTCGTGGAGGACGCGGCAACGGCGGTGGACGCCGTGGCGGTGGACGCGGCAACAAGAACCGCGACGACATCGTCTGCCAGATATGTGGCAAGGCTGGCCATGAGGCATGGCGCTGCTGGCATCGTTACTCCGATGACGAAGGTGAAGAAGAGGAGGAGGAGAAGGGCGCCCATGCGGCGTCCTATGGCGTGGACACCAACTGGTGCTATGACACTGGTGCCACCGACCACATCACCGGTGAGCTCAATAAACTCACCATGAAGGAGAAGTATCAAGGCCGTGAGCAAGTCCACACGGCCAATGGCCAAGGTATGAACATTAGCCATGTTGGTCATACAATTGTCAATTCTCCCTCAAAAGATTTGCATCTCAAAAATATTCTACATATTCCACAAGCCACCAAAAGTCTGATTTCTGTTCATAGATTTACCAAAGACAACAATGTCTTTATTGAGTTTCACCCTTGGTATTTTTATGTCAAGGATCTGGCCACGAGGAAGGTACTTCTCAAAGGTAGATGCATCAAGGGCCTCTACCCCAATGTTTCTTCATCATCATTCAAGAATAAGCGAGCCTTTAGTGCCATCAAGCCTTCAGCTTCGAAATGGCATAGCCGCCTAGGACATCCTTCTTCTCGTATTGTTCAACAAATTATTAGCAAACATCAGCTTCCTTGCTCAAATAAAACTAGTAGTGAGTCTATTTGTGACTCTTGTCAGAAAGCTAAAAGTCATCAATTGCCTTATGTAAGATCTACTAGTGTCTCCACTGCCCCCCTGCAACTTGTATTCAGTGATGTTTGGGGCCCTGCGCCATCCTCTGTAGGGAGAAAATCCTACTATGTAAGTTTCATTGATGACTTTAGCAAGTTTGTTTGGATTTACCTTCTCAAAAAGAAGTCTGATGTTTTTCAAGTCTTTCATGATTTCCAGAATCTTGTTGAACGCCAATTTGATAAAAAGATTCTTGCCATCCAATCCGATTGGGGTGGAGAATATGAGAAACTAAATTCCTTTTTTCAAAAAATCGGCATAGAACATCATGTCTCTTGCCCTCATGCACATCAACAAAATGGATCAGCTGAACGCAAACACCGACACATTGTAGAAGTCGGTCTTGCTCTCCTTGCCAATGCATCCATGCCTTTAAAATTTTGGGATGAAGCTTTCTTAACTGCCACCTATCTCATCAACATACTACCTTCAAAGGTCATTGCCAATGATACTCCTATGGAACGCCTTTTTCACAAATCTCCAGATTATGCATCTCTCCGTGTTTTTGGTTGTGCTTGCTGGCCCAACCTTCGACCATACAACAAACGAAAACTTGCTTTTCGGTCCAAGCTGTGTGTTTTTCTTGGCTATAGTCATATACACAAAGGTGTTAAATGTCTCGATGTCCAATCTGGTAGGGTCTATATCTCTCGTGATGTTGTTTTTGATGAAACGGTGTTCCCCTTTGCAGCTCTTAATCCCAATGCAGGCTCATTGCTACGGCAAGAAATTCTCCTCCTTCCCGAGACACTTCAAAATCCATCGGTGTCATCTCATGAGGGGGAAAACAATTGTACTGATCTAACACCTAATGTCTCGGTAAATCCTGGTATTTCTAGTGCCTCTCGGGTACAGGAAGCAGCAGAAGAAAATTCGGAGCAAAACGGTGTTGATATGGATACAAACGGTGCAGAAACAGGGGCTTCATCGCATGTGTCCACGCCAGGCGCGACAGGCGCGGAAACTGATGCAGATTCGCCTGGGATCACGCGCGGCTCCGACACCAGTCGATCGTCATCGGGATCGCCGCCGAACCTGTCTCCATCCCGCACAGGTTCGCCGGTTGCGCGGTCTGCTCCTTCGCGCGAGCAAGCGAGTACCGAGTCACCGCGTGGCAGCAGGTCGCTGTCGTCGGCCCACCCGCGGGACCCACAACGTGCGTCCTCCGCCACAGACCCTGCATCGCGCCTGGACTCCACCGCGGGATCGACGCCGCGCAGCACACGTGCAGCAGGATCTTCTGCGTCAAGGCCTCCTGCAGCGCAACCTGCAGCACCAGTTCACAGGACAAGATCAAAAACGGGTAACTCAAAACCAAAAACTTATACGGACGGTACAGTTCGATATGGCTTATCTTGCACTGTAGATGAACATGAAAGTCTTGAAAAAGCTTTAGCAAATTCAAATTGGAAAAATGCTATGGATGATGAGTATAGGGCCTTAATGGAAAATAAAACATGGCACCTAGTACCATACAAAAAAGGTAGTAATCTTATAGATTGTAAATGGGTCTATAGAATTAAAAGAAAGGCTGATGGAACTATTGATAGATATAAGGCTAGATTAGTAGCAAAAGGCTTTAAGCAAAGATATGGTATAGACTATGAAGATACTTTTAGTCCTGTTGTAAAAGCTGCTACTATCAGACTTGTTTTAGCCATTTCAGTTTCAAAAGGATGGACCCTAAGACAGCTAGATGTGAAGAATGCGTTTCTTCATGGCGTTCTGGAAGAAGAGGTTTATATGAAGCAGCCACCTGGTTATGAGAATTCACGTGCACCCTCTTTTGTGTGCAAACTGGACAAGTCATTGTATGGACTTAAACAAGCTCCAAGAGCATGGTTTTCCATGCTAAGTTCAAAGCTGCAAGAACTTGGTTTTCTGGCATCCAAGGCAGACACATCACTATTCATATATAACAAGTCAGGTATCATCATTTATGTGCTAGTATATGTTGATGATATTATTGTCACTAGCTCCTCCAACAAAGCCATTACAGCACTCCTTCATGATCTTAATTCATCCTTTGCATTAAAAGATCTTGGTGACTTGCATTACTTCTTGGGCATTGAAGTTAAACAGTCTAATCATGGTATTGTTCTAACTCAAGAGAAGTATGCTTCAGACTTGCTTGGCAGAGTTGGGATGAAAAAGTGTAAAACATTTCCCACACCATTGTCAGCCTCAGAAAAACTCTCAGTCACAGAAGGAGAACTTCTAGGACCTGAAGATAGTACAAGGTACAGAAGTATTGTTGGAGCATTACAGTACTTGACTCTTACACGGCCAGATATTGCTTTTTCTGTTAATAAGGTATGCCAGTTTCTTCATGCCCCTACTACTGTACACTGGACAGCTGTGAAAAGAATTTTGAGGTATGTCAGTGGTACAGCAAGTACTGGATTGACTTTTCGGAGATCATCTTCTACTCTTATAAGTGCCTTCTCAGATGCTGATTGGGCAGGCTGTGTAGATGACAGAAGATCCACAGGGGGTTTTGCAGTATTCTTTGGGCCTAATTTGATTTCTTGGAGTGCTAGGAAACAAGCAACAGTGTCCAGGTCAAGCACAGAGGCTGAATATAAATCTCTAGCTAATGCTACAGCTGAAGTCATTTGGATGGAGTCTCTTTTAGGAGAACTTGGCATCAAGAGGAAACAAATTTCTTACTTGTGGTGTGACAATATGGGTGCAACATATCTTTCCGCAAATCCAATTTTTCATGCCAGAACAAAGCACATAGAAATAGATTTCCATTTTGTAAGAGAAAGAGTAGCAAATAAGCAATTAGAGATCAGATTTATTTCCTCTAAAGATCAGGTGGCAGATGGCTTCACAAAGGCATTACCAGCTCGAGAGTTTGAAGAATTCAAGAACAATCTCAACCTCAAGAAGGCTGTGATTGAGGAGGGGTGTTAGCGATACAACAAATATGTTGTACGCTGTCACGTTAGACGTAGTTGGTAGAGATACGAGCTAAGAGATAAGTTCTGTTTCCTTTCTTGTATAACACACAATGTAACGATCTGATCAGATTATGAGATCAGATCGGTCTCCTGAAATCTCTGCCCCGATGTAACTCCCTCTGTACTTATCTCGCATCATCGATGCCTCTATATAAACGTGCAACCCATGGGAGTCCAACCATCGTTAACCCATTGCGTGAACTATCACAAGTTCCTCGTCCCCTGCCTTCATCGGTTGGATGTTGTCATCTCAAGCATGTGATTGTTCGGTCTGACTTCTTCCGCACCGTTTCTTCACCGAGACATCAACACAAACTTCCGCTGAATTTCCTGCTCTGAGATTTCTTATCGAATTTGGTTGGTTCTGGAACACGCGATTCCCGAGTTTGCTCGTGTTTTGAGGAATTAATCAATCAATCAATCACACTTGTATCATTCATGCAATATAATCTGCTGAATTCATATTGCCAGTTGACAAGGGTGCGTTGCTCGAATTTGCAGTCGGTGCTAGGCAAGCTCTTCGCCCACGTGCCGCTGTCCGGCCTCTGCATGCGGTGGTTCTCGGAGCGGGAGGTCCGGTACATACGCGCTGACGACTCCGGCGTCTTCAGCGAAGATGCAGACACCTGGGCCTCGACACGGTACACTGGGAGGACCACGCTCCACCTGAAGAGGCAGCTGCTGAGCCTGCTGCCCCCGGATGTCTGCCCCCAGTACACTCTCTGCGTCCGCGCCGGTCGCTATGGGCACCCGAGCCCTCTGGCCATCAACCTGCCTCGCAGCCGGGAGCCGCTGGACGTCGTGCTTTTCCGGTTCAGCGTAACAGGTCTGTCTGCTAAGCTGACGTTGTCTCTGTACTTTCAATTCTATGTGGTCGCTGGCTGCTAATGCCTTTTTGCAGTTCTGAATTCTGAAATTGTTGATGATGTTGTCTTCTGCCCCTTTTCTGCTTATTCATGTCTGTCTTAGTCCGAGTGAAATTGGTAACAATGCACATAACTATAATTTTTTTGCAAAATGCACTAGTATGTTTCTTTGAAGGATGCTATAGGGAAGTAGAAGTAACTGAAGAAACTGCAGAGACTATAAAAGTAGTAGTATCAATTGTTATCTCGATTTAGTTGGCTTAGCTTAAGATTGGCACTGTGATTTTTCAGTCTGCATGCCTACATTTGTTTGAGAGTCCGGGTTTAACATTCTGAAGATTGTTGCGGATCACCGGAAACTTGTGATGTGCATTACGAAAGCAGTATATGATGGTCTGAAACTAATTGAAAACATGTAGCATGTACGTATGCAATACAACTTATTCCAAATAACTCCTGCCGTTGATCAGGAAGTGAGCTTAAGTTTTCTATACTGTTCTACATTCTTCTCTACTGCCTGCTATTATACGGATTTTTACTACCCTGCTTAGTCTGAGTGATTTTTAAAAAATTGCATAGATAAGCAGAATGTAAAATGCCCTACTACATTTTGAGGAGTCTAGATAAGCAGAAGTAACTGAATGTGATACTTCTCTGGACTTTCTGAAGAAACTGTAGGGAATGTATGCCTAGTAATATCATTTTGTACCTTCATTTTGTTGGCTTAGTTTAAGATTGGCACTGTGATACTTCAGACTTTATGCCTACATTTCTTTGAGAGTTAGTTGAGGTTTAATGGTCCAAAGAATATTGTGGATCACCTGAAACTACTGATGCATTCAGAAAGCTGTAGATGGTCTGAAACTACATAAAAACTTGTAGTCTATATATATATATATATATATATATGCAACGGAACATGTTCCAGATAGTCTTCTGCTGTCAATGAGGGTGGGAGCTTCAGATTTGTATATTCTTTACTATTCTTGTCTATTACCTGCTTTTATAGGGTTTTTTACTACCCTGCTATGAC
Source organism: Dactylis glomerata (assembly GCA_007115705.1). NCBI lineage: Eukaryota > Viridiplantae > Streptophyta > Magnoliopsida > Poales > Poaceae > Dactylis > Dactylis glomerata. Next base: position 825,285 of record QXEO01000911.1, on the reverse strand, counting down.
TGCAATGTTACTTGGTATTGTAGCAGGGCGTGTCTAACTGCTTCTTGCTTTGCATCTATGGCTGCAGTGGAGGATCGGTTCATATACCCAGATGTGAACGCAGTTGCAGAGGCAGCAGCGGACGAAGAACCGCTTCTCTGAGTACCGACCGTGCTGCAGATCCGCCTCTTCGAAACCATCGCACTTCGTCCCTGTTTTTGTAGCTTGTGGGGATTTATAAGGCCTGAGCCCTGATGATTCCTTTTTCACTTGTGAATCCCGAGTAGGTTGAGAGAACTCCAATATGAACCCGTTTCAGTGCTTGTGCGAGTTAGCGAGGATTGAAGTTTTCTGTCACGCGGAAATCCAGTTTTCCATGCTGTAGAACTGCAGAAACCAAATTACATTGTTTTGTCAGGGTAGAATGGTTACTGTCTTGCACGGTGACATTGGTTACAGGTTCTTCTGACCAAAATACTAGTGTTACAGTCTTCAGAATGATTGATACCACTACATTCAGGGAACTTTCACTTTTATGACCTGTTGTATGTTTTTTTTTTGAACGGTAGGGCTAATATATTAAAAGTAAAACACAGTTACAACAAATGCCATACAACTCGAAGTCTGAAAAACAGAGATAAAACAAGTGCCTAGATGCACACATCTGAAAGGAGCTACTAAAAGCCGAACTGTCTGATGAGAATTCGAACAAAAAACCTGCAATTGTCTTCTCCAGGGGCCTCTTGCAACCTTACCAACCGTAGAGCCAGCGGCTCAACCAGCAACCTTACATTCAGTGAACTTTCACTTTTATGATCTGTTGTATGTGTTGGTGTTACCATGTGTGCTGGGATAAATTTCATGATGATGCATTGGTACCTGTACAGTGGATGCCATTACGTTTCCTGATACTAAAATTCAGAAATTTGGAGATGTCTGGGTGTGCATTCACTTGCTCGGCTACAGTATTTGTACTGTAAAGACTGATGAAGGTAGCAACCAGTACACTACTCTTGTCTATATTATGGGTTTCCTCGTCCCAATGAATTAATCTAGTGTCAGATTTTGGATTGTTATGTTTTTGTAAACTCCTTAAGTTACATGAAATGCTAGCTCCAATACGGATGACAGCAAAGTTTGCAGCATCTGAGTAGTGCATGCCCAAACGCGTGAATGATCGAGACATAGACACGGTTGCAGGCGACCGGGGTGCCCCTCTCCTCCCCCGCCTCGACCCCACGTCCTCCACCCCTCCCCCGCCGCAGCCGTCGCCGGCGGCGAGAGCCGCTGGGCAAAGCCCTCCCGGTGCCGGTGGCGGCGGAGATCCTCTTCACTGCGCGTCTGGAGGCCTGACGGGGCGGCGCCCTTCCCGACGGTGGTGAAGCGCGGCAGTGCTGGCTCTGGCCGCGGCACCTTGAGCCGTGGCGGGCGGGCGTCCTAGCGGTCGTGGGGTTCCTCGCTGCACCTCTGGCTGTCCTCGCCCGCGCATCAGGCGAGCTCGCCGGGGCGGGCTTGACCTCTCAGCAGGGCCGCACGGTGGCGTCAGCTTTGGCCACTGGTTGGCCGTAGGCTGGCGTTGGCAGCGACGGTGCCTCGGGCGGCGCTGCTCTAGCCGCCGACATTGACGTATGGCCGGATCTGGCCTGCTAGGGTTTCGGCCAGATCTAGGCTTGTGGGCTCAGATTTGGGCCTAGTAGGGCCCGGTTGGTAGCCCATCATGCCGTGGCGGGCGCTGAAGCCCCCGAACGCGGTGGGGGCTTTTCCATATTTTCGCGTTCGTGCTCGATCTGTGCAGATCTGGCGACATATTCGCTCGTCGGCGTGGGTGACCTTCGAGGGCTCACGACTAGGGAAGTAAATGGATAGGATAATTTTTACATCAAATTCGTCGCCGAGTTCGTTTTTAAGAATCCATATTCGATTTACAGGAATTCGACGGATAATATCCGATTTTGAACCGAACATCCGGATACGGTATAGGATATGGGATCCAAAATAGCTTCAAATATGGATTATCCACAAATTAATTAGGATAATCCAATAGTTTTTTACCGAATAATCCAAAAAAAATCTCAAAAAGGTTAAGATAATATAGCACAATTAGTAGTTAGTAAGTTGCCGAGTGATTGTACCGTAGAGATTACAGGTTTATTTGGTTACTAGGCTGCTCAAACATGTATATGTTACCTTAGGTCATGCGTGCACATTATTATTCATGTTATATTTATTCATTTTATCATATTACCATTTTTATTCTTTGTATTCTTGGTTGTTTGGCTATTAATTACTTTTAAATGTATCGATCCAATTAGTTTTGTTTCCACTCCATTTCTGCTCTGAATCTGCGACCAGATATACCCGTTTCCGAATCCGCATCCGATCATTATCCGCTCCGCTCCGAATCCGATGAAAACACCTGGTAGAGTATATGGTGAAGGCAAAATCCGATCTGATCCGATCTGTTTACATCCCTACTCACGACACTTCGACATTACAGGGAGCGACGTCATGGCCGGCCTCTCCTGGGATAGGGTTTCCGGGCCGGTGCGTGCTTGCCAGGGTAGGCAACACGATGTCTGCTACAACTGCTTTCGTGGTTGTGGTCTTTCCCTCCGACCCCTGGGGTCACATTAGTGCCGGTGTTGGCATGCTAGGGATGGTGTGACTGTCGTGGTGCCACCGATCTAGCATCGTGTTGCGTCTGGTTTCAGGTCCGGCCGGATCTAGCCAGCTAGCTTTTGTGTTCTTCCCGCAAATGACTTTAGTTGGGACTAGGTCATAATGTGGCTTCGGTGGGAGGTGTGGCAGCGATTTGTGCTCTGTCTGCTCTGCATCCTCATGTCGGCGTCCAGATTTTGGACCTGTTTGGATCCCGACGAAAGCTGTGCATGGCTTGGGCCTATGTTGGTGACGACATCACCTCCGGGTGACGTTCCCTTGTTGAAGGTGCCCCGAATAAGATCCTCCGGTTCGAAGTGTTGGTTTTTATCTCTCCGCCTCAAACTGCTCCTCTTGGAGACCTTGCTTTGGACAAGCTTCTCTTTCAGTGTCATGTGGTTCACCCCCTGATCTCTGGTGTCGCAGCCCTATCACATCATTGGCCTGGCTGCTTTTACATAGCCTTGCTTCGATGGCTCATGGCCATCTTAGCGCCCTGGGAGGCTTTGCTATCGGCGTCTGGTATCGCTAATAATGGTGTTGACGATTCTTCCCGTACCATTGATGCATGTATAATTCATGCATAAACTTTGTAGTTTATTGTCACATATTCTAATATATTTATATGTTATGAGATGTTATAATCACATATTGCATTGATTTATGGGGATTTTCCATCGATCCCTCATATTTGGGTTATAACTCTGCAGAACAGGAAACACTTGTTTTGTGTATTTTGAAGTATCAGGGCCCTTCCGAAACTCAAACGGAGATAGGATTTTTCTGGTGTTACTATTTTTCCCTGGGAACCATTATGAGAAGAAGAAGCACACGAGTGGGCCAACGAGGCCCAAACGATACCAGGTGGCGCGGAGGCCACGCCACCCATACTTGTTTGAGCGTTGTTGCTCTGATATCATCCGTCTTGATCTCAATTGACAGGGTTGACCTAAAAAAACCCTATATAAAGACTCCCCAAGGTGTTCTGGCTAGGGGGCAGCGGAGAAACATGAACCCACAAAACAGAGGCTGAACGTGCGAAGATTGGAGGGGGAGGCTGAAGGATATATGCCCTAGAGGAAAATAATAAAGAGGTTTATTTGCATATATCATTAGTTCATAATAAAGTTTAATACTATGCTATAACTGTATCAATCGGAAACATTGATACACATGTGGTATTAAATGAATCAGAGTCCCTAGTAATCCTCTAATTACTAGTTCATTGGGCAACTGATGATCGAGGTTTCTAGATCATGGAGCATTTATGCCAATTGACAATGAGATCATGCCATTAAGATAATGCCATGGTGGACATACCCAATATTAGTATATTGCAACACGATCGTGTCATGATGTTCACGTTGCGATAATAAGAAAGTATTGTAACCTAATCGTTAGACCGTGAGGTCATATCAAATAACTACTATCGGGCGGCTGCTTTGACTGCATCAACCGTCACTCGGTAATACGATGACTAAAAAGGTGTCTCCCAGGTATTCCAATGGAGTAGGTTGAGGCGTATGCAACAAGAGCAGGATTTGATATTCCGCGTGACAGAAAGATACTCTAGGCCCACTCGGTGAGTGACAAGGGTATAGCTAATAGAGCCCGTTACTTGTGTACCCTTGAGGCCCGTTAAGCTAGGTCTAAGAATATTCCAAGTCCATGTCGTATACAAACATTATAATATGTATCAGACCCAACCGGTTCCTTGAGACCTGGCCACCTATATATAGGAGCCAGGAGAGGCCGGTCAGGGACAGATTGAGAGTAAGCCAAGTTGATCACCACGTTTGTTCTTGATACACGCCTTGTTTGACTGATCTTTACCTTCGAGTTCATCTGACGCCCTATTCCCCAGATCATAAGTCCTTCATCTAGGACATTTGTCGAGTTAACCCTCGTCAATTGGCGCCGACCTTGGGGACTCTGGGTATTGGAATCATGAATTCGACAGCTTTTTCCCTTTTAGCCAATAGTAGTCCAGAAGTCGACGGAAAATCAGGAGATGGAGTTGACGATCGAAAGCCTCAGCTTTCACGTCGGATCTTCGGATTTGACTCGCCTTTCAGATCCGGCGAAACCGGATCCGTCAGCATGAAAAACGAAGACAATCACAGTGTCTGGATCATCAGTGGGCTCACAACAACCTAAAGAGATGGGCGCGCTATGCTTTACCTGAAGGTTTCGCAGAATGCGAGTACCCAAAGGGTTTAAACTACCACACGATCAGCAAAAGTACAACGGGTCACAAGAACCTAAATTGTGGTTATCAGACTATCTTCAGGCAGTACAAATACTCGGAGGAACAAGAGCAACAGCGATGCAAAGTTTGCAATTACACCTCACCGGCACAGCACGGTCCTGGTTAAGCACTTTACCCAAAGATTCTATCAGAAGTTGGGGAGAACTAGAAAGTCAATTCGCAAGAAATTTTCGTTTGACATACAAACATCCAACATCGCTAGAAGAAGTCAAGTCCTGCATACAGAGGAAGGGCGAAAACCTACGTTCATACATACAGTGGTGGAGCATAATAAAAAACTCTGCGAAATACGTCTTCGACGAGCGGGCAGTAGATGCTTTCTCGGCTGGCCTTCGCCGTTCGGATCTCGTGGAAGAATTAGAGAGAACAAGGCCCAGGACAGTGTCGGAATTAATGGAGGTAGCAAACAGATTCGCCGATGGGGAAGACGCTTACAACAATAAAAGGGCACATTCACCAGAAATCGACAGAGCCAGCAGGCAAAGGCGTAGGTCTCGCAACGAGGATAGCCGCACAAGGCGCAACTAGGTAGACACTGGATATGAAAGAAGGGACACGGAAGACTACGGGAGCAGGGAGTTCCGAGACAAAAAAAAGTCATGAAAAAGAAAAGCCAAAGTATTTCGGCCCATCGGCGGAAGACATGCTCCATGGACCCTGTCGCATCCAATATGCGTATTTAGATGGGAAGTGAGTTTCTAATCACCAAATGAAAGACTGCAGAACATTCCTAAGGTTACAAGACGCTCTGGAGTCAAACCAAGGAACACATCGTGGAGGCTGATACGTCTCAAACATATCTATAATTTTTGATGCTCCATGCTTGTTCTTACACCATTTGCTTAGTGTTTTGTTACACTTCATGGCGTTTTTATGCATTTTCCAGAACTAACCTATTAACAAGATGCCACGGTGCCAGTTCCCTGTTTTCTGCTGTTTTTGTGTTTCAGAAAAGTTACACAGGAAATATTCTCGGAATTGGACGAAACAAAAGCCGAACATCGAGATATTTACCAAAGCTTCCAGAAGTCCGAAGAGGAGACGGAGGGGGGCCACTGGGCGACCTCACCACCAGGGGGCGCGGCCTACCCCTAGCCCGCACCGCCCTGTCGTGAGGGCCACCTGGCCCACCTCTGGCGCTGCCCCTTCGCCTATAAAGACCCCCCGACGGGAAAAACCTAAATACCCGATCAATTTTCCAGAAACACATCACGATCCACCGCTGTCATCGACCCGAGATCGGGAGGGTCTAGAAGCTCTTCCCGGCACCCTGCCGGAGAGGGGAATCACCACCGAAGGTCTTCTTCATCGCCATGCTTGCCTCTGACGCGATGAGTGAGTAGTCTACCTTGGACTATGGATCCATAGCAATAGCTAGATGGTTGTCTTCTCCACCATGTGATTCATGTTTAGATCTCGTGAGCTGCCGTACATGATCGAGATCATCTTTGTGTAATTCTATATATTGTGTTTGTTGGGATCCGATGAATATTGGTGTTATGTTAAGTTGATGTGCTGAATATTATCTTATGTTATCTCTATGTTGTTTATGATCTTGTATGCTCTCCGTTGTTAGTAGCTATCTTGGCCAAGTAGATACTAGTGACTCCAAGAGGGGGGATTTATGCTCGATAGTTCGGTTCATGCCTCTATTTAATCTGGGGGAGTGACAGAAACCTCTAAGGTTGTAGATGTGCTGTTGCCACTAGGGAGAAAACAACATTCTTATGTCCAAGGACATTCGTTTTGTTCACATTACACACTTTGCTTAATGCAGTTATCTGTTGTTCGCAACTTAATACTCATGGGGTGTTCGGATGATATCCCCGTGGGTGGATTATTAGTCATAGATGCAGTTGGATGGCGGTCTATGTATTTTGTTGTAGTGCCCAGAGTAAATCTCATAGTGATCCTCGTGACATATGCACGTTATCTTTATTCTATCAATTGCCCAACTGTAATTTGTTTACCCAGCATGTTGTTATTTATCTTATGGAGAGACACCACTAGTGAACTGTGGACCCTGGTCCAATTTTCTTTACATTGTTACACCATTTTACTATTACTCGCACTGTTTACTTTCTCGCATACTACTATTGCTTTCCACTCGATACGCTCATACCTTTGTTTACAATAAACCGGTGAGATTGACAACCTCATTGTAAGTTGGGAGTAAAGTACTTGGTTGTGTTGTGTGCAGGTTCCGCGTTGCTACTAGTTGAAGATGCACCAACAAGAATCGTAAATGGCGCCCTTGCTGGAGTGTTACGAAGCTAGCAAGCATCACCTTCTCAAGTTTGGCTTTTTCCTACTAGATCGATAAACCTTAGTTTCTTACTGAGGGAAAACTTGCTATTGTGCTCATCATGCCTTCCTCTTGGGGTTCCCAACTGGGTGGTCATCCTGCCCGCTGATACATCTCAAACGTATCTATCATTTTTGATGCTCCATGCTTGTGTTTACACCATTTGCTTAGTGTTTCGTTACACTTCATGGCATTTTTATGCATTTTCAGAACTAACCTATTAACAAGATGCCACAGTGCCAGTTCCCTGTTTTCTGCTGTTTTTGTGTTTCAGAAAAGTTACATAGGAAATATTCTCGGAATTGAACGAAACAAAAGCCGAACATCTAGAAATTTACCGAAGCTTCCAGAAGTCTGAAGAGGATACGGAGAGGGGCCACGGGCCGGCCACACAGTAGGGCGGCGCGGCCCAGCCCCTGGCCCACGCCCCCTATGTGTGAGGCCGCCCTGGTCCGCCTCTGACGCTGCCCCTTTGCCTATAAAGACCCCCCGACGGGAAACGCCTAAAGACCCCGATCAATTTTCCAGAAACACATCGCGATCCGCCGTCGTCGTCGACCCGATATCGGGAGGGTCCAGAAGCTCTTCCCGGCACCCTACCGGAGAGGGGAATCGCCACCGGAGGTCTTCTTCATCGCCATGCTTGCCTCCGGCGCGATGAGTGAGTAGTCTACCTTGGACTATGGGTCCATAGCAGTAGCTAGATGGTTTTCTTCTCCACCATGTGCTTCATGTTTAGATCTCGTGAGCTGCCTTACATGATCGAGATCACCGTTATGTAATTCTACATGTTGTGTTTGTTGGGATCCGATGAATATTGGTGTTATGTTGAGTTGATGTGCTGAATCATATATCTTATGTTATCTCTATGTTGTTTATGATCTTGCATGCTCTCCGTTGTTAGTAGCTATCTTGGCCAAGTAGATACTAGTGACTCCAAGAGGGGGTATTTATGCTCGATAGTTGGGTTCATGCCTCTATTTAATCTGGGGGAGTGACAGAAACCTCTAAGGTTGTAGATGTGCTGTTGCCACTAGGGAGAAAACAACATTCTTGTGTCCAAGGACATTTGCTTTGTTTATATTACACACTTTGCTTAATGCAGTTATCTGTTGTTCGCAACTTAATACTCATGGGGTGTTCGGACGATATCCCCGTGGGTGGATTATTAGTCATAGATGCAGTTGGATGGCGGTCTATGTATTTTGTTGTAATGCCCAGAGTAAATCTCATAGTGATCCTCTCGACATATGCACGTTATCTTTATTCTATCAATTGCCCAACTATAATTTCTTTACCCAGCATGTTGTTATTTATTTTATGGAGAGACACCACTAGTGAACTGTGGACCCCAGTCCAATTTCCTTTACATTGCTATCACCTGTTTACTTTACTAGCACTGTTTACTTTCTCGCATATTACTATTGCTTTCCACTCGATACGCTCATACCTTTGTTTACAGCAAACCGGTGAGATTGACAACCTCATCGTAAGTTTAGAGCAAAGTACTTGGTTGTGTTGTGTGCAGGTTCTGCGTTGCTACTAGTTGAAGACGCGCTAACAAGTGTCGTAAACGGCGCCCTTGTTGGAGTGTCACTGATACGTCCATTTTGCATCACTATTTTGTATCGTAATTTACTGTTATTCATTGATATATTTCACATTTAGAGATGATACTTATGTTATTTCCTCTGTTTTTACATGTTTGATGATCATTGGAGGATTTGTTGCCGGAGTCAGGATTCTGCTGGTGATGAGGGGTTAACTCGACAAATGTCCTAGATGAAGGACTTAGGATCGGGGAGATAGGGCGTCGGATGAACTCGAAGGTAAAGTTAGTCGAAATAGGTATGCGTCGAAAGTAAACTTGGGTGTTTAACCTGGCTTGCTTTCAATCTGGCCTACACCGTCCCCTCCTGGCCCCTTTATATAGGTGGCCAGGTCTCGAGGATCGGGTAGGGTCCGATACAGATTACAATATCGACATACGGTAGGAACTCGTATTCGACTATCATTACAATTGGGCCTAGCTATACGGGCCTTAGGGGTACTCAACTAACGGGCTCTATTAACTATACCCTTGTCAGTAGCCCCTGAGATTCTACCAGAATTGCAGATTCGGGTTGAATCTCTAATCTTTAAATCTTCGACTTGATCAATTCTTCGACTTCTTCTTATCTTCACATCTTCGACTTGGTCTTTCGACTTATTTTCATGATATTCTTTCGCAAGGGGTTTTGATGTACAAGCCTGACAACTCTGACGGATCAAGAGGTCAGTTAACTGCCGGAACAGATACTTGTCACCTACTTCAAATTCAATCCCCTTGGACTTGAATTCGGGATACCGGTCAAACCCACTCTATTGCCGCATTTAGGACTTACAAAGAATGAATCCCAGTGATTCTCAGGGTACCCAGTGCGTCCACCAGGATTTTCTTCGCGTTGTAGACACGGATACATACCAGTAGAGCGCATCCATGTGCGTATACCAGGCCACACAGGACGGATCCCGGGGTCTTACCTTCGTGATAAATCACGGCATTCGAGTTTCATTGCGATAACGTAACTCGAGAATCTTATGTCACAGCCAAGTTTTTGACTGATAAAATCAAAGAATTTTGGACTTTAAATTAACTTCTTCGCTCCCGATGGGAGTAATCTCTTTGTATTTCGTTGACTATGTAGTCGAAGTTTGTATGACAATCTTTCTTCGTCTGCACTATTGATTATCTCATCCTCTATCAGGTGCGCGCTCAGCGCTCCCGATGGGAGTAGCCCCCGAGGCTATGTTTGGATACTTGTAGTCAAGCATAGGCTCAAAGTTCAGTTCTTCTTCCTCCTGTTAACGTCTACTATTTGCAAGCCCCCGAGTCCAAGTCGAGGTTTTCATATCGTGCGACCACAGTCTCCTCTTCTTGTTTTTTCTCTTTGGTATTATCGTCTGCTGTCTGCAGAATTTAACTCCTATTGTAAAATATGTTTACGAGCCTTGCTTTAGCATGGGGGCCCGATAATACGTGCTTATAAATAAAGCACCTTCTGGCAAGGGAAAAAACCCTAATCAGATTCCTCCTCCGCCGCATCATCTTCTCCCTCCATCTAGGATTTTCCTAGCCTTTTCCTTTGTCCACATGGCTGATGCAGATGGTTCCCGTCTGAACCTTGGCTCTCCGGTGGCGCCGCGAGGTCGAGGTCGCCCTCGTGGAAGGAAGAACAAGAACAACGCAACTGCGGCCGCCACAGGGTCGTCACTGGCCGTTCCGGCCAAGCGTCGTCCCGGTCGCCCACCTGGGAGCAAAAATAAGCCCAAAGTGACTGGTGCCGCCCCAGGTTCAAGCGCCCCTCCTCCTGCTGCTCCCACTGCTCCTCCCAGAATCTTTTCCTTCTTTTGCATTGCTATGGCACAGTGCCGTGAGATTCAGCGTCTTCCGCTGAATTTCACCAAGTTCATGGATGGGCGGGAACTGCGGGAAGCGGTTCTCCGTGAATAGTCTGGCAGTGGGACTCCATACGAGGTGGAGATTTGGTATGATGGCGACGGCGAGCAGTACTTGAGGGGTGGCTGGTCACAATTTGCAGAAGACCACGACATTCACCAAGGCTTCTTCATGGCCTTCAACTTCCACATCGGCACGTCGAAGTTCGACGTGAAGATCTATGACGGCACCCAGTGCCAGAAGAAGTACGAAGCTGAAGTCCACTTCCATTAGGATCTTCTTTTTATGTAATTTCGCTTGACAATGTCCTTGCCGCCGTGTTATCTGTAATAAATATTCGTACTCTACTTTGATGGTTTTGCTAGTACCATGAAAACAAGTCACTGTTCTGAGGTACGCTTGAGATATATCGGGTTCTTTGCGAACCAATTGGTATGAAGAATACCGGGTTCTTTTGTGAACCAAATTGTTTGAATATTATCGGGTTGTCTACACAACCTTTATAGTGAAAAAGGTCTCCCTGTCGCGATAGAAATTTCGTTCATACGACCCGAGGGTTGAAGCCCCCGAGCGGAGAAGTAGAAATACTTGTACAATTTTGTCGAGTTTAACCCAAAGAACCCGACCTATGGCCTCATGTTCTGGGTTCAGAAGGTTAACTCGAGTTTAATGATACCACTAGATTTATTCTACGCGTAAAAACGTCGTAGCTGCTCCGCATTCCACGGATTACTCTCGTCTTTTCCTGTCTTCTTGTCTTGTAGTCGATATGCTCCTCCTGGAATTACTTCTGTGACGATGTAGGGTCCCACCAAAGGGGACTCCAACTTGCCATGGCTGTCTTGCCTGAGTCGCAAAACTAGGTCTCCCACCACGAAGGATCGTGGACGAACTCGACTACTGTGGTAGTTTCGTAAACTCTGCTGATACTGCGTGGCTCTTTCTAATGCCTTATCCCTTGCTTCATCTAGTGCATCGACATCGTTTTGCAGTGCTTCTGTCGATGTTGTCTCGTCGTATGCCGTCACTCTTGGGGCCTCGTGTGTAACTTCTACTAGAAGCACGGCTTCTGCGCCATGGACCAGGAAGAAAGGAGTTTCTTGAGTTGCTGCGTTAGGCGTAGTTCTTAGGCTCCAAAGAACGGAGGGCAACTCTTCTACCCAAGCGCTCTTGACTTTCTCGAGAGGTGCTAAGAGCCTCTTTTTTATCCCACTACATATCAGGCCGTTGGCTTTTTCAACTTGCCCATTTGTCTTCGGGTGCGCCACAGATGCGAATTTGAGCTTGATCCCTAGTCCTTCGCAATAACTCTTGAATTCCTTTGAAGTGAAATTTGTCCCGTTGTCTGTGATGATGCTATATGGTACACCAAAACAGAATACTATTGACTTGATGAAGCTGATTGCTGCTATAGAATCTTGAGTTGTTACCGGGGCCGCTTCCACCCACTTGGTAAATTTATCGACTGCCACTAGCATGTAGACATGTCCTCCTGGCCAGGACTTGTGCAATTTTCCCACCATATCGAGGCCCCATTGCGCAAAGGGCCAAGACAATGGTATTGTTTGTAGCTCTGCTGCTGGTGCATGCGGTCTAGATGCAAATCTTTGACATGCTTCACACTTTCGAACTATATCTTTTGCGTCTTCGATGGCTGTTAGCCAATAAAATTCTGCTCGGAAAGCCTTTGCCGCTATTGCTCTGCTGCTAGCATGATGGCCGCACACTCCACCGTGTATGTCTTTTAGTATTGTTTGTCCTTCCTGGGGCGTTACACAACGCTGCAAAACGCCGGTAATACTCTTCTTGTATAACTTCCCCTGCAACACGACAAACGCTTTCGATCTTCGAGTTATCCTCTTGGCCTCCACTGCATCTTCTGGTAATTGTTTATTTATCATGTATGCAAGATATGGCTGCATCCATGTTTCTTCTATCATCATGACCTCCTCTGGCTCCGACGTAGCCCCCGGGTCTGCTGCAGTAGTCAAACTTTTTCTACTTTTTATTGATCTTTCTGCTATTTCTTCCCAAAATACTCCGGATGGCACGGGTAAGCACTGTGACCCGATATTTGCCAAATTGTCGGCTTCTTCATTACTATTCCTGCTTATATGCGAGACTTCGCATCCATCGAATCTTCCCTCGAGATAATGATATAAATTCTTGTAGGCCATCATGTTATCATTGATTGTGTCACACCTGTTCATAACTTGCTGGACAACAAGGTTGGAATCTCCAAATATTTTTAGGCGAGTTGCTTCGCATGCTTTGGCCATCTTCATACCGTGCAACAAAGCCTCGTATTTTGCTTCGTTATTAGAAGCTTGTGGAAAGCTCATCCTTAAGACATACTTTAATTTGTCGCCATGGGGCGATATCAAGAGCACTCCTGCGCCTGCGCCTTGAACTCTCTTAGAACCGTCGAAGTACATTGTCCAAGTACTGGATAAGTCTGGTGGTCCCGTGCTTTGCAGCTCCAGCCATTCTGCCGTAAAATCTGGCAAAACTTGTGACTTAATCGCCTTCATTTTTTCGTACGTGATGTCCATGGGAGATAACTCGATTCCCCACAAAGAGACACGTCTTGTTTCTAAAGGATTGTTCAATATGTTCGATAGTGGCGCTTCATTGACCACTATAATTGGGTGGACCGCAAAGTACTGTCGCAGTTTTCGTGCAGTTGTGAAAACACTATATGCAAGCTTCTGATAATGTGGGTACCTCTGTTTTGTCAGAGATAATACTTCACTAATGAAATAGACCGGCCTCTGGACGCCATGCGCTTTTCCTTCTTCGCTTCTTTCGACTACTAATACTGTACTCACCACCTGATGGGTTGCGGCGATGTACAATAGTAGTGGTTCTTTTTCTTTTAGTGCGACCAGCACTGGTGGCGTGGAAAGCACTTTTTTCAACTGTGCAAATGCTGCGTCCGCTTCTTTTGTCCATTCAAATTTATCATCTGACTTCTTCATAAGTGCATAAAAAGGAAGCGCCTTCTCCCCTAGTCGAGCAACGAAGCGACTTAGTGCCGCGACGCATCCTGCGAGTTTCTGTACGTCATGTAGTTTCGTGGGTTTCCCCATTGTTAAGATTGCTTGAATCTTCTCTGGGTTTGCCTCTATTCCTCGTGCTGATACCAAGAACCCCAAAAGTTGTCCTGCTGATACGCCGAAGGAACATTTTGTCGGGTTAAGCTTAAGCTTGTACCTGCTCAGGTTGTCGAAGGTTTCTGCCAAGTCGCTGATTAAAGATTTCTCCTCTCTTGTGGTGATGACTACATCATCAATGTAGACTTGGATGTTGCGTCCTATTTGGCTTCCGAGGCAGTTTTGCATCATCCGTTGATAAGTTGCTCCTGCATTTTTAAGGCCGAACGGCATTACTTGGTAGCAAAATACTCCGTAAGGTGTGATGAAGGCCGTCTTTTCTTTGTCTTCTTTCTTCAATTTGATCTGATTGTAACCAGAATACGCGTCCAAAAAGGAAAGCCTGGCGCATCCCGCTGTTGAATCGGTTATCTGATCGATGCGGGGTAGAGGGAAGGGATCCTTTGGACAGTGCTTATTGAGAGATGTGTAGTCGACACATACTCTTTGTACGTCTGTGTTCTTCTTGGGTACTATGACTGGGTTCGATACCCAACTCGAAGTTTTGATTTCTCTGATAAATCCGGCATTTTCTAGCCTGTGCAATTCTGATGCTATCGCCTTCCTTTTAGGTTCATCAAATCATCTCAATGGTTGCTTGACTGGCTTTGCCTTGGGATCTACATTTAATGCATGCTCGACGAGTTCCCTGGGAACCCCTGGCATGTCCGATGGACACCAGGCGAAGATTTCCCAGCGCTCATGGAGGAACTCGTTGAGCGCGCCTTCCTATGCGGGATCCAAGTTCACTGCAATTGATGTCGTCTTGTTCGGATCTGTAGGGTGGACCTGGATTTTCTTCGAGTCCTGAGTTGTGTCGAAAGCCTGATCTGGCAAGGATCGTCCAACGTCGGGTAGCACATTATGATCCGTTTCTCCTTTTAACCTCTCATATTCCGCTGTCATGCCGAAGGTTTGCGCCATCCTATTGAATTCTCTGTCACATGTGTTGGCTACTTCAAAGCTCCCTTGTACTGTAATTGTTCCTTTGGGTCCTAGAATTTTTAGCGTAAGATACGCGTAGTGTGGTACTGCCATGAATTTTGCAAATGCTGGGCGCCCCAGGATTGCATGGTATTGTGACGGCCAGTCCATAACTTCGAATTCCAGCTTCTCTCTTCGATAGTTGCCGCTACTGCCAAAGCAGACGTCGAGTTCTATTCTTCCCAAAGGGTAGTTTGCGGCTCTCAGTACTATTCCGAGGAAGGAGCAATCTGTTGGCTTCAGACTCGACAGCGAGATGCACATTGCCTTTAAGGTTCTAGCATATATTAAGTTTATGCCACTCCCTGCATCCATGAATACTCTTCCGATGTCGTATCCTCCTATTTGCGCCTTTAAAACCATAGGCGAGTGGCCTGGCCTGGGAACTTTACGCGGGTGGTCTGCTCTACTGAACTTAACTAGTTGATCTGACCACCGTAGGTACTCTGTGGTAGCTGGTGGTGATGATATTGCTAGGTTTACTTGCCTGGATATGCTCTTTCGCTCTTTCTTTGACTTGGGCACCGGTTGAATCATGGCTGATATGTAAAATTTTGACTCTAGGTGCCTTGCTAGCTTTTGCATTTGATATCCTTGACTTCTCTGTTTTTCTCCTTGCTTCCCTCCTTGGCTTGAGCCCATGGCGCTTTGCAGCCTTAGGAATGTTTTACAATCCTTCATCTGGTGATTTGAGACTCTTTTCCCGTCGAGATATGCGTAGTGGATTCGACAAGGTCCGTGTAGCATATCCTTGGCCGAAGGACCGGAGTATCTCGATTTTTCTACTCCTTTTGCTTGAAACCTCCTATTTTCATATCCTTCCTCTTCTTCTACTACGTAGCCCGCGGCTACCTGACTTCGCCTTTCTTGGTTACCCCTGCTGTGGTGTCGTCTCCTCTGTCTACTTATTCTATTGACTTTTGGTGAACGTCCTCTTTTGTTGTTATATGCGTCCTCTCCATCAGCGAATTTGTTGGCTTGTTCCATTAATTCGGCTACTGTCGTAGGTCTTGTTCTTCCTGTTTCCTCCACGAGATCTGAGCGACGAAGTCCGGCTGTGAAGACGTCTATTGCTCGTTCGTCAGAGACGTCCTTTGCTGAGTTTTTGATTATACTCCAGCGTTGTATATAAGAACGTAGAGTTTCGCCTTTCCTCTGCACGCACGCCTTAACTTCCTCCAGTGATGCTGGGCGCTTGTATGTTGAACGAAAATTTCTTGCGAATTGACTTTCGAGTTCCCCCCAACTTCCGATGGATTCGTTGGGTAGGGTATTCAACCAGGACTGTGCTACGCCGGTGAGGTGTAGCTGCAAACTTTGCATTGCAGTCGCCTTTGTTCCCCCCAATATCTGTACTGCCTGCAGATAGTCTGATAACCATAGGGTAGGCTCTTGTGACCCGTCATACTTAAGCTGGTCGTGTGGCAGTTTGAATCCTTTGGGTACCCGTGTTTTGCAAACCCTGCGGGTAAAGCATAACGCACCCATCTCTTTATCGTCGTCTTCATAATTTTCTTCCCTCCAAGCATGACGTGATTTGTTTACTCGAGCTTGCGCTATTATATTTCTTGCGTCCTCTTTCCTCTTCTATCGCCTTTCCTCTTCTGATGACTCGCTGTACTCGTTATCTGTGAAGTTGTATCTGAACTTCTCCTTTTCCTTGCAGCTTGTCGACTTTGTCTCTGGGCCTTTTTCCCTGATCTTGCTTTCCACTATTCCAAGACTTCATATCGCGGCTTGGTGCATATCTTTTTGCGGGTCCCTAGGTTCTGGCCTTGTAGTTAGTAAATACGCTTGTGCTGCTACCAATGCTGCTTCTGGCGTTTCTTGTATGAAGTCATCTTCCTCTTCTTCTGACTGTGGGGTAGGGCTCCTTGAGTACCTTTCTTCTTCGCTGCGTGCCGTCACCCCTCTATTGTGCTTTGGGTCTCCGTGCCTTTATCTGCTGTACTCTGAATCTTCATTATAGTCTTCCCAGTACTCTTCCCTTGATATACTGTTATTGTCTTGAAAAACCATGTCACTTTCCTCCCTTAGTTTCTTCCTGTGTTGGTATAATGCATACTGATAGCCCATTAGAACTTCTCTTCTCGATCCTTCGGGTACTTCTGTACCATGATTGATAGCTGATTTGA
Source organism: Dactylis glomerata (assembly GCA_007115705.1). Classification (NCBI taxonomy): domain Eukaryota; kingdom Viridiplantae; phylum Streptophyta; class Magnoliopsida; order Poales; family Poaceae; genus Dactylis; species Dactylis glomerata. Next base: position 808,364 of record QXEO01000911.1, on the reverse strand, counting down.
TCATTCTCCATTCACCAGCCGAAATGTGGACTTTCTCCTTTCCCTTTTTGTTGTGTTCTTTCATTTTGGCGACTTGCTTGTCGACCTTTTTACTTCCTTCGCTGTTGTTTTCTTCTTCTGCTTCAGTGATAATAACGCATAACTGATGTACTTTGGAGACGCCGCTGCTTCCCCTGGCGGAGTCCTTTGCGTTGTTGTGCGTCTGGCACGCTCTTTCTTCTGAGTCGAAATTTTCTCGAATTTTGTCGCCTTCTGCGATTGGTGCTTTTTCGAAGCTGACCGGCGAGTTTACCTCGCTGGAAGAGTCTTCTGATGATTTCAACGTTTCCTCTGTTTCGGGCTTGTTTGTCGACGGATCTGGTTTCGTCGAATCCGAGAGGCGGGATGAACCCGATGGCCCGATAATGATGCTCAAACTTCCAATGGTTAACTCCATCTCTTGATTTCCGTCGAGTTCCAAACTGCTGTTGGCTAAAAGCGAAAAATTCGTCGAGTTCATGATTCCAACGCCCAGCTCCCCACGGTCGGTGCCAATTGACGAGGGGTTAACTCGACAAATGTCCTAGATGAAGGACTTAGGATCGGGGAGATAGGGCGTCGGATGAACTCGAAGGTAAAGTTAGTCGAAATAGGTATGCGTCGAAAGTAAACTTGGGTGTTTAACCTGGCTTGCTTTCAATCTAGCCTACACCATCCCCTCCTGGCCGCTTTATATAGGTGGCCAGGTCTCGAGGATCGGGTAGGGTCCGATACAGATTACAATATCGACATACGGTAGGAACTCGTATTCGACTATCATTACAATTGGGCCTAGCTATACGGGCCTTAGGGGTACTCAACTAACGGGCTCTATTAACTATACCCTTGTCAGCTGGAAAAAGGACCATCAAGACACCATATTTCGAAGATCAGGAAAATTCCAGAAAAATACTAGAAAATTATATTTTATTAGAAGACTGAAGAAGCCAGAAGGAGGAAGCGAGAGGGGCCACAGGGCAGCCTCACCACCAGAGGGCGTGGCCCAGCCCCTGGCCGCGCCCACCTATGGTGAGAGCCCCCTGGCCCACTTCTGCCATCGCCCCTTCACGTATTTCATCGTCCCCGAAAACCTAAGTCAAAGGGGGGGCTCAGAGATAGACACCGCCGCCTCTGCGGGGCGGAAAACACCAGAGAGAGGAAAGCTCTTCGGCAGGCAGAAATCTGTCAGGGAAATTCCTTCCCGGAGAGGGGAGATTGTCGCCATCGTCATCACCATCGCACCGGACTTCATCGGGATCATCATCATCATCTCCATCACCAGCACCTTCATCTTCACCATCACCATGCCATCCCGCTGTAACATCTTGAGTTGAATCTTGTTAAATTATTAGGGGAAACTTTCTCGGTGCTGATTACTCTTGTGGTTGATGCTATTGAGTGGAACCGTTGAATTAAGATTTATGTTCAGATTGTTATTTACCATTATTTCACCTCTGATCATGATCCATATGATGTCTTGTGAGTAGTTCGTTTAGTTCTTGAGGACATGGGAGAAGTCAAGTCGTTAGTAGTGGAATTATGTTGAGTAATATTTAATGGTTTGATATTTATTTGTTGTGGTGCTATTTCACTAGTGGTGTCATGTGAACGTCGACTACATGATACTTCACCATTTATGGGCCTAGTGAGATGCATTGTGTATTTGGCTACCAATTATGGGGTTGCCGGAGTGACAGAAACCTAAACCTCCGTTGGGAAACCATTGCACCAGGGAGCGTAGGATCTTAGAGTTTAAGGATGTGGTTAGATTTATCTTAATTACTTTCTTGTATTTACAGATGCTTGCAAGGGGTTTAATCACAAGTGTGTATTTATCCTAGTAAGGGTAGTGCGCTAGCACAGGTTCACCCCCATAACACTTATCAAACCAGTAAAGATTATTTAGCGGTATGAAGCGAAAGCACTTGACAGAAACTCCCGTGTGTCCTCGAGAACGTTTGGTCATCATAAGTTACACAACCGGCTTGTCCTTTGCTCTAGAAAGGATTGGGCCACTTGCAGCAATTATTGTTATTGTCTTTTATTTACTCGTACTTTATTTACTTGCATTACCAAATACCCCTGAAAACCCGTTTGCTAGTATTTACAGTGAATCCTTGATCAAAACCACTTGTCAACACCTTCTGCTCCTCGTTGGGTTCAACACTCTTATTTATCGAAAGTACTACAATACACCCCCTATACTTGTGGGTCATCAAGACTATTTTCTGGCGCCGTTGCCGGGGAGTGAAGCGCTATTGAAGAGTGGAATTGGTAAAGGTAACCGTCGCTGTGAGTATTGTTTTTATTTTTGTCTTTTACTTTTATTTTATTTTGCTATGGAGAATTCTCCATTTGGTTTCCTATTTGGGAACACTACTACCACTGCTGCACATGTGGATGAATCACCACCACCACCACCTCCTCAATTAGATCCTTTTAAAATACCTATGAAAATTGTTGAGCGTGTTATGGATAACTGCTATTTAGGAGATGGAACTGTCCATCCGGGTGATCACTTACTTTTTATACATGAATTATGCGAGTTGTTCAAGTGTGCAGGTATTTCACTAAGCCAGTTCAAGAGGAAGCTATTCTCTTTATCACTAAAAGGCAGAGCTGAGGAGTGGTATCGGCTGCTTAAAGATGGTCTATCTATTACATGGGAGGAAATTGTGCCTCTCTTTTATTCCAAGTTTTATCCTCCAAGTGAAATTCATAAAGATTATAATCGGATATATAAATTTTGGCCTCATGATGGAGAAAGTATGTCCCAAGCGTGGGTGAGATTGAAGTTGCTAATGCTCAAATGTCCCATTCATGAGCTCCCCAATAATATTGTTATTGATAATTTTTATGCGCGGCTTGCTCTTCCTGATAAGGATTATTTGGATGCCTCTTGTTTTGGATCATTTACTCATATGAAGGAAGATGCTAAGTGGAATCTCCTTGACCGTATCCAAGAAAATGCTGAAGGATGGGAAAACGACAAAGGTAGGAAGTCAGGTATAAATTATGATTATGGATGCATTAAAACTTTTATGGGAACCGATGACTTTCATAGTGTTAGCATTGCTTATGGTCTTGATTCTCAAATACTTGCTAATTGTCTTAAGGCTTTTGCCTCTTATCTTGATGTTCCAAAGAAAGATTGGAACAAATATCATGCGCCTTATAAAGATTCTATTAGTCATATTCTTGCTGCAGCTACTGAAGTTTGTACTTTTGATAGCATTGTGCCTGAACCTTATTTTGAGAAGATACCTTTCCCTGCTAAGGTAAAAGAGTATTCTACTTTGGTAAGTGTGTCTAATAAAAGTACTAAGAAAGCTGTAGAGCCTGATGAGCAAATTACTATTAAGTCTCCTGTAGCTATATTGAAGGACCTTGTTACTAAAGATGTAGGGGATGAATATATTCTCTTTTGTGAAGATGCTTCTAACATTATCTCACATCCTAAAAGGCATAGGAAAACAAGTGTTCCTGTTATTTCTGTCAGGATTGGCGATCATTGCTATTATGGTTTATGTGACATTGGTGCTAGTGCAAGTGCCATTCCTTTAGAGCTTTACAAAGAAATTATGCATGAGATTGGCGCTTGTGAACTTGAAGATATTGATGTTGTTGTTCAGCTTGCTAACAGAGAGACTGTTTGGCCTCTGGGTATTGTTCGAGATGTGGAAGTTCTTTGCGGTAAGACCAAATATCCCACTGATTTCCTAGTGCTTGGTAAGGAGGCTAGTAAAACTTGTCCTATTATTTTTGGTAGACCCTTTTTGAATACTTGTGGTGCCGTGATAGACTGTAAGAAGGAGAAAATTTTCACTAAGTTTAATGGAGAGTCTTATGAGTTTAATTTTTCTAAGTTTGCTAAGACTTCTTATGAAAATGACATGCCTGATGAAAATTTTCGAGTTGAACAGCTTGCTTCTATTGCTCTTGCTCCTAATAATGCTTTGCAGCAATTCATGGAGGACCATGAAAGTGATGTTTACAGGAAGGAAAGAGAATAGATTGACGATATTTTCCTTCGTCAACAACCATTGATCAGGCACAATTTACCTATGGAGGATCTTGGTACCACTTTGCCACCTAAAGAAGATCCTATTTTTTAATTAAAACCTTTACCTGATGATCTTAAATATGCTTATATAGATGATAAGAAAATATATCCTGTTATTATTAGTTCTAAGCTTTCAGAAAAGGAAGAAGAAAGGTTGATATTGAGGAAACATCGAGGAGCTATGGGATATACTCTTGATGATTTAAAAGGGATTTGCCCCACTTTATGTCAGCATGCTATTAATATGGAGGAAGATGCGAAGCCAGTTGTGGAACATCAACGCCGCTTAATTCCCAAGATGAAGGATGTGGTAAGAAATGAGGTATTGAAGCTCCTTGATGCTGGTATTATTTATCCTATTGCTGATAGTAGATGGGTTAGCCCTGTTCATTGTGTTCCTAAGAAAGGAGGTATGACTGTCGTGCCTAATGAGAATAACGAGCTTATTCCTCAAAGGGTAGTAGTTGGTTATAGGATGTGCATTGACTATAGAAAAGTTAACAAGGTTACTAAGAAAGATCATTATCCTTTACCATTTATAGATCAAATGCTAGAGAGGTTGTCTAAGAAGACGCACTTTTGTTTTCTTGATGGTTATTCCGGTTTCTCTCAGATTGCTGTTAAACTGGAAGATCAAGAGAAAACCACTTTTACTTGTCCTTATGGAACTTATGCTTATAGACGTATGCCTTTTGGTTTATGCAATGCTCCTGCTACTTTTCAAAGATGCATGTCTGCTATTTTTCATGGTTTTTGTGAAGAAATTGTGGAGGTTTTCATGGACGATTTCTCCGTCTATGGAACTTCTTTTGATAATTGTTTGCACAATCTTGATAAAGTTTTGCAGAGGTGTGAAGAAACTAATCTTGTTCTTAATTGGGAGAAATGCCACTTTATGGTAAATGAAGGAACTGTCCTTGGACATAAAATTTCTGAAAGAGGTATTGAAGTTGACAGAGCAAAAGTGGAAGCAATTGAGAAGATGCCTTGTCCCAGAGATGTTAAAGGTATTCGTAGTATTCTTGGTCATGCTGGTTTCTATAGGAGGTTTATTGAAGATTTCTCTAAGATTTCAAAGCCTCTTACTAATCTTCTTCAAAAAAATGTACCATTTGTCTTTGATGATGATTGTAAGGAAGCTTTTGAAACTCTTAAGAAGGCTTTAACTACTGCTCCTATTGTTCAACCACCGGATTGGAATTTACCCTTTGAAATTATGTGTGATGCTAGTGATTTTGTTGTTGGTGCTGTTCTTGGATAGCGCGTAGATAATAAGTTGAATGTTATTCATTATGCTAGTAAGACTCTTGATGCTGCTCAGAAGAATTATGCTACTATTGAGAAAGAGTTTCTTGCTGTTGTTTTTGCATGTGATAAGTTTAGACCTTACATTGTTGATTCTAAAGTTACTATTCATACTGATCACGCTGCTATTAGATATCTTATGACGAAGAAGGATGCTGAGCCTAGGCTTATTAGATGGGTGTTGCTTTTACAAGAGTTTGATTTGCATATCGTAGATAGGAAAGGTGCTGAAAATCCTGTGGCTGACAACTTGTCTAGATTGGAAAACATTTCTTTTGATCCTATTCCTGTTAATGATAGTTTTCCAAATGAACAGTTGGCTTCAATAAATGTAACTTTGCAAGACCTTCCTTGGTATGCTGATTATGCTAACTTTATTGTTTCCAAGTATTTGCCTCCAACCTTTACAACTCAGCAAAGAAGAAAATTCTTTTATGATTTGAGGCATTACTTTTGGGATGACCCACACTTATATAAAGAAGGAGTTGATAGTATTATGCGAAGATGCGTACCAGAATATGAGCAACAAGAAATATTGAGGAAATGCCATGGAAGCGCTTATGGAGGACATCATGCTGGAGATAGAACCGCACAAAAGGTTCTACAATCAGGTTTTTATTGGCCAACCCTCTTTAAAGATGCTAGAAGGTATGTTTTATCTTGCGATGAATGTCAAAGAGTTGGTAATATTTCTAGACGTAATGAAATGCCTATGATTTACACTCTTGTTATTGAACAATTTGATTGTTGGGGATTTTACTTTATGGGTCCTTTTCCTCCTTCAAAAGGCTATACTCACATACTTGTTGCTGTTGATTATGTTACCAAGTGGGTAGAAGCCATACCTACAAAGAGTGCTGATGGTGAGACCTCATTAAAAATGCTTAAGGATGTTATTTTTCCTAGGTTTGGTGTGGCTAGATATCTTATGACTGACAGAGGTTCTCATTTTATTCACGGTGGTTTTAGAAAAACTCTTGCTAGATATGGCGTTAATCATAGAATTGCTTCTGCTTATCATCCCCAAACTAGTGGGCACATAGAGCTTTCAAATAGAGAGATCATGTCTATCTTGCAGAAGACTGTCAATAGATCTAGGAAAAACTGGGCTAGCAAGTTAAACGATGCTTTATGGGCTTATAGAACTGCTTATAAGAACCCCATGGGCATGTCTCCTTACAAAATGGTTTACGAAAAAGTGTGTCACTTGCCTTTAGAATTAGAACACAAAGCTTTTTGGGCAGTGAAAGAGCTTAATAGGGATTTTAAACTTGCCGGTAAGAAAAGGTTGTTAGATCTGAGTTCTCTAGATGAGTGGAGAAACGAAGCCTATGAGAATGCCAGACTTTTTAAAGAGAAAGTCAAGCAATGGCATGATAAGAGAATTCTTAAAAGAGAATTTCATGTTGGTGAGAAAGTTCTATTGTATAGGTCTCGTCTCAGATTTTTTGCAGGAAAATTACTCTCTAAATGGGAAGGACCATATGTTATTGTTGAAGTGTACCGCTCAGGTGCGATAAAGATTGCTTCGTTGAAAGATGACACTACACAAGTGGTGAATGGGCAAAGACTTAAACATTATATTGCTGGAGATTCTTATAATGAAGATGTTGATGTAATTGAAACATATTCTCTAGAAGAATTCATCCAGGACAATTTGCAGAAACCTGCAGAGTTCGTTTTCGAATAGGTAACAGTTCTAGTCAGAAAAAGTTCGCAAAAGACGTTTCCATTGATATTTTTGATGTTTTTATTAATTATGAAAAATCGCGAGATGAAAACGGGCCGGAGACGGAGTCCGGTGGCTCCTCACCACCAGGGGGCACGGGCCCACCCCAGGTCGCGCCACCCTGTGGTGAGTCCACCCCGGATCTCGTTTCCATCCCGGTTTCCTTCTGTGATTTCGTCTCGATGTATAATTTTCGCCATATAACCCCCCGGAGTTCCCGAGGTCTGTATATCGTTTTCTCGTCGTGTTTTGTTTCGAGTTGTTTCTGTGAGGAGTTGATCTTAAGTTTTGAGAGCACCATGGCTTCTTCAAGCGACGACAAGGGAAAGAGGCCTAGGGAAGAAGACCCCAAGCTGAAGGAGGAACAGGAGGCTGGAAAATCAAGGGCGAGAAACTCTACTTTTGTAGGATCAATGAACGCCGGGCGTGCCTTTTCTCATGATATGTGGGGACCAACATTTCCAGTCTTGGATTTAAATTTCATGCCTATAATAAAAGAGGGTATGCAGGATGATTGAACATTTCATTAACCCAAGGGTGGTCCCACCACCACCAAAGGAGTAATTCGTCATCGGTATTGGCATCCCCTTGGCTTGTTCCAAGCTTGGGGGAGTGTCGCGGTATCACATTATCACCTTTTACTCATTTACTTTTCAAGTAGAGTCATATCATGAATAGAGAAGTTATCTTATAGAATAGTTTGCAGTGTGGAAGTATACTCCTTAGTTGGTTATCTATGTATCCCTTGGTGTGAGTTGCGGTAATGAAATATTAATGAGAAGTTTTATCGTTTACTTTCCGCACACTTTATTTTAGTTTGCAATGTTTCTTATATGATTAGTCTTGTTGATTAGTATTGGTATCACTTTGGGAGCATGAGTAAATTTAGTTGGTTTTGGCAAACTTAGCTTGGTTAGTAGCAACATTACCTTGAGGTTTGAGTAGAAAAGAAGAAAGAAGTGTTTGTAGTTACATCACTTCAGTTTTCCTTCATGTTTGGCTTATAAGCATTATTATTCTCAAAGTCAAAATCATTGTACCTTCGAGGAAGTTTGCATGATTGTTCTTATTATATGTATGTTTGTTTGTTTCATGCAACTCTTATGCTTGCTACCCAGCCTTGCTAGCCAAAGACCTGTACTGAGAGGAAATACTTCTCATGCATCCAACACCTAAAAAACAAGTTACTTCCAAAGAGTCCACTATAAATTCCTATGCATGGTATTTCAAGCCATTCCAAGTAAATTTTCATATGCTACCTTTCAAAAACCTTCAAACACTTCTGATTTTGTGCCACTGTTTTTAGCTCATGAGGACGCAGTAGATGGGTTTGTTATCTTCCATACTAAATTAAGTACCCCTCGACTAGGTAGCTTCATCTGCTCGTCATTAATTTTGCAAGGGGGCTGGTCAGACCATTGTAATCTCAAAAAGAAAAGAAAAGAAGGCACTCCTCCATGGTATGTGAAAGTTGGTCGGCACCCGATGGAATCGGTTAGCCATGGTTTGAGAAAGGAAAGGTGGAGAGGAGTGCCAAGCTATAAAAGAGCAGCAATGTGCCAATTAATCAAACATCTCGGAACCGCTCTCACTTGTTTAGTATGGAAGATATCAAGAACTCCGTTGCTAGTCGTTGACAAAAGCAACCACCTCTCAAAACAATTTTTACCTCTGTTTTACAAATGAAAAGCTCTAGCACATGTTTAATCCCTGCTTCCCTCTGCGAAGGGCCTGTCTTTTACTTTTATGTTGAGTCAACATATTCCCTTCTATCTCAAGCAAGCATTTGAATTGTTATGTTTCACTCATCCATATGTTGATCCGTTTAATCATGTTTATTAACTTCTTTTGTTAGTACAATGTTTTTGTCTAAAGGAATATATCTTTGAAAGCTTTCTATGAATGCAAAAAGTTTGTTTCGTTGAGCATATGCTTTTTGCTATATCAGCTCTGTTTTAAAAAGGCTCCATTCAAAAGCTAGTATAATTTGTTCATTGTTCTCTGACCAAGAACTAAGGTTTGCCACCACCAATTATAGTTTACCTTGTGCATCTTTATTTGTGATTCCGTTTTACTTATTGCAATTCTATATCATATAAAGGGCAGTTGCTGTCTATTATAACTTGTGCCTTGGTAAATGTGATGCTTCTTGACCGTATTTTGATTATCAACACTTCACTCCATAAACCTGTGGTCATGTTTACCGTGTTTAGTTTTCGCTTGGGGACAAGCGAGGTCTAAGCTTGGGGGGGTTGATACGTCCATTTTGCATCACTATTTTGTATCGTAATTTACTGTTATTCATTGATATATTTCACATTTAGAGATGATACTTATGTTATTTCCTCTGTTTTTACATGTTTGATGATCATTGGAGGATTTGCTGCCGGAGTCAGGATTCTGCTGGAAAAAGGACCATCAAGATACCATATTTTGAAGATCAAGAAAATTCCAGAAAATACCAGAAAATTATATTTTATCAGAAGACTGAAGAAGCCAGAAGGAGGAAGCGAGAGGGGCCACAGGGTAGCCTCACCACCAGGGGGCGCGGCCCAGCCCCTGGCCGCGCCCACCTGTGGTGTGAGCCCCCTGGCCCACTTCTGCCATCGCCCCTTCGCATATTTTATCATCCCCGAAAACCTAAGTCAAAGGGGGGGCTCAGAGATAGACACCGCCGCCTCTGCGGGGCGGAAAACACCAGAGAGAGGAAAGCTCTCTGGCAGGCAGAAATTTGCTGGGGAAATTCCTTCCCGGAGAGGGGAGATCGTCTCCATCGTCATCGCCATCGCACCGGACTTCATCGGGATCATCATCATCATCATCTCCATCACCAGCACCTTCATCTCCACCATCACCACGCCATCCCACTGTAATATCTTGAGTTGAATCTTGTTAAATTCTTAGGGGAAACTTTCCCGGTGTTGATTACTCTTGTGGTTGATGCTATTGAGTGGAACCGTTGAATTAAGGTTTATGTTCAGATTGTTATTTACCATTATTTCACCTCTAATCATGATCCATATGATGTCTTGTGAGTAGTTCATTTAGTTCTTGAGGACATGGGAGAAGTCAAGTTGTTAGTAGTGGAATTATGTTGAGTAATATTTAATGGTTTGATATTTATTTGTTGTGGCGCTATTTCACTAGTGGTGTCATGTGAACGTCGACTACATGATACTTCACCATTTATGGGCCTAGTGAGATGCATTGTGTATTTGGCTACCAATTGTGGGGTTGCTGGAGTGACAGAAACCTAAACCTCCATTGGGAAACCATTGCACCAGGGAGCGTAGGATCTTAGAGTTTAAGGCTGTGGTTAGATTTATCTTAATTACTTTCTTGTATTTGCGGATGCTTGCAAGGGGTTTAATCATAAGTGTGTATTTATCCTAGTAAGGGTAGTGCGCTAGCACAGGTTCACCCCCATAACACTTATCAAACCAGTAAAGATTTTTTAGCGGTATGAAGCGAAAGCACTTGACAGAAACTCCCGTGTGTCCTCGAGAACGTTTGGTCATCATAAGTTACACAACCGGCTTGTCCTTTGCTCTAGAAAGGATTGGGCCACTTGCAGCAATTATTGTTATTATCTTTTATTTACTCGTACTTTATTTACTTGCATTACCAAATACCCCTGAAAACCCGTTTGCTAGTATTTATAGTGAATCCTTGATCAAAACCACTTGTCAACACCTTCTGCTCCTCGTTGGGTTCGACACTCTTATTTATCGAAAGTACTATGATACACCCCCTATACTGGTGGGTCATCAGTCACTAAGCTAGCAAGCATCACCTTCTGGAGTTTGGCTTTTTCCTGGACTAACAAACCTTGGTTTCTTACTGAGGGAAAACTTGCTACTGTGCTCATCATACCTTCCTCTTGGGGTTCCCAACTGGGTAGTTATCCTGCCCGCATCAAGCATAATTTTCTGGCGCCGTTGCCGGGGAAAAAGAAGACTTCTGCAAGGGGAGTTTCGCATGCGCATCCTTTACTTTGTTTTAGTTTTGCTTTTACTTTATTTTTGCTTGCATCGTTTTTATCAAAAACACAAAAAAAATTAGTTTCCTTTATAGTTGTTTATTATGTCTAGTTTAGTTGCTACTACTATGTCGCCCGAGGAAATGATTTTCACTTTCAAACAAAAGAGTGAGGAAAGTTTCAAAGGAGCTTGGTCTAGAATTTATGATTGGCATGGAAAAACTAAACCGAAAATAGCTTTGAGTTTGCTTTTTCGCTTTTACTTTGGACTTGCTCTTCGTTATAGATATGCTTTGGATACTACAGCAGAAGGAGATTTCCTTTATTGTGATGGAGATCAAGCTTTCGATATTATAAAAAATTTGATTACAATTTATAGCATGCCAACTGATTTTTATTCCTCTATGATGAGCATTTTTAACCCTAATGCTTCATCACTTGATATTACTTGATTTGCACTTTCTGCGCCTAGCTCAAAGGCGTTAAAGAAAAGCACTCTTGGGAGATAACCCATTGTTTTACTTTTAGTACTTTTTCTTTTATTTGAGTCTTGGAAGTTATTACTACTGTAATAACCGCTCCTTATCCTTTTTATTTCGTTGTTGTGCCAATAGAAGCCTCTAATTTGAGTGAGGTAAGATTTGAGGATGTTGCTGTCCTGAAACAGATTTCAGTGCTGCACCGTAAATATTCGTGAAAATTCTCAGAATATCTTTTTGACCTGCGATTTCTTGTGCATATGCCCCAGGTTATATCCAAATTTTCATTAGTTATACACTTTTTTATTTGAGAAACAGAAAACCCTCAAAAAAATCGACCTTTGTCAGCTGTTCTGTTTTGACAGATTTCTGCCACTATTTGTGTTTGCCTCTTTATCGCTTTTTTTAGTTCTTTTGATCATGGAACTTTTGGGGAAGTTTCTACAGTAGTATATGCTTTATATGTGGTGGTTCTGAGTTCAAATCTGAAGCAAAAAAGGTTTGATTCATTATTATGCTTACACTAATGTTGCTAATAGAATTGTGTTTAGTTTTGTATGAAGGAAGTTTTCAAGTGTAGGGATTGGAGAATGATGAGATGAGTTGAAGAATGGAAAAAAGCTCAAGCTTGGGGATGCCCACGCACCCCAAGAAATATCCAAGAGGTACAAGCGTCAAAGCATGGGGATGCCCCCGAGGCACCCCTTCTTCATCGGCAAAAATCAGGTCACCTTTCAACACACTATATTTTTATTGCTTCATGCATTATGCATTTTTCTTGGAGCGTCAGTTGTTTTAGTTTTCAGTTTTGTTTAGTTTTGTTTGCTGCAATAAATGGTTGGACCCCAACAAATTTCTTTTGGAGAAGTTGCCTTGCTTTTCATTTGCCAAGAACACTCCGTTTTTCACTCTTATCGTTCAACGAGTGTTCTCTTTTTCTAGAACTGCGTTTAGCTTTCATTTTTGCCTTGATTTTTATTCAGATCTTCTTATATATTTGCATCAAGGTGTACTTTGACCTCTGCTCCATGTTGGCTTTCATCAAAAGATTGTTTTAAAAAAGGTTCGAATGGTGTTGGAAAAGAGAAAAAAATTCATGCAAACAAGTGGTACAAAAAGGAGCTTGTTTAGACTGCGGCTTAGACTTTTGCATGTCGTGCTTGATGTCTTTTTGATAGTATGCTTAGTGGTTTTGCTATAGCATGACTTGTCTCAAATGACTAAGATTGCTTAATGAGCCTTTGAAAAAATCATGCGTTGTTTTTATTATTTGGAAGCATTAATTTGGTTTTCTCCTTGATGCTTTATTTGGGTTGACTTGGCGCATGCATACACATGTTAGACTCATACAAAGTCGCCATAAGCCTCTATGATCATTTAGTTTTTGACTTTTGATGCCATCTTATGCTTCTTTTAATGTTGCTTTGTCGCTTTGCATGATTATGGCCGTTATTGCTCTCTTAGTTGGTCGCTCTCAGTCTTTTGCTAGCCCTCATTTTGTACTGAGTATGAGCTCTACTCGTGCATCCAACTCCTAAAAACCAAGTTTGCCAATGAGTCCACTATAAATTCCTATGCATGGTATTTGCAAGCCATTCCAAGTAAATTTTCATGTGCTACCTTTCAAAAAACCTTCAAAATACTTCTCGTTTTATGACACTGTTTTCAGCTCATGGGGACGTAGTGATCGAATTTGCTATCTTCCATATTGTTTATTCTTAAAAAAAAGAAAAAAGGGAAAAAAGAAAAGAAAAAAAGGCACTCCTCCATTGTATGTGAATGTTGGTGGGCACCCGATGGAATCGGTTAACCATGGTTTGAGAAAGGAAAAAATATGGGAAGGAGTGCCAAGCTTTATAAAAGAGCACAAAAGTGTCAATCTCTCTCTCAAAAATTTGCTTCATTTTTGTATGGAAGATAGTAAGAACCCCATTGCCAGTCGTTGACAAAAACAACCACCTCTCAAAACCTAATTTTTATCTCTCTGTTTTACAAATGAAAAGCTCTAGCACATGTTTAATCACTGCTTACCTCTGCGAAGGGCCTTTCTTTTACTTTTATGTTGAGTCATCACCTTCTATCTTTATGCACCGTCTAAGAGAGCATAGTTGTCATTCTGAGTTTAATGTGCATTGTCCCAAAGTTTATCATTGATTGATTCATGATTTTGGTTTCACTTGTTCTTAAATTACTTGTATCTAGTCGCCCTCTTAAACTTGAAGGTGTCCTATGCATTTATGTTTTGCTCTCCATGAAGGACAAGCTGAAAACCATTTGTATGTTTTTCCATATGATTTGAATACACGTTTGACTTTCATTGTTTCATTTTCATGATCTTTCATTTGTGTTCTTTTTCATGTTATAACATGGTTGTTAAGTTTCTACTATCAAGATTATATCTTTCATGCCCATGTTTTAAGTTCTTTTGATCCCAGCACTCAATGCTTCACATAGATGATCAAGATTGTGTAGGTGCATGTCACCTCAAAAATTATTTCTTTTGTTACCACTTACCTACTCGAGGACGAGCAGGAGTTAAGCTTGGGGATGCTGATACGTCTCAAACGTATCTATAATTTTTGATGCTCCATGCTTGTTTTTACACCATTTGCTTAGTGTTTCGTTACACTTCATGGCGTTTTTATGCATTTTCCGGAACTAACCTATTAACAAGATGCCACAGTGCCAGTTCCCTGTTTTCTGCTGTTTTTGTGTTTCAGAAAAGTTACACAGGAAATATTCTCGGAATTGGACGAAACAAAAGTCAAACATCCAGAAATTTACCGAAGCTTCCAGAAGTCCGAAGAGGAGACGGAGAGGGGCCACGGGCCGGCCACACAGTAGGGCGGCGCGGCGCGGCCCAGCCCCTGGCCCGCGCCCCCTATGTGTGAGGCCGCCCTAGTCCACCTCTGACGCTGCCCCTTCGCCTATAAAGACCCCCCGATGGGAAAAACCCAAAGACCTCGATCAATTTTCCAGAAATACATCATGATCTGCCGCCATCGTTGACCCGAGATCGGGAGGGTCTAGAAGCTCTTCCCGGCACCCTGCCAGAGAAGGGAATCGCCACTGGAGGTCTTCTTCATCGCCATGCTTGCCTCCGGCGCGATGAGTGAGTAGTCTACCTTGGACTATGGGTCCATAGCAGTAGCTAGAAGGTTGTCTTCTCCACCATGTGCTTCATGTTTAGATCTCGTGAGCTGCCTTACATGATCGAGATCACCGTTATGTAATTCTACATGTTGTGTTTGTTGGGATCCGATGAATATTGGTGTTATGTTGAGTTGATGTGCTGAATCATATATCTTATGTTATCTCTATGTTGTTTATGATCTTGCATGCTCTCCGTTGTTAGTAGCTATCTTGGTCAAGTAGATACTAGTGACTCCAAGAGGGGGTATTTATGCTCGATAGTTGGGTTCATGCCTCTATTTAATCTGGGGGAGTGACAGAAACCTCTAAGGTTGTAGATGTGTTGTTGCCACTAGGGAGAACACAACATTCTTGTGTCTAAGGACATTCGCTTTGTTTACATTACACACTTTGCTTAATGCAGTTATCTGTTGTTCGCAACTTAATACTCATGGGGTGTTCGGACGATATCCCCGTGGGTGGATTATTAGTCATAGATGCAGTTGGATGGCGGTCTATGTATTTTGTTGTAATGCCCAGAGTAAATCTCATAGTGATCCTCTCGACATATGCACGTTATCTTTATTCTATCAATTGCCCAACTGTAATTTGTTTACCCAGCATGTTGTTATTTATTTTATGGAGAGACAACACTAGTGAACTGTGGACCCCAGTCCAATTTCCTTTACATTGCTATAACCTATTTACTTTACTCACACTGTTTACTTTCTCGCATATTACTATTGCTTTCCACTCGATACGCTCATACCTTTGTTTATAGCAAACAGGTGAGATTGACAACCTCATCGTAAGTTGGGAGCAAAGTACTTGGTTGTGTTGTGTGCAGGTTCTGCATTGCTACTAGTTGAAGACGCGCTAACAAGTGTCGTAAACGGCGCCCTTGTTGGAGTGTCACTAAGCTAGCAAGCATCACCTTCTGGAGTTTGGCTTTTTCCTGGACTGACAAACCTTGGTTTCTTACTGAGGGAAAACTTGCTATTGTGCTCATCATACCTTCCTCTTGGGATTCCCAACTGGGTGGTTATCCTGCCCGCATCAAGCTAATTTTCTGGCGCCGTTGCCGGGGATTGAAGAAGAATAAGCTCCCACGTCAACTTGGCACCATCAAAGTAATTTTCTAGCGCCGTTGCCGAGCAAAAAGAAGACTTCTGCAAGGGGAGTTTCGCACGCACATCCTTTACTTTGTTATTAGTTTTGCTTTACTTTTTTTTTGCTTGCATCGTTTTATCAAAAATACAAAAAAATTAGTTTCCTTTATAGTTGTTTTTACTTGTCTGCTTTTAGCTTTGCTAGAATGGGTACTCATGAGAACACCAAGTTGTGTGATTTTACTAGCACTAATAATAGTGATTTTATCTGCACTCCTATTGCGCCACCTGCTCCTACTGCAAATTTTTATGAGATTAAACCTGCTTTATTGAACCTTGTTATGAAAAAGCAATTTTCTGCTGCTAGTACTGATGATGTTGCAGCTCATCTCAACAATTTTGTTGAGTTATGTGAGATGCAAAAGTATGAGAATATTGATGTTGATATTATTAAGCTTAAGTTGTTTCCTTTTTCTTTGAGAGAAAAAGCTAAGGATTGGTTGCTATCTTTGCCTAGAAATAGTATTAATTCTTGGGCTAAGTGTAAGGATGATTTTATTGGAAAATACTATCCTCCTGCTAAGATTATAGCTTTGCGTAGTGATATCATGAAATTTAGACAGTTTGATATTGAACATGTTGCTCAAGCTTGGGAAAGAATGAAATCTATGATAAAGAATTGCCCTACTCATAGACTGACTACTTGGATGATTATCCAAACTTTTTATGCAGGACTGAATTTTTCTTCAAGAAATCTATTAGATTCTGCAGCTGGAGGCTCTTTTATGTCCCTTACCTTGGGCGCCGCAACCAAGCTTCTTGACAACATGATGGTAAATTATTCTGAATGGCACACCGAGAGAGCTCCACAAGGTAAGAAGGTAAATTCTGTTGAGGAAACCTCTTCCTTAAGTGATAAGATTGATGCTATTATGCTTATGCTTTCTAATGATAGAGCTCATGTTGATCCTAATAATGTTCCTTTGGCCTCTTTGGTTGCCTAAGAAGAGGATGTTAATGTAAACTTCATTAGAAATAATAATTTTAACAACAATGCTTATAGGAACAATTTTGCTAGTAACAATTATAGGCCGTATCCTTCTACCAATGGTAATGGTTATGGTAACTCTTATGGTAGTTTCTCCAACAACACTAGGGCCGCGCCCTCTGAGCTTGAAGTCATGCTCAAGGACTTCATCGGTAAGTAACTGCTTTTAATAAGTCTGTTGAGGAAAAGTTAGGCAAAATTGATATTCTTGCTTCTAAAGTTGATAGCTTTGCTCTTGATGTTGAACTTCTGAAACTAAAAGTGTTGCCTAATGAGGTGAAAGAGAACAATACTTTTGCCATTGCTAATGCTATCCAAGTTAGAATTGATGAAAATGTTAGGATGTTAGCAGAATTGCATGCCAGGTGGGAAAGAGAAGATGAGATGGCTAGAAAGATGAAGGTATGTACCATTACTACCTCTAATGATGTTGTTCCAAATGCTAGCAATCCTCTTACTTTGATTGGTGTAGAGAAAACTCCTACTCCTTGTGTTAAAAAGCCCAAAACAGCAAAAACTTTTTCTCAAAAGAGTGCTGAATTTTTTTGGATTGTAGGAGATGATAGCTCTATTTCTTTTAATGATTTTGATGTTGATGGCTGCAATATATCTGAAGTTATTTTGTTCTTGCAAAATCTTGCTTTGACTCCTAATGCTAGTCCTATAAATGTTGCTTGTACTAAGCATATTACCAATGCTCTCATGAAAATCAGGGATGAAAAGTTGAAGCAAAAAGCTTCTATTCCCAAGAAGTTAGAAGATGGTTGGGAACCCATCATTGATATGCATGTTAATGGTTTTGATTGTCATGCTTTATGTGATCTAGGTGCTAGCATTTCTATTATGCCTAGAAAGATTTATGACATGCTTGATTTAGCACCGCTTGAAAAGTGTTATTATGATGTTCCTATTGCTGATGTTGCTAAGAAGAAAACTTTGGGAAGGATTAATGATGTTCTTATTATGGTTAACAATAACCTTGTTCCCATTGATTTTCTTATTATGGATGTTGAATGCAATGCTTCATGTCCTATTATTTTGGGAAGACCCCTTTCTTCAAACTGTAGGTGTCATCATTGATATGAGGGAAGGCACCATCAAATATCAATTTCCACTCAAGAAAGGTATGGAACACTTCCCTAGAAATTGAAGGAAATTACTTTTTGACTCTATTCTTAGAGCAAATTATGAACTTGATGCTTCATCGCTTGATATTACTTGATTCGCACTTTTTGCGCCTAGCTCAAATGCGTTAAAGAAAAGCACTCTTGGGAGATAACCCATTGTTTTATTTTCAGTACTTTTTCTTTTATTTGAGTCTTGGAAGTTATTACTACTGTAATAACCGCTCCTTATCCTTTTTATTTCGTTGTTGTGCCAAGAGAAGCCTCTAATTTGAGTGAGGTAAGATTTGGGGATGTTGCTGTTCTGAAACAGATTTCGGTGCTGCATCATAAAAATTCGTAAAAATTCTCAGAATATCTTTTTGACCTGCAATTTCTTGTGCATATGCCCCAGGTTATATCCAAACATTCATTAGTTTTACACTTTTTGATTTGAGCAACAGAAAATCCTCAAAAAAATCGACCTTTGTCAGCTGTTCTATTTTGACAGATTTCTGCCACTATTTATGTTTGCCTCTCGATCGCTTTCTTTTTGAGTTCTTTTGATCACGGAACTTTTGGAGAAGTTGCTACAGTAGTATATTCTTTATATGTGGTGGTTTTGAGTTGAAATCTGAAGCGAAAAAAGGGATTGATTCATTATTATGCTTACACTAACGTTGTTAATAGAATTGTGTTGAGTTTTGTATGAAGGAAGTTTTCAAGTGTAGGGATTGGAGAATGATAAGATGAGTTGAAGAATGGACAAAAGCTCAAGCTTGAGGATGCCCACGCACCCCAAGAAATATCCAAGAGGTACAAGCGTCAAAGCTTGGGGATGCCCCCGAGGCACCCCTTCTTCATCGGCAAAAATCAGGTCACCTTTCAACACACTATATTTTTATTGTTTCATGCACTATGCATTTTTCTTGGAGCATCTTGTCTTTAGTTTTTAGTTTTATTTTGTTTTGGTTGCTGCAATAAATGGTTGGACCCCAACAAATTTCTTTTGGAGAAGTTGCCTTGCTTTTTATTTGCCAAGAACACTCCATTTTCACTCTTATCGTTCAACGTGTGTTCTCTTTTTCTAGAACTGCGTTTAGCTTTCATTTTTTGCCTTGATTTTTGTTCAGATCTTCTTATATCTTTATATCAAGGTGTATTTTGACCTATGGTCCATGTTGGTTTTCATCAAAAGAGTTGTTTCAAAAAGGTTCGAATGGTGTTGGAAAAGAGAAAAAATTTCATACAAAAAAGTGGTACAAAAAGGAGCTTGTTTTGACTGCGGCTTAGACTTTTTTATGTCGTGCTTGATATCATTTTGATAGTATGCTTAGTGGTTTTGCTGTAGCATGACTTATCTCAAATGACTGAGATTGCTTAATGAGCCTTCGAAAAATCATGCGTTGTTTTTATTATTTGGAAGCATTAATTTGGTTTTCTCCTTGATGCTTTATTTGGGTTGACTTGGCGCATACTTACAACATGTTTGACTCATACAAAGTCGCCATAAGCCTCTATGATCATTTAGTTTTTGACTTTTGATGTCATCTTATGCTTTTCTTAATGATGTTTTGTCGATATGCATGATTATGGCCGTTATTGCTCTCTTAGTTGGTCGCTCCCAGTCTTTTGCTAGCCCCCATTTTGTACTGAGTATGAGCTCTACTCGTGCATCCAACTCCCAAAAACCAAGTTTGCCATTGGGTCCACTATAAATTCCTATCCATGGTATTTGCAAGCCATTCCAAGTAAATTT
Source organism: Dactylis glomerata (assembly GCA_007115705.1). NCBI lineage: Eukaryota > Viridiplantae > Streptophyta > Magnoliopsida > Poales > Poaceae > Dactylis > Dactylis glomerata. The sequence continues at coordinate 788,640 of QXEO01000911.1, read as the reverse complement.
TCATGTGCTACCTTTCAAAAAACCTTCAAAATACTTCTTGTTTTGTGACACTGTTTTCAGCTCATGGGGACGTAGTGGTCGGATTTCCTATCTTTCATATTGTTTATTCCAAAAAAATGAAAAAAAGAAAAGAAAAAAAGGCACTCCTCCATGGTATGTGAGTGTTGGTGGGCACCCGATGGAATCGGTTAGCCATGGTTTGAGAAAGGAAAAAAGGTGGGGAGGAGTGCCAAGCTTTATAAAAGAGCACAAAAGTGCCAATCTCTCTCAAAAACTTGCTTCATTTTTGTATGGAAGATAGTAAGAACCCCATTGCCAGTCGTTGACAAAGACAACCACCTCTCAAAACCCAATTTTTATCTCTCTGTTTTACAAATGAAAAGCTCTAGCACATGTTCAATCACTGCTTCCCTCTGCGAAGGGCCTTTCTTTTACTTTTATGTTGAGTCACCACCTTCTATATTTATACACCATCTAAGAGAGCATAGTTGTCATTCTGAGTTTAGTGTGCATAGTCCCAAAGTTTATCATTGATTGATTCATGATTTTGGTTTCACTTGTTCTTAAATTATTTGTATCTAGTCGCCCTCTTAAACTTGAAGGTGTCCTATGCATTTATGTTTTGCTCTCTCATGAAGGACAAGCTGAAAACCATTTGCTATGTTTTTTCATATGATTTGAACACATGTTTGACTTTCATTGTTTCATTTCATGATCTTTCATTTGTGTTCTTTTTCATGTTATAACATGGTTGTTAAGTTTTACTATCAAGATTATATCTTTCATGCCCATGTTTTAAGTTCTTTTGATCCCAGCACTCAATGCTTTACATAGATGATCAAGATTGTGTTGGTGCATGTCACCTCAAAAATTATTTCTTTTGTTATCACTTACCTACTCGAGGACGGGCAGGAGTTAAGCTTGGGGATGCTGATATGTCTCAAACGTATCTATAATTTTTGATGCTCCATGCTTGTTTTTACACCATTTGCTTAGTGTTTTGTTACACTTTGTGGCGTTTTTATGCATTTTCTGGAACTAACCTATTAACAAGATGCCACAGTGCCAGTTCCCTGTTTTCTGCTATTTTTGTGTTTCAGAAAAGTTACACAGGAAATATTCTCAGAATTGGACGAAACAAAAGCCGAACATCCAGATATTTACTGAAGCTTCCAGAAGTCTGAAGAGGAGACGGAGGGGGGCCACTGGGCGGCCTCACCACCAGGGGGCGCGGCCTACCCCTGGCCCGCGCCGCCCTGTGGTGAGGGCCACCTGGCCCACATCTGGCGCTGCCCCTTCGCCTATAAAGACCCCCCAACGGGAAAAACCTAAATACCCGATCAATTTTCTAGAAACACATCGCGATCCGCCGCCGTCGTCGACCCAAGATCGGGAGGGTCCGGAAGCTCTTCCCGGCACCCTGCCGGAGAGGGGAATCACCACCGGAGGTCTTCTTCATCGCCATGCTTGCCTCCAGCGCAATGAGTAAGTAGTCTACCTTGGACTATGGGTCCATAGCAGTAGCTAGATGGTTGTCTTCTCCACCATGTGCTTCATGTTTAGATCTCATGAGCTGCCTTACATGATCGAGATCATCTTTGTGTAATTCTATATGTTGTGTTTGTTGGGATCCGATGAATATTGGTGTTATGTTAAGTTGATGTGCTGAATATTATCTTATATTATCTCTATGTTGTTTATGATCTTGCATGCTCTCCGTTGTTAGTAGCTATCTTGGCCAAGTAGATACTAGTGACTCCAAGAGGGGGTATTTATGCTCGATAGTTGGGTTCATGCCTCTATTTAATCTGGGGGAGTGACAGAAACCTCTAAGGTTGTAGATGTGCTATTGCCACTAGGAAGAAAACAACATTCTTGTGTCCAAGGACATTCGTTTTGTTTACATTACACACTTTTCTTAATGCAGATATCTATTGTTCGCAACTTAATACTCATGGGGTGTTCGGATGATATTCCCGTGGGTGGATTATTAGTCATAGATGCACTTGGATGGCGGTCTATGTATTTTGTTGTAATGCCCAGAGTAAATCTCATAGTGATCCTCGTGACATATCACGTTATCTTTATTATATCAATTGCCCAACTGTAATTTGTTTACCCAGCATGTTGTTATTTATCTTATGGAGAGACACCACTAGTGAACTATGGACCCGGTCCAATTTCCTTTACATTGTTACACCGTTTTAGTATTACTCGCATTGTTTACTTTCTCGCATACTACTATTGCTTTCCACTCGATACGCTCATATCTTTGTTTACAGCAAACCGGTGAGATTGACAACCTCATCGTAAGTTGGGAGCAAAGTACTTAGTTGTGTTGTGTGCAGGTTCCGCGTTGCTACTAGTTGAAGATGCACCAACAAGAATCGTAAACGGCGCCTGGAGTGTTACGAAGCTAGCAAGCATCACCTTCTCAAGTTTGGCTTTTCCCTACTGGATCGATAAACCTTGGTTTCTTACTGAGGGATAACTTGCTACTGTGCTCATCATACCTTCCTCTTGAGGTTGCCAACTGGGTGGTCATCCTGCCCACATCAGAGGTACAAACACATGCCAAGGATATCAAATGCAACGTCTTGCAAGACATCTAGAATCAAAGGTGTACATATCCGCAATGATCCAGTTGGTCCCGAAGTCAAAAAAGAACATAAGAGTATATCAAGACAAGTAAACTTAGCAATATCATCACCACCGGCCACCACAGAATACTTGAGGTGATCCGACCAGCCAATCAGGTTCAGCAGAGCAGACCACCCAAGGAAAGTACCCAGGCTAGGGCACGCGCCAATGGTGTTAAAAGCACAAATAGGAGGATATGACATAGGGCAAGTATTCATGGACGCAGGCAGTGGAATAAACCTGATATACGCAAGAACTCTAAAGGCAATGAGCATCTCGCTGGAAAGCCTGAAGCCGACAGACTGCTCGTTTCATGGAATAGTACCAGGGAGTGCAAATTACCCTCTCGGGAAAGTAGAACTCGACGTTTGTTTCGGCGATAGTGGCAACTACCGCAGAGAAAAGCTGGAGTTTGAAGTGATGGACTGGCCCTCACAGTACCATGCAATCCTGGGGCGACCAGCATTTGCAAAGTTCATGGCAGTCCCTCATTACGCATACCTAACACTCAAAATTCCAGGACCTAAGGGGACAATCGCAGTACAAGACAGCTTCAAAGTATCCAACACCTGCGACAAAGAATTCAATAAGATGGCGCAAACCTTCGGCATGACAACTGAATATGTCGATGGATTTCGTGTCACAAGAACACGGGGTACCACGCGACGGACCCAAAGATTCGAATGCAGGGGGCTGAATGTGTGAGATCTAGGATCGCAACGAATCACGGTGACGGAAGCCTCGAGTCATCGAACGCACTACACACTGCAGAGAGAGACGCCGAGCTTTACCCAGGTTCAGGGCCCTCGTGGTGAGGTAACACCCCTACTTCCTGCCTTCTTGTATTACAATGCGACACCTCGCGAGGAGTACAAGGCCTTGGTTACAAAGCTCTAGCTGGCCAGAGGTTGAAGAACCTGCGTGCCCAGCTAGCAGCTTGGAGAAGATGAAGATCCGATCCCCTCTAAGGGGTGGCCTCCCCTCCTTTTATCGCGCCAAGGTCCTCCTTCCCCTTATCTTCTTGGGGAAGGGGTTGCCACACATGGCCAAGGAGGGAGGACAGCTGTAGACTACATTCTTCCGTGGACGTAGTCTTCGTAGAGTAGTGGCGCCGGTCCACCGGAGTGGGTGGAGGAAGCTGACGTCTTCCTCTAGCGCCCTGCACCGTCCACGCTATTTTTAGGAGGGTGGCCAACAACCACTGTGCCGCTTTGGGCAGGCACAGCGAAAGTTGGTCTCCTCCCTATCAGGGGTAGCGTGGGCGGTACGCGGTCTTCTGTCCTTTATCTTCTTGCTCTGCACGCCAACGTGCTGAGCTGACATGGACGTGGTCCCTCTCCTCACCAGCGGGAGCTCGTGAGGAGGTCTTCTGGTCCTTAGCAGTTTCCACCGTCGTTCTCCTCATGAGGCGCCTCCTCATGAGGGTCTTCTCGAATAGCTTCGGTCGTCGGTTCTCCCCTGGGCTGAAGGTGGGCCGATGACGGGGCCCAGGAGCAGGTGGACCGGGATACCCCGGTATTGAGAACACCGATAGTAGCCCCCGGGAGCCCGGCCCGCGAACGCGCTCTCTTGAGGGAGCGAAGGGCCAGGGCCCCCTGAAGCTGCTGGGCCCTCCAACGGCACGCGTCAACCGTGCGGTCAGAGGACCATGTGAAGATGCAGAGGCAGCAGACGTGTGGCGCGACCGCAGCTGGTGAGGCGAGACGGCGGGCGACGCTGCAGTCCCTGAGGCGTCAACCGTCATGATGGCGCGTCGCTTCACAGCAGAGCACAGCGCCGACGCTTCGGTTCCCGCGCTGAGATTTGACGCGATGACGCCGGCCGCGCCCCTTAAATAGAGTCTCCTCGAGACCTCCGGCACTTCACCTCCTTCCTCCAGTGCCACTTCTTCCTCCACGCCCCCAAGCTGATGGATCCCTCCGCCTCCTTCGCCGCCGCTAGATCAAGCTCTGGGGTAAAGCGCCGCGGACGCCCCCCGGGCAGCGGGAACAAGGCGAAGATCCCGGCCCGGTGGACGCCCGGCGCCGGCGGCCCCCTTCGCATTGGCGCGCCGAGGCAGGACGAGGAGAACCACGCCGCCTCGGGGACCTCCGGCATCCTAACCCTTAGGGGTCCCGCGCCTGGAGGCGCTCTGAACTCGCCGTCGCCGTTGGCGGCGGCGCCTGCTCGTCGCGCCCCGGGGAGCATTGACCGGGTACTTCGGGAGGTGGAGGCCGCCCTGGGCCCCCTTCCCCTGCTGCAGATCCTCTGGCCCCGCCGGCGAACGGAGTGGTCGCCACTCCGCGCCCCTTTGCGGCGGCGATGCTGGGACCCCTCATCGGCCCGGGGTCCCGCTTCCTGGAGCTCGTCGTCGTCGACGCCCCGAGCTTCAACTCCCTTCGGCTGCCCGACGCAGTCCGGAGGGTGGTTTACGCCCCCGGCACAGCATCGGGGAGATTGCTCTGGGGGAGCAGAGCAGGCCAGATCTCCTCTAGCCTGTGGACATCCTCCTCAGAGCGGGCGGCAACGCCGTCCTCTCCGGCCGCTGGAGGGCCTTCGCCCTCGGCCATCGCCTCCGTGTCGGTGACCACCTCGTCTTTCGCTTCAAGCTGGGGGCGATGAAGGCCTCGGTGCGGATCTTCACCGCCGGCGGCGTCCGCCGCACCTACCCCCAGCCCGCGGCGCAGTGAAGAGGAGATCCTGGCGCGGTAGTCTATTGGGAGGGGAACTAGTCTCCTCCCCTCTTTTGCTATGTAGTCCTCGCCGGCGGGGTATGCCCCGCCGTGCTTTTGCTCCTCCCCTTGCTGGGAACGCTTTAATGGAATCTGCTTATTAGCTATCTTGCTCTTTGCTTCTTATTGCTCTTCATTGTCCTAGTCATCCGCACGCTCGAGAGCCCTAGTGAGCTGTTAGCGCCGACGGGAGACCTCCCTGCACCTCAAAGCTCAAGACGGGGTCGGCGCCGGCGACATATTGGACGATTCCCGTGACAAGAAGTTGAAGAAAGAGTTGGAAAAGAAAAGACCCCAAATCCCCGAAAACGGAAAAACAAGTCAATAAAACAAACGAAAAAATAAGGTGAATAAGATGCCCCTGTGACCGGCACAGGGACCTTCTCCATCGTGGAGGAGCGCGGCACTATCTGTGCCAGCAGCTAAGAGCAAATTGCCGCGTGTGGCGATTCACGGGGCCTTCCTCGTCATTGAGGGAAGCTGGACCCTCACGGACGTGAAAACGTCGACGCTTAAGAGAGCCCAGAGACCGTCGACACCTCGCAAGGATTTCTCATGAGGTGAAGGGCCTGGCGCGGACCTCCGGATCTGCGTCTCCTTCGCAAGATGATCGGAGCGGCCTTGGTCTTCAATAATCCTGCCATGTTAGGCCTTCCTCGGTAGAGGGAATCTTCCTGCAGATGCTTTGTGCATCGACGCGTCCTTGCTTCCTCTTGAGGGTTGCCCACGAGGTGCCGGTCCTTAGCGGGTGCCTTGGGCACACCTTGGACTTTTCTCGAAGATTTTTTATTTTCCGGTGTACTTCGCGAGGAACTAAGCACCATGGGTATTTGGAGGTGATCGATAACAGGGCCGTCGCCCCCGACTAGAGCTCACTCCCTTCGGGTTTTTCGGGCTTGCTGTTTTCTGGGCGAAGGCCCCAGCATAGACACCGTGCCTAGCCCCCTTCCGCGTGGAGTACAACAGAAAATAAATGGACTTCATGCCATTTTAATGTCATGCCGAAGCAGAGGCGCTATATTGCGCAATAACTTAATATCAGTGCTTAAGAGCAGTTTGAGCTGATACAAGTGCCGTGAAAACGGTCTTTATCTCCTCGTGAGGAACCTAAGGGTAGAACTTTCGCAGATGAGCTATGTTCCACGGGTTCCCCACTGGCACCCCTTCTGCGGTTTCCAGCCGCGCCGAGCCTGGCCTGGCAATGTGCGTCACCTTGAAGGGTCCTTCCCACATCGGAGATAGCTTGTGCAGGCCCTCGCGAGAGAGTATTCTCCTCAGCACCAGGTCGCCGACCTCCAGTGTCCTTGCTCGAACATGGCGGCTATGGTAGCGGCGTAGTCCTTGCTGGTACCTCGCGGCACGGAGCGCGGCTTGGCACCGAGCTTCTTCGAGCAGGAGGAGGCGGTCCTTGATGAGGTCCTCTTGGCGAATTTTGTCGAAGGCGAGCACTCTTGGCAACCCGAATTTGACGTCGGTGGGTAGAACGGCCTCCGCCCCATAGACCAAGCAGAAAGGGGTCTCTCCAGTGGGTTTGGTGGCGGTAGTCCTGATGGACCATAAGATGGATTGGAGGTTGTCTAACCATTTTTTGCCGCAGGCTTCGAGCTTTGCGTTGAAGCTTTTCGTCTTGAGTCCCTTGAGGACCTCGGCGTTAGCACGCTCGGCTTGGCCATTGCTCCTGGGGTAGGCGACGGAGGCGAAACAGATCTTGATGCCGGCCGATGCGCAGTAGTCCCGGAACAGTCCGCTGGTGAACTGGCTGCCGTTGTCGGTGATGATGCGGTTAGGCACACCAAAGCGACAGACCAGCCCACTGATGAACTTGACTGCGGACCTGGCCGGGATTGTGCACACCGGTTCCACCTCCACCCACTTGGTAAATTTGTCGATGGCGATGTAGAGGTATCGGTAGCCCCCTTGCGCTCTGGGGAATGGACCGAGGATGTCCAGCCCCCAAACTGCGAAGGGCCAAGTGAGTGGGATGGTTTGCAGCTCCTGCGCCGGTTGGTGGATCTGCTTGGCATGGAATTGGCACGCCTCGCACCTCTTGACCATCTTCGCCGCATCCCCGAGCGCTGAAGGCCAGTAGAAGCCGCTTCGATATGCCTTCACGGCTAGAGTTGCGGCAGAAGCATGATGCCCGCATTCGCCGGCGTGGATGTCCCTGAGAAGCTCTTGGCCTTGGTGAGTAGATATGCACTTCAGAGCGACGCCATTTGGGCGACGCCGGTACAAGTCACCATCCTTGACGCAGTAGCCCGAAGCTTGACGCACAATCCTTTCGGCCTCCTCTTCATCCTTGGGAAGCCTGCTGCTGATGAGGAAGGCCTTGAGCTCGAGGATCCAATCCACTTCATCCTGCCGTGCCAATGCCAGAAGGACGCGGTCACCCGAAGGAGGCCCGCAGTCTGGAGCCCCCTGCTCCGGCGGCGGCGGCAGGGCAGGTGGAGGGTCTGATCCAGATGACGATGGAGAAGCGCACGGTCTGAAGAGACGCTCCTCAAAGACGCCGGCAGGTTGTGCCAGGCGATGAGAGGCGCGCTTGGCGATCTCGTCGGCTTCCACATTTTCTCCTCTCGGGATGTGCTTCAGCTCCAAGCCTTGGAAGCGTTTTTCCATCTTTCGATGCTCCTCGAGATAAGCCGCCATGTGCTCATCCTTTGGAGTGTAGCTCTTGTTCGAGAAGTTCACAACCAGCTGTGAATCTCCCTTGACGATGAGGCGCTTGATTCCCAAAGCGTTCGCTGCCCTTAAGCCGGCGAGTAGTCCTTCATATTCCGCGATGTTGTTGGAGACCTTGTGCTCAGGCTTAAAGCAGAGTTGTACGGCGTAGAAGAGCTTGTCTCCAGAGGGAGAGGTCAGGACAGCACCAGATCCCGCGCCGGGGAGGTTGAAGGCGCCGTCGAAGTGCATGACCCAGAGGCCTGGGGCCTCCTTTCCTGGGAGCATTGACTCCACCTCTGGAGGCTCATCGGCGAACGGATCAGTCCACTCTGCAGTGAACTCGGCCAAAGCCTTGCTCTTGATTACCTTTGTAGTTTCGAAGGAGATCTCGAAGGGTTGAAGCTCCACGGCCCATTCTGCCACCCGCCCGGTGACGTTGGGATTGCGTAGGATGGTCTCCAGGGGATGATCGGTAACCACCTTTATCGGGTGACCCTGGAAGTAGTGGCGTAGCTTCCGCGAAGCGATGAGCATGGTGTAGAGCAGCTTTTGCTGCATGGTGTAACGCTCATGTTCGTCGCGTAGCACCGTGCTGACGAAGTACACGGGCTTCTGCACCTTGGTGATGCCCTCAGGAGTCCTCTCCTCGAGAGGCTCAGAAGGGTCACTCTGAGGGAGCGGCTCGGTCGGCGAAGCTGCAGCGGGCGGCCCCTCTTGAGGGACAGAAGGGATTTCTGCCTCTACCTCGCGAGGAGCCCCCGGGCAGGGAGGATCAACTTCCTCTTTGGCGATTACCTTGGCGTCTCGCTCCATGACGAGGACAGCGCTTGCTGTTCTCGGCGTTGCTGCGATGTAGAGCAGCAAGGGCTCGCAGAACGTTGGGGCAACCATGATCGGTGGGCTCGTGACGTACCTCTTCAGCTCGGTGAAAGCCTTGTCGGCTTCCGGAGTCCACTCGAACATCCCAGTGCGCTTCATGAGCTTGAAGAAGGGCAGAGCCTTCTCTCCGCTCCTCGCGATGAAGCGCCCCAGGGCTGCCATGCATCCCGCGAGGCACTGCATTTCCTTGAGATTGCGTGGAGGATGCATTTCCTCGATGGCCTTGACTTTGTCAGGGTTCGCCTCTATCCCGCGATGAGAAACGAGGAACCCCAACAACTTTCCCGATGGCATGCCGAAGGCGCACTTGGCGGGGTTGAGCTTGATGTTTACCTTTCTCAGGTTGATGAATGTTTCTTCTAGATCCTCGATGAAGGTGTGACTCTCGCGAGTCTTGACGACGATGTCGTCGACGTAGGCTTCCGCATTCCTTCCCATCTGAGCCCCCAGGGCCTTACGCATGAGCCTTTGGAAGGTGGCTCCTGCGTTCTTCAGGTCGAAGGGCATGCAGACATAGCAGTACACACCACAAGGCGTGATGAAGGCAGTCTTCTCCTCGTCCTTCTTTGCCATCTTGATCTGATGATAGCCGGAGAAAGCATCCAAGAAGCAAAGGAGGTCACAGCCAGCGGTGGAGTCGACGATTTGATCTATCCTTGGGAGTGGATAAGGATCCTTGGGACAGGCCTTGTTGAGACTTGCGAAGTCCACGCAGAGGCGCCCACTGCCATTTGACTTTGGGACGACCACCGGATTTGCAATCCAGGTGGGGTGGGCTACCTCGCGTATTAGCTTGGCCTTCTTTAGCTTCTCTATTTCCTTGACGATGAAGTCCTGCTTCTCTTGCGCTTGTTTCCTAGTCTTCTGCTTCACGGGGTGTGCCTGAGGCCACACGGCTAAGTGGTGCTCAATCACCTCGCTGGGAACACCGGGCATATCTAACGGAGTCCAAGCGAACATGTCAGAGTTTGCCTGCAGGAAGGTGACGAGCGCGCTTTCCTATTTGGGGGAAAGCCCTGCCCCGATGGTGACGAAGTTTTCGCAGCCCCCAGCCTGGAGCGGGACCTTCCTGGTTGCAGAGTGCTCTTGGGTGAACTGGGGCCTCCTCCCTGAGGGTACCACAGCTTCCCCAATGCTCATGTCCAGCATCGGATGGACCAGGTCCTCGCTTGGAGTAGGCGATGCAGAGGCGGCGAACTTCTTCCCTGTCGAGCCCTGCAGATGGGGCTCGAGAGAGGCCTTCTTCGCAGCAGCCCGCTCTTGGGATACGAGCTGCTTCTTCCTCGCGAGGTCGCCGGAGTGTTCCAGTAGATCTTCGTCGGCGGGGAACATGTTGGCGGCCTCACGGTAGATGTGCTCCACTGATCGGAGAGCATCCTTCTCATTGCAGCGCACGGTGATCATGCCGTTGGCGCCCAGAATCTTGAGGACATTGAAGCCATGGTGCGTTGCTGCCATAAACTTTGCCAGGGCTGGGTAGCCGAGAATGGCATTGTACGGCAGCGCAATGTAGGCGACGTCGAAGTCGAGGCTTTCTGTCCTATAGTTGTCCCGGGTGCCGAAGGTTACGGGCAGGCGTACTTGCCCAATTGGCGTTGTAGACCCTTCGGTTACCCCGAAGAATGGTTGAGTTGGCATGAGCCGGTGGTACGGCACCCGCATCTTCTCGAAGATCTCGACCGAGATGATGTTGAGGCCCGCCCCTCCGTCGATGAGAGTGCGATTGACGGCGACGTTATTGATGGTTGGCGTGCACAAGAGGGGAATTGTGCCCACGCCCCTGGTGGAGGCCGGATGGTCCTCCTCGTCGAAGCTGATCTTGCACGTTGACCACTTCATTAGGCGGTTGCCGACGTTGGGCTGTGCCACCGCGATCTCTCGTGACAGCTGCTTGAAGTGACGATTAGATAAAGGAGCCTGAGCTCCACCCAGGAGGCAAGCGGCGAAGTCTCGCGGCTCTTGATAGCCCCCCTGGTTCTCCTCCCGACGATCGTTCGCTGGTGGGGGCAGCGGCAGCGGCTCGGGATCGGCTCGAGACAGACCCTCGCGGTGGCGACCTTCCTCGCGGTCGTCGTCGCGGCGATCGCCCCGGGATCCACTCTTGCCGTAGCTGCGGCCACCCCCGCGGCGCTTGGAGACGCCATTTTCTTCGTGAAACTTTCGGACAATCCAACGATCATCGGTATTGTGGGTGTCCTTCTTGTGGAGAACGCAGAAACGGCGACGTCGACCTTTATCGCGTTCAGAGTGGTCCCCGCGGCGTTGCTTATGATCTGATTCCGCCGCGAGGACAGCGGCCTCCTTTCGCTTGGGGTCCTTGGGCTTCGGCTTTGGGGGAAGCGCCTCCGGCAGGTTGTGCACGAAGAGCCTCCCCTCCTCGGCCTTGGCGCAGCGGTCAACGATCTCGAAGAGCCTGACGACGGAAGTCAGCTCATCATTCACGGATAGCTTCTCCCTCATCTTGATGTCGGAGACGCCCGTGGAGAACGCGGAGATGACCTCCTCGTTGGAGATCCTGGGAATCTTGTTCCTCATCTGACTGAAGCGCTGGATATACTGACGAAGCATCTCGCCCTTGTACTGACGCACCGCCTTAAGATCGTTCTTAGTTGCGGGGCGCTCGTACGTGGGCATGAAGTTGGCAACGAACTGACGACACAAATCCTTCCATGAAGTCACGGATTTTTGAGGAAGATTCTTGAGCCAAGTTCGCGGAGCGTCCTTGAGGGCCATGGGGAACCAATTGGCCATGGCACACTGATCTCCACGCGCAGCCTGGACGGCGACGACGTAGAGCTGGAGGAATTCGACGGGGTTGGTAGTCCCGTCGTAACGCGCGCCGATGTCCGACTTGAACTTGTCAGGCCAGACCATGTAGCGTTGTTGGCGAGTGAGAGCAAGACACCCAGGGTTGTAGATAGGGTCGCCGGGGGTCCTGACGTTCTTGCCAGCTTCGCCGATGTCATCGATAGCGCGGTCATGATTTTCGCGGCAATGCTCCAGGGACATGCGTGCGTCTTCCGGAGCGCGTTGGACGATTTGGCAGCTGGGCTCCCCGCGTGGCGAAGATGCGGCGCGGGAAGCTACCTTCTTGGCCTTGGCGGCCTTCCCATCTCCGGCGCCCGGGGCGCGGTGCCCCGCCGCCGGATCTGTCTCCCCCGCGCCCTGGGCTCCTCCCTGGGCCGGGTCTTCGTTGGCGATGGCGACAAGCTCGGTGATTCAGGCGCGCCATCCCTCACGCCCGTCATCAGTGGGATGATAGCGCAGCAGCTCCTGCGCCATGGCGAGAGCCTGCGCAGGAGACAGCTGACTCCCAGAACGAGCGCGAGAAGTGGCGGTGGCGGTGAAGGAGAGCGAAGGCTCTATACGCCCGGACGGGAGGTAGGAGGACTCCAGATCTTCCTCCTCTTCCTCCCCGGCCGAAGCTTCACGACGACGGAAGATGGGCTCGGTTTGCCCTCGAACAGCGTTGCGACGGCGAAGATGCTCGAGCCTTGCGTTGGCATCGGCCATGTCGAAGCAGATCTGGAAGAAAACACACCACAGCCCCCTACCTGGCGCGCCAAATGTCAATGGATTTCGTGTCGCAAGAACACGGGGTACCACGCGACGGACCCAAAGATTCGAACGCAGGGGGCTGAACGTGTGAGATCTAGGATCGCAACGAAGCACGGTGATGGAAGCCTCGAGTCGTCGAACGCACTACACACTGCAGAGAGAGACGCCGAGCTTTACCCAGGTTCAGGGCCCTCGTGGTGAGGTAACACCCCTAATTCCTGCCTTCTTGTATTACAACGCGACACCTCGCGAGGAGTACAAGGCCTTGGTTACAAAGCTCTAGCTGGCCAGAGGTTGAAGAACCTGCGTGCCCAGCTAGCAGCTTGGAGAAGATGAAGATCCGATCCCCTCTAAGGGGTGGCCTCCCCTCCTTTTATCGCGCCAAGGTCCTCCTTCCCCTTATCTTCTTGGGGAAGGGGTTGCCACACACGGCCAAGGAGGGAGGACAGCTGTAGACTACATTCTTCCGTGGACGTAGTCTTCGTAGAGTAGTGGCGCCGGTCCACCGGAGTGGGTGGAGGAAGCTGACGTCTTCCTCTGGCGCCCTGCACCGTCCACGCTATTTTTAGGGGGGTGGCCAACAACCACTGTGCCGCTTTGGGCAGGCACAGCGAAAGTTGGTATCCTCCCTGTCGGGGGTAGCGTGGGCGGTACGCGGTCTTCTGTCCTTTATCTTCTTGCTCTGCACGCCAACATGCTGAGCTGACATGGACGTGGTCCCTCTCCTCACCAGTGGGAGCTCGTGAGGAGGTCTTCTGGTCCTTAGCAGTTTCCACCGTCGTTCTCCTCATGAGGCGCCTCCTCATGAGGGTCTTCTCGAATAGCTTCGGTCATCGGTTCTCCCCTGGGTTGAAGGTGGGCCGATGATGGGGCCCGGGAGCAGGTGGACCGGGATACCCCGGTATCCAGAACACCGACAGAATATGCAAGACTCAAGGGCGAAATTGATCACAACGTGCTACCCGACGTTGGTCGATCCCTGCCAGACCAGGCCTTCGACGCAACACAAGACTCCAAGAAAATCCAGGTTCACCCTACGGACCCAAACAAAACTACTTTAATAGCGGTAAACTTGGACCCCGCATAGGAAATCATGCTCGTCGAGTTCCTCCGTGAGCGCAAAACTGCCTCGAAAGTCAAATAGGCCACAACATCCAAGTCTACATCGACGATGTGGTCATCACCACAAGAAAGGAGGAGTCATTAATCAGCGACTTGCAGGAAACCTTCAACAACCTCAACAGGTACAAGCTCAAGCTTAACCCAACAAAGTGTTCTTTTGGCGTCTCAGCAGGGCAACTTCTGGGATTCCTGGTGTCAGCAAGAGGAATAGAGGCAAACCCAGAGAAAATCTAAGCAATACTAACAATGGAGAAACCAACAAAGCTACATGACGTACAGAAACTCGCAGGACGCGTGGCGGCATTAAGTCGATTTGTCACACGATTAGGAGAAAAAGCCCTCCCCATCTACGCACTCATGAAAAAGTCAGATAGCAAATTCGAGTGGACAGAAGAGGCAGATACAGCCTTCGCGCAGCTGAAAAAAGTGTTTTCCACACCACTAGTGTTGGTCGCACCGAAAGAAAGAGAACCACTACTACTATATATCGTAGCCACACATCAAGTCGTAAGCACGGTATTAGTAGTCGAGTGAAGTGAAGAAGGAAAGGCGCACGGAGTCCAGTGGCCAGTATATTTTCTTAGCGAAGTCCTGTCACCAACAAAACAGAGATACCCGCATTACCAGAAGCTTGCATACAGCGTGTTTACAACAGCATGAAAACTACGACAATATTTTGCGGTGCACCCGATCATAGTGGTTAATGAAGCCCCACTATCAAATATATTGAACAACCCAGAAGCAATAGGACGTGTCTCCTTATGGGGAATCGAACTATCTCCCCTGGACATCACGTACGAGAAAAGGAAAGCAATCAAATCTCATGTACTACCAGATTTCATAGCAGAGTGGCTCGAACTACAAAACACAGGACCACCTGACCTGTCGAGTGTATGGACAATGTACTTCGACGGATCAAAAAGGGTCCAAGGCGCAGGAGTAGGTGTAGTCTTAATATCACCACAAGGGAACAAACTAAAGTATGTATTAAGGATGAGTTTTCCACAAGCTTCTAATAATGAAGCCGAGTACGAGGCCTTGCTTCATGGAATGAAAATGGCCAAAGCATGTGGAGCAACCCGACTGAAAATATTCGGGGACTCGAATCTCGTCGTCCAACAAGTGATGAATCGGTGCGATGCCATTAGCGACAACATGACGGCGTATAGAAACTTGTATTACTACCTAGAAGAAACTTTCGATGGATGCGAAGTTTCACACGACAGCAGAGCCAACAATGAGGAAGCCGACAATCTAGCAAACATCGGGTCACAATGGCTGTCTGTACCACCAGGAGTCTTTTGGGAGGAAATCATCGAGAGGTCAATAAAAAGCAGCAAGAGTTCGACTACATGGGAACCAAGTCAGCATCCGACGACAGGCTCGGGGGCTTGCAAGCCAGGAACAGGAAGCATAGCAGACCTAGAGGAAGTCATGATGATCGAAGAAACTTGGATGCAGCCATACTTGGCGTATATGATAAACAAGACACTACCCGAAGATACAATCAAAACAAGAAGGATAATACGACGATCCAAAGCTTTTGTCGTACAGCAGGGGAAGTTGTACAAGAAAAGCATAACTGGCGTATTATAGCGATGCGTCACCCCTCAAGAAGGACAAGATATATTAAAGGACATCCATGCATGAGTTTGTGGGCATCATGCTAGCAGCAGAGCTATAGCAGCCAAAGCTTTTCGTGCAGGATTCTACTGGTTGGTCTGAGGCCTGCCAACGATTCGCATCGAGACCACACGCACCAGCAGCAGAACTACAGCCAATACCATTGTCCCGGCCCTTTACACAATGGGGTTTGGACATGGTAGGGAAATTGCACAAATCTTGGCTAGGAGGGCACGTCTACATGTTGGTGGCAGTAGACAAATTCACCAAGTGGGTAGAAGCAGCCCCGGTAACAACCCAAGACTCCACAGCAGCAATCAACTTCATCAAATCCATAGTATTTCGCTTCGGGGTACCACACAGCATTATCACAGACAATGGGGCAAATTTCACATCCAAGGAGTTCAAGAGCTACTGCCAAAGTATGGGAATCAAGTTAAAATTCACATCTGTCGCACATCCCAAAACAAACGGGCAAGTCGAGAAAGCAAACAGCTTAATATGCAAAGGAATAAAAAAGAGGCTACTAGCGCCCCTAGAGAAAGCCAAGCACGCTTGGGTAGATGAGTTATCCTCCGTGCTCTAGAGTCTGAGAACTACGCCTAATGCGGCTACCCAAGAAACACCTTTCTTCCTGGTCCATGGTGCAGCAGTCGTGCTTCCAATCAAAATTACTCATGAAGCTCCAAGAATTGCGGCTTACGACGAAACGACTTCTATAGAAGCACTTTAAGATGATGTCGACGCACTTGATGAAGCAAGAGACGTAGCACTAGGCAGAGCTACACAGTACCAGGAAAGTCTACGGAACTACCATAGTAGTCGAGTTCGCCCCTGATCTTTCGTGGTAGGGGACATAGTCTTACGACTCAAGCAGGATGGCCATGGCAAATTAGAGTCCCCATGGGTGGGACCTTACATCATTACATAAGTCATCCCAGGAGGAGCTTATCGGCTACAAGACAAGAAGACAGGCAAAGATGAGAGCAACCCGTGGGATGTAGAACAGCTCCGGTGTTTCTACGCGTAGAAGAAGCACGACGACAAAAACTGTGAGTCATGACCCTCTGAACCCAGAACATGAGGCCACAGGTCGGGTTCCTTGGGTCAACTCGACGATATGTATAATACGTCATGATTTTCCACTCGGGGGCTCTGACCCTCTAGTCGTATAAAGAAGTATAAAAATTGTTGAGATTATGTACTCACGTTTCTTCAAGAGTTATTACGAGGTTGTGCGCAACCCTATATCCGCCAAGAGAAAACGAGGCTAAAATAAAAGCACAAGTAGATCAACACACCTCGGAACACCAATAGTTCCTCTGGTCTATTACTAAGCACAATAGCATAGAATAAAATTCATCACATATCCTTATTACATAAAGCAGGCCAAAGGAGAATAAAACAGAAGATTACATCAAGTAGAAGGAAACATCTACTGGAAGTGCACTTCAGCCTCGTACTTCCTCTGGCACTGCGTGTTGTCGTAGATCTTCATGTCGAACTTCGACGTACCGCAATGATAGTCGAAAAGCATGAAGAACCCTTGATGCAGCTTGTGTCCCTCTGCAAATTGGGGCCATCCGCCCCTGAAGTACATCTCACCGCGCCCATCATAGTACAACTCCACTTCATATGGAGTTCCTCCTCCAGATTGTTTGCGGAGGATCGCTTCCCGAAGCTCGCGCCCGTCCATGAACTTGGTAAATTTTAGCAGAACACACTGCTGCTCACGGCATTGAGCACCAGCGATACAGAAGAAAGAATAAATCTTGACAGGATGAGGAGGAGAGGCATTGCGAGGAGCAGCGCTGGCACCTGGGACAACGGTGGCAGATGCCTTGGGCTTGTTCTTACTTCCCAAGGGGCGGACAGGGCGCCGCTTTGCAGATGCAGACGACGAAGCCACCAGGGAGGCGTCCTTCGGTTTGTTTTTACTGCCACGGGAACGGCTGCGTCCCCGCTTCTCCATCAGCACACCGGTGTCAAGGTTGGCAGCACCGACGTCCGCCATTGGAAAGTTGCGCTTGGTGGAAAGACAAAACCCTAGATGAGATTTGGAGGAAGAAGACGATGCAGCGGAGAAATCTCGCAATGAAGGGATTAGGGTTTTCCCTGGCAAGCTAGCATACTTTATTTATAAGTAACCTTTTGTGGGCCTTTATGAATCACATGTCCAAATAAAGTTACGGGCTTTGACATTTCGCCCCGAGCAGAGAAAGGAATAGCGGAAACATATATAAAGGAAGGAAAGAAGATATGTGCAATCCTCCAAAGATAAAAGGTGATGCAGAAGAAAAATATTTGAGTCTATAAAAGGTTGCAACCATCGGGAGTGCTTGACACGCACCCGATGAATCAACAAGAATACTACAGCTGGAAGATGGGAAGACAAAATATTTGAGTCTATACCGAAAAACTATCGGCTATAGCCTCGGGGGCTACTCCCATCGGGAGCACGGTCGTGCACCCGATGACAATGGACAACATTGAGGTAATGATCATCGACTATTTTTTCGACAACAATCTTCGACTATAGTGTCGACAAATTAACATTGATTACTCCCAACGGGAGCTATTCGCGATTATTTGAAGAAAGAATATCTCGAAGATTTTGCACATTTCAATAGTCAAACAAGGCTTGAAAAAGAAATTATTGATTCTCAGGCTAAGTCATCGCGAAAAAGCTTGAATGCCATGGTCATAGAAGATCATGAAGGTAAGACCCCAAGATCCGTCCTGCGTGGCCTAGTATACGCACCTGAATGCGCTCTGCTAGTAACTTCCCGTGTCTACGACGCAAAGAAAATCCTGGTGGACGCACTGGGTACCCTGAGAACTACTGGAATCCTTTCTTTGTAAGTCCTAAATGCGGCAAAAGATTGGGTTAGACCAGGTCCCAGACTCAAGTCCAAGGGGATTGAGTTTGAAGTAGGTAATAAGTATCTGCTCCGGCAGTTAACTGGCCTCTTGATCCGTCAGAGCTGTCAAGCTTGTTAACCTAACACCCCTTGCGAGACAATATAATGAAAATTGTTTAATTGAGTACAGGAAAAAGAGAAGTCAAAGATTGATCAAAGTCAAAGATATGAAGATTTGAGATTCAACCCGAATCTAAATTCTGGTAGAATCTCAGGGGCTACTAACAAGGGTATAGCTAATAGAGCCCGTTACTTGTGTACCCCTGAGGCCTGTTAAGCTAGGTCCAAGAATATTCGTAGTCGAAATACGAGTCCATATCGTATACAGACATTGTAATATGTATCGGACCCGACTGGTTCCTTGAGACCTAGCCACCTATATATAGGGGCCAGGAGAGGCCGGTCAGGGACAGATTGAGAGTAAGCCAAGTTGATCACCATGTTTATTCTCGATACACGCCTTGTTTGACTGATCTTTACCTTCGAGTTGATCCAACGCCCTATTCCCCCGATCCTAAGTCCTTCATCTAGGACATTTGTCGAGTTAACCCTCGTCAGTGAGATTAAATCCAAATCTGCGTAACACTTGACTAAGTCATGGTGGATGGAATATCACGGGAATGAGTTATGCACCACATGTCGGTTACGAATTGAACGAGGTATGGTAATACCAACGATCAGATCTCGGACATTGCTAGTATCACAGAAAAAAGGGATATGAAATCGATGTTTATGGTTCAATGATAAAATATCTTCGTAGAATGCACAGGGATCATTGTGGCCCTTCAGGTTGCCCTGATGATCATTTATCAGAGAGTGTTCTCGGCAATGTTTGGAGTGTTCTCGAACCGTGGGTAACACGCTTAAGGGATCAATTTTTTGTAAGATTGCTTTGGTAATATTTGGAAACATCGGAGTGGTGACAGAAGAGAGATGGAAAATTTCTGATAAAGTCTGAAAGTCGTTCGGAAGGTTCTCGGGGGGTTTTCGGGGTAGTGGGGATTCCCGTTGTGCAAAGTTATAAATCAATAAAAGGGATCGATGGAAAATCCCCATAAATCAATGCAAAATATGAATATAACATCTTATAACATGCAAATATGTTGGAATGTGTGGCAATCAACTACGAAGTTCATGCATGCATCAACCTCCCAGATCGCGATTCAAAGGCCTAACTTGGGGATAGCGAGCGGTCTGAGTTCTCGGGAGTGATGCAAAGGTTTTTCTGAGAAAAAGCTTAGTACCTCGGTGCCAATGGCGACGACGCCTACGGGTGTTGTAACCCTCTTGGGGGCATCATTGTGGTTACCCTTCTCCATGCTAGGGATCCAGGCAAAAACTTTTGACCGTCGTGGTCTCGACGTGGCAGCACGGTGTGTCATTACCTTCTTGGGATGTCTTCGTGGAGCTTTGATTCCTCTGGTCTCATTTTGGTGTCTCCGATGGCAAGTTGTGGTGTTCCATGTTTTCTTTTGTTTATCATTGATCTGCTATCTAAGAGGATCTACTCATCACCTTGTATCGGTTCGACCGTTGTGGCTATATTTATGAAGCGGGGTGAAATGTTTTGATCCTCTAGATCAAACTACTTTGAGTGCCTCATCATCTTAAAAAATATTTAACTACTTTAGACCATATTTTGTGCCTCATTTAAGTGTGCACATGTGTCTAATTAGTTAATGTGTCAGTGCTTGCCTCCAAGAATTAATATTATGTTGAAGCATGAACTACTGGTACTACAAAGGTTTTTATCTTCTAGATCAAAATACTCCTCCTATATCAGTTTTATTTCCTAGGGTTTTAGCTAACAACCTTTGTAGCGAGATAGATCCTGGAGTTCCTTGTGGGTGATGAACTGCTGGTGTGTTCTTGTCCTTGTCCTCTTGTTCTTGCTCCAATCTTGGTTTCTACTCCTTCTTAGATCTCTCTCAAAACTAAGTGATTTTGAGTTTTTGGTCTAATGCTGAAAGGTGTGTTGTGAGGTTTGGGGTCTAGGATCCCCAACTATTTATAGTGCTCGGCTTGCTCTATGGTGTTGACACCACATTGCATGCATTTAGTGAATAACCTGCTTGTGTGAGTGCAAACCGTCTTTCTATTTTAACTTATTCATGTGTGTCATTGTTTTGTTGGCCAACTGATTGGTGTCTTTACTTTAGTAAATTTTCCAAATAAATGGCATGTCGGTTCAAAATGAGATATTTATCATGTCCAACTTTTTTATAGTGACAAGTGGATTTTCTAATTAGGAACTAATTCTTTTATTCTTGGTTCAGTTCTAGTTCAATTAAAGTCGATGCTTTTATCATCCTTTTGGAATTCACAACATGGTTTATATTTGATCTCTTTACAGTTGATCAAGATTTTGTTAACAAATTAAATGTCAACTGAGATCCATATGTTGTTCTTATGAATCCAAAGATCTTGAGGTTGCCTATGATACTTTTAATTGATTCTTATTTTTTGTGACTTGTTCTAGTTTGTTTCAGTGTGAGTTGTTGTGGTTCATTTCTTTATGGCTCACAGTGGGGACATGTCGCATGTCGTGTGGTATCACAGCTGTAGGGAAGCATTTATCATGAAAAAAATCATAATATTGGTCTAATTTTTTGGGATTTCTATTTTCGTGCCCTCGGGTCCTTAGTTGTGCTCAGTTTTCCCCAGCCGCTTAACTTTTGCTCAGTTTTCCCCTCCCTCTAGTTTGAAACCCCTCGCAGACGCTCGGACGGGAGGTTTGCCGTCTGGTCAGAGGCCTTGACCGTTACCGGTGACGGCTAGGGAGCCGTGGTGGTTGTGAATTGACCGTTGCTTTTTAATGGTGCTGACGGGTAGGGTCAGGAGACACGTCGGAGGAGCCATCCATCTATCGCTGACGTGTGGGTCGTTTTATTTCCTGATTATATACGCGGTGCTACCAATGACAAATGCGGCCGCTCTATAGGGCTGCCGCAGCCAATGACCAGTGGGGTCATGTATTTTTCAGGAAAAGACATATATTGCCGCTCTGTGGGGCTGCCACAGCCATTGACCAGTGGGGTCATCTATTTATTTAGAGAAAATCATATATTGCCGCTATGTGGGGCCTCCGCAGCCAATGACCGCTAGGGTCGTCTATTTATTTAGAGAAAATCATATAGAGCCACTCTGTGGGGCCGCCTCAGCCAATGACCGCTGGGGTCGCCCTTAGTGAAAAGGCTTATATCCCTGCTTTTAGTTAGAGAGAAGCAACAAGTTCGCTAATTAATTTTTCTTAAGCTAGACCCAGCAGGTGACTATTTTCGCAGCTTAATCATAAGTGAATCTTATTCTAAACATGGCTGGAACCTAGTGTTGTGTATCTCATTAGTCATCGGAAAACCGCTGGCAGCTCGTTCCCTACCCTCGGATGGACCATCCATCGCCGGCGCCTCATCGCGCCGCCGGCTCTGTCCCCCGGCGGCCTCGGACGGACTGCGGCACTGCACGTCAACCACGGCTCTAGCACTTGTTTCGTCCGCACGCATTATACCCACCGTAGGAAAGTCCGCCGCAAGCAGATCCGCCACCCACGACGACCAGGATTTGTTCCGCGCACCAATTGGTAGTATAGCTTGGTAAGACCTCCGCTTCTGCCTTCCCCGCCCCCTAATCGATTCGGTTCCCGTAATTTATTGGAGTTTGCAGGTGCGAAATAGTCCTCAATGTCTGGTCCTAGCGGGTACACCGGCGAGGGTGGGGATTCGATCATGTCATGGCCACGGTCTACTTCTCCTACCTCATCGGAAGTGCAGGTATCTAGCTTCTACTCTCTGTACTACCGTTGAATTTGAAGTGCCGCCATGGCCTGTTGGAGTGATTTCAGTTGTTCTTTTTTCCATTATTGTTACAGTTTGCCAGGCAAGCCGATGATCCATGGTATATTGCATACCAAGATGAATCAACCCAGTGGTGTAGCCAGAGGATGGATTTGGAGGAGAAGGTGGCCAATTTAGGTGATGAATTGGCCCTAAAAACCTGATGATATTCGAGCTGAAGCGTACTGTGGAGGAAGAAAAGAAGAATTCAGAGCTTATTCGCAAGGAGAAGTTGATACTTGAGACAGATCTTGCCGTATTTGATCAAGTGGTAGAAAATCTAGAACATGAACTTCAAGTGATGGGAGAGGAGAAAAGTAGATTCATCTGGGCAGTTTTATTAGGTGTCATCCCTGTCCTAGCAGTTATGTGGTTGTGGTAGATGATTTAGATAGTATAGAATTGTTATTCAGTAGATGGCTCTAACCACTGTATTTTGGTGTGGCTCTAACCACTGTATTTTGGTGTACAATTTCCTAGTTGTGCTAAGTAATGCGCGTGATAATTTTAGCATGCATGAACATATTATAAAAGTGAAGGGATCCCAAAAGTGAAAACATGTACCAGCCTCTCGGATCACCCAATCAAGTTGGGATAGAATTCAAATCATACATACGGATGTACAGGGACACATCGAGAAAGTGGAGAAGCTTTTTTTGAGACGGAGGTAGTAGTTCAAACAATTTTATCCCAATTTGAAATTGAAAAATACAAATTTATCATAATTTATCCCAATTTGCGGCGTCGAACACGGCCGCGCACCGATGGGCTAGAAGGGCCGGGACGACGGGCGGCTGAGGGGTGGTCATCTGCACCATCGGCAAACTCGGACATGGAGGAGGGCTGGATCTGCGGCTTCGCAACCACTCTTGGCACCGCCGCCGTCTTGGTGTACTTCATCAGCGATGGATCTGAGGAGGGCTGGATCTGCACCATCGCAGCGATGTTGTAGGCGATGGCTTCAATCATCTTGGCATCGATGACCACTGTCGACACGGCCGCCGTCTTGGTGTCCTTCATCAGCAACAGATCTATGGAGGGCAACGGAAGTGAGACATCGGCAGGCTCCGACATTGAAGGCTTGATCTGCGCCGTTGCAGCGATGTTGTAGGCGATGGCTTCAATCGTCTTGGCATCGATGACCACTATCGACACGGCCGCCGTCTTGGTGTCCTTCATCAGCAACAGATCTGAGGAGGGCAACGGAAGTGAGACATCGGCAGGCTCCGACATTGAAGGCTGGATCTGCACCATCGCAGCGATGTTGTAGGCGATGGCTTCAATGATCTTGGCATCGTTGACCACTATCGGCACGGCTGCCATCTTGGTGTTCTTCATCATCAACAGATCTGAGAAGAGAAACGAAAGTGAGACAGAGAGAGACATTTCAACTATTTCTGAGGGTTAGATCCTCACCGGCACTCTTAGATCCTCACCGGCACTCTTAGATCCACGCCGCCGCACGGTTAGATCCTCGCTGCCGCACGCACGGTTAGATCCACGCCACCGCACGCACGGTTAGATCCGCGCCGCCGCACGCACGGTTAGATCCGCGCCGCCACACGCACGCTGCAGTTCCACGCGGCCGCACGCACGGTTAGATCCACGCCGCCGCACGCACGGTTAGATCCGTGCCGCCGCACGCACGCTGTAGTTCCACGCCGCCACGACCGCCAGAGTAAGAGAGGAAATAGAAGAGAGGAAGATGCGACTGGAATATGCGACTGCCAGGGTTGGTAGGTATGTGCTCTGCTCTTCTCTCCGTATGCGTCCATCGAGGTAGAGAGAGATATACAGGCCGTCCGATCATAAATGATCCAACGGTGCAAGCGTACGTTGAGCTATCAACCAACCAAGATCCGTGTGACATATATCTCGACCAATCAGAGATCAGCCAGTGAGTACAAGTGAGGAAAACAGAGTAGAACTAAGAGGGGGAAAAGTGAGGAAATGTTTATCGGAAGGGCAAAACTGAGTAGGATTGAGTAAAACAAGTGGACCCGGAGGGGGAAAACTGAGTAAAACTAAGTAAAACAGGGGCACCCAAATAATAAAGGGAGCAAGGGAAATTGAAGCTTTTGGCATAAAAATTGTTAGATTGTGTTATTTGAACAATATAGTACATTTTGGCCGACGTGATATTGTTTGCAATTCAAAGATACACAAGTGTGACGAATTTGGACTCATTTGGACAAAGTTTGTAAGCATAGTGGGTATTTGGGAGGTGTGTTGAGTAGAAAGCCCTGCATCTTCATAGCTAGTAGCTCATGGACTAGGAAGTGGTTTTGGGAAAAACTTCATATCTCTATATTTCCTTTTCCATTATTATTTCTCTAGGTTGTAGGTAACATAACAAGACTCCATGGGAAGGTTCCACCATGTTTTGAATTATTTTGAATTATTTTGAATTATTTTGAATTAAACTAAACCCAAAACTATATTTTTTGAGTTTAGTCACTTAGAAAATGATAAATGTGGCTTAAGCGATGAACTTATTCGAGGTGCATGACCATAGAAAACTTGCAATAACACATACATTCAAATTAATTGTTCAAAATAAAATCTTTCTCTTGCTCCTGGTGTGACTCGCTGGGTCCACCACCTTACTCTGGGTAACCCTACCAGGGATATTACCGGTGTCTACCTTCCTTTTGCCCTCTTTCTTGTTCTTCTTCTTCTCTTCAGGTTGTGCCAAGACCGAGACAACCATATCATACGAAGCTTGTGCTCTTTCTTCTAATGCATTTTCTTCCCTTGCTTCTACAATCTGCTCTTGATCCATCGGTTTACCCAGCTCTCCATCAATTGCTTCACTCAGCTGTCTATGCATTGCTTCAACGGCCTCTAGATCCATCTATTCCCTCTGCTCTCGATCCATCAGTTCAAGCAGCTCTCGATTCATCTGTTCAATCTGCTCTCGATCCATCGGTTCAAGCAGCTCTCGATCCATCGGTTCAAGCAGCTCTCGATTCATTGCTTCAATCTCCTCATGTTGAATTGCTGCTTCAGTCTCCTCTGCATTTGCTACTCCCGCCTGATCTTCCATTTCAAAAGCTCGGTCAACTGGATTTTTACAAAGCCTAGCAATGTGTCCAGGTGTTCCACAATGTTTGCACTTACGTCGTCGAATCAGTGCACCACCCTCTACACTAGCTCTGATCCTATTCTTCCTCGGCCTACCTGCCGGTCTAGTCAGAACTGGAGAGTACAGTTTGAAGCCTGGATCGACTTTCATCCATTGGTCTTTTCCCAACAAGGTAGGAACATTCATAGCATATGCAGCCCTAAATTTGGCAACAGAGAAATACTCTGACACATACTGATCAACTTCACCTTCTGCACCCGCTATAACACTCATGAAAAACAATGCATGTATGCAGGGTATCCCACAGATCTGCCATCGCCTACAATGGCATGTCCTATCAACCAAACTCACTGGATACCTCCACTGCCTGTTTTTACTATCAGTGTAGGTTACCTCAGCCTCCATTCCTTTTTTGATGCATTTCATCTTCAATTGTTTTGCCCTGGCATGCAAAGACTTAATCAAAGATGGGAGCATGAGATGGCCAACATATTTTGTGGCTGCAATTCTTTGACGCAGATCGATCTTTATCATGATCATCTGCCTAATCTTATCAAATATTTGCCACAGCATAAGCCCTTTCAATGACTTGACCTTTACATTGAAACTCTCCGCAAGGTTACTTGTTACATAGTCTACCTTGCAAATTTCATTGAATTGGCTTCTTGACCACACCCTACCATGGTGTTCATCCAAGTACTCCTTCACCCCAGGTTTTTGTTTATACAACACTTCCAAATGAAACAGATGCTTCCTAATGCTGCATGTGTATGCAGCTGGCCATAGGTTGTCAGTATAAACTTTACCCTTGAATTTCTTTGTAAAATTCTGTACCAAGTGTCGCATACATTCCCTATGCTCCACTCCAGGGAATACTGCTTCTACTGCACTCTCCAAACCTTTGCAAGCGTCTGTGTGGATAGCAAGTCCTGGTGGATGACCTATAAGGTCGCGCAAATTCTGCAGAAACCAAGTCCAACTTTCCTCTGACTCAACCTCCAAAACTCCATAAGCAACAGGGAACATCCAATTGTGTCCATCAACTGCAGTAGCAGCAACTAGCTGTCCTTTAAACCTGCCATGAAGAGCTGTTGCATCCACGGCCAAATAAGGCCTACAACCATCCAGAAAGCCTTTCCAGCAAGCTTTGAAACAAACAAAAGCCCTTCTAAAACATTCCTTCTGCATTATCCTCCCGCTTTTCAATTTATAGGGAACTGTATGCTTGTCTATCGCTACAACACTGCCTCGACTAGCCATCTCCACTTCATCTTTGAAAGTGTAAAGCAACTGAAAGCTTTCATTCCATGGACCATTGATCCTGTCAAGAGCCATTTCCTTTGCGTAGAACATCCTCATGTATGGTATTTTTATATTAAACTAATCAGATATCAATTTTATGAGTGCTGTTGGACCAAGTGATGGAGTTTCTCTCAGCCAATCTGTTGGGGATATACCAAATAGGTATACCAGCGACGTAGTCCTAAATCAGCAAGCCAGGGTGGCCCATCAGGGGTGGTATGGCGGATTCGCTATACCAGGCGGCCCAGTTGCTGAAGTTGCCACGGCGGTACTGGACGCAGGCGCTTATGGCGGATCCGGAGACAGGCCCATGGTGGATTGCTGATTACAGGCCCATGGCGGGTTGGGAGACGGCCCATGGCGGGTTGCCTTGTAGAACACGCAGAGGACTTAGTCTAGGACTCCAAGTTGTATCCGCTCCGGTACCAACGTGTAGCCCACGCCAGGCGCCTTTATAAGCCCGGTGTGGAGCAGCCCTTGAGGCAAGATTAGAGTCATACGGCCAATCGCATAGCGAAACAGCCAACCTCATCATTGTAACCAAGCACTTGTTGCCATATAGTGAATTATAGCAGCACGTAGGGTCTCGCCACCATTGCGGGATCTGAAGCTGGGTAAACTCATGCTACCACCGTCCTGGATCGCTCCTCCGTGTTCACCCCCTTCCACAAACCGCCATACCCCTACCTCTATGGCAGATCTGTTGACGAAACCACAACAGTTGGCGCCCACCGTGGGGCTAAGCGCGTCTGGAGCGCGGATCCAGGCGGGATCCGCCTTTGCAGGCATCAGCGACACCGTCGCCATCGGGCGCGTCCTCTACGATTCCGGCTTCCCCATCATCCCAGCGGATAACCTTTGGGTGCCGGCTAGAGAAGACCCAGCTCGATTCACCGTCGTCCCGATTGGAGATATCCATATCTTCATTGGAGAGACAAACCCTACCCCCGCTACGGAAACCAATTTCCGGCGGATTGGTATGGCTGAAATCCCCAAACGGACCGCTTTCGAGCTGGATACGGAGGAGGACTCATCTGATCTGGAACTTTCCAAGTTGCCCAGATCGGATCTGAAAAGTAATCCCACCCAGCCCGCCCTAGAGGTAGAGAAGTGGTGGAAGACCGCAGTGAATCCGCCATGAGTAATCTGGCGTTAGAGACACCGCGGTACTGCCTTGTTGCGTTCGCAGAGGACGCGGAGGTAGCGGTGGCGGACCAGCAAGGTCACGCAACTCTCGCAAGGATCTGCCGGAATAGAAGCCCTACGACGCCCGTACCCATCTAAACGAGATTGCCAAGTCTCAAACAGCCTTCTTCCTCGGCCCAAAGTGCTTTGGACAACGGATTTGTGATGAGCCCATCCCGCATGGGTTCAAGATCGAGAAAAATATCCGCCAGTACAATGGAGTCGATCGGCCTTTAACTTGGCTACAAGACTACTTCAACGCAGTACAGTTCGCTGGGGGATCACCCAATGTCGCTGTCCGCTATTTGCCCCTGATGCTATCCGGCACTGCGAGGCAATGGATCAACGACTTGGCAGAAAACTCTATCCAAACCTGGTTCGATATGCAAACTGCGTTCACCGAAAATTTCGAGGGGACTTACAAGAGACCCCATAACATTGGTGACCTCCAACGGTGCCGACGCGCCGACGACGAGACCTCCCGAACTTTCCTCGCGCGATGGCTGGATATGAAGAACTCCTGTGAAGGGGTTACTGACGAATCCGCCATCCTCGCGTTTATTGACAGTTTGGAGAGAGGCCAACTGCTCCGCCATCACCTGTTGCGGGAAAGGAACGAAGGGAAGTTGACCCTAAATTCCATGATCACCATCGCAAGCAACTACGCGGCCACCGCCGACGACGCCCGCGAATCTCTGAAGGCTTCCGCCATCCAGAACACTGGAAAGCGGAATAGCAGCAACAAACGGAAGAATCCGCCAGAAGAGCCGCAGGCTCCGGACATGGTGGCCACAACCTTTGCTGACAAAGGCCAAAGCAGCCAGCGCGGCAGAGGACGCGGAGGTAGCGGCGGCCAGCCGCGGAGTTCTGCAACTCCCGCTTCGGCGCCATCCGCTCCCGTGTCTTACGACGAATACCGCGATATGCCATGTTTTGCCCATCGCGACGCTTCAGGAAAGTGCAACCACACCAACCGGAACTGCAAGTTTGTCAACGACCTCAAGGTGGATCAAGAAGCTGGCTTCAAACGCAGCCGGCGACAACGGCCTCGTGGCAAAGGAAAAGCGGACAAAGACAAGGAGTCTAGGGATGGCAGTGATATGGATGAAGACCCTGCGCCCAAACCCGCCGAAAAGGCAGAGGGTGGTGCTAGCAAGGGAAACCCAATCAAGGACAAAAAAGGTGCCTTTCACACATTCCTTGGACCCCCCACGGCCAAGGCACAGAGAGCCGATATGCGCTCCCTCAATGCCACCGTGCCTAAAATCCGCCAGTACGTCCGATGGTCCGAAGTACCGGTGCACTGGAGCCGTGATGATCATCCAGAGCACATCCCAGATGGATATTACGCCATGGTGGTATGCCCTGTAATCCATGGCTATGAGTTCTCCAAATGCTTAATGGATGGCGGCAGCAGCCTGAACATCATGTACGTGGAAACTTTGACAAAGCTCGGCCTTACCAAGACCCAACTCCGCCATAGCGCGGTCACCTTTTATGGGGTGGTTCCTGGTCGCCAAGCCAAGTCCCTCGGGTCCATCACACTCAAGGTTGCCTTCGGTAGTGAGGAAAACTACAGAGAAGAGCCCATAACCTTTGAGGTTGTCCCGTTCAAAAGCACATACCACGTGATCTTCGGTCGCCCTGCCTTCCACAGCTTCCATGCAAGGCCATGCTACATCTACAATCAGCTGAAAATGCCAGGACCGGATGGAATAATTACCGTTTATGGCAGCTTCAGAAAGGCAAAGGAGTGCGAGGAAGGAGAAGCCGCCTTCGCGGAAGCAGTGTTCTTCGGCGAGGAGTTCAAAGAAATCCATGCCGCTACGGACCCCGCGGAGATACCGGCATCCAAGCAGGAGGTTTCCGCCTCCCCGCCCACCTTCAAGCCTACAGTTGATACAAAACAGGTGGAACTTGTCGCTGGCGATGCCGCCAAGACCATCGCCATTGGGACAAACTTGTCCCCCAAATAGGAAAGCGCGCTCGTCGAGTTCCTCCGTGAGAACCGGGACATCTTTGCATGGCAGCCATCTGACATGACGGGTGTACCCAGGGAACTCGCCGAGCACGCTCTGCAGATAATTCCTGGCTCAAAGCCAGTAAGACAAGCCATGAGATGCTTCGGAGATGAAAAGAGCCGCGCCATAGCAAAGGAGATCTCCAAGCTGTTGAAAGCAGGCTTCATCAAGGAAGTGATACATACTAAGTGGGTGGCAAATCCGGTGCTAGTTCCTAAGAAAAACACAAAAGTTCTGCGCATGTGTGTAGATTACACTGGCCTGAACAAAGCATGTCCAAAAGACCCTTTTCCCTTGCCTCGCATTGACCAAGTCATTGACTCGACGGCAGGATCGGAGCTGCTGTGTTTCTTAGATGCCTACTCAGGGTACCACCAGATCAAGATGAAAAAGTCCGATCAGCTCGCTACGTCGTTCGTAACACCTTATGGCACATATTGCTATGTCACAATGTCGTTCGGTCTGAAAAACGCAGGAGCAACATATCAGCGCACTATGCAAAAGTGCCTGGCGGATCAAATCGGACGAAACATCCACGCATATGTGGACGACATCGCCGTTATGTCTAAAAAGCAAGATGGCCTTATAGCGGATTTGCAAGAGACATTTGACAATCTCAGGAAGTACAACATGATGCTTAACCCAACGAAGTGCGTCTTCGGGGTCCCAGCTGGACAACTCCTAGGATTCATCGTCTCCCACCACGGAATTGAGGTTAACCCGGAGAAGATCAAGGCAATCCTCGACATCTCCCGGCCCATAGACCTAAAAGACGTACATCGACTCACAGGCTGCGTGGCAGCAGTGAGCAGAATCATCAGTCGTCTTGGCGAGAAGGCTTTGCCACTCTACAAGATGATGAAGAAATCAGACGAATTCGTCTGGACCGACGAGGCAGACGCTGCACTTAAGGATCTGAAGAGAGTGTTATCCGCTGCACCAGTCCTAGCGGCTCCCGAAGAACAGGAACCCATGTTACTATACATGGCGGCAACCAACAGGGTGGTCAGCATCGTCATGGTGGTAGAACGTAAGGAAGAA
Source organism: Dactylis glomerata (assembly GCA_007115705.1). Taxonomy (NCBI): domain Eukaryota; kingdom Viridiplantae; phylum Streptophyta; class Magnoliopsida; order Poales; family Poaceae; genus Dactylis; species Dactylis glomerata. Next base: position 758,055 of record QXEO01000911.1, on the reverse strand, counting down.
GCGCAGGAGTATGGCGTACAGCGACCAGTCTACTATGTCAGCGAGGTCCTGACGGAATCCAATCAGCGCTACCCCCACTACCAAAAATTGGCATACAGAGTTTTCCTAGCCTCTCGGAAGTTGAGGCACTACTTCTATGACCATAAGATCACAGTGGTGAGCAAAGCCCCACTGAAGGACATCATCAACAACAGCGACGCAACAGGACGAGTTGCGAAGTGGGGCATTGAATTGGCCTCTTTTGACATCGACTACAAGCCTCGCACCGCCATCAAGTCTTAGGCTTTGGCGGAGTTTATGGCAGATTGGAAGGAAGCGCAGGAAACTACGCCCGTCCCAGAACCAGAGCATTGGGTGATGCACTTTGATGGCTCAAAGTTGCTACACGGCTCGGGGGCTGGAGTGACACTCAAATCTCCCAAGGGAGATGAGCTAAGCTACGTTCTCCAGATCCACTTCCCCACCACCAACAACATTGCGGAGTATGAAGCGCTACTACACGGGCTACGTGTCGCAAAGGAGATCGGTGTACAACACATCATGTGCTGTGGAGACTCTGACCTTGTGGCTCAGCAGGTGGCTGGCACATACAAAGCTCGGAACGAAGTCATGGCGGCATACAGAGACGAAGTGGACGAGATGGCCAAAAGTTTCCTCGGCTACGACATAAAACACGTGCGGCGAGAAGCTAACATGGCGGCCGATACCTTGTCCAAATTGGGATCTAGCCGTAAGGCGGTTCCGCCAGGCGTATTCCTCGAGCATCTGCGAGTACCATCAGTAAAGATGGTTGATCCAGAAAGTCCGGAGCTAGCGAGCTCCCCTGTTATGGCGGTTTTGCCAAGCAATCCGCCATGGGCAGAGCCCTTCCTGGAATTTCTGACGAACAAGAAGCTTCCCGAAGACGAAGTTGAAAAAAGACAAGTCGAGCGTAGAGCCAAAGCGTACACCATCATAGATGGCCAACTCTACAAACGAAGCACCTCGGGAGTTTTCATGAAGTGCATATCCCAAGTGGACGGAATCGAAATACTAAGAGAGATCCACGAAGGTGAATGTGGGCATCACGCCGCCGCCAGATCCCTAGTAGCTAAAGCATTCCGCCATGGATTCTACTGGCCAACAGCCAAGGCAGATGCATACCGCATTGTGGAGCTCTGCCATGGTTGCCAGATGTACTCCAAGCAAACCCATATGCCCGCCACAGCACTGCATACGATCCCTATAACTTGGCCTTTTGCAGTCTGGGGGCTGGACATGGTGGGTCCGCTGAAAACAGCACCTTCGGGATTTACGCACCTTCTGGTAGCGGTAGACAAATTCACGAAGTGGGTGGAAGCTAAGCCCATCAGAAAACTTGATGGCAAAACTACCCTCAAATTTGTCAAGGACATTGTGGTTAGATTCGGCATCCCACATAGCATCATCACCGATAATGGCACTAATCTGTCTCAGGGAGAAGTTGAAGAATACTGCCATCACAACGGAATCCGCCTTGACCTAGCATCTGTGGCACATCCACAGTCTAATGGCCAAGTTGAGTGGACCAACGGACTAATCATGTCAGGGATCAAGCCACGCCTAGAAGCACCGCTACACAGAGCAGCTGGAGCCTGGGCAGAAGAGTTGCCATCTGTGTTGTGGAGTCTACGGACCACGCCAAACAGATCAACTGGCCTTACCCCTTTCTTCTTAGTCTACGGAGCAGAGGCAATCTTGCCAAGTGATGTTCAGTACGATTCTCCAAGAGTCGACGCCTACAAGGAAGAAAATGCAGAAGCGTCCAGACAACTATCTGTGGACCTGCTGGAAGAAGAACGGGACCTAGCAGCCCAGAGATCCGCCATCTACCAGCAGAATCTCCGCCGCTATCACAGCAGGCGAGTTCGCCAACGCTCGTTCAAAGAAGGTGACCTGGTGCTACGCCTCAAACAGCAGAAGTCCCACAAGCTATCCCCGCCTTGGGAAGGACCCTTCGTCATCAGCAAAGCTCTACTGAATGGTTCCTACTACCTCGTTGATATTCGCGAGCTAGATAAGCGACCAAGTAAGAAGCGCAAATGAAGAGACCCTGACGATATCTATGATGAGACAGATCGTCCATGGAACATCGCACAGCTACGTCCTTTCTACACTTAGCACCTCTCTAGCTATGTAATAGGCATCTCTATATGATCAATGAAATAAAGCATTTGGTTCACTCTTAATTTTTTCTGAGTCTTTTACCTCCTTTATTGTTCATTTAGATCGTATAGAACCTTTTGCGCAATTGTGCTTTGCACTTGCGTCTCTTTTAAATCCGCCATAAGCGGTCCGCGTAGCTTTTTTATGTTTTGATCTTCATCCGATGTTTTCTGTGTGGATTCCAGAGTAGTGACTTTTTGACGATCTAAGCCGCCATCTACTACGGGTTCTGGACGATTGCTATTAAGTATCGTCGCCCTAGCGGATTGTTCGTGCGAAGATTTCGCCATCTCACGAAAAGTCAAGCACAGAGAGCCGGATGGCGGATCGCATAATCCTACGCGTGAATTTTTTTTAAAGTGTTGTTTTTGGGCATGGCAAAAACTGCAAGTTGCATAAAATTAGGCCTGGCAGTTTCTTCGCGCAATCAAACCACTTCATAAAAAACAAACTGCAAGAGTTCAAAAGCATTCCACTGATCCGCCACAAGCAGATCAGTTGCAGTGCACAAGCATTCACACGCAGTTTAAGTTTAGATTACAGACCCACTCAGGGGCCGAATTAATGCAAAGTATTTTTCCTGCCATATCGCAGGGCACATCTCAAGAAGATGGCGGAACCTTGGAGGACACCTTGTCACCGCCATCACCACCTGCAGTTGCCGCGGAGGCGGATGCCGAAGCTTGGCTTGGCGACCCTGGCAGCTCGTATGCTTCATAGTATACGTTCAACTGAGTGCCAAGGGCACACAATTGATCGTATCCCAGCACGCTCTGCCGGATGGCGGCCTCGTCCACCGGCGCGCCGTCCTCGCCTGTAACACCCACAAATTTATAACAAATTCGAAGTGCCCGTTATGTAATCCATCACAATCCCAGAATCATTGTTGTGATTTACATAACGTAGCTGATATCACAGTCATAGCCATTAATAGTAAATAAAAGGGGATTACATAGGTGGTCGCACAGACCAAACCTTACATTATATCAATATGCAGAGGAATAACACTTTGGGTCCATATTGTCAAGCTTCAACCGCACAGGCAGAGCAGACAGTAGGAAACGAGCCTAATTCGCAAAGTCGTCAACGATTCCTTCCTTCTTGATTTTTCTCCTTCAAGTCTGGCCAAGTTAATAGCCAGGGACAGAGCCATGAGTACATTGCATGCACTCGCAAACCATCTTATAAATAAATGAATAGAGAATGCATAGTTCATATAGTGGTCTAAGCTCTAGGTTCATTTGCATAAAGCAGAATTTCCTTTCAAAGATCTTTTATTTAAAATGGTAAGAAAACATTTAGCTCTTTATAAATCTCTAGATGGAACCCCCCAAATGTCAATTCTTTTGTTCACCAAGTCACCTCCATGGTCATCGAAATTCATTGTCAAGTCACCTTTCTCAATCATTTTCAAAGTAAAACCTGATAACGGCCAAGTAAAACCAATCCAACCGTCCATGACCGCGGACGCGGCTATTCGAATAGTTTTACACTCTGCAGAGGTTGTACACTTTACCCACACCATCCGACTACTCATCGTGTGGGCAACTTCCCTGCATAACAACATATGCCACGACAAGCAGCCGACCATTAATGTTTCACCTGCCCGCCTTAGCATAAACACTACCGCCTAGAGATGTACCCCCCAACACCGGGGTCCAAGAAGTTGTCCAGAGTGTGCAAAGTTCCCAGCCGCTTGACCCACCGGAATGCCACTAACCGAGGTAGAGTCCTACACCCGGTAGTCCATTTTCAATGAGGGCTCTTTGGCGTGTACCCCAACCACCTGAAAAGGAGGACCAGGCGAGCCTAGGCCGTAGCCACAGGGTGCCCTGGAAGAGGAGTCCCTGGTCGGACTTCCATTTACAGTGTGTAGGGTCTACACTAAGGAGAAACAAACTACTCCACTAAGCCCCGTCCCATACCAAGGTAATGTGGTCGCACTGTATGGTTGGTCCAGTATGGTACTTCACGCATTTATCATTTTTGTCAAACCTTCATGTCACCTTCACCATGTCACCATTTTGTAAATAGTTTTCAAAGTCACCCTTGGGTAAGGTTGCCCATCTCCAAGGTTTGTGTTGCAAAAATCATCCTTGGGCAAGGTTTCCCCTTTCCAAGGTTTTCTTTTCAAAATCTTCATGATCTTCATTGGGGTTCCCACCTAGTCATTTTCCATGAATGCCTTCAGCTCAAGCATGATCCTTATGAGGGCACAAGGATCTAGGTAGGTATATTGGATAGGCTTAGCTTGATGCTCTACTTAGCATCCACTAAGGAAAGGTTTCTCAAAGGTAGGCTAAGCTTGATGCACTTGATGTCATCCACACAAAAAAAGAGTTGGATGCACTTGCTAAGAAAGACATCACTACTCATTTGCAACTTGGTAACAATTATTTTAGCATGCACTTTTATTTAAAAGCAAGTAAACATGCATTATAAAACTGGGTAATGGTATGATCAAAAGATGGCTTGCCTGGCTTGGCAATGTCACAGCAGTATTCATCTTCATCTTGGCTTGAGTAGCATCCATCTCCAGCTCCTGGTTGACTCCGGAGTCCATCTTCCTATCTCTTGCAGTTGTCTACTCGTCGGGAACTAATAAACAAACAAGGTACAAACAATCACTTCTACCATTCAAAAGCATTCAAACCAAACACCATTGTGTCCCAATCACAATGACTTGCATTTATTTGAATGTGGGTGACAAGATTTGAGTGGGTCCCATATAGGGTGTTTATTTTGTGTAGGTTTGAATTGTTCATGCAAGGGAACATGATGAATTTAAATCCTTCCATATCTTGAGTAAACCTAAAGTATGCTTTGCTCACAGATATGGATGGATACTATTTATTTGGTTTGGTTCCCAAAAAGTTTTATTTCAAAACTTGAGTTAAATAGTGATTTAATATTGCATAAGAGTCCTCCTTTAAGGATATATTAAATCTAGTAAAATTATAAACATTCAAAAATTAAGTTTCTTTGCAGATACTGAAAGAATACCACATTTATGATTTTTAGAAATTGGTTTCAACTCATTTGCATGTTTCTTTATTTTTCTAGAATTTTTCTAAGTTTAAAAAGGTTCTATTTTGTTATTTTTGTCATATGAAAACTATAGGTTAAATTTATTTCAAACCAGTGTCATTTGAAAGAGGACAATACAAGCTTTCCAGAACATTTTGATTTGTAATTTTTAAATTTACAGAACTCCCTATAATTAAACTTTACTGAGGCATCCGAATAAAAGTTTAACAGGCTTTTAATAAATTTTAACAGATCAGGCCGAATTCGCTGTACTGGTCTGGGCCGAGCTCGCCGAGGTGGACTAGGCCGGCCCAACTAATCCAGCCTGGGCGGGAAACAGGTTTAAAAAAAATCCTGACAGGCGGGCCCCATCTGTCAGGGCGACTTAATACCAAACCGGTATGGAGTAATTTGAGCCGTCGATCTTGATTCTAATCCGACGGCGCACAGGGGACGACGAGAACGGGACGGGGAAAAGCTTACCGGCGGCAATGGAGGGCGGCGAGGCGCGGAGCGGGCGCAGGAGGACGCGCTGGACTCCGGCGAGGAGGGGAAATGGCGGCGGTGCTCCTCCGCTGTCGCCTGGCACCAGCGGCGCGTCGGGGGAGGCCGCGGTTCGCCGGGGACGGCCGAGGCCGAGGCGGAGCGGGCTCAGCTCCGGCGAGCTGTCGCGGGCGGAGGAGGAAGAGAGGGAGCTCGGGGTGAGGTGCTGCGGTGGTGTGGAGTTCTTGGGGTGCATCGGGGGCCATTTTATAGGGTCGGGGTGAGCGGGAGCGGGCCGGGGAAGGTGGTGGCCACCGCGGGCGTCGCGGGTGCGGTCGCAGCATGGGCGGCTCGGTCCACGGCGTGGCCACTCCAGGGCGTTGCTGTGCGGGCATCACGGCGTCCTGGCGCGGTGTGGGGCGGTGCAGGCTAGAGGGGAACAGAGGAGGCAGGAGGGGACCCGACGGCGACAAGGGCGGGCAGGTCTTGGCGGATTATTGCGGCTGCTGGGCGTGGCGCGGCACTGGCGTCTTGGCACGGCTCAGGCGGGTCAACGACAGGGGCGTGCGCGCGTGCAGAGGGGCCGGGGCGGGGTCGTGCGGCCGCAGTGGCCACAGTGATGCCACTGTGCGCCCTGCCCCGATGGTGTTTGATAAAATGCCCGAAAGAAAAAAATTAAATTTTTTCAAATTTGAATTTATGGTTGGAGTTGATAAATGACCAGAAGGTTGTGTGATTAATTTCAGCTCAAAATGAGCAGTTTTGATGACATGTTATTTGAGAATTTTCAAATGGTCATCTTAAAAGATTCAGTTTTTGACTGAATTTTAAAAGCACTTGCTAAATGATTTTTGAAAAATTTCTTTTGTGTTGAGCTTGTCCTCAAAGTGTACTACAACATTGCCCAAAGGCACATGCAGTTTTGATGCATGGTTTGCTAAATAAATGGGTGTAAAGAGGGGTTCAGAACAATATTTTGAAGATCACCCAAAACTTAAGATTCTTAAGATTTTGCTTGCAGGGCTGATTTTGGATCCTTGTGCTCATGTTTATAATTAGTAGGGATGATGTAGGAGGAATTTTAGTTCATGGGGTGAAGGTTTGATTCATTTTGGAAATTAAAAATCCAAATGGCACTTGTAAAAGATTCAAAGTTTGACACTGAGTTGAAAATATCTTTGGGTTTCAAACTTTGTTGATTTGAAATGCATACAAATACTAACTTATGGGGAAGCAAAACTTGATGGTTTAAGTCATAGATTTCTAAGTGGTGTAATCAATAATATTTTGTAGATTCCCATACTTAGTGGATTTTAGGGTGTTGTGTTTCTTTTATTTCTATACTTGGTTTGAAATATTTTCTAACAACCAAGATTTTTGGGGAGTTCGGTTAAATATAACTTTAGTTTTCAAATCTTTAAATAAATTGCTCCACACATCAGTGTTTTAGGAGACCAATATTTCATTTTATATTGAAATAAAAGTTTTTGTTGGTTCAGAATTTTGGTATTTTGAATTAAATAATTTATTTTCTATTTTCCAAAAATTTGGGTTGTTACATCGCCGCTCTCCGGGATGCCGGAGGTGAGCTGGTCCAGGTCCATCTCGGGATAGTGGGCCTTCGCCAAGGTCAACGCTGTCCTGGCGCCACCCCGAGCAGAGGACAGTTTCCAGTCCGCCACCAGCCCTGGCACCAGCAGAAGCTTCTGTGTGAGCGTGATGGCGGAGAGGTTGGAAGAACCCGCTATCTGCAGGCTCCCGCACGCTTGGCGACCAGCGCTGAGAAGGCCATCTAGCTCCTTCCTCGCTGCGTCGGTGGTCATGCGCAAGCCCTCAGCGGTGTCCATCTCGCCCTGCCCCAAAGCGACTGCATAGCGGAAAAAGAAGACGCATCATGCACGGCATAGCAGAAATTGAAAAACTTTACGTTATAAGAAGAAATGGTACCTAGCAAGTTGTCCTGGAAGTGATGGAGGAGCTCGTTAAAGCCTTCACGCCGCTTCTCAAAATCAGCGGCGGCTTTGCGGAGGTCCGCTATCTCCTTGTCCTTCTTCTTGCCCTGGTTCTCCTGGTCCTTCAGCTGCCTCTCGAGGGTGGCGTTTTCAGCCAGCGATTTCCGGAGCTGTTCATTCAACCCATCCATCGCAATGGCGTGGCCCTTCTTCATTCCCTCAAGTGTGGACTTGAGCTTGGCAGCGTCTGCATGGCGGAAGTTTGTCAGCTCAGCATTGATTGAAAGGAAAACAAGCTTGTTAAGGTAAAGTACCGCTATTCTCAAGCTGCTATTGCAAATCCGCCACAAGAGCACTTTTGGCTGCCAGCTCCTTCTCCTGCGAGCTGACAACCTGGACCAGGTCTTCCACCACCTTATTGTAATTCTGGCAAAACAAAATTGAAGTGTTAGTCGCTCTTAGAGCTTCATGCCGGATACATATCCGCCATAACGCTCGGGAGCTACTCACGATGATTTTTTAGTCACTCTTAGAGAATCATGATGAATAATTATCCGCCATGATGCTCGGGGGCTACTTATGCTGATTTTTTGTCTTCCTAAGAGCTTTATGCCGGATAGTTATCCGCCATAACGCTCGGGGGCTACTCAGTATGAAAATTAAAAAGTTCTCTATAGAGCACTGTGTGAACTACCAGCGCTCGAGGGCTGTGCTATTAAAAATTACAGAAGTCACTCTTGAAGCCCCATAGCCGATCGAAATTTGCAAATCTGCCATGGCGCTCGGGGGCTACTGGAGTACATACCTTCTTCATAGTCGATGTTTTTTCAACAAAAGTGGCAATGCCGCTGGACAGCTGGTTGCTGGCATCTTCCTGGCTAGAAATAAGATTGACGACCTCAAGTTGCTTTTGTCTCCAGTATAAGCTGCCCCCAGACGGAGTATCCGCCACTTGACCTTGAGAGCCAGAAGCCTTTTCGCTTTGGACGACATCATTAGCCGCAGCTTCAGTCGTTGGGTCGATTTCTGGCATTGGGTCAAACTGACCACCAGCATCCTCCATATCAATATTGATACGAACGGAGGGAGTTGGTGCATCAGGGGTGAGCGGGATAGTGGCAGGGGAGGGCTTGGCTCGCTTGGAGGACGGCTCCTTGACAGTAGGCTTCTTTCTTCTGAGAAAAAGGGGATTAGAGATGGAAAGCAGCAAAACAATGAAGAAGGGTGTCCAAAGATTACCTTGACTTGGGCAAATTGATGGTAGCGGTATTCTCGGATGGCGTTTCTAACTCCGCCCTGCGTTGAGCTTCGAAACGACGGGAATCAGCAGATTTCCCGCCACCACCGCGAGTTTTTCCACTACCAGCCCATTTCTTGGGAACCACCTTCTCCTGGGTCGTATGGGCTGTATCATCCACATTCCCCGCCATTTCCTCTTTGTTTCCGCTAGAGTGAACAACTTCCTCAGCGGAAGATTTGAGGTTGGAGCGGCGAAGGGGATGGGCAAAGTGAGCAGGACCAAGCGATTTGAGCTGATAAGAAGAAAAATATTGTGTCCTATGAAATATAAAGATATTATGTGATACTGTGGCGGAAAGGGAACTTACCGAAGGGCAGGTGCCATTCTCAAACATAGCCATGCCAAATTTTAAAGGCTTCTTCCTAGGAGACTTCATCAGAGAACGAATGCGCTTCTCGACCACTTTAGGGTCTAGCTCCTGGTCCGAGCAACGCATGCCATCATTTGCACCAGTATACTCGTGCATCAGGCGATCGCGGTGTTGCAGCGGTTGAATCCGCCGGGATATCCAGCAGTTGATGGTGTCGATCCCTCTCAAGCCATCCACAGATAGCCTGGCGATCCGCCGAGCCAAGAGCTTGACATAGGGGGTGGCGGACTCATCGTTGACAGCTGTCCAGGAGTCACGAGATTCAGCAGGAACGTTCTTAAAGGGAGGAAGGCCGCGGGCTTGAGATGGCGCAGGTTTGTCCGCCATATAGAACCAGGACCCTCTCCATCCTATGGCGGAATCCAGTGGCATGATGAAGGGGTATTCCTTCGATCTTTGTGGAAGAAAGCAAACCGTTCCGTAGGTTCGAAGAGATCCGTCATCTTCATAGTTGGCCCGCACAGAGAAGAAAAGTTGGAAGAGGTCCACCCTGGGGCAGATCCCAAGGTATCCCTCGCACAAGGCTGCGTAACCCGCCACAGACACCAGGCTATTTGGTGGTATGTGGTGGAGCTGCAGTCCATAGAACTTCAGAAGATTAGTGAAGAAAAGAGATGGAGTCATACTAAGACCCCTCTCTACGTGAAATTTGAGCATCACGATCTCGGAGGGGTTAGGAAGAGGCACTGGGGCCTTGAAGTCAGTCCGCCATCCGGATTCAGCTTGAGGAGCCACAGTGCCCTCGCCTTCCATGGCCTGGACGTCAGAATCCTTAACATGGGATTTCTGCCAATACCCATGAAGGTTCTGGGGGATCTGCTCTTCATCCTCAGCACCTTCCTCCTCAGCTTCGCCATCCGCTTCCTTGTCTGCGAGATCATCCGGGTTTGCACCCGCCATCTCCTCTTCAGCTTCGGACATGTTGTCCTCTGGGTCCAAATCCGCCATCCCGGGATGTTCTCCCTGGACTGATTGTTGCAGAGGGGAATCTTCCTCCTCAGCATCAGAATGGTGGCGGGCCGGTGATCCGGAGTTCATGGCGTCGGGCGAAAGGAAGGTTTCGCTATGAAGTGCTTGAAGAACTTGAGTGAGCTTGTGGCGGAAAAAGCTACCGGCGGCGAGGTATTCCGCGGTGGCTCGTCGGAGATGACGAAGCTCTCGTGGCGGCGCTGAGGAGAGAGAATGCGATAGGGGCGAATGAGGGGTAACTGGCCGGGGGTGAGAGGCCGGGGTATATATAGACCCCGGGCCTCGAGATTCGTGCCCGCCATCACCACCGTTCGTCCTGATCGCAGAAACCCTGATCTGGCGACACGTGTCCAGGGGTAAAAAAGTAACTTGGTGAAAACAGTGCGTTCACTGTAAGTCTTGCCCTAGAAGGAACTGTGTGCCGAAATTTACGGCGGATTTCAACGGTATGATCCAACGGATCCCGAAAATCTCGCTAAGATAACTACGTCGCTTGATCCGTTATTTACGGCGGATTGATAGATGAAAGAAGGAGCATCAAGATAACCGCTATCTCGGTGCAAAAGAGCTATGGCGGAAGTAACTCACCAAGAATATGCATGGCGGATGTAGATGGCGATCTTGAAGTTCCCTGGGGGCTACTGTTGGGGATATACCAAATAGGTATACCAGCGACGTAGTCCTAAATCAGCAAGCCAGGGTGGCCCATCAGGGGTGGTATGGCGGATTCGCTATACCGGGTGGCCCAGTTGCTGAAGTTGCCACGGCGGTACTGGACGCAGGCGCTTATGGCGGATCCGGAGACAGGCCCATGGCGGATTGCTGATTACAGGCCCATGGCGGGTTGGGAGACGGCCCATGGCGGGTTGCCTTGTAGAACACGCAGAGGACTTAGTCTAGGACTCCAAGTTGTATCCGCTCCGGTACCAACGTGTAGCCCACGCCAGGCGCCTTTATAAGGCCGGCGTGGAGCAGCCCTTGAGGCAAGATTAGAGTCATACGGCCAATCGCATAGCGAAACAGCCAACCTCATCATTGTAACCAAGCACTTGTTGCCATATAGTGAATTATAGCAGCACGTAGGGTCTCGCCACCGTTGCGGGATCTGAAGCTGGGTAAACTCGTGCTACCACCGTCCTGGATCGCTCCTCCGTGTTCACCCCCTTCCACAAACCGCCATACCCCTACCTCTATGGCAGATCTGTTGACGAAACCACGACACGATCTATGATTGCATCTGCCAATCACCTAGTCTTCGCTAGCTTTGATTTCTCCTCTGGCGCTCCCGCTCGTGGTGGACAAGTATGGTCGATCGAGTTCTTCTTTATCTGAAACATAATTATAAGGGATGTCAGTAACAGTTAACAAATTTTACACCGTGATCTAAAATACACAACTGGTTGGCATAGTACCTGAACCACGGTGCTTCTGAGCATTGTGGATGCATGCAGCCTCCACTTACACCTCTTGTATGGGCACTTAACTGTGAACCTACCTGGCTCACTTTTAATAACCTTATAATCATTCTTGGTGAGAATGCAATATGTAGTAATTGCATTACGGCAGTCCATCATCGTTTGAAATACGGTGCCTTCTGCAAGCTCAGGATCCTCCCTATTCCACTCAATTGTTGGCAAGTCATCACCTTCGTAATCGGCTAAAACGAGGCTGTCATTGTTCTCATCCTTCTCTTCATCATCAGTGTCATCAAATCTGGCACCTTGTGCAATATCTTCCATGTATTGATCCTCCATTGCCTGCTTACTGCATCGATCTACCAATTCAGGAAACATCAACTCATCCTCATCATCTTGAGGAGACGGATCCTCAATCTCTGCATCGTCCTCCATATCGACCGCAGGAACGATCTGGATACCACTAGCACTAGAGACAGATGGTGCTGCTGTGGACCTACAAGGAGCGGGGCGGTGCACACGATTAGCAAAGGCAGCAACACTAGAGAGACATGATGCCCGACCACCTGATGATGCCCCAACACCAGATGATGCCTGGACCCTGTCCACATGGATACGAATTTTACCGACACGGCAAGAATCATTTAAAGCAAAAAGAATTCCCAGATCCTCCTCGTAAATTAGTGGAACATATCTTCCCTCCGTGCTGTTGAAATATTGGAAATCAACTGAATCGCCAACGCCCCAGGGGTACTGAGCGCAGATGTTATCTTTTAAATCCCTCAACGAGATGGTAGTTGCAACCACCGATGGGATGTAAAATACGCTCACATTGCGTTCAGAATCACGCAAAAAGCTAGTATCCAGCCTAACCACCAGCCGAAAAGCCAGCGCTGGATCAATCCTATTCGAAAAGCAACGCAGTTAGTTGAGCAACAACGATTCGCGCTCAAAAACTGCCTACTGTTAATTCACATAGGCAGACGATGCTTACCCAGATGGAATCCATGCGTTAGATCCCTCCGATTCCCAATCTTCTCCGCCATTGAGGGGCATAATCGGCACACTAGATGGATGTACAAACTCTACCGCGATAGGGGTAGATCTAGTGGAGGTGGAGCCCTCTCCACCTCCCGGGGGTGGTGGTGGGGGCGGGGGCGGACGACGCCATAAGGTAGGAGGGCAGGACGGCGTGGCGGCGGAGGGGCGGTGTGTGAGCTCTTCCAGTCTCGGGCGGAGGGGAAAGCTTTGGGTGAGTGAGAGACCGCCAGTCCGACGTGTCTCATTGGGTCAACAGTCAACACCATTCAAAAGCAACGGTCCATTCACAACCACCACGGCTCCCTAGCCGTCACCGGTAACGGTCAAGGCCTCTGACCAGACGGCAACCCTCCCGTCCGAGCGTCTGCGAGGGGTTTCAAACTAGAGGGAGGGGAAAACTGAGAAAAAGTTAAGCGGCTGGAGAAAACTAAGTACAACTAACGAACCAGGGGCACGAAAATAGAAAACCCTAATTTTTTGCTGCGCACGCTAAGCGTTAAAATAGGAATTGCGGCAGTTCACCATCAAGTGGGGCCTCCTTTCTTTCTATCATTGTGCCAAATCATTTGTTCATGGGCTGGCAGCCCGTTCTCTCTTGGTGAAACCACACATACGTTTTTCACAGCTGGAGCCCATTTGAGGAGCGCCTAGGCCCTGCTCTAACACGGGTGCGAGTGCTTGCGCTGATGGGCTGCGGCCCATATGCTGCGGCCGCGAGCGGAGCACATTTACGCGTGTTTACAGGCGGAGCATAGGATTCGCCGCTCATTTGCCGGATTGGATTGCCAGAGAGGCAGAGACCCAGATTTTTTTTGGGGTCATTTGCCGAACACGCCCACGCCCCTCTCCCCTGTCCCCTCTCCCCCGTCCCCTCTCCCCATCCACCGTACGCCTCCTGCTAGGGTTTGAAGCTTCTGACCTCATGCATGTCACCACTCACCACCAGTGATGCGGATGGCGCCAGATTTGCCGCCGCAGACGGTCCTGTCCGGCCGCAACTTGCGGGCTGAGCTCTTTGAGATCTCCGGCAACGAGCGATTCAGTTTGATTTCCAAAATGCAGGGGCTCATGGGCGACGGGGCCGCGGTCCTGTTTGAGGAACCAGCGTCTGTGGCCATCAGGGCATCTCCAGCGGGCCGACCCATTTTGGTGTTCGAATCGGTCCGATTCGGTCCGTTTGGGTCGGGCCGCGGACACCAAAAACGTGCCTGTCCGGATGGGCGGGGGGGCAACCCAACGGCCGACACATATTTCTTGTTTGCCCTGACGGGTGGGCCATTTTTTCATTAATATAGATATTTTACATAGCTAAAAAAAGGAAAAGAAAAAGAAAAAGAAAAAAAGATAAAACCCTAGACTAAACTAGGGTTGTGGCGGCGCCCGCACGGCCTACTCATCGCCGTCATCGCCGGAGAGGTCGATGAAGGGCCCCTGAGGCCATGGCTAGTTGGCTATGGGCGGCGGTGGAGGCCCTCGTGGGGGGGTCGGCGTCCCGGGAGCCCAACCCAGGATAGGCGGCGCGCCCGCCGGCCACCCTGGTGCAGCTCCAGGCCAGGCGTCCCATGGCTCTGCCCTGGCCTCTTGACGTGGCCTGGCCGACGGAGTGCACGGCGACTGCATCGGCGGTGGCCTAGGAGGTGGTGGCGGCACGACCGACAGAACCAGGGCATCCGCGAGCTCCAGGAATGCCCTCAGCTCCGCCCTCCTCTCCTCCTCCTTGCTGATAAGGACGGCGACGGTGAGCTCCTCCTCCTTGGTGAGCTCGGGTGGCATCTGGTAGACCTCGCCGCAGTCGGCGGCCTGAAAATAGTGGTAGACGACATGGTTGATCATGTCGTCTACGTCATCGCGGATCACCCGACCGTTGTATATCTGGCCAGAGACCTCACCGCTGACACGCGGCGGCGGCGGCGTCTTGGTGTCATCATCGTCGTTATTGTCCTCGGTCATGTCGTCATCGTCGTCCTCGTCCTCGTCGTTCTCGTCGTCCTCGTCGTCAAAGGACATGACGGGCTCCCAGCTGCGGTCCCAGTCGACTTCGCCGAGGTAGCTGGCACGCCTGTCCGGGCGCACTTCCCAACGGGAGAATGTGTCCCAGTTGGTGGACTCGATGGCGAAGGCGGGATCGCGCCGCAGGTGCATAGGGAGAAGGGCACGCTGCCGGTGTATCTCCCGCCGACGCTCTGGCCCACCACGCGGGATGGGCGGCATGGGCACGCAGCGACTGTTGAGGTGCCACCACGCCGGGAAGTTCACGTCCGGCCAAGGGACGGACTCGCGGTCCCCGAAGAGCTGGCGAGCCAGCTTGATCGGCACATAGACGCGGTCGCGCAGGGGCCACGGTCGACGCGGCAGTCGCACCGCGTTCGAGGCATGGCGCGGATCCCCCCGTTGTGGCGACGTGTGCTGGCGCGTAGTTGACGTGGGAGAGTATAGTTGATGTAGGAGCTTCTTCTTCTTCAAGTCCCCGGCAACGGCGCCAGAAAATTAGCTTGATGCGTGGTGAATAACCAGCCCATTGGGAACCCCAAGAGGAAGGTGTGATGAGTATAGTAGCTAGTTTTCCCTCAGTAAGAAACCAAGGTTTAATATCGTTCTTGAAGAAGAGAGACGGTGACGACTGAAGGTGATGCGGACTAGTTTGCGACAGCAGCGGACAATTTATATATGGCGCCTCGTCCAAGCTTTGCTTGCTAGCTGCAACGTGGAACCTGCACACACACAAACAAATACTTTGCTCCCAACTTGCGATGAGGTTGTCAATCTCACCGGTTTGCTTGAAACAAAGGTTATGAGTGTATCGAGTGGAAAATAGTAGTAATATGCGAGTAAAGTAAACAGTGCGGGAAAAGTAAACAGGTGATTGCAATATGATTAAAATAGGACCGGGGTCCACAGTTCACTAGTGGTGTCTCTCCATAGATAAATAACATGCTGGGTAAACAAATTACAGTTGGGCAATTGATAGAATAAAGATAACGTGATATGTCAAGAAGATCACTATGAGATTCACTCTGGGCATTACAACAAAATACATAGACCACCATCCAACTGCATCTATGACTAATAATCCACCCCCGGGGATATCATCCGAACACCCTAGAAGTATTAAGTTGCGAACAACAGATAATTGCATTAAGCAAAGTGTGTAATGTAAACAAAGCATATGCCCTTGAGCATATGAATGTTGTTTTCTCCCTAGTAGCAACAGCACATCTACCACCTTAGAGGTTTCTGTCACTCCCCCAGGTGAAATAGAGACATGAACCCACTATCGAGCATAAATACCCCCTCTTGGAGTCACTAGCAACTACTCGGCCAAGATAGCTACTAACAACGGAGAGCATGCAAGATCATAAACAACATAGAGATAACAAAAGATATAATTCAGTACAGCAACTTAATCATAAACACCAATATTCATCGGATCCCAACAAACCAACATCATAGAATTACATAACGGTGATCTCAATCATGTAGGGCAGCTCATGAGATCTAAACATGAAGCACATGGTGGAGAAGACAACCATCTAGCTACTGCTATGGACCCATAGTCCAAGGTAGACTACTCACTCATCGCTCCGGAGGCAAGCATGGCGATGAAGAAGACCTCCGGTGGCGATTCCCCTCTCCGGCAGGGTGCCGGGAAGAGCTTCTGGACCCTCCCGATCTTCGGGTCGACGGCGGCGGCGGATCGCGATGTATTCTGGAAAACTGATCGGGCGTTTAGGTTTTTCTCGTCAGGGGGTATATGTAGGCGAAGGGGGGCTGTCAGAGGTGGAGCCACGCGGCCTCACACGGGGCTGGCGCGGCCAGGGGCCAGGCCGCGCTGCCCTTGTGTGTGGGGGCCACGTGACCCCCCTCCGTCAGGTCTTCGGATGTTTGGGAGCTCCCCGGTGAAATATGACTTCAGGAACTTGTTTCGTCCAATTCCGAGAATATTTCCTGTGTATCACTTCTGAAACACAAAAACAACAGAAAACAGGAAACTGGCACTGTGGCACTCCGTTAATAGGTTAGTTCCGGAAAATGTATAAAAGTACCACTAAGTGTAACGAAACAATAGGCAAATGGTGTAAAAACAAGCATAGAGCATCAAAAATTATAGATACGTTTGAGACGTATCAAGCATCCCCAAGCTTAACTCCTGCTCGTCCTCGAGTAGGTAAGTGATAACAAAAGAATAATTTTTGAGGTGACATGCACCTACACAATCTTGATCATATATGTAAGCATTGATGAGCTGGGATCAATAGAACTTAAAACATGGGCATGAAAGATATAATCATGACAATAAGAACTTAGCAACCATGTTGTAAACATGCAAATGAACACAAACAAAAGATCATGATAATGAAACAATGAAAGTCAAACGTGTGTTCAAATCATAAGGAAAAACATACAAAAGGTTTTCAGCTTGTCCTTCAAAGAGAGCAAAACATAAATGCATAGGACACCTCAAAGTTTAAGAGGGCGACTAGATACAAATAATTTAAGAACAAGTGAAACCAACAATATGAGTCAATCAATGAACCTTGGGACAATGCATATCATACTAAGAATGACAACTATGCTCTCTTAATGGTGCATAAAGAAAGAAGGTGGTGACTCAACATAAAAGTAGAAGAAAGGCCCTTCGCAGAGGGAAGCAGTGATTGCAAGTTTTATAACCTTCAAAAATTATGGTACTTACCGGCTTTGAGCTCCCCCATCATAAGCATCTTGAATGGTTAAAGTTAATGCGAGAACAATTATGATGCATATGCTTGACAAATCATAAGTTGAAAACCTCGTGTCCCGTGAATACAAGTACCCAAACCATGCTAGTTTACTTAGAGTCCCAAGCAAGGCTCTTGTCATTGTAAGTATATGCATATCATTGAGAACCGCCAATGGGGTACCTCCGTGCCCGATGACATGGAACAAGCCCACACCAAAATGACAGGACAAGCAGACAATGAACACCTCGACATCTCTTTTATTTGCTATATTGTTTAGCTTTTTATTGTGAGATGCGTCGTCGAATGTTCACCATGGGTATGCTGCAAATTTTCACCATGAATTATGCATGGCTTAGATTGGCGGCCCGGCGTTTCCCTAACACATATAAAAACTCCATGATCCTCACAAGATTCCCAATTCATTTCACACAGCGGGCATCCATAAACAAAAGATCACGATATCAACTCAAAAGGAAGTGCAATGTTGAAAGCTTGCCCCATGACAGCATGGCTGGGCTAGAATCCAACTTACAACTTGCAAGCATAACAACTCAACATAAAAGACCACAATGTCAAAATTTTAAGAACAGGAAAAAGTAAAGTGTGCCTTCCGGTTCGTGAGAGCTTTACTGACCGAATTTCGCATAACACTGGTAAGAGTTTAATTTGAAGAGAATATAAAAGCAAGTCAAATTTACTTGGAACAGCAAATTGCTAGTAGGTATGTATGGTGGACACTTTGGAAAACTTGGCTTTTAGGAGTTGGATGCACGAGTAGAGCTCATACTCAGTACAAGGTGAGGGCTAGCAAAAGACTGGGAGCGACCAACTAAGAGAGCAGTAATGGCCATAATCATGCAAAGCGACAAAGCGACATTAAAAGAAGCATACGATGGCATCAAAAGTCAAAAACTAAATGATCATGAAGGCTAATGGCGACTTTGGAAGAGTCTAACATGTGTGAGCATGCGCCAAGTCAACCCAAATAAAGCATCAAGGAGAAAACCAAAATAATGCTTCCATACAATAAAAACAACGCATGATTTTTTCAAAGGCTCATTAAGCAATCTCAGTTATTTGAGACAAGTCATGCTACAGCAAAACCACTAAGCATACTATCAAAAAGACATCAAGCATGACATGAAAAAGCCTAAGCCGCAGTCTACACAAGCTCCTTCTTGTACCACTATTTTGCACAAAGCTTTTTCTCTTTTCAAACACCATTTGAAATTTTTAAAGACACCTCTTTTGATGAAAACCAATAAAGATCAGAGGCAAAAATACACCTTGATGAAAAGATATGACAAGATCTGAACGCATATCAAGGCGAAAACGAAAACCAAAAGCAGTAGCAGAAAAAGATGAACGCTCGATTTATAAGAGTGAAAACTAGAGCGTTCTTTGCAAATGAAAACGAGTACATCTCCTCCAAAGGAAATTTGTTGGGGTCCAACCATTTATTGCAGCAAACAAACAAACTAAACAACCTAAGAAAACTAAAACAACTGACGCTCCAAGAAAAACACATAGTGCATGAAGCAATAAAAATATAGTGTTTTGAAAGGTGACCTGATTTTTGCCGATGAAGAAGGGGTGCCTCGGGGGCATCCCCAAGCTTTGACGCTTGTACTTCTTGGATATTTCTTGGGGTGATGCATGGGCATCCCCAAGCTTGAGCTTTTGTCCATTCTTCAACTCATCTCATCATTCTCCAATCCCTACACTTGAAAACTTCCTTCATACAAAACTAAACACAATTCTATTAGCAACATTAGTGTAAGCATAAAATGTATTCAACCTCTTTTAGCTTCAGGTTTCAACCCAAAACTACCACATATAAAGTATATACTACTGTAGCAACTTCCACAAGAGTTCCATGATCAAAAAGAAGTCAAAAGGAAGCGATAAAGTGGCAAAAACAAATATTGGCAGAAATCTGTCAAAACTGGACAGCTGATAATGGACGAATTTTTGAGGGATTTTCTGTTGCTCAAATCAAAAAGTGTTCAACTAAGAAAAGTTTGGATATAACCTGGGGCATATGCACAAGAAATCGCAGGTCCAAAAGATAAACAGAGAATTTTCACGAATTTTTACGGTGCAGCACCGAAAACAGTTTCAGGACAGCAATAACCCCAAATCTTTACCTCACTCAAATTAGAGGCTTCTCTTGGCACAAAAACGAAATAAACAAGATAAGGAGCGGTCATTACAGTAGTAATGACTTCCAAGACTCAAATAAAAGAAAAAGTACTGAAAAGTAAACAATGGGTTATCTCCCAAGAGTGCTTTTCTTTAACGCCTTTGAGCTAGGCGCAGAAAATTGTGAATCAAGTAATATCAAGTGATGAAGTGCTAGGGTCAGCATGTGTCTTACGTCTCCCTTTCTTACCTTTGCTCTTGACTCTAGGAAAGACATGGTTATTGCAAGGTGGAGTAGTAAATGTTATATTGCCTTTTCCCACATCGATAACGGCGCCAAGGAGCTTCAGAATGGATCTTCCAAGTGTGATTTGTCCTTTTCCTACACATTCAATAACAAGATAATCAGTAGATATCATTCTTCCTAGGATTTTTGTAAAGACTCCTTCAGCTATTCCAAGGGGAGATATGGTGGCATTGTTAGTAAGAAAAATTTCTTCTCCTCCCTCAGAAAGCTTCCAAAGGCTCAAAGACTCATAAACATCCTTTGGCATGAGACAAAATTCAGACATAATATCACAACGAGCATGAAAAGTTTCACCACTAATGGTGATTTTTATTGTAGGATACCAACTCGAAGGCTCAGAATTTATAGGCACATAATCAAAATGCTGACGTAAAGTATTGTAGCAAGAATTCAAACTAGCAGTGTGAGTCTCAAGAGTATTAAGTCTATTAAAAATGCACACAAGAGAGGAATCAAAATAGGTTGGCATGCTATAAATTGTAATCAACTTTTTAATAATATTGAAGGCTTGATCTCCATCACAATGAAGGAAATCTCCTTCTGCAGTAGCATCCAAAGCATATCTATAACGAAGAGAAAGTCCAAAGTAAAAGCTACTAAGAAGCAAACTCAAAGTCATTTTAGGTTCAGTTTTTCCATGCCAATCATAAATTCTAGACCAAGCTTCTTTAAAGCTTTCCTCATCTTTCTGCTTAAAGGTAAAGATCATGTCCGCGGGGGACATAGTAGTAGCAACTAAACTAGACATGATAAACTAAGAGCAAAGAAATAACAACTACTAAGGATTCTAATTTTTTTGGGTTTTTGATATAAAGCAATGCAGGTAAAATAAAGTAAAGTAAAGCAAAACAAATAACAAAGTAAAGAATGTGTGTGCGAAGAACTCCCCTCGCAGAAGTCTTCTCTCTTCCCCGGCAACGGCGCCAGAAAATTAGCTGCTGGCGCGTAGTTGACGTGGGAGAGTATAGTTGATGTAGGAGCTTCTTCTTCTTCAAGTCCCTGGCAACGGCGCCAGAAAATTAGCTTGATGCGTGGTGAATAACCAGCCCGTTGGGAACCCCAAGAGGAAGGTGTGATGAGTATAGTAGCTAGTTTTCCCTCAGTAAGAAACCAAGGTTTAATATCGTTCTTGAAGAAGAGAGACGGTGACGACTGAAGGTGATGCGGACTAGTTTGCGACAGCAGCGGACAATTTATATATGGCGCCTCGTCCAAGCTTTGCTTGCTAGCTGCAACGTGGAACCTGCACACACACAAACAAATACTTTGCTCCCAACTTGCGATGAGGTTGTCAATCTCACCGGTTTGCTTGAAACAAAGGTTATGAGTGTATCGAGTGGAAAACAGTAGTAATATGCGAGTAAAGTAAACAGTGCGGGAAAAGTAAACAGGTGATTGCAATATGATTAAAATAGGACCGGGGTCCACAGTTCACTAGTGGTGTCTCTCCATAGATAAATAACATGCTGGGTAAACAAATTACAGTTGGGCAATTGATAGAATAAAGATAACGTGATATGTCAAGAAGATCACTATGAGATTCACTCTGGGCATTACAACAAAATACATAGACCGCCATCCAACTGCATCTATGACTAATAATCCACCCCCGGGGATATCATCCGAACACCCTAGAAGTATTAAGTTGCGAACAACAGATAATTGCATTAAGCAAAGTGTGTAATGTAAACAAAGCATATGCCCTTGAGCATATGAATGTTGTTTTCTCCCTAGTAGCAACAGCACATCTACCACCTTAGAGGTTTCTGTCACTCCCCCAGGTGAAATAGAGACATGAACCCACTATCGAGCATAAATACCCCCTCTTGGAGTCACTAGCAACTACTCGGCCAAGATAGCTACTAACAACGGAGAGCATGCAAGATCATAAACAACATAGAGATAACAAAAGATATAATTCAGTACAGCAACTTAATCATAAACACCAATATTCATCGGATCCCAACAAACCAACATCATAGAATTACATAACGGTGATCTCAATCATGTAGGGCAGCTCATGAGATCTAAACATGAAGCACATGGTGGAGAAGACAACCATCTAGCTACTGCTATGGACCCATAGTCCAAGGTAGATTACTCACTCATCGCTCCGGAGGCAAGCATGGCGATGAAGAAGACCTCCGGTGGCGATTCCCCTCTCCGGCAGGGTGCCGGGAAGAGCTTCTGGACCCTCCCGATCTTCGGGTCGGCGGCGGCGGTGGATCACGATGTATTCTGGAAAACTGATCGGGCATTTAGGTTTTTCTCGTCAGGGGGTATATGTAGGCGAAGGGGGGCTGTCAGAGGTGGAGCCACGCGGCCTCACACGGGGCTGGCGCGGCCAGGGGCCAGGCCGCGCCGCCCCTGTGTGTGGGGGCCACGTGGCCCCCCTCCGTCAGGTCTTCGGATGTTTGGGAGCTCCCCGGTGAAATATGACTTCAGGAACTTGTTTCGTCCAATTCCGAGAATATTTCCTGTGTATCACTTCTGAAACACAAAAACAGCAGAAAACAGGAAACTGGCACTGTGGCACTCCGTTAATAGGTTAGTTCCGGAAAATGTATAAAAGTACCACTAAGTGTAACGAAACAATAGGCAAATGGTGTAAAAACAAGCATGGAGCATAAAAAATTATAGATACGTTTGAGACGTATCAACGTGCGCACAGGCGAAGGGCCCAGCTAACGCTGCGGCGGCATCCAGCGACGGTCTCGTTCCCGATCTCGGCCGCGCGATGCCGATCCGGACGCCTCGCCATCGTGCGCGGTCTTCCGGCTGAAGGGCCAGTGGCCTTTCATGGTGTGCTTGTAGGGTGTGGAGGCGCGGCGGCGGCTGGTTTGTGCATGCGGCCGGCGTGCGAGGGGGCGCCCTTTATAAAGGCAAGGGCGCGTGCCGTTGGTCGCTGGCCGCTCGCCGCCCAGCGCGGTCATCGAGGCGTCGGCATTGAAGGCTGCCACAGACGGCTAGGAGCGGCATCAATTCAAGGCTGACAACGCACGGGACGAGGCCGAAGCGGCAGCGCAGAGTGGCCAGTACCCGTGGTGGAGAAGACGGGATGAGGCAGTGCGGCTGCCAGGTGGGCCCGCGCCGGACATGAGGAGGCACGTGCGGACGCGTGCGCGGACCGCTCGCTTGTCCGCGCTGACCCATCTCCCTCCCACATTTGGGCCGGGAATGGGTCGGTCGGACCGCGTCTGTCCGTTTGCGTCGGCCCGCTAGGGCATGTTTTCCCCATTTTTTTGTCCGCGCGGACGCATTCGGACGCGCGCTGGTCGAATGGGTCGGCCCGCTGGAGATGCCCTCAGGCACCCGGGCGATCTCTTACTCAGCATCCTTTATGAAGGAAGATTGCGTATGGCCTACATATCGGAAGTGGATGTTGGTGGGGCGGTCGGGTCAGAGGATGAGGGCCGCATCATCGCGGATGCAGACGAGGACGAGGAGGACGATGAGGCCAAAAGCCCTGCATAAAACCCTCCGCAGACCGAAATGCGGCAGCTGTTGGGGGCACTAATAGACCGCGCGCGAGAACGCGTCCGCAGACCAGCGCATACAGACCAAATTGGGCCGATTTTACGGTCCGAAATGCGATGACCCATTAAAGATGGCCGAAGTGCTTATCTCCTTGAATAAGGCCGTCTTCCCCATCTTCTGGAGGCCAAGCGGCTCGGTACTCTGTCGCAGTACCGGTCGTTCGTCGGCGTCAGGCTTCGTCAGGCCATCAAGGTGGTGGAGTGACAAAGGTGACGATTCCGACGACGCCTTCTTCAATAAGCGGTGTTTCCTTCTCTGGAGTCGCCAGTTCCTGCTCCTGCTTCTTTCCCCTCTGGCCGCCCGTGGTGGCATGGAGAGGGGCTCGAAGCTGACGTTGACCTGCAACAATAGAGGAGACGGGGGTGTTCAAGAGCTCATCCATGTTGAGGGCAAGCTCGCCTTCACGATCTCCGACCGACTTGGCGGTGGATTTACAACCTCCAATGAGGAGGCCCGTTCTCGATCCAGTTACGGGTTCTCAAAGCCTCTAGGTTGTGAAGTGATTCGTTCCCCGCGAGTTGGAGGTGGCCCGCAGCTGCTGGTCGTTGCTGGAAGGGGGCTCCCGAGTAGCAGGCTCCTGTTCCTCGGCGGCATCGCCTGGAGGACGCCGGCGAGAGGTGACGAAGACGCACGGGGACCGGATTGCAATATTTGCTTTGGTTCCAGGGTGGTTTGTATAAAAAGAATGGCCCTATCTGTAGATAGAAGATCTCCTAGGACTAGATTGGAAAGGGCTTTTCTAAAATTGTACCTGTCACCGTTTTATAAGATAAATCTGGGGTCTTCTAGACCCCATCCCCCTTGTTCAAAAAAAAAAACCATGTCCCCAGTAAATGAGGAAGTATGGACGAGAGGAACCAGAGAACATCCTCTGATACGACGTGTGGTACTGTATGGAGTAGGCAATAACATGATGCATGATTCTGATGATGACACAACCACTGAAGTATGAATTTATTGAAAAAAAGAGTAAACAATTACTGTGTGAGGATTGCAATAGACAAAGTTGATAATGAATATGAGTCTATTCATGAAAAAAACAAAAGACATACCCTATTTGTCACAGCATATTTGCAATGGGTATTCAAAATAAAAAAAATCCAACACAAAACCTAAATGGTAAAAAAAAATGTTCAAATACAGTAGTAGAGACACAAAGATTAACAAACTGATCAATATAGGTTCATGAGTTTTTCATAACAACATCATCTCAAAATATTAGAGAAATTACATGATAAATTGTTCAATACTAAATAAAATGGTTCACAAATGTCGATCAGAAACCAATCAGTCAACAACTATTTTAAATGATAAAAACATTTGTTGATTTACTAGTTCAGAAATTAGACTAAAATCAGTGGGATTCAGGAATCAGACCCCTAACCTGAAGCGTGCAGTGAGAATTTCACGTCTCGCCTCTGCAGACTGCAGTCTTACGGCAGCACGCCGCCGGCGCCGGAATATCCTCCTGGCTCCGCTGCTCACTGATCACATTGTGGACTCTGGCACAATCGCTACGTTAGTCAAACAGGCGATTCTATGACTGAACACGAAGCGTCAAGGGAGTAAATCTGCTGCGCCAAGACTTGGACTAGATGGTTCGGTGGGCTATGGGGTATAGGCCAGACATGTTCGTGGTTTTAGTTGCCTAGGTGGATTGGGTACACGTACCTGATACTTATTGCTATGTACATAAAAAAATTGTGCAAAAATGGGTATTCAGCTCAATACCTATGAATCTGTTTGTGCCCGCTCGTGACTTCGACGACATTGATGTGCCATACGCTATTTGATCTCAATCCAAATTATTATAAAT
The DNA here is from genome assembly GCA_007115705.1 of Dactylis glomerata. Taxonomy (NCBI): domain Eukaryota; kingdom Viridiplantae; phylum Streptophyta; class Magnoliopsida; order Poales; family Poaceae; genus Dactylis; species Dactylis glomerata. Next base: position 732,791 of record QXEO01000911.1, on the reverse strand, counting down.
GGTAGGCTGGGGCTACCCCGTTTCGGAAAAAAATTATTATAAATGATGCAAGTATGGAAATAGGGTTTAGACTTTAGGGTGCAAGTAGCCAAACAAGAATTTCCTCGTTTGCCTCGTTTATTGAAAATATTGTTATCTGATATCAATCCAAATTATTTTAAATGATGCAAGTATGGAAATAGAGTTTTTAGGTTTTAGGGGGAGCAAGTGGCCGAATTTCATTGTTTGCCTCGGATTATGTGCGTTGAAGATTATTAACCTTTCTTTAATTCCATAATATTTCGTTGCACAACAATCCAATTATCTCATCCTTCAACGACGGAGGTTAGGGGGCTAAGTAAACTATAAATTTAGGACCTACTCAGAAATGTTTCAAGCACCACCTCTAAGTTTGTTCGACCTACAAAATAATGTCCACAAAAAAAGAGTTCGGGATTACAGAAAGAACGGCACTAACCAACTAAATTCTGCACAGACAAAGGGTATGTGCGCCAATGGCGTGACGGGTAAACAACCTTTCTATGCACCAGTAAACATACATGAACAACAAAAAACATGATGAGTTTGGCAATTGGCAGCGTGTCCTCGTGCCAAAATAAAGCAACCGTAAAATATATTTAATAAAACCAAGTTGGAGTCTGCAGGCGCAGCAACAGCAACAAAAATATAACATACTAGATTTAAAAATATACGTCCACCCCAAAGAACAGTAATGGGCGACCCAGGTCTTCACACATCTTTAATCAGTCCATATAACTGCATTTTATTTACATGAATCCACAAAACTGTATCGGAAGACCTATACAGACAGTTATTTAATTACAAACTAATATATATTCTGAAGACACATCGGTCCTACCTGTCACATATTCGGAGTGATCCATACCTCTGAAGGGTAAAGGATGCTCAAAGAACCACGCATACCTCCGAAAGGAAAAACACGCTTGAACGTCCTTGTTTCTGGGTCGTAGGCCCTTAAACCTCCCCAGTCAGGAATTTGGCCAAGCAAATCAATTGTCTGTGTCATCCAGGGAGCAGAGAAATAGATGAAATGAGGTTGTACACCAGGGAGATTCTCTGTGGGTAAACATGCCGAGTGGTTCAGCCCAATGAAAATCGCATGATCTCTCAACTCCTTCATCGATACCTTTTTGCAACCTTCAAGATCAACCTTGCGAATCTTAAACTTGACATTATCCGGGTACCTACTCTTCGCCCTTGTAAAAATCACACGGACTTGCCAGAGATCACCCCAGGGTGTAGATACCAGGTGTCTCGTAAGAATAAGTGCAGAGTGCCTATGATATTCAATGATCACCTCCTTTGTTGGTCCATCCGGTGCATGAAGATCCCACTTAATCACTGTTCCATGCAATGTCACGCTGTAGAACCTCCCATTGTGGTACGCACAGTCAATGTACCGATCTGGCTTGCTCCCATTTAACATTGAAGCAGTTTGCCACTTGCTTTCCCCTGCCCTAACGAAAGAAAGCCAATCACTGTCACGATGGATGACCATCGCAATGTATTCACCACCATTAGACGGGCTGCATGACAACACGGCCTTCTGATAAAACCATGTTCCTAGATAATTCGGATGATAGACTTTGTTTCTCTTCAAAAGATAATGTTCCAAATTTCCTTTGCTGTCGTAGACAGCCCTCACACACGCGAAGTCAGTGATCGGCGGGAGAGGGATCGTGCACGAGGTGATTGAGTTGAACAAAACAAGATTGGAAAGGTCATTTACCAGAACCAGCCACCCGTGGGAGGCTCCGCAACATGCAACAAAGCAACCCTTCGGAAAATTAACATCGTAAACCTTGTCGACATCAAGGAGGTGGCGGAACTTGCAGGTTGCTGCACCTGGGACCCAGTTCATCCTGGATTTCACCTGGATTTCCCTTTGCTCAAGGAAGTTGGTCCAAGACACGAGCCATGGCCTGCGAGAACCTGGGATGCCGGCAGCCTTGGCCACCGAGAACCATGACGTGCAGACAGCTGCAAATGCAAAGGCTTGGGGGAGCTCAAGGCGTTGCAGGATGCTGAGAAGGAGATCAATTGGGAGGTCCGACCAACCGGATGGTGCTGCCATAGTAATTGAATATACTTCAGGTTATGACGGAGCAAACAACGATCCAATATATATATATATATATATATATATATATATATATATATATATATATATATACATATCTATAACTCTACCAGGATTATGTCGGTATCTCAAAGGAAATCGGAAACCAATTGGAAACCTGAATAGAACTCGGAGAAGCTGCACTCATATACGGAACGAACATAAAAACTGCATCTTTTATGTATTTTGATAGGGAAATCGAAGCATTAAGGGAAGTAACACGCATATATCCCTAAAAATCAACAATCCGAGATAATTCATCTTTGTACAACAAACAACAACAGGTAACCTCCCGTTTTTTTTTAAAAAAAACAGTGTATTTTTCTGTTAGGTCAGCTAAGCGGAAGATTAAGATAGACATACCCATAGCAACCCCGGATAACTCATCGCCGGCGGTGGAATCGACGCCAGGTGGTGTCCCTTCCATACTGATTCCCACCGAATCTAAATGGCGACGCGGACGGACGGAGAGAGATGGAGAAATCGCCAGTGTCTTGAGATCTCGGAGTCAGACCAGAACGCTGGGAGGGGGAGCGGGGCTCTCACCCTTGGAAGGTGATGAAGGAGCTTGTCATCAAACAGTATTGGTCACCGGAATCGCGCCACGGGAAGTTGCCGTCGGGGCTGCGCTCGCCGGAGGGCGGAGATGGTTGGGGAGGAAGTTGGGGAATGGCTGCGGCTGCCCTCCCCATTTCTTTCTGCCCTTCATTTTGAGTAAAATACATCATTCATCACTGAATTTGACTCTCTTACTCGCCTTGGTCACTGAACATAGAAATACGTAATTTACGATCATCGAATACGCATCAGAGGTTCATCGAAGGTCACCGGAGCTCGTCGAGCTCCGTATTTGCTTACATGGCACTGAGTTGGACCCACCTATCAGGTTCTAGCCGATTTTTTTTTACAAATATCCCCAAAAAAATCTTTTCTTCCCTTCTTAGGTCCCTCCTCTGATTCTCCCCTGTTGTGCTGCTCGTCGGGATCTAGGCTCCAGCCGGCGAATATGCCTGCCGATGCGGATCCTCTGGGCGCTAGTAGTCGCGGCGGTGCTCGATCTTGTGCTACATCCGGAGCAGCGAGGACAGTATGGCGCCCAAGGCCCCAACCCCTCTCCCGTCTCCCCAGTAGCCTCCGCAACGGAGCAGTTCGAGCAGGAGGAAAGCGAGGCCTGCTCCCCTTGCGAGTTGGGCGACCCGGCGAGTTGGGCCTTCGCCTTGAGCTGCAGGAGGTGAATGGGAGCGCGCGCGAGCTCAGATTTCTCCGCAAGCAAGCGCGGCTGCAGCTCCGGCGCGCGACAATGCCGAGAGGAGGGTGCCTCGGCGGTGGGCGGGAGGACGAGCTCTAGCACGACATCCCGGAGCGCCGCCGTGTCGCGCTGGTGTGGCCCCAACTAGCGCGTCGTCGCGCCTTCCCAATCCCCTCGGCATGGAGGAGTGGCTCGCGGCCGTGTCCGCTACGGCCAAGAGTGGCGGCTTCCCCTCCCTCGCCTCAGCTCGAGGTCGCGCCGCCAAAGTCAGTTACCTCCGTGTCGCTGTAGTCGCGACTCATGCGTCGACCAGGACAGGGACGAGCAGGGGCGGCCGGAGACGGAGATTGAGATAGCAGGGCGGCGGCGGTGGGGATTTTCTGCTTTTTTTAATTGAGCAGAGAGGTTTGTGTGGAAGGAGAAACAGACAGGGTTTTTTTTTGCAAAGTGTAATTTCTTACATGTGCGGTCCGGTGACCTTTGATGAACCTCTGATGCGTATTCAGTGACCGTAAATTGCGTATAACGATGTATAGTGACCAAGGGGAGTAAGAGAGTCAAGTACAGTGACCTATGATGTATTTTACTCCTTCATTTTTGTTAGTATTTACCCTCCGTCCACTAAAGTACGTCGCACGGTAACATTTGCAAAATAATCCACCACGTTTTCCCGACACAATCCTCAGTCCCGTCGTCTCTCTCTCCGCACGGGTCTGCGCACCGCCTGCTCTTCCGCTTCCTCGCCCGCGGCTCCTGCTCCGCCGCTCCCTCATCGGCGACCTTCCTCCTCGTCTCGCCCCATTCCTTCTTCCGCACCAACCGGACCCCGACGAGGAGAGGGATCCCCTTTATCTGCGAGACTGCGACCATACTGCAAGCACGCGACTTGCCGGCTCCGGCGGTGGCGATCGTGTCCTGGAGCACGATATCCATCTCCACGTACTAGTAGCTCGTGTCCTCGTGCTCCCACGGGGATGGCCGAGTCCAAAAGGAAGGAGATGGAGGACTTCCAGGCGATGTCTCAGCAGTTTGAGGCAGAAGGTCGTAACCAAGTGCAGAGGCTGAAGGATTTGGTATCTCAGGTAAGGTCCCTGTCCTTTGTATTGATAAACTACGAGCTTATCTTAGTATGCTGCGAAGATTTTAGTATATCCGCTTGTGTTGATCTGCCACCACATTTGTAACTTCAAATGGTACCCACTTGTAAAGACTAACATGTTTGTGATTTGGCCTGTTGAGTACTAACATGCTTTGATGTCAAAATGGGTTAATGTCGCCAATTGGAAACCTGAAATTCGGTACATCAAGTACTTATACAACAACAGGGTTTTTTACTGTATTTTTCAAGTACTTATAATCCTTGCTGAAAGCAGATATGCAGACAATTTGGAGGCCAAGCTGGCACGTGATGTTTACTAGACTAACAAATTGCATGTGTTTAGCTTTGGTAATTTTATAGAGCTTGGTTTTCCTAAATTATATTGCTTGAAACTACTACACGACAGTTTCAAGAAAAGAAGGAACTGTTATATTTGCTCCAAATAATTTAGAGTACCATTTAATTGTACACTGGTAAGGAAATGCAGATAAATACAACAGCTGACCTTGTAACCAAAATTTATGTAAACAAAGTTGCCTTTGAAAAAAGAAAAGCAAGCAGGAGCTATTCATAAATATTGTGATCTCTGAAACATTACAGGATCCATGAGCTTGTTAGTCAGTGAAGCCACCATTTAATTGTACTCTGTAGTCACTGTAGTTTGTTATCCACTAGTGGTTGGAGCACCGATGCTGGTAATCGGCCCACTGTCAAAGGGATCCCTAGGTATTTGACGGGGAAGTGTGCCACCTAGCACTCCATAACCTCCGCCGCCTCCGCTTACACTTGTGGAAGGCTGCCATGATGACCATGGCTGGCCGCCTGGCCCTGGTTAAGTCGGTGCTGATGGCGATCCCGCTCCACCTGATCGTTGTGCTTGGGCTAAACAAAAAAGGCATGAAGCAGATTGAGAAGATTGTGAGGAGCTTTCTGTGGGCAGGGAGAGCGAATGCGAACAACGGGCACTGTCATTTTAACAGGGTGAAGGTCTGCCGACCGCTGAGCTTGGGCGGTCTCGGGATCCTGGACCTCACCCGCATGGCGATCAGCCTCAGGATGCGCTGGCTTTGGAGGATGCGTACCGACCCGCTGCGACCTTGGCGCAGCCTTGATGCGCGTTTCTCTAACGTCGAGCGACCGGTCTTCGACGCCTCCACCCAGATGGTGCTGGGCGATGGTGAGACTGCCCACTTCTGGGTCGACAAGTGGTTGCATGGCGAGGCCATCAGGGACACAGCGCCAGATCTCCTCGCGCTATCTTAGTATGCTGCGAAGATTTTAGTTTATCCTCTTGTGTTGATCTGCCACCACATTTGTAACTTCAAATGGTACCCACTTGTAAAGACTAACATGTTTGTGATTTGCCCTGTTGAGTACTAACATGCTTTGATGTCAAAATGGGTTAATGTCGCCAATTGGAAACCTGAAATTCGGTACATCAAGTACTTATACAACAACAGGGTTTTTTACTGTATTTTTCAAGTACTTATAATCCTTGCTGAAAGCAGATATGCAGACAATTTGGAGGCCAAGCTGGCACGTGATGTTTGCTAGACTAACAAATAGGCACGTGATGTAAGTGCCGCACTGTGAGAGAGGAGAGAGGCGCTGGTGGAGCGCCGGTGGACTACTGACATAGTGACATACAGGGCGCGATGCCAGACACGCTGTGGAACAGGATTCAGGGTGTGCAACTGGTAGCGATGCCAGACACGCAACTGTGGCGGTGGACGAAGGACGTGCAGTATTCTTCTAAGTCTTGCTACAAGTTCCTCTTCGAGGGGGCCATCGTATGAAGATCCTGGAAGCTTAACTGGCGCTCCCCCCCCCCCCACGAGTCCGATTCCACATCTAGCTTGCTTGCCATGATCGGTGCTGGACCGGAGAGAGGTTGGCGTGGAGGGAGCTTCCGCACCTGCCACGATGTCCTCTCTGTGACCAGTCGGCGGAAACTATGCAGCACCTGCTTGTTGCCTGCCCCTTCTCCGGGACGGTTTGGTACAAGGTGATATCCTGGATCCGATCCACGACTAGGCCTCCTAGAAGATGACTTCGTGGAATGGTGGCTAGAGGCTACACGATCTACACCTCGCGCTTTGCGCAAGGGGCATCGTCGATGATCATGCTCGCGTGGTGGATCTGGAAGCATCGCAACATGTTGCTTTCGACGGCGTGTTACCAGACATGGCTAGTCTCTTCGACACAATTCGATCCGAGGCCTGCTCTTGGGCATCCGCTGGAGCGATCGGCATACGTGCCTTGATCCCTAATGTTGCTTAGGTCTAGCGAGTCGAGTTGTACGGTGGGGTGTTGGCTTGTCTGATCCTGTAAATATGTAAAACTCACTTTTCTATCAATGCATCGAAACACAAAGCTTTTGCGTTTTCGTGAAAAAAAGCTGTAGTTTGTTACTGCAGAAGTGCAGAGCTTGTTTGATGACATGAAAACATGAAATCTGTTGATGCAATAGTAGCTTAGTTCAGTTATGCAGATGGCATAATGATCTAGCTTTTCCCCCTTTTGATCATCTAGTCTTGGTGGAGTTCTGTTAACTTTATATGAGTTTGTTGATCATCTCAAATTCATTCTTCCCCAGACCCACTTTTCTGGTCCAGTGTCAGTTGTTACATTGTCTTAATTCTGAATATGGTTTTAATAAGATCCATTTTTATTGTTGTTATTTAGATGAGAGAATGTTGCTTGGTTGATCTCTGCTATTGCTAGTTCTTCGAGATAGTTGATCCCTGATATTGCTAGTTCTTAGATCCATTTTACTATCTGTCATCTTTATCAAAGTCATGATGTCTCTATCACTTTTATCGCAGGATCAATCTAACAGGGTGAACAACCAACCTTGTCGACCCTCCAAATAGGTCTACCCAACCTGATCTTACAAGATGTTGGAATTGTTTACTTCCTCTCCACAAGGCTATACAGAAAGTGGGTGTGACCGCTCCAAAGTGAAGCCTTTGTCCTTCTTCAGAGAGAAACTCCAAGGAGACACCGTTTCATTCTGATTGGAAATTAAAAAATCCAAGAAACTCCAAGCGAGTCGCGCTCAAGATCGTCCTCGCCTTTGTCGTCTGCTGCTGGCCGAGCGGGACGACAGCGCTGCTGCTGGTAGCAAACCTCTCCCGCGAGGACAGTCATGTGCAGCCGGGCAGGCGGTGCGGCTAGCAAGCGTGCGAAGCAGAGCGTCGGCTGGAAGGAGCAGAATGCCGGCGGGGAGCATGCCTTCCCTCCCTGCTGCAGCATAGACCTGGCCGTGGAGGAGCGGAGCGGGAACTCCATGTGCCTGCTACGCTACAGCAGGGAGGGGAAGATGCAAGCGTGTCTGCTTGGCCTGGCGGCGTCGGGCGGAGCGGGAGTTCAATGTACTGAAGCCAGCGCTGCTGCTGGAGATGGAGTTCCTGGTCAAGGCGGAGCTCCTGTTCGAGCGGACGACGGCGGACACCGAGGTACGGACAGGAACTGCCATGAAACCACGAGATTATAGATAGATATATAAAGTTGATGGGCTTTCTTGAGCTGTGAGGTGCTCTGCTACTGTTCATCGTGACCAATCGTTGCGCGACACGTTTAGTACATGAACAGTGTTCACGTGTACGTATGAACAGTGATCATGCGTACGTATGACCAGTGTTCACGCGTGCGTATAAACAGTGCTCACGTGTACGTATGACTTTTAATATTGCGTCCAAAAATTTTAGGTAATTTTTTCTGGTGGTAATTATTTTAGGTAATTTTCTGATGGTAATTATTTTAGGTAATTTTTAATATTGCGTAACTTTTCAATGGTAATTTATTCCAGTGCATGACAAGTCACTTCTAGCCGTGATGATGATACGTAACTCTCCAACGGTAATTTCTCACTTATGCACGAACAAGTCGCTTTTACCCGTGACGCAACGGTAATTTGTCAGTTGTAACTTCTCAGTAGTAAATCGATGCGGCAATTCTCCTGCGGTAGATATCTTACGTTATTTATTCGATGATTATACGTAACTCTCCAACGGTAATTTCTCACCGATTCACGAATAGTAATTTTTAGCAGAAGTTTTCACCGCTAACGGTTATTTTCAAAAGATGGTTTCCCGATAGTAAATCTCTGCGACAATTCTTTGATGTTAGTTAACCTTAAACTCTCCGGCGGTAATTTCTCATCGGTGCACAAATAGTCATTTTCAGCAATGACCAAAAGTTTTGACCGCTAACGGTTATTTCCATGCGGTAGTTTCCCGGTAATAAATCTCTACGACAATTCTTCCACAGTAATTACCCTCCAATAATTCTTCGAACATGTGTAACTCCCTCGCTGACAAGGGTATAGCTAATAGAGCCCGTTAGTTGTGTACCCCTGAGGCCCGTTAAGCTAGGCCCAATTGTAATGATAGTCGAGTACGAGTTCTTATCGTATGTCGATATTGTAATATGTATCGTACCCTACCCGATCCTCGAGACCTGGCCATCTATATATAGGGGCCAGGAGGGGACGGTGTAGGGCAGATTGAAAGAAAGCCAGGTTGAACACCCAAGTTTACTTTCGATACACACCTATTTCGACTAACTTTACCTTCGAGTTCATCCGACGCCCTATCTCCCCGATCCTAAGTCCTTCATCTAGGACATTTGTCGAGTTAACCCCTCGTCAATTGGCACCGACCGTGGGGACTCTGGGCGTTGGAATCATGAATTCGACGGCTTTTTCGCTTTTAGCCAACAACAGTTCAGAACTCGACGAAAATCAAGAGATGGAGGTGACAATTGGAAGTTTGAGCATCCTCATCGGGCCATCGGGTTTATCCCGCCTCTCGGATTCGACGAAACCAGATCCGTCGGCAAGCAGGCCCGAAACAGAGGAAACATTGGAGTCATCAGAAGGCTCTTCCAGCGAGGTAAACTCGCCGGTCAGCTTAGAAAAAGCATCAATCGCAGAAGGCGACGAAATTCAGGAAAAATTCGACTCAGAAGAAAAAGCGTGTCAGACGCACAACAATGCAAAGGATTTCGCCGTGGAAAGCAGCGGCGTCTCCAAAGTACATCAGTTATGCGTCATTATCACTGAGGCGGAAGAAGGAAACAACAACGAAGGAAGTAAAAAGGTCGACAAGCAAGTCGACAAAATGAAAGATCACAACAAAAAGGAAAAAGAGAAAGTCCATGTCTCGGCTGGTGAATGGAGAATGATCAAGTCAGCCATTAATCATGGTACAGAAGTACCCGAAGGATCGAGAAGAGAAGTTCTAATGGGATATCAGTATGCATTGTACCAACACAGGAAGAAACTAAGGGAGGAAAGAGACATGGTTTTCCAAGACAATAACAACATATCAAGGGAGGAATACTGGGAAGACTATAGTGAAGATTCAGAATATAGCAGAGAGAGGCGCGGAGACCCAAAACACAACAGGGGGGGCGACAGCATGCGGCAGAGAAGAAGTGTACTCAAGGAGCCCCATCCCGCAGCTAGAAGAGGAGGAAGATGACTTGATGCAAAAAATGCCAAAGGCAGCATTAGCAGCAGCACAAGCGTATTTGCTAGCTACAAGACCAGAACATGGAGACCCGCGAGAAGACATGCACCGAGCAGCGATTCGAAGCCTCGGAATAGTAGAAGGTAAGATCAGGGAACAAGGCCCAGAGACGAAATCGACAAGCTACAAGGGAAATCGAAAGGAGAAGGTCAGATACAATTGCGCAGATAACGAGTATAGCGAATCATCAAAAGAGAAAAAGCAACAGAAAAGGAAGGAGGACGCAAGAAGTATAATAGCGCAAGCTCGAGTAAATAAATCGCGACATGATTGGAGGGAAGAGAATTACGAGGACGACGATAAAGATATGGGTGCGTTATGCTTTACCCGCAGGGTTCGCAAAACGCGGGTACCCAAAGGATTCAAATTACCGCACGACCAGAATAAGTACGACGGGTTGCAAGAACCTACCTTATGGCTATCAGATTATCTACAGGCAGTGCAGATATTAGGGGGAACAAAGGCGACTGCAATGCAAAGTTTGCAGCTGCACCTCACCGGCGCCGCGCGGTCCTGGTTGAACACCCTACCCGACGAATCCATTGGAAGCTGGGGAGAACTCGAAAGTCAATTCACAAGAAATTTTCGTTCCACCTACAAGCGCCCAGCATCATTGGAGGAAGTTAAAGCATGTGTGCAAAGGAAAGGCGAAACGTTACGTTCTTATATACAACGCTGGAGTATAATAAAAAACTCAGCAGAGGACGTCTCCGACGAACGAGCAATATACGCCTTTTCGGAAGGACTTCGTCGCTCAGATCTTGTGGAAGAAATAGGAAGAACAAGACCTACGACAGTAGCTGAGCTAATGGAACAAGCCAACAAATTCGCTGATGGAGAGGACGCGTATAACAACAAAAGAGGACGTTCACCAGAAGTCGACAGAATAAGTCGACAGAGGAGACGACACCGCAGCAGGGACAACCAAGGAAGGCGAAATCAGGTAGCCGCGGGTTACATACTAGAAGAAGAGGAAGGGTATGAAAGTAGGAGGTTTCAGGCAGAAGGAGTAGAAAAATCGAGATACTCTAGTCCTTCGGCCGAGGATATGCTATACGGACCTTGTCGAATCCACTACGCGTATCTCGACGGGAAAAGGGTCTCAAATCACCAGATGAAGGATTGCAGAACATTCTTAAGGTTGCAAAGCGCAATGGGCTCAAGCCAAGAAGGGAGGCAAGGAGAAAGACGTAGAAGTCAAGAATATCAAATGCAAAGGCTAGCAAAGCACTTAGAGTCAAAAGTGTACATATCAGCCATGATTCAACCGGTGCCCAAGTCAAAGAAAGAGCGAAAGAGCATATCCAGGCAAGTAAACCTAGCAATATCATCACCACCAGCTACCACAGAGTACCTACGATGGTCAGAGCAACCAGTCAAGTTCAGTAGAGCAGACCACCCAAGGAAAGTTCCCAGGCCGGGCCACTCGCCTATGGTTCTAAAAGCACAAATAGGAGGGTACGACATCGGAAGAGTGTTCATGGATGCAGGGAGCGGCATAAACTTAATATATGCTAGAACATTAAAGGCAATGTGCATCTCGCTGACGAGTCTGAAGCCAACAGATTGCTCTTTCCACGGAATAGTACCAGGAGCAGCAAACTACCCCTTGGGAAGAATAGAGCTCGATGTCTGCTTTGGCAGCAGCGAAAATTATAGAAGAGAGAAACTGGAGTTCGAAGTTATGGATTGGCCGTCACAATATCATGCAATCCTGGGGCGCCCAGCATTTGCAAAATTCATGGCAGTACCACACTACGCGTATCTTACGTTAAAAATTCCAGGGCCCAAAGGAACAATTACAGTACAAGGGAGCTTTGAAGTAGCCAACACATGCGACAAAGAATTCAATAGGATGGCGCAAACCTTCGGCATGACAGCAGAATATGAGAGGTTAAAAGGAGAAACGGATCATAATGTGCTACCCGACGTTGGACGATCCCTGCCAGATAAGGCTTTCGACACAACGCAGGACTCAAAAAAAATTCAGGTCCACCCTACTGATCCAGACAAGACAACATCAATTGCGGTGAACTTGGATCCCGCATAGGAAGGCGCGCTCGTCGAGTTCCTCCGTGAGCGCTGGGAAATCTTTGCCTGGTGTCCATCGGACATGCCAGGGGTTCCCAGGGAACTCATCGAGCACGCACTAAATATAGATCCCAAGGCAAAACCAGTCAAGCAACCATTGAGGCGATTTGATGAACCTAAAAGGAAGGCGATAGCGTCAGAATTGCACAGACTAGAAAATGCTGGATTTATCAGAGAAATCAAAACTTCGAGTTGGGTGTCGAACCCAGTCATAGTACCCAAGAAGAATACAGACGTACAAAGAGTGTGTGTCGACTACACATCTCTCAATAAGCATTGTCCAAAGGATCCCTTCCCTCTACCCCGCATCGATCAGATAATCGATTCCACAGCGGGATGCGTGAGGCTTTTATTTTTGGACGCATATTCTGGTTACAACCAGATCAAATTGAAGAAAGAGGACGAAGAAAAAACGGCCTTCATCACACCATACGGAGTATTTTGCTACCAGGTAATGTCGTTCGGCCTAAAAAATGCAGGAGCAACTTATCAACGGATGATGCAAAATTGCCTGGGAAACCAAATAGGACGCAATATCCAAGTCTACATTGATGATGTAGTCATCACAACAAGAGAAGAAAAATCTTTAATCAGCGACTTGGCAGAAACCTTCGACAACCTGAACAAGTACAAGCTCAAGTTGAACCCGACAAAGTGTTCCTTCGGAGTATCAGCAGGGCAACTTTTGGGGTTCTTGGTGTCAGCGCGAGGAATAGAAGCAAACCCAGAGAAAATTCAAGCAATATTAACAATGGGGAAACCCACGAAACTACATGACGTACAGAAACTGGCAGGACGCGTCGCGGCACTAAGTCGCTTCGTGGCTCGATTAGGGGAGAAGGCGCTTCCTTTTTATGCACTTATGAAGAAGTCAGATGATAAATTTGAGTGGACAGAAGAAGCTGACGCAGCGTTTGCACAGTTGAAAAAAGTGCTTTCCACGCCCCCAGTGCTGGTCGCACCAAAAGAAAAGAAGCCACTGCTATTGTACATCGCCGCAACCCATCAGGTGGTGAGTACAGTTCTAGTAGTCGAAAGAAGCGAAGAAGGAAAAGCCCATGGCGTCCAGAGGCCGGTATATTTCATCAGTGAAGTGCTATCTCCAACCAAACAGAGGTACCCGCATTATCAGAAATTGGCATACAGTGTCTTCACAACTGCACGTAAACTACGACAGTATTTTGCGGTGCACCCAATTATAGTGGTCAATGAAGCGCCACTATCGAACATATTGAACAACCCTCTAGCGACGGGACGTGTCTCTTTGTGGGGAATCGAGTTATCTCCCATGGACATCACGTACGAAAAAAGGAAGGCGATCAAGTCGCAAGTCTTGCCAGACTTTACAGCAGAGTGGCTCGAGTTGCAAAGCATGGGACCACCAGATTTATCGAGTACTTGGACAATGTACTTCGACGGTTCTAAGAGAGTCCAAGGCGCGGGCGCAGGAGTAGTGTTAATATCACCTCATGGCGACAAATTAAAGTACGTCTTAAGGATGAGCTTTCCGCAGGCTTCTAACAACGAAGCGGAGTATGAGGCTTTGTTGCACGGAATGAAGATGGCTAAAGCATGTGGAGCAACTCGTCTAAAAATATTTGGAGATTCTAACCTTGTTGTTCAGCAAGTTATGAATAGATGTGACACAATCAACGACAACATGATGGCCTACAAAAATTTGTACCATTATCTAGAAGAAACGTTCGATGGATGCGAAGTCTCGCACATAAGCAGGAACAGCAATGAAGAAGCCGACACTTTAGCAAATATCGGGTCACAATGTTTACCTGTGCCGTCCGGAGTATTTTGGGAGGAAATAGTGGAAAGATCAATAAAAAGTGGAAAAAGCTCAACTACTACAGCAAGCTCGGGGGCTACGACAGAACCAGAGGAGGTCATAATGATAGAAGAAACATGGATGCAACCATATCTTGTGTACATGATAAATAAGAAACTACCAGAAGATACAGTGGAGGCCAAGAGGATAACTCGAAGATCAAAAGCGTTTGTCGTGTTGGAGGGGAAATTATACAAGAGAAGTATCACCGGCGTTTTACAGCGGTGTGTAACGCCCCAGGAAGGGCAAGCAATATTGAAAGACATACACGGCGGAGTATGTGGCCATCACGCTAGCAGCAGAGCAATAGCGGCAAAAGCTTTCCGAGCAGGATTCTATTGGTTAACAGCCATCGAAGACGCAAAAGATATAGTTCGAAAGTGTGAAGCATGTCAAAGGTTTGCATCTAGACCGCATGCACCAGCAGCGGAGCTACAAACAATACCATTATCTTGGCCCTTCGCACAATGGGGCCTCGATATGGTGGGAAAGTTGCACAAATCTTGGCCAGGAGGGCATGTCTACATGCTAGTGGCAGTCGATAAATTCACAAAATGGGTGGAAGCGGCCCCGGTAACAACTCAAGATTCTACAGCAGCAATCAGCTTCATCAAGTCATTAGTTTTCCGTTTTGGTGTACCATACAGCATCATCACAGACAACGGGACAAATTTCACTTCGAAGGAATTCAAGAGTTACTGCGAAGGACTAGGGATCAAGCTCAAATTCGCATCTGTGGCGCATCCGAAGACAAACGGGCAAGTCGAAAAAGCCAATGGCCTAATATGTAGTAGAATAAAAAAGAGGCTTTTAGCACCTCTCGAGAAAGCCAAGAGCGCTTGGGTAGAAGAATTACCTTCCGTTCTTTGGAGCCTAAGAACTACGCCCAATGCAGCAACTCAAGAAACTCCTTTTTTCCTGGTCCATGGCGCAGAAGCCGTGCTTCCAGTGGAAGTTACGCACGAGGCTCCAAGAGTAACAGCGTATGACGAGACAACGTCAACAGAAGCATTGCAAGATGATGTCGATGCATTAGATGAAGCAAGAGATAAAGCATTAGAAAGGGCTACGCAATATCAACAAAGCCTACGAAACTACCATAGTAGTCGAGTTCGGCCACGATCCTTCGTGGTGGGAGACCTTGTTTTGCGACTCAGGCAAGACAGCCACGGCAAATTGGAGTCCCCTTGGGTGGGACCTTACATCGTCACTGAAGTAATACCAGGAGGAGCGTATCGACTACAAGACAAGAAGACTGGGAAGGACGAAAGCAACCCGTGGAATGCAGAGCAACTACGACGTTTTTACGCGTAGAATAAATATAGTGGTATAAATAAATTCGAGTTAACCCTCTGAACCCAGAACATGAGGCTACAGGTCGGGTTCTTTGGGTTGAACTCGACAAAATTGTACAGTTATTTGTTACTTCTCCGCCCGGGGGCTTCAACCCCTGGGTCGTACGAAAGGGATTATTATTGCATGTTGGAGGTCCTTTTTCACTGAAAGGTTGTTTAAGACAACCCGACAAATACTTACACAACTTGGTTCATAAAAGGAACCCGATATTCTTCCTACATTTTGGTTCGCAAAGAACCCGATATATGGAAAGCATACCTCAGAACATGACTTGTTCTCATGGTACTAGCAAAAGACATCGACACAAAGTATGAATATGCATTACAAATATCATTGCAGCAAGGACATTATCAAATGAAATTACATGGATAGCAGATCCTAATGGAACTAGACTTCAGCTTCATATTTCTTCTGGCACTGGGTGCCATCATAGATTGTCACGTCGAACTTCGACGTGCCGATATGGAAGTCAAAGACTATGAAGAAGCCTTGGTGGATATCGTGGTCCTCTGCAAACTTTGACCAGCTGCCCCTAAAGTATTGCTCGCCGTCGCCATCATACCACACCTCCACCTCGTATGGGATGCCACTGCCAGACTGTTCACGGAGAACCGCCTCTCGCAGTTCGCGGCCATCCATGAACTTGGTGAAATTCAGCGGCAGGCGCTGAATCTCACGGCACTGCGCCATGGCAATACAGAAGAAGGAGAAGATTCGGGGAGGGGCAGCAGGAGCAGTAGGAGCAGCAGGAGAAGGAGCGATTGGACCTGAAGCAGCGCCAGTCACCTTAGGCTTGTTCTTGCTACCAGGTGGACGGCCGGGACGACGCTTAGCCGGAGCGTCCGATGATGTTCCCGCGGCGGCTGAAGTGATGTTGCTCCTGTTCTTACTTCCACGAGGGCGACCCCGACCTCGTGGCGCCACCAGGGAGCCAAGGTTCAGACGAGAACCTTCAGCATCTGCCATGAGAACAAGGGAAAAATCTTGCAAAACCCTAGTTGAAGAGAGAAGATGGTGCGGCGGAGGAGGAATCTGATTAGGGTTTTTTACCTTTACCAGATGGTGCTATATTTATAAGCACGTATTATTGGGCCCCCGTGCTACAGCACAGCCCGTAAATATATTTTACAACAGGAGTTAAATTCTGCGCAGAGCAGACGATAATATCAAAGAAGAAAAACAAGAAAAGGAGACTATGGTTGCACGACATGAAAACATCGACTTGGACTCGGGGGCTCGCCAGCAGAAGAAAGAAGAGCTGAACTTTGAGCCTATGCCTGACTACGAGTAGCCAAACATAGCCTCGGGGGCTACTACCATCGGGAGCGCTGAGCGCGCACCCGATAGAGGATGAGATAATCAATATTGAAGATGCAGAAAGGATAAGCATGAAAACTTCGACTATGTAGTCGACAAAAGAAAAGAAAAGGTTATTACCATCGGGAGCGAGTTTTATGGTTGTAGAAACCCGAATATTTTCAGTCAAAATTCGACTGCGACATAAGATTCTCGAGTTGCGTTATCGCAACAGAACTCGAATGCCGTGACTTGTCACGAAGGTAAGACCCCGGGATCCGTCCTGTGTGGCCTGATATACGCACATGGATGCGCTCTGCTGGTATGTATCCGTGTCTACGACACGAAGAAAATCCTGGTGGACGCACTGGGTACCCTGAGAACCACTGAGATTCATTCTTTGTAAGTCCTAAATGCGGCAAAAGAGTGGGTTTGACCGGTATCCCGAATTCAAATCCAAGGGGATTGAATTTGAAGTAGGTGACAAGTATCTGTTCCGGCAGTTAACTGACCTCTTGATCCGTCAAAGTTGTCAGGCTTGTTCATCAAAACCCCTTGCGAGCAAATTACCATGAAACATAAGCCGAAAGACCAAGTCGAAGATTTGAAGATATGAAGAAGACGAAGAATTGATCAAGTCGAAGATTTAAAGATTAGAGATTCAACCTGAATCTGCAATTCTGGTAGAATCTCAGGGGCTACTGATAAGGGTATAGCTAATAGAGCCCGTTAGTTGTGTACCCCTGAGGCCCGTTAAGCTAGGCCCAATTGTAATGAT
Organism: Dactylis glomerata; assembly: GCA_007115705.1. Taxonomy (NCBI): domain Eukaryota; kingdom Viridiplantae; phylum Streptophyta; class Magnoliopsida; order Poales; family Poaceae; genus Dactylis; species Dactylis glomerata. Next base: position 715,411 of record QXEO01000911.1, on the reverse strand, counting down.
AGTCGAGTACGAGTTCTTACCGTATGTCGATATTGTAATCTGTATCGTACCCTACCCGATCCTCGAGACCTGGCCATCTATATATAGGGGCCAGGAGGGGACGGTGTAGGGCAGATTGAAAGAAAGCCAGGTGGAACACCCAAGTTTACTTTCAATACACACCTATTTCGACTAACTTTACCTTCGAGTTCATCCGACGCCCTATCTCCCCGATCATAAGTCCTTCATCTAGGACATTTATCGAGTTAACCCCTCGTCACTCGCGTTAATTTTTCACCGGTGCATAAATAGTTATTTTCACAATTAACTTACAGACTTCGATATTCGTCTCTATGGACAAAGCGGTCCGAAGCGGTCCACAAGATTATCATCTAGAATGACATGGTCATTTTGCCCCATCTCTCTCTTCTTTGCTTCTTCACTTATTCGAGATGCGCCAACGTTTTCTCTCTTTTTTGCTTTTTCACTTATTCGAGAAAGTCTTGAAAGCACGCCACACTTCGCTCCATCAGACCGTACCACATAAAATGTAGAGATCTCTAAAATGTACCACTCCGCAAATTTTCAGAAGATATAAAAGAAGATAATTAACACTAACTATTAATGCTAGAAGATTAAAAAAAGAGGCGACGCTAGTCTACCCGGCTTCTCACGCTATCGCTGAGTGTCGCGTTGCCTTCGTCCGTTGGATGTGGTAAACGCTGTTCCTTTTCACCTCCACAATTGACTCCTATCGTTGGATTCATCTGGCCCTTGTTCACTTCTTAGTTGGCTACAAAAGTCGATGACATCTGGGTCCCTTTTCGTGTGGAGCCGATTGGTCTTAGACTGCAAGTTTTGCTTCTTACGTCACTTGTTTAGTTGCCTAGGGGTGAAAACCTAGACTTCACGCGCGGCAAAATATCTTCCGCGCCGCCGTTCCTCTCTCTCACCTCTCCCCAGAGAAATTCCATAGGAGGGCGATAGATGGTGGCCTGTGGCGGCGGAGGACGAGGACGAGAGGCTGGCCAAGGAAGAGATCACGGCCGAGCCGGCAGAGGATGAGCACACACAGCCGGCGGGCCAAGGGGCGAGCGGACAGAGCTGGATGGGACGTCTGCGGTGGTGGGCGGCGTCCTCCTCGTGCTGCTCGCCAACTCCACCTCCGTCCTCGTCGGCCGCGACCCGAGTTGACACCGGAGCACTCGGGATCTCGACCTTTGCCCAGCACCTCCTCCTCAAGCCGATGGATACATCAGGGCCTCGACTACAGGTAACCGTTGATCTGCATCTCTTCCCAATTACTACGTGCCTCTCCTTTCCCCTCTCCTATTTTTTCTCCTGAAGTTCTTCTGCCATGTAGGCCTGAGCGAGGTTGTCCCAGTCAATGAAGGGCCATGTACCAGCTGTGAAAGATTTGCGGGTAGCTCAAGTGTGAAGCAACAAACCAAGGGGATTTTATTTGGAGTTTGGGGAAAGGGAGAGATATAGTTTGCGTATGAAAATTGCTCAGGCAAGAAGTCTGCTTTCTCAACAATGTATGTTTTCCTCCGTTGGTTTTAACATGTGCTTGCTTTTAATCATTTTTACGTTCCACATTAAAGCTTGATTTACCTTGGTACGCTTGATCTGCTCTCTAGACCGCTGTACTTTGTTTTGATGTAGGAATGATTCTCTTACCATTATGCAGATTTACGCTGACTTCTGAAACTCCTTAATCTACACACAATGTTGGTGCTGGAGCTTTTGTGAGGAATGAAAAATGAGGTACTCCTACCAAATGAATATGAAAGCACGGATCCAGATAGTTAAACTTCAGTTTGGTTTGTTATATTCTTAGGATATTTGTAGGTGATCAAATTCTGGTCATGTTGGTAGTAAGCCGTTGCCCCTTGAAGCCAACAAGATGTTTGATGTACTCCGATCAATAAGAGCGCCCATTCAAGATAATAAGGTTAGATCTGATTATTTTTTCTGTCAAGGTGCATGTGTTCTTGGTGGATATCCAATTTTTCTCTTGTCTGAAAGTCATGCATAAATAGTGAATTTGATTCAGAAATTTCCAATCATCTTATTTTGCCATGTCGTTGATTTTGATTCAGTGGCTTATCCTGTAGAGAACTCCATAACGATATTAGATAAATTCTGAGTATTTGAAATAAATTCTGAATATGTCATCTTATCTCCGTGTTGTTAATATGTTCCTGAACCAGTTGGAAATGGCTTTCTTCCCCTTCTTTGTTTTTCAAGTAAATGTTGCTTGCATATCTATTTAGGGGAACGTTACGTCGTGATCAGGTATAACTAATATTTAATATCATCAAGTACGTCTAGGTGATTCTTTCATGACCATAGTTAGTCTATACAAAGTTTTTGTCTCTTACTGCAATTTTCAACCATTCATGTCCATTAACAAGGACTTGCTGGGGACTAGAAGTTACAAGATAGAATCTAAAATTTGGGAGGTGGTGATTCAGATTATTTGTTCTTTGATTGCTAGACTGAGGACAAAGATAATTTGTTGTGTTTGGTGTGAAAAGCTTGATTTTGAGGGGTCACTCATGTTCCTCAGTTTTCTGGAGTTGATTTGATGTTTTGTTCTAAAAAAAATTAGGATAAGTAGCAATGTTGCTATGGCCTAACGAAATAGTTAGCATTTAATTTGCTTTGGGTGTTGTCAAGGGTTAAGTAATATTTGCCTTACATTTCCTTGCCGATGAGCGATGCTAACCTGATGATGTATTTCTCATAGCCATTCGTTTCCTTGCTACTCAGGTTTAATAGGTTCGCCTCATATCTTGCCGCTGACCCGTCGCCTACCTTCAACATCAGCTATTACCAAGAGTTCCGCACACTGCGACCGTTCAAGCTGTGATGCCCTTCTCTTTCCTTCCTTGATCCGTGAAGTTCAGCTGGTGCCCAGCGTGGTACATGAGTATGTGAGCTGCTGCCTACTACAAAAGTTTGAGAGTTATTGTTCTTGCTCCATCTCCTACTACTATCGTATAGCTTAGAGAAATTCAATATCATCTTAATCAACCTCGGAATCTCCTGAAGTGTGACTTCTCTCACCTGTTTTATTTGTTTGTTTCAGTTCAGATCAACAGTCTTTTGCTCTTTGTATATTGGTTGCCGAGATTATTTTTTGCTTCCTGAGAAGGGCTTCTTCTAAGCCCCAAGAATCTTGTTCTCATTTATTTCTTAAATTGCATCAAACTTTTTAAAGGAAGTTTGATACATGGAAGTTACTTAGCAAGGAAAATGATTTGTCGTTATCAGTAACATCCCTTTGTAGCAGTGTTCTAATTGTATGCTGTTTTACTGTCTCCTGGTGACTATCAGTCAACATTTTTGTGTTCATATTTCACTGCATGCCGGCATAACTTTATTTTCGTAGTAATGTTGCTTTATTTGCTGCCTAATTCTAATAGTCTGTTTTGAGAATTTTAATATTCATGCTATTAGTAGAATCAGGCTCTGTATATTTTCTAGATTGAGAAACTTTCATTTTCAATACATTTCCTATGGTTGATAGCTTATGGGGAATCACTTTATTGGCAGATTATAGCTTTCTCATTCCAGCCGTGCCTACGGATTAATTGGTTGTTAAGCCATCAATACAGTGCCAGAACATGTTGCACTACCATGATATCGAATAGATGGTTAAGAGTTATCTATTGACACTATAACTATATTCTATCGTAATTTATTTTTTGTGATTATCACTTTAGCGTTTCTCTTTAGGAGATGCTTGCACATTGGTTTGGTGGTGAGGTTGTGTTGTCGAGGCTGCAGAGTAGCCAAGCAAAGGATTACTGTTTCTACTACCACTGCATCGATGCCTACAGCAGGTGCTGCACCATCCTACCTATCATGTAGTAGTGGGTTGAGGTGTTCCCAAGGTTAGATGGTTTCAAATGCTAACTTTTCTATTTGTGTTGTTTCCTCAAAGTTGTTAACTGAAGTTAGAAAAGGATGACCTGGTTATCATATTATTTTTATTCTCTTAGCAAGGTTATTGATCTGAAAAGGCCATATTTCATTTTATAATATATATCTTCATATTCCATTTAGATTCACAAGCCATATAATTATGTAATGTTAAAACTTGTTTGCAGTTGCTATTGCCAGGATTGACCTAAAATTACCCACGAGGAAAGTGGTCGGAGGCAAAAACACATAGTTGGCATATTGTTCATACGTTTTCTATATGTGCTGCCAGCCTGTCATATGAAAAGTTAATTATTTTCCTATTTCTCATTATGCGTTCACTGAAAATGTTGACATACATCCACCATTTTAAGTTATTTTTATGTCTTTCTATTTAATTATATCATCATATCACTCAAAGGCTGTTGCTATCTACACTACTACTTTGAGGCAGCCTAGCATCCTATATTTTAGATGATTTTACAACCGGCTTTGTCCAACCACGGTGGTTTTGTCCATGGCTGCTGAAGGTATGCTCCTTCTCACCACCTCTCTTCTCCCTTCTCTCTTCTTCTGTTGACCGCGTCGTGACCTCCAGGTTATCTACGATGTATCTCTTCTTCTTCTTCTTAAATCCTTAATTTCATATGCCCTCACATCAGGCAGCAGAAACCAGGGATGTGGAGATAAAACTGTGTTCATGACCTAGCTTGCTGGCTCCCAAATAAACAGATTTGAGAAGCGAATGGGTATTTTGGTTCATAAATTAATAAGTTGTTTGTGGTCTGGTACTGGTAAATGAACTTTTGATTTACAAAGTTTGTTGAATGATACAATTGTTTTTCTGAAGTTGATTTCATTATTTTTTCCAAAGGATCTGAAGATGAACTAAGCGAAAACGTTCATGTTGTTATTTCAGTCCCTGTGTTTTGCATTGATTACTCTTAGTACCTGAAGGCAGCTAGGTTTTTACCTTTGCCAACTGTTTATAACAATTTGCCTATTGAGTTCCACATAAGCACGGATTATTGCGTGTAAGCGCTCATGTCCTACCTGGTGGGCTGAGATCAGGTCCCAAAAAAGATTTTTGAAATATTATATGCATGGTGTGAATTGTTAGTTTTGCGCAGTTACTAGAATGACATGTCTGTGATGATCCTTTTTCTCTTCCACTATTACTATCTTAAATTCTTAGGGATTAAAACAGCCTTTTCAACATGTAGTTTTCTTTTCAACACTCTGAAGGTTGCTTAATACCTTATTTCCACTAAGATGTAAAAATGTGAGCTCCTTGCACTCCTTTTTTTTCCTCAGCCTTTGTTTGTACATTGTAAAAAGGTAGTTCCACCTTGGACATGGAAGTAATAGTTGTCTGGTTCCCTTGAGATTTTATGTTTCTTGTGAAAACCTGAATTAAGTTGCTTTAGTTTCCATCATGCTATTTGGTTTTCATGAAAATGTGTCTGTTTGCCAGGCATTTCTCTGCATGAGTATCGACATAGACAATTGTAGTGTGTAAAATTCTGCAGATGTAGCAATTTTCTAGGACACACGGATTCATGAGTTGTGCAATATTTAATCTTGTTGCTTGTGTACTGATGTTTGAAGTTTATTTATACAAGTATGGGAAATAGAAAATACAGTATTGCATTTAAAAAAAGATCATGTAGATATCCAGAGCAATGAATTAAGAGGAATTTTGTCTTGTACTTTATTTATTCACAGAAAATTGCAGTCAGCTATCTTGATAATATATCTCAATTCCTAAGTCTTAACTATACCTATGGGAATTTGAGAAGATCTCTGCAGATTGGTGTGAAAGCCAAGCTGATTGATTTCTTCTTGGACATGGATAAGCCCCCTCAGGTATAGCAGATCATCTCACAGAGTATCTTCACCGTCAGGACAACTACATGTTCCAGCCAGAGGCTCATTGTCACCGTCGCAATGTTCTTCACGACCCACTTTGCATCCGGGAGAGGACGATCTGGCTGAGATGTTTGCGGGAGTAGCGTGATAAGTGGAGAGGAACCAACCCACCATCTTGTCGTCACCCATGCCATTTCTGCTCCTCCATGGACTCTGTTGACGATGCCCGCACTAAAGGTGACAACTGCTGGCTCTCCCTCACCAAATCCATGTATGTATCTTCACAATGTCTTGGCCTGAAAACTAGACAGATTGTGACTCTTCTGCTGTCGTATTTGCTAATGCCTCATTTTGTTTCAGGGCCTGAAACTGGTCAGTTTGTTGTTTCAGTGATTGCTCTTCCTATCATAATTCATAATTCTGCAGATTTTCTATATTTTTCATTTTGTGAATTTATTATATATTTATATATGATTTCCCCTTTTGCCATACTAAAGTTTATCTACCTGCTATATGAATCAAGTTATTTCCTAGAACCGAGGTCTGGTAGGTGCTGCCCGAATGTGTCTCTGTTTATAATTGTTTCCTCTGCATTTGTCTCAAACGGCTACTATCGTAACGAAACGCCTGCCAACAGTACAACTGCCTATGAGTTAGAGAAAGAGTTAGCCAGCTTTGCGTGTGTGCAGGAGTTTCCAAGCTGTTAACTAAGAGTTTACATGGTAGTTTCTGCAGAGTGCAATGCCATAGCAAGAATTGTACTAGAGATTATAGTTGTGGTTAAATCTCCATGGCTTCTGTTGTGTTCTGATCCCCTGTTTCTGGTTAGGATAGCTAATACAAAATAACAATTTTTTTGACACTTCCTATCAATTGACCGAAATTGCATCCATGTTTTGGCCCAGCTGTTTGAGGCCATGATATACAACACTGATAGCTACTTGCTATATAATTTACAATACAAGCTCAGATTACATAAAGCTGGCACCGGTCCAAGAGTCTGGAAGTCATCATGCAACAAAATATACAGCTAAAATATAGGGTAGGCTGATGAGCTTAGATTTACTTATTTATACATGCTTCCCTGCCACGCTTCTCACTCGATCCATGCACCCACTTCATTCGACTCTTCGCGAGTTACAGATCAGCCAAACAGACTTTATGCAGACCGGCAATAGCTTGGGTGGTGTTGCATTTCATTTGGTACAGTGGATTGGCTTGTTCTTCTTCTGAAAGCGAAGATTTTAGCATTTGTAGGCATCTCTACCAACCAGGCTTGTGTTTTAAGAACTTAATTGTAGTATATTCAGTACGACGCGGATTTACTAACCACCTGGCTAGCTGTGCACGTGCTTAGAGTCCTCAGATATGGTATCAAGATTCGTGCTACCGTTAACTGCCATCTATCTCCGTTTACATGCTCGCGAGCCCGGTGCTAGAAATTTGAACATGCGCTTCCCAAAAATGAAGATGGGCCCGTGCATGCTTCAGTTTTGAAAACTTTTCTGCTTGAGAGTTGAGACTTGAAAACTTTTCAGTTGAAACTGACAAAATCATTCTCTCTTTAATAAGAATGTGGTTTGTTTTCTTCACCATCTAGTTAAAGTTAGCAAAATGTTTGTCTAAAAAAAGGTACACAGTCCAAACCTCAATTCAAGTTCTCTTTCCAAAAATAGCAAGTCAAACAAATATGTTGACACTAGAATAAAGAAAACTGGATCGGCTGGCCACTCGATCTTTCCACCGCGTGGTTGTGGCAAGGCCAACTTTACATTGCCCAAGTTTTTCAGTTTATTTCAGAGATCATTCAAGATACAAAACGGAAAATCAGGATGAACATCCATGAAAAAAATTGCATACAAACCTAGGAGGAATTCTAGAAAATTCCATTGCAAGAACCACTGGATATTTTTTCTCGATTAGAACCCTTGCATCTTAAAAATATGTCAAAAAGAAAAAAGACACACATAAGGAGAGCTTCGCATCAATTGAGACGACGATGTCCATCGCAGCAAGATTCAAATCGGCCGTCGTTGCTCGATCTCCTCTGACTTCACCCACACGCGAGCGTGCTCCATCGATCTGGCCGGGTCACCCGATCTCCTCCGACTTCACCCACAAGCGAGCGTGCGGGTGAGGCAAATCCAAAACGAAACTTTTACCATTTGTTTGAATGAACATACGATCTGGATCGGGAAAACAAATGTGCAGAAAAATCAACATAGAATCTAGATCGGGGTCACATATGTACAAGAAAATCACCATCACATCTGGATCGGGAACACAGAAATCTAGATCGATAAAAAAACACGGACGAATGTGGCCCTGGACCTCCTTCCCGTGAGCCCGTCTGTGGCACTTTGCTCTGAAGCCCAAGCACCGGCGAGGCCACACCGGTGAGGCCGAGCGGAGGCAGGGTAGGGGCCGAGCTGGTGAAGGCTTGGTCTTCCTGGGTAGATGCCGGCGGCGCGCTGGCCGTCGAGGAGGAGGCAGGGCAGGGATTGAACCGGCGCGCGGGGGGTGTGTCCAGGAGCATGACCGCAGCGCCGTGGAAGGATAGAGGCCGGGCGGCGGCAGGGTTTGGCGACGGCCGTGGCCGTGTTCTGGGAGGAAGGAGTGGTGGACTGGTAGTGGGTAAGAATGGGGATCGGGTGGGGTGTGAGAAGGATGCGGTGAGTTTCTTTTTTTTAATAGTGGGGCGTGTGTTTCGATGGTGAGAGAGTGTGCGGAGCGGGGCCGAGGAGTGCTAACGGCGTTAACTTCGATCTGCGGTGCAAAATGTCTTATAGGCTGATTCGATGGTTGGATGGACGTGCATAGCTAGCCGGGTGGCTATCCCACTATTTCTCATATTCAGTAAGTCAATAGAGTAACTGGTTGCATCATATTCTGCGCGACATGCACAGTTAAATTAGTATTGAAATTTATTTATGCTGTTTAGGCACATAACTTTCAAATTGCTAAAACGAGGGGCTCCCTTCAATAAGCTGATGATATATACCCTTATTTTTTCTTTGGAGAGAAAGCCGGTGTATTTATATAAACTATCAATGTGCCCAGAGTCTTGACAAATCAAGTTCAAAATACAATTGGGGGGTGATTTACTATTGAAGAGTCGTTACAGTCTTGGTAGTACAGTACATGGAAAATGCCCGGGGTTTGATTTACTATTGATGAGGCTACTATTGGTGAGATCATGACCGCTCTCTTCACACTCGAAGTTTGTACACAGAAGATTGTATATAGGGAAACTGAGGAATACGTGTCAAAACAGTTTTGGTCCAAAAATCGGTTGATGCTTTGTTGGAGTATATTGGCCCAGTTTATTTTAATTTCTTCCAATTTATGTTCTCTACATTAAGAATTATTTCCGTTGCATACATACTATAATTTCTTCCGGTTTATTTTAACTAGCACAATACCCGTGCTTTGCAACGGGTAAACAAACTACATAATAAATAGTTCTTGCAAATATAAAAATAATAGATTTTGTTGTATTTAGATGTTTTCAACCGGGAGGCATCCCACGTTGGTGTTCAGTACTTTAGTTTATATGTTTCCGGGGAAAAAGACGACCCATATGGCCATATACACGACATTGTGTATTTTGATTTTCTACTCTGAATAAGATGCAAACTTTAAATATAGTACTTCAATTTGATGCTTGAGGTACACAAGATTGCTTCATTCTCTGCTCCAACGTTCAAGCCAACAAAAAGAAGCATATGTCAAAGTCAACACGCACAACCTTATCTCAGGATTGCAAATTTTGAAAGAATCATCTACTATAAGCCAGTATTAACTGATGTTGATAACCTCGAGATGGACGATGCAGAGTCTGTTTGGTTGCTACCTGAGCCAACCAAGCCTAGGAAAAATTTGTTTGTCTAATACTCCGGTGGCTCCGTCGAGCTACATGGACAACAAAGAAGATGACTGAGCGAGTTGGCGGCAGATTGCAAGTAATCATGCGGACCCTGCGACATGCTGATGGAACTCCACGGCCAAATTGGTGGAGTGGTCGTTGCTTCCATGATACAACCGATTGAGGCTGCAGCACACACGCGAGTCAGACCTCAATTCGAAGCCCTGCGAAGGGAGCAGGTCCCAAATTGATGATGTAGCTGGACAAAGCGACCAATTTTGTCAAACAAAAATAAAATTCAGATGTCGATTTGGTCGCAGTTCGTCAGGGAACATCGCCGGTCGCGAACATCCCGTAACATGTCGCTCAGCCACTGCTCCAGCACTCCCGGAGCTGCCATGGCAGCCACCACAACCAGAAATCAAATCACGACGCGGGCATCTTGAGACGTTAAGAACAGCTGCGTTTTGTCGGCCGCGTTGGTGGCAGGCGCGTCGATGGCGACCACGAGGCGGCGGCCGTGGGTGGGGCGCACCAGAATCCTAGCGCACGAGAGATGAAAAGGGAAATCAAGCCACCGCCTGCGGCTGCTCCTCCTCGCCTGCCTCCGATCTGCCCGATGGATACATGGATGGGATCTACAGGAGCTCGGCGACACGAGATGGGGGTGAACGCTAGCTAATGGCGGCATCGGGCTCGAGGAGCTCAGGGCATAGGCGGCGGCGGGTGTGACGTTAGGTCAACCTGTGAGAGAAAGAGCAGGGCAGTGGAGGCGATGGACGCGAGACCCGGATATTGGGCCAGGCGGCAGGCGCGTCGGTGGTGAGCGCGGCCAGGCCAAAGCGACGACGCGTCTGCGTTTTTTTTATGCACGACGTGGTTTATTTGACGTATGAAGGTTTTTTTTTCACATACGGACGATTTTTTGATGTACCAGGTTTTAGGTACCATCACGTTCGCTAGCGGCTTTATTAATAGAGATAGCACAATACCCGTGCGTTGCTACGATCTCAAATTAAATTGAATTTAAATTGCAAAGAGCCCTTGATTGACATGTCTCTCGTAACGTGCAATAGTTAAAGTTAGACAATATCTTATGAATTTTGAAGCAAATGGCCCTACCAGGTTCAGAGAAGGGGCTGCAGAAGAGTATAATGGATTGGCAATGAGAAGCAATGGAACAAAAGATACAAACTGGTAGAGTAGCTATTTCCGCCGCTTGCAGAGACAATCCATAGAATAAGGAGAAATTTGGGAATCGTATTTGCTTCATTGGCAGTATTCATTTATTTCATTCCTCTTCAGGATACTCCAACTTTCTCATCGAATAACATTTTGCTTAATTATGCAGCGCCCAGACAGAGAAACGAAAAAGATGAAAGGGCAACATTGTGAGTAGCTTTTTCAGAGGCCAAGCAATTTTGCATCGGGACGGAACTAAACCAATCGACAGATGTTCCTGACTCAAAGAATTACCGATCCACACTCTACCCCAAATCTGATTGGGTGTTTAATCCTTGAAATTGGTCGTCTCTGCCAAATAAATGCAAGCTTTTGTGCTCTGGAAGTAAGTAACTGTATGTAAGAACTCCACAAGTCTAAAAGAGCATCAGATGGGATGATTGTATTTTAATTATTCTCGCCCTGCTTTTGTTTCTTCATTTATATTTACTGCAAAGATTTCTTTATCATTACAGCTTCGAAATCATTTTTTTTCAAGTAGCAGAAATCAAAATAGTACTTTTATGTTTTAAATCTAATTACATTACATTATACAACCAAGCTTCTATTTCTGTAGCAGCTGCATATTTTTAGCTTGCATTTTCCTACCCGGTTAGACTTTAGTTTTTCTTTATATAGGATATGAACCAACGAAAGATAATTTGTTATGAGTTGCTGACCCATCTTTATTTCAGTTTTGTCAGTACTATACGTTTTCTTCTAAAATTTGAACTGCATGACAACTTTGTTTATGTGTTATTCCCTCTGATCGGAAAAGGTTGTCGGATGATTTAGTACATATTTTTCTGATCGGAGGGAGTATTTATTATTAAATCTCTTCAGGCCTCCTTTGATTGATAGGGTAGGAAAATCAAAGGAATAGGAATTGCAAAGGATTGAGATGTCCAGTCTAGCCAAATCCTCCATGCGTATAGGATTTTTTTCATGAGGTCAGAGCTCATGTTATTTTTCCTATGAAACTACACTACAAATTTCCTATAGGATCAGTTCCTACAGGATACAATCCTATGAATCAAACGGATGGAAAAGGAAATTTTCCACAGGGTTCTAATCCTACAAAAATCCAATAGGAATCCTATGAATCAAAGGAGCCCTCAGTTATACAAATCCTAAGCAAAGTCCATGCAAACATAGTTTTCGAAGCATCCATGCGTATTATTTATCATATCGATTGCGCGTAGCTTTTTTAACTGTCATAGATTTCAGTGGACCTAATCAACATGTCTTATTACTGTTGGTGGCGGAGTTTAGGCTTTCATGGATGGGATGATCATTTTACATTTTTACCTTGATGGTTGTCCTTGGCAGATCATGTATATGGTTTGTACTCTGTAGTGTGTTAAAACCTTTGCATCATTTCCCTTCTCTTTAGTTTTCACAAAAGCTAAGGTGCTCCCCTCTTCAGATTTTAGATAGAACCAAAACGGAACCACTCTTGAACTCTATAAGAGTTTTTTTCAGTTTATCGTTTTGATATGAATCCTTAAGAGTGTTTTGAATGGTATTTGATCAAACTTGTAAGTACACATGCTCATTGTTCTGCATTTGGTGCAGGATAGTGGCCAAGTTGCTTCTATGTGTTGCTGGTATTGGCTGTGGCGTTGCTGCTTGGAGGATACTCATTTGTAGAGGTAACAGCTAGATGTATGTGAGGTAAAAAAACTAAGCCTCATCTCTACAACATCTATTCAGCTAATAGATTTGGTCCTCATGGGAGAATAATTATTTTTTGATGTACTTGTGGTATGTGATTGTGATACATTACTATTGCTTTCACCTTGCATGTCTTAAGCTAATTGTAGAATCAATGGATTATTTACACTAAGTGGACAATAGCCTGTACAGTTCTTTGTAATGCAGGTTAAGTGTCGCGCTACCTCCCATTAGAGGTTATTGCTGCATTTTTTCATACGGCCAAGGCAAGTGAGAGTTGTTTAAGAGTTGGAGGCACATCTTTAGCTCAAGCGGCATCCGAAGGTGAATGTTTTTTGGACTTATTTTATAGGAGGGGCTTCAACCTTCTTAAGAAGGGCTCAAAGCGTTTCTGTGCTGATTAGAAAGTGTGCTAATTATCCAAATTACTATGTCCAAGATGGTGGTAAGAATACATCATTTTGTACCAACATCATGTTCCCCTAGAATTTATCCCAGGTAGTACACACTGATAATATTGTGGATAATTTCCATTTTGTTAATAATATCATATTTCCCTGGAATCTGATAATACATTCTCCCGATATAAAACGGCCAAGGCATTTCCTGGAATTTCAAACATGTGCCCATGGATTCATTTTAGGCAAAGTATCCAGATATTTTTGTAGTTGGAGGATTTATTTTTGCACTCGATGTGATTATTAAATTCTTTTTTGCTTACTTATGGATTAAGTCTTTTGATTTCTCCAATTGCGCCAGTGGTAGAATTCAGTAGAATGAATTTTTTGACTATTATGATTAAGAGTCGGAGGCACATACAAATTGATACCACCATAAAGCAACACTTGTGTTGACTCTGAAACAAAATAAAACTTATGGCTTATACTCCGGCCTGATTTTGTCACTTGCGCTAGTGGCGCAACGGGTCATCTAGTATTTTTTATTTTAGATGTAAGGACTGGAATGGAGAAGAATTAGAATTATGGGGCCTTGTTTACCTCTCAGGTGTTTCCACCCCCTAGAGGATTGGGGATGGTAGAGTTTTGGGTGAATCCCTCCATTTCACCCGATCCCCTCATTTCCCCCCATTTCCCAATCTCTTCTAGTTACTTTGAATTTCAGGATGGGAGGGGATGGTAGAAGATTGTGAACAGGTGATAAAACACACTGACAACATGATAATTGATATAGGGATTTCTATTCTCGTGCCCCTGGGTCGTTAGTTGTACTCAGTTTTCCCCAGCCGCTTAACTTTTCCTCAGTTTTCCCCTCGCTCCAGTTTGAAACCCCTCGCAGACGCTCGGACGGGAGGGTTGCCGTCTGGTCAGAGGCCTTAGACCGTTACCGGTGACGGCTAGGGAGCTGCGGTGGTTGTGAATGGACCGTTGCTTTTGAATGGTGTTGACTGTTGACCCAATGAGACACGTCGGACTGGCGGTCACTCACCCAAAGCTTTCCCCTCCGCCCGAGACTGGAAGAGCTCACCGCCCCTCTGCCGCCACGCCGTCCTGCCCTCCTACCTTATGGCGTCATCCGCCCCCGAGCCGCCCCCGCCCCCACCACCACCCCTGGGAGGCGGAGAGGGCTCCGCCTCCACTAGATCTACCCCTATCGCGGTAGAGTTTGTACATCTGTCTGGTGTGCCGATTATGCCCCTCAACGGCGGAGAAGATTGGGAATCGGAGGGATCTAACGCATGGATTCCATCTGGGTAAGCATCGTCTGCCTATGTGAATTAACAGTAGGCAGTTTTTGAGCGCGAATCGTTGTTGCTCAACTAACTGCGTTGCTTTTCGAATAGGATTGATCCAGCGCTGGCTTTTCGGCTGGTGGTTAGGCTGGATACTAGCTTTTTGCGTGATTCTGAACGCAATGTGAGCGGATTTTACATCCCAGCGGTGGTTGCAACTACCATCTCGTTGAGGGATTTAAAAGATAACATCTGCGCTCAGTACGCCTGGGGCGCTGGCGATTCAGTTGATTTCCAATATTTCAATAGCATGGAGGGAAGATATGTTCCACTAATTTCCGACGACGATCTGGGAATTATTTTTGCTTTAAATGATTCTTTCCGTGTCGGTAAAATTCGAATCCATGTGGACAGGGTCCAGGCATCATCTGGTGTTGGGGCATCATCAGGTGGTCGGGCATCATGTCTCTCTAGTGTTGCTACCTCTGCTAATCGTGTGCGCCGCCCCGCTCCTTATAGGTCCACAGCAGCACCATCTGTCCCCAGTGCTAGTGGTAGTGGTAGCCAGATCGTTCCTGCGGTCGATGTGGAGGACGATGCAGAGATTGAGGATCCGTCTCCTCAAGATGATGAGGATGAGTTGATGTTTCCTGAATTGGTAGATCGATGCAGTAAGCAGGCAATGGAGGATCAATACATGGAAGATATTGCACAAGGTGCCAGATTTGATGACACTGATGATGAAGAGAAGGATGAGAACAATGACAGCCTCGTTTTAGCCGATTACGAAGGTGATGACTTGCCAACAATTGAGTGGAACAGGGAGGATCCTCAGCTTGCAGAAGGCACCGTATTTCAAACGATGATGGACTGCCATAATGCAATTACTACATATTGCATTCTCACCAAGAATGATTATGAGGTTATTAAAAGTGAGCCAGGTAGGTTCACAGTTAAGTGCCCATTCAAGAGGTGTAAGTGGAGGCTGCATGCATCCACAATGCTCAGAAGCACCGTGGTTCAGGTACTACGCCAACCAGTTGTGAATATTAGATCACAGTGTAAAATTTGTTAACTGTTACTGACATCCCTTATAATTATGTTTCAGATAAAGAAGAACTCGATCGACCATACTTGTCCACCACGAGCGGGAGCGCCAGAGGAGAAATCAAAGCTAGCGAAGACTAGGTGGTTGGCAGATGCAATCATAGATTGGCTGAGAGAAACTCCATCACTTGGTCCAACAGCACTCATAAAATTGATATCTGATAAGTTTACTATAAAAATACCTTACATGAGGATGTTCTATGCAAAGGAAATGGCTCTTGACAGGATCAATGGTCCATGGAATGAAAGCTTTCAGTTGCTTTACACTTTCAAAGCTGAAGTGGAGATGGCTAGTCCAGGCAGTGTTGTAGCGATAGACAAGCATACAGTTCCCTACAAATTGAAAAGCGGGAGGATAATGCAGAAGGAATGTTTTAGAAGGGCTTTTGTTTGTTTCAAAGCTTGCTGGAAAGGCTTTCTGGATGGTTGCAGGCCTTATTTGGCCATGGATGCAACAGCTCTTCATGGCAGGTTTAAAGGACAGCTAGTTGCTGCTACTGTAGTTGATGGACACAATTGGATGTTCCCTGTTGCTTATGGAGTTTTGGAGGTTGAGTCAGAGGAAAGTTGGACTTGGTTTCTGCAGAATTTGCGCGACCTTATAGGTCATCCACCAGGACTTGCTATCCACACAGACGCTTGCAAAGGTTTGGAGAGTGCAGTAGAAGCAGTATTCCCTGGAGTGGAGCATAGGGAATGTATGCGACACTTGGTACAGAATTTTACAAAGAAATTCAAGGGTAAAGTTTATACTGACAACCTATGGCCAGCTGCATACACATGCAGCATTAGGAAGCATCTGTTTCATTTGGAAGTGTTGTATAAACAAAAACCTGGGGTGAAGGAGTACTTGAATGAACATCATGATAGGGTGTGGTCAAGAAGCCAATTCAATGAAATTTGCAAGGTAGACTATGTAACAAGTAACCTTGCAGAGAGTTTCAATGCAAAGGTCAAGTCATTGAAAGGGCTTATGCTGTGGAAAATATTTGATAAGATTAGGCAGATGATCATGATAAAGATCAATCTGCGTCAAAGAATTGCAGCCACAAAATATGTTGGCCATCTCATGCTCCCATCTTTGATTAAGTCTTTGCATTCCAGGGCAAAACAATTGAAGATGAAATGCATCAGAAAAGGAATGGAGGCTGAGGTAACCTACACTGACAGTAAAAACAGGCAGTGGAGGTATCCAGTGAGTTTGGTTGATAGGACATGCCATTGTAGGCGATGGCAGATCCGTGGGATACCCTGCATACACGCATTGTTTTTCATGAGTGTTATAGCGGGTGCAGAAGGTGAAGTTGATCAGTATGTGTCAGAGTATTTCTCTGTTGCCAAATTTAGGGCTGCATATGCTATGAATGTTCCTACCTTGTTGGGAAAAGACCAATGGATGACAGTCGATCCAGGCTTCAAACTGTACTCTCCAGTTTTGACTAGACCGGTAGGTAGGCCGAGGAAGAATAGGATCAGAGCTAGTGCAGAGGGTGGTGCACCGATTCGACGACGTAAGTGCAAACGTTGTGGAACCCCTGGACACATTGCTAGGCTTTGTAAAAATCCAGTTGACCCAGCTTTTGGAATGGAAGATCAGGCGGGAGCAGCAAATGCAGAGGAGAATGAAGCAGCAATTCAACATGAGGAGATTGAAGCAATGGATCATGAGCTGCTTGAACCGATGGATCCAGAGCAGATTGAACCGATGGATCGAGAGCTGCTTGAACCGATGGATCAAGAGCTGCTTGAACTGATGGATCGAGAGCAGAGGGAATAGATGGATCGAGAGCTGCTTGAACCGATGGATCGAGAGCAGAGGGCACAGATGGATCGAGAGGCCATTGAAGCAATGGATCGAGAGCTGCTTGAAGCATTTGAAGAAAATGCATTAAAATAAAGAGCACAAGCTTCGTATGATATGGTTGTCTCGGTCTTAGCACAACCCGAAGAGAAGAAGAAGAAGAACAAGAAAGATGGCAAAAGGAAGGTAGACACCGGTAATATCCCTGGTAGGGTTACCCGGAGTAAGGTGGTGGACCCAGCGAGTCACACCAGGAGCAAGAGAAAGATTTTATTTTGAACAATTAATTTGAATGTATGTGTTATTGCAAGTTTTCTATGGTCATGCACCTCGAATAAGTTCATCGCTTAAGCCACATTTATCATTTTCTAAGTGACTAAACTCAAAAAATATAGTTTTGGGTTTAGTTTAATTCAAAAAAATCAAAATAATTCAAAATATGGTGGAACCTTCCCATGGAGTCTTGTTATGTTACCTACAACCTAGAGAAATAATAATGGAAAAGGAAATTTATCATTTTCTAAGTGACTAAACTCAAAAAATATAGTTTTGGGTTTAGTTTAATTCAAAATAATTCAAAACATGGTGGAACCTTCCCATGGAGTCTTGTTATGTTACCTACAACCTAGAGAAATAATAATGGAAAAGAAAATATAGAGATATGAAGTTTTTCCCAAAACCACTTCCTAGTCCATGAGCTACTAGCTATGAAGATGCAGGGCTTTTTACTCAACACACCTCCCAAATACCCACTATGCTTACAAACTTTGTTCAAATGAGTCCAAATTTGTCACACTTGTGTATCTTTGAATTGCAAACAATATCACGTCGGCCAAAATGTACTATATTGTTCAAATAACACAATCTAACAATTTTTATGCCAAAAGCTATAATTTCCCTTACTCCCTTTATTATTTGGGTGCCCCTGTTTTACTTAGTTTTACTCAGTTTCCCCCCTCCGGGTCCACTTGTTTTACTCAGTCATACTCAGTTTTGCCCTTCCGATAAACATTTCCTCACTTTTCCCCCTCTTAGTTCTACTCAGTTTTCCTCACTTGTACTCACTGGCTGATCTCTGATTGGTCGAGATGTATGTCACACGGATCTTGGTTGGTTGATAACTCAACGTACGCTTGCACCGTGGGATCATTTATGATCGGACGGCCTGTATATCTCTCTCTACCTCGATAGACGCATACGGAGAGAAGAGCAGAGCACATACCTACCAACCCTAGCAGTCACATCTTCCTCTCTTACTCTGGCGGTCGCGGCGGCGCGAATCTGCAGCGTGCGTGCGGCGGCGCGGATCTAACCGTGCGTGCGGCGGCACGGATCTAATCGTGCGTGCGGCCGTGCGGAACTGCAGCGTGCGGCGGCGCGGATCTAACCGTGCGTGCGGCGGCGCGGATCTAACCGTGCGGCGGCGTGGATCTAAGAGTGCCGGTGAGGATCTAAGAGTGCCGGTGAGGATCTAACCCTCAGAAATAGTTGAAATGTCTCTCTCTGTCTCACTTTCGTTTATCTTCTCAGATCTGTTGATGATGAAGAACACCAAGATGGTGGCCGTGCCGACAGTGCTCACCGATCGTCTTGAAGCCATCGCCTACAACATCGCTGCGACCTACAACATCGCTGCGACGGCGCAGATCCAGCCTTCAATGTCGGAGCCTGCCGATGTCTCACTTCCGTTGCCCTCCTCAGATCTGTTGCTGAGGGACACCAAGACGGCGGCCGTGTCGACAGTGCTCACCGATCGTCTTGAAGCCATCGCCTACAACATCGCTTCGACCTACAACATCGCTGTGACGGCGCAGATCCAGCCTTCAATGTCGGAGCCTGCCGATGTCTCACTTCCGTTGCCCTCCTCAGATCTGTTGCTGATAGACACCAAGACGACGGCCGTGTCGACAGTGGTCATCGATGCCAAGACGATTGAAGCCATCGCCTACAACATCGCTGCGACGGCGCAGATCCAGCCGTCCTCCATGTCCGAGTTTGCGGATGGCGCAGATCCAGCCACCAAGACGGCGGCGGTGCCAAGAGTGGTTGCGAAGCCGCAGATCTAGCCCTCCTCCATGTCCGAGTTTGCGGATGGCGCAGATGACCACCCCTCAGCCGCCCGTCGTCCAGGCCCTTCTAGCCCATCGGTGCGCGGCCGTGTTCAACGCCGCAAATTGGGATAAATTATGATAAATTTGTATTTTTCAATTTCAATTTGGGATAAAATTGTTCGAACTACTACCTCCGTCTCAAAAAAAGCTTCTCCACTTTCTCGATGTGTCCCTGTACATCCGAATGTATGATTTGAATTCTATCCCAACTTGATTGGAAAGATTGATATGTATTTGATCCGAGAGGCTGGTACATGCTTTCACTTTTAGGATCCCTTCACTTTTGGAACTCATCCAAATTCACTTTTGGGATCCCTTCACTTTTATAAGATGTTCATGCATGCTAAAATTATCGCGCGCATTACTTAGCACAACTAGGAAATTGTACGCCAAAATACAGAGGTTAGAGCCACACCAAAATACAGTGGTTAGAGCCATCTACTGAATAACAATTCTATACTATCTAAATCATCTACCACAATCACATAACTGCTAGGACAGGGATGACACCAAATAAAACTGCCCAGATGAATCTACTTTTTGCCTCTCCCATCACTTGAAGTTCATGTTCTAGATTTTCTACCACTTGATCAGATACGGCAAGATCTGTCTCAAGTATCAACTTCTCCTTGCGAATAAGCTCTGAATTCTTCTTTTCTTCCTCCACAGTACGCTTCAGCTCGAATATCATCAGGTTTTTATGGGCCAATTCATCACCTAAATTGGCCACCTTCTCCTCCAAATCCATCCTCTGGCTACACCACTGGGTTGATTCATCTTGGTATGCAATGTACTATGGATCATCGGCTTGCCTGGCGAACTGTAACAATAATAGAAAAAAGAACAACTGAAATCACTCCAACAGGCCATGGCGGCACTTAAATTCAACGGTAGTACAGAGAGCAGAAGCTAGATACCTGCACTTCCGACGAGGTAGGAGAAGTAGAACGTGGCCACGACATGATCGAATCCCCACCCTCGCCGGTGTACCCGCTACGACAAGACATTGAGGACTATTTCGCACGTGCAAACTCCAATAAATTACGGGAACCGAATCGATTAGGGGGCGGGGGAGGCGGAAGCGGAGGTCTTACCAAGCTATACTACCAATTGGTGCGCGGAACAAATCCCGGTCGTCGTGGGCGGCGGATCTGCTTGCGGCGGACTTTCCTGCGGTGGATACAATGCGTGCGGACGAAACAAGTGCTGGAGCCGTGGTTGACGTGCAGCGCCGCAGTCCGTCCGACGCCGCCGGGGGACAGAGCCGGCGGCGCGACGAGGCGCCGGCGATGGCTGCTCCGTCCGAGGGTGGGGAACGAGCTGCCAGCGGTTCTCCGATGACTAATGAGATACACAACACTAGGTTTTAGCCAGGTTTAGCATAAGATTCACTTTAGATTAAGCTGCGAAAATAGTCACCTGCTGAGTCTAGCTTAAGAAAAATTAATTAGAGAACTTGTTGCTTCTCTCTAGCAAAAATAGTCACCTGCTGGGTCTAGCTTAAGAAAAAGGGCGACCCCAACAGTCATTGGCTGAGGCAGCCCCACAGAGCGGCTCTATATGATTTTCTCTAAATAAATAGACGACCCCAGCGGTCATTGGCTGCGGAGGCCCCACATAGCGGCAATATATGATTTTCTCTAAATAAATAGACGACCCCACTGATCATTGGCTGCGGCAGCCCCACAGAGCGGCCCCATTGGTCATTGGCTGCAGAGGCCCCACAGAGCGGCAATATATGTCTTTTCCTGAAAAATACACGACCCCACTGGTCATTGGCTGCGGCAGCCCTATAGAGCGGCCCCATTTGTCATTGGCAGCACCGCGTATATAATCAGGAAATAAAACGGCCCATACATCAGCGATAGATGGATGGCTGCTCCGACGTGTCTCCTGACCCTACCCGTCAGCACCATTCAAAAGCATCGGTCAATTCACAACCACCGCGGCTCCCTAGCCATCACCGGTAACGGTCAAGGCCTCTGACCAGACCGCAACCCTCCCGTCCGAGCGTCTGCGAGGGGTTTCAAACTGGAGCGAGGGGAAAACTGAGGAAAAGTTAAGCGGCTGGGGAAAACTGAGTACAACTAACGACCCAGGGGCACGAGAATAGAAATCCCATTGATATAATGATACATGGCAGAAAGATATAATGATCAACATTGAACATATGAACAGGATGTGGATGTACCAGTATTAGCAGATCAAAAAGGCATGATAAAGACACATACTCTACTGAGTTTTACCAAGGAACATGTGAAATTAAAAATTTCTTGCAGGTTACATACTAACATAAAAGGTCGTTGGTATCAAATAAACGATCACAAACAAGTGCAGCTAGGTGCATGCTGGTCATATATGTGTTGTATAAAGAATCTGGAATGTTGTTTTGACAAGTAATATAACTAAATGAACAGAGTTATCAGACCTAAAATCATGAACAAATATGTTCTTTTCTACTCGCTGACTTCCAGTTAACTAATTAAGTAGCTGACCAAATTTTAGCTAGCTAGTCATGCATGACTAGTATGATTTCTATTGCAAATCTGCAACTGTATCATCTCAAATATAGCTTTACTGATTGACACATTAAATGATAAATCACAGTTCTCAAATGATGGAACAACGCAGTGAGCTTCTACGGAAGAGATGTGGCATGTATGTTGGTAGCGTGACAAAGTAGTCTTGCATGAGCTATCGTCGTGGTGAACGAGCATATGCCACAGGGTGGCTTAAGTTGGGGCCGATGGACACTGTCGGATCCGGAGGAGGGAAGACGCGGTGAAGACCGCGCACGGAAGACACTGCAAACACGGCGAGCTACCCAGGTTCAGGGCCCTCGTGAGGAGGTGAAACCCCTACTCCTGCCTGTCTGATCTGTATCTCTATGTATAGTGGAGCTACAATGGTGCTCCTCGAGCTGTTTATCTCAAGGAAGAAGAAGACCGACACTAGCTAGTGGCGGCCATGAGCTTCGCTCGATGGCCTCCATGGCCTCCTATGGCAGCCAACCCCCTCTACGTATGAGTGCTCCTCCTCTTATACTAATGAGTGAGAGAGTGAGTGGGACACATGGGACATGCCCCATGTGTCACAAACAGTACATAGGGTACAACACTATTTATCAATAGTAGTCTTCTCTAGTCTTGTCCTCTTGTCTTGTCTGGCACTGTAGCCATGTGGTCTTGGTCTTCTCGTACAGGCATCCAAGGAGCATCCAAGGTACTAATCTTATCGCTTCTTATACGAGCAGCTAGCATCTGCTTGTCGGTAGAGTAAGCTGGGAACATCGGCGAGGCGTGGTTGCGATGGAGCTGGGACTTGTCACGTTGGGCGATTGGAGACTCCGATCTTGTCCCCGATGCCAGCCAGGGCATTCCCGATCCCGGCCTGCTGGCTGGGCGCCGGCCAGGGAGGGACGTCGGCCTGGAGGCCTGAAGACTGCCGGGGCGAGTGGAGACTTGGCGATCACCCCGACATCGCTCGATACGCACGTCGGCCTGGAGGACGGAGTGGGCCGGCATGGCAAGGAGGCGGCCCAGCCAGGCCGGGACGGAGCCGAGCCGAAGCAGGCCACAGGGACGCCGGCCCAGCGCGGGATGATGCCGGCTGGCTGGTTGGACTGCCGGCCCAGCTCTTGGAATGCCGGCGTGGACGCTGCAGCTCCGGCCCAGCGACCTGAATGTCAGCCAGGCGGCCCTATATGCCGGCCGGGGCCCCTTAATGCCGGCCTGCTTGCAGATATGTCGGCCTGGGAATAATATAACCAGGCCGACATTGCTATATGCCGGCCCGGTATGCTGTTTAACCTCTTTTTCTTATTCCTGCACATATAATCCGACATATAATATATATTAGTCATGTAAAAAAGGGTACTTTGGTATACCCGGGATCATATCCCCGACATTAGCCCTCGAGGCTGTGGGGGACTCGCAGAGTCGCGCACAGGCTTCAACAAAAAATATACCAAAGTATCATTATACTCATATACTCACAAAACTGATATGCTGGCCTGCATAGGCTACTTTTATCTCATGCCATCATAGGCAATGTCTCATGAAATCATATACGTGATATGCTAGCCTTCGTGGGCTATCTCATAATACTATTATGTCTTCTTTGGCTATAACGATACTTTGCCTCTTGGGCTGCTTTGCCTCTTGGGCTATTTTGCCTCTTAGGCTTGTGATACGTCTCAAACGTATCTATAATTTTTGATGCTCCATGCTTGTTTTTACACCATTTGCCTATTGTTTCGTTACACTTAGTGGCACTTTTATGCATTTTCCGGAACTAACCTATTAACAAGTGCCACAGTGCCAGTTTCCTGTTTTCTGCTGTTTTTGTGTTTCAGAAGTGATACACGGGAAATATTCTCGGAATTGGACGAAACAAGTTCCTGAAGTCTTATTTTACCCGGAAGCTTCCAGAGATCCGAAGAGGAGTAGGAGGTGGGCCACAGGGGCCCCACACACACAGGTGGCGCAGCCAGGCCCCTGGCCGCGCCAGCCATGTGTGAGGAGGCCCTGGCCCTCCTCTGACATCGCCCCTTCGCCTATAAGAAGCCTCGGGACGGAAAACCCTAGGGGATTCGGCAATTTTCCAGAAAGAGTTCCGCAGCTCTGCCGCCGCCACCGACGAATTTCGGGGGACAGAAGTCTCTGTTCCGGC
Source organism: Dactylis glomerata (assembly GCA_007115705.1). Classification (NCBI taxonomy): domain Eukaryota; kingdom Viridiplantae; phylum Streptophyta; class Magnoliopsida; order Poales; family Poaceae; genus Dactylis; species Dactylis glomerata. The sequence goes on along the minus strand of QXEO01000911.1, from coordinate 691,493 downwards.
ACCCTGCCGAGACGGGGAAGTGCCCCCGGAGCCATCTCCATCGACCTCCATCGCCGTCTCCGCCGTCTCCATCGACCTCACCGCCATCTCCATCAACCTTGCTGTCTCCTATGATGAGGAGGGAGTAGTTCATCCCCGGGGCTAAGGGATCTACCGGTAGCTATGTGGTTCACCTCTCTCTCCCATGATGTGATCTTTATGTGATCGTGAGCTTTGTATCATGTTGAACAAGTACATTTTATTATTCAGATATTTTGTGTACTCTAGTGATATTATTAAAGTAATCTATTCCTCCTGCTATGGTGTAACGGTGACAGTGTGTGCATCATGGTGGTACTTGGTTTAGGCTATGATTGTGATCTCTTGTGGATTATGAGAATAATTATTGCTATGATAGTTTGAGTGATCTATTCCTCCTTTCATGGTGTAATGTTGACAGTGTGTGCACCGTGTTAGTACTTGGTTTAAGTTGCAATAATTTCTATCTTGAGTTGTGATCTGATTTGGGTATCGCTATGAGTGGTGTTTGTCAAGCACTTGATGAACTTTAAGGGGTGCTTCTGTAGCCACTACGCAATGATTAGTGTTATTCAATAGGAGAGTAATTCAGAGTGCCTTAGCAAAGAGAAGTTATTTGTTCAGTCATGTTACATTGTTGGGAGTGTGTCCACTAGTGAAAGTATGATCCCTAGGCGTTGTTTACAAGCATTGCACACCGTTTACTTGCTATTTTGTTACTTGTTTGCTCGCAGCGATATTTATTTCACATCCCGTTTGCTACTTATAATCATCACTACTACTTGTATTTCACTATCTCTTCGCCGAACTAGTGCACCTATACATCTGACAAGTGTATTGGGTGTGTTGGGGACACAAGAGACTTTCTGTATCATAATTGCAGGGTTGCTTGAGAGGGATAGCTTTGACCTCTAACCTCCCTGAGTTCGATAAACCTTGGGTGATCCACTTAAGGGAAACTTGCTGTTGTTCTACAAACCTCTGCACTTGGAGGCCCAACAAGTGTCTACAAGAATAGAAGTGCGTAGACATCAAGCTCTTTTCTGGCGCCGTTGCCGGGGAGGTAAGGTAAAAGGTACTCGCATCCTCCTGTGTGAGTGCTCGGAGTTATTTCCTTTAGATTCTGCAATTACATCTTTTTGTTTCTTGTTTTTATTTTCACTAGTTAGGCTTAATGGAAAACAATGAGTTCTTTAGTCTTTTTCCTGAGTTTAGATATGAAGTGTTTGAAGAGAAAATTGGAAAACCTTTGGAGCTTAATTCGCATGCTAATAGTTTTGTTAGTATGAATGCTTTGAACACCGTTGTTGCTAATACTATAGAAAAGTCTAAGCTTGGGGAAGCTGGTTTTGTTAAGCATGATATTTTTAGTTCCCCAGCTTTAGTGGAGAAAATTTGCTATGATGATATTTTATCTCCCATATGTGATATTCCTTCTTATGATGATATGTTTGAAGAATATGCTTTGCGACATAGTAGTTCTCTATCTTGTGATGACACTAAGCCTCTAGTTTATGATGATGAGTATAATGTTTTCAATTCACCTACTTTTGAGGAGAAAAATAGTTATGATTACAATATGCCTCCTATTTATGATGATTATGGTGATGAGAATAATTATTCTGTTGAATCTGCTCCTACTACTATTGTTCCTGTGGTGAGTATTAATTATTTTATGCATGTGGCTCATGATAGGGATGCTTTATGTGATAGTTATATTGTTAGTTTTATTCATGATGCTACTGAAAGTTATTATGAGAGAGGGAAACATGGTTTGATGGATCTCAACAATATTAAGTTTCCCCTCTTTATGTTGCAAATCTTGAAGTGGCACTTGTTTTATCTATCCATGCTTGCTACTATGTGCCTTGTTGATTTATTTTCTTGCAAGATTCCTATGCATAGGAAGTGGTTCAGATATAAATGTCTTTCACATTTGCTTTTTGATGCTCTCTATTGCTTTAAGTTCCTATATGGCGCCTTTGCCTCAAGCTCTTATATGGCGCCCACATGAGCATCTTTGCAAATTACTGCGCCTAGCTCAAAGGCGTTAAAGAAAAGCACTCTTGGGAGATAACCCAATGTTTTTACTTTCAGTACTTTTTCTTTTATTTGAGTCTTGGAAGTTATTACTACTGTAATGACCGCTCCTTATCCTTTTTATTTCGTTTTTGTGCCAAGAGAAGCCTCTAATTTGAGTGAGGTAAGATTTGGGGATGTTGCTGTCCTGAAACTGTTTTCGGTGCTGCACCGTAAAAATTCGTGAAAATTCTCTGTTTATCTTTTGGACCTGCGATTTCTTGTGCATATGCCCCAGGTTATATCCAAACTTTTGTTAGTTGAACACTTTTTGATTTGAGCAACAGAAAACCCCTCAAAAATTCGACCTTTGTCAGCTGTTCAGTTTTGACAGATTTCTGCCAATATTTGTGTTTGCCACTTTATCGCTTTCTTTTAAGTTCTTTTGATCACGGAACTTTTGGGGAGGTTGATACAGTAGTATCTACTATATATGTGGTGGTTTTGAGTTGAAACCTGAAGCAAAAAGAGGTTGAATATATGTTATGCTTACACTAATGTTGCTAATAGAATTGTGTTTAGTTTTGTATGAAGGAAGTTTTCAAGTGTAGGGATTGGAGAATGATGAGATTAGTTGAAGAATGGACAAAAGCTTAAACTTGGGGATGCCCATGCATCACCCCAAGAAATATCCAAGAAGTACAAGCGTCAAAGCTTGGGGATGCCCCCGAGGCACCCCTTCTTCATCGGCAAAAATCAGGTCACCTTTCAAAACACTATATTTTTATTGCTTCATGCACTATGTGTTTTTCTTGGAGCGTCAGTTGTTTTAGTTTTCTTAGTTAGTTTAGTTTGTTTGTTTGCTGCAATAAATGGTTAGATCACATCATGTTTCTTTTGGAGGAGATGAACTCGTTTTCATTTGCTAAGAACACTCAGTTTTTCACTCTTATCGTTCACCGAGTGTTCTTCTTTTTCTGCTACTGCTTTTGGTTTTCGTTTTCGCCTTGATTTGCATTCAGATCTTGTCATATCTTTTCATCAAGGTGTATTTTTGCCTCTGATCTTTATTGGTTTTCATCAAAAGAGGTGTTTATACAAATTTCAAATGGTGTTGGAAAAGAGAAAAAGCTTTGTACAAAATAGTGGTACAAGAAGGAGCTTGTGTAGACTGCGGCTTAGGCTTTTTCATGTCATGCTTGATGTCTTTTTGATAGTATGCTTAGTGGTTTTGCTGTAGCATGACTTGTCTCAAATAACTGAGATTGCTTAATGAGCCTTTGAAAAAATCATGCGTTGTTTTTATTGTATGGAAGCATTATTTTGGTTTTCTCCTTGATGCTTTATTTGGGTTGACTTGGCGCATGCTCACACATGTTAGACTCTTACCAAGTCGCCATTAGCCTTCATGATCATTTAGTTTTTGACTTTTGATGCCATCGTATGCTTCTTTTAATGTCGCTTTGTCGCTTTGCATGATTATGGCCATTATTGCTCTCTTAGTTGGTCGCTCCCAGTCTTTTGCTAACCCTCGCCTTGTACTGAGTATGAGCTCTACTCGTGCATCCAACTCCTAAAAGCCAAAGTTTTTCAAAGTGTCCACCATACATACCTACTAGCAATTTGCTATTCCAAGTAAATTTGACTTGCTTTTATATTCTCTTCAAATTAAACTCTTACCAGTGTTATGCGAAACTCGGTTAGTAAAGCTCTCACGAACCGGAAGGCACACTTTACTTTTTCATGTTCTTAAAATTTTGACATTGTGGTCTTTTATGTTGAGTTGTTATGCTTGCAAGTTGTAAGTTGGATTCTAGCCCAGCCATGCTGTCATGGGGCAAGCTTTCAACATTGCACTTCTTTTTGAGTTGATATCGTGATATTTTGTTTATGGATGCCCGCTGTGTGAAATGAATTGGGAATCTTGTAGGGATCATGGAGTTTGTATATGTGTTAGGGAAACGCCGGGCCGCCAATCTAAGCCATGCATAATTCATGGTGGAAATTTGCAGCATACCCATGGTGAACATTCGACGACGCATCTCACAATAAAAAGCTAAACAATATAGCAAATAAAAGAGATATCGAGGTGTTCATTGTCTGCTTGTCCTGTCATTTTGGTGTGGGCTTGTTCCATGTCATCGGGCACGGTGGTACCCCATTGGCGGTTCTCAATGATATGCATACACTTACAATGACAAGAGCCTTGCTTGGGACTCTAAGTAAATTAGCATGGTTTGGGTACTCGTATTCATGGGACACGAGGTTTTCAACTTATGATTTGTCAAGCATATGCATCATAATTGTTCTCGCATTAACTTTAACCATTCAAGATGCTTATGATGGGGGCAATGAGAGCTCAAAGCCGGTAAGTACCATAATTTTTGAAGGTTATAAAACTTGCAATCACTGCTTCCCTCTGCGAAGGGCCTTTCTTTTACTTTTATGTTGAGTCACCACCTTCTTTCTTTATGCACCATTAAGAGAGCATAGTTGTCATTCTTAGTATAATGTGCATTGTCCCAAAGTTTTCATTGATTGATTCATATTGTTGGTTTCACTTGTTCTCAAATTATTTGTATCTAGTCGCCCTCTTAAACTTGAAGGTGTCCTATGCATTTATGTTTTGCTCTCCATGAAGGACAAGCTGAAAACCATTTGTATGTTTTTCCTTATGATTTGAACACACGTTTGACTTTCATTGTTTCATTATCATGATCTTTTGTTTGTGTTCATTTACATGTTTACAACATGGTTGCTAAGTTCTATTGTCAAGATTATATCTTCATGCCCATGTTTTAAGTTATTTTGATCCCAGCTCACAAATGCTTACATATATGATCAAGATTGTGTAGGTGCATGTCACCTCAAAAATTATTTTTTTGTTATCACTTACCTACTCGAGGACGAGCAGGAGTTAAGCTTGGGGATGCTTGATACGTCTCAAACGTATCTATAATTTTTGATGCTCCATGCTTGTTTTTACACCTTTTGCCTATTGTTTCGTTACACTTAGTGGCACTTTTATGCATTTTCCGGAACTAACCTATTAACAAGTGCCACAGTGCCAGTTTCTTGTTTTCTGCTGTTTTTGTGTTTCAGAAGTGATACACAGGAAATATTCTCGGAATTGGACGAAACAAGTTCCTGAAGTCGTATTTTACCCGGAAGCTTCCAGAGATCCGAAGAGGAGTAGGAGGTGGGCCACAGGGGCCCCACACACATAGGTGGCGCGGCCAGGCCCCAGGCCGCGCCAGCCATGTGTGAGGAGGCCCTGGCCCTCCTCTGACATCGCCCCTTCGCCTATAAGAAGCCTCGGGACGGAAAACCCTAGGGGATTCGGCAATTTTCCAGAAAGAGTTCCGCAGCTCCGCCGCCGCCACCGACGAATTTTGGGGGACAGAAGTCTCTGTTCCAGCACCCTGCCGGGACGGGGAAGTGCCCCCAGAGCCATCTCCATCGACCTCTATCGCCGTCTCCGCCGTCTCCATCTACCTCACAGCCATCTCCATCAACCTTGATGTCTCCTATGATGAGGAGGGAGTAGTTCATCCCCGGGGCTAAGGGCTCTACCGGTAGCTATGTGGTTCACCTCTCTCTCCCATGATGTGATCTTTATGTGATCGTGAGCTTTGTATCATGTTGAACAAGTACATGTTATTATTCAGATATTTTGTGTACTCTAGTGATATTATTAAAGTAATCTATTCCTCCTGCTATGGTGTAACGGTGACAGTGCGTGCATCATGGTGGTACTTGGTTTAGGCTATGATTGTGATCTCTTGTGGATTATGAGAATAATTATTGCTATGATAGTTTGAGTGATCTATTCCTCCTTTCATGGTGTAATGTTGACAGTGTGTGCACCGTGTTAGTACTTGGTTTAAGTTGCAATGATTTCTATCTTGAGTTGTGATCTGATTTGGGTATCGCTATGAGTGGTGTTTGTCAAGCACTTGATGAACTTTAAGGGGTGCTTCTGTAGCCACTACGCAATGATTAGTGTTATTCAATAGGAGAGTAATTCAGAGTGCCTTAGCAAAGAGAAGTTATTTGTTCAGTCATGTTACATTGTTGGGAGTGTGTCCACTAGTGAAAGTATGATCCCTAGGCCTTGTTTCCAAGCATTGCACACCGTTTACTTGCTATTTTGTTACTTGTTTGCTCGCAGCGATATTTATTTCACATCCCGTTTGCTACTTATAATCATCACTACTACTTGTATTTCACTATCTCTTCGCCGAACTAGTGCACCTATACATCTGACAAGTGTATTGGGTGTGTTGGGGACACAAGAGACTTTCTGTATCGTAATTGCAGGGTTGCTTGAGAGGGATAGCTTTGACCTCTAACCTCCCTGAGTTCGATAAACCTTGGGTGATCCACTTAAGGGAAACTTGCTGCTGTTCTACAAACCTCTACACTTGGAGGCCCAACAAGTGTCTACAAGAATAGAAGTGTGTAGACATCAGCTTGCCTCTTGGGCTACTTTGGCTCTTGGGCTACTTTGCCTCTTGGGCCACTTTGTCTCTTGGGTTATATATCGACACCTTGCCTCTTGGGCTATGTCTCATCGACACTGTCTGCTTTGACAATGCTGGTATACTGCTATGCCTCTTAGGCTATTTTGACATGTTGCCACTCGGGCTATGTCTCATCGATATTGTCTGCTTTGACAATGCCAGAATACTGCTATGCCTCTTGGGTTGTGCCATCACTGGGCACTTGTTAGTATGCAAAATGACAAGTTATATTAATATGCCAAACCGGGATACTCTGTGAGACCAGATATGATAAGAGATATGATATTTGTTAGCTTTGAGATCGATGTCTCGATATATTACTGAGCTAGAATTGGCGATGACTGAAGTGATTATATGATGCCGTGATATGCTGGCATACCGAAATAAACGGTGATTGGAGATTTTGATCGATGCCATGATATATCGGCAAACTGAGATTTTGATTGATGCCATGATATGTCGGCATACTGAAATAAATGTGACTCAAGATATTACTTGATACCCTGATATGCCGATAAACTGAAATACCTGTGACTTGAGATATAAATTGATGCCATAGTAGTATGATAGTAATCTCTTCTCTGTAGCGACAATATGGAGAGTCATAGCCGAGTAATGGATACATATAATGAGATGTCCAACCTGTTCTGTAGTCATACTAAAAGACATAGCAATGATCATAGCATCTGACATAATAGTAGATACTGAATTTAATATAGCAACCGGTATACTGATTCTAGCATTGTAGTAGATACACAGATTGACACACACAAAGACATAGAATTTGACATAGCAAATTGCTTACAGTAATAGACACTAAGTCTAAAATATGAGGTTACTCTGAAGGCACAGAATTTGACATGCTACTGTTAGCATATAAAACCGGTATATAACAAGACAAGGTAAACTTTACTTAAGAACATTGATATACAAACTGATACTGAAACTATTACAACAGTAGAGATGTGCAGCACTTGGCATAGAAAAAGACATACGGGAGAAAACTGAAAAGCTAGCATGCTAACAGGTATACTAATTTAAACTGGAATAATAAGATATCACTGGCCGGCTAGGCTTATGCCTAGCCCCCGAGTTGTTTTTTCTAGGGATTTCTATTTTCGTGCCCTCAGGTCGTTAGTTGTACTCAGTTTTCCCCAGCCGCTTAACTTTTCCTCAGTTTTCCCCTCGCTCTAGTTTGAAACCCCTCGCAGACGCTCGGACGGGAGGTTTGCCGTTTAGTTGACCGTTGGTTGGTGCTGGCAAGTGGGGCCGCCGTTGGTGCCGGCAAGTGGGGCCGCCGTTGGTGCCCCGCAGTGGACACGCCTCCACTTATCCAGATCATCGTGGGACCCGCAACTTGTCCACGTTAGCGCGCCGGACCCACAGCTTACCCAGGTGCCCGTTGCAAAATGGGAGCCCGAGCCAGCCCCGCGCCCGTGCCCGTGCCCGTGCCCGTGCCATTGCTTCCCCCTTCTTTCCCCGCGCCCCATTGTTCTTCTTCTCCGGCAGCGGCAGCCCTTCCCCGGCAGGCGGGTGATGTCTAGTTTCTCTTCGACCTCCCGTTCTTCATGGCCGCAATATGGACCCGTGCCTTTGACAAGATGCCCTGACTGCCCACGCCAAGAGCCTCTGAAGCGGTCGATATGTAAGACGAACGACAACGGCAACCGTGGACGTGAGTTCCTTGCATGCGAGAGCTTGCCATATAGAGAGGGGGATAAGGTTAGATCTCGCTCCAATTGCTCTGTTTTCTATCGATTTTCTTGTTATTCCCTCGAATTTGGGATTTAGGGTTCACGTTGTTGTTTTCAGATCCTGGAGAAATGCAGGTATTTCGAGTGGATCGATGTGTACGTTCAGAGGCTTAAATTGCAGGAATCAATTGGCGGTATTGGGGAGCGCAATTTGGGAGGGGGGTACTTGCTGTAGAGAATGCGGTGGAGAGAGGGGCCGTCCCGATTATGCCTAATGCTCCCAATGCAGAACTGGTGGAAGTGAAGGGAGAACTGAAGAAAATGAACAAGCAGTTAAAGCAGCTGATCGAGTTGAAGAAGCAAGCTAATCTGATGGCTGGTTGTTTTTTTTGTTGTATAATTGCGATCGGATTCTTATCATTGCTCGTCAAGCGCTAGAAGTTGTTACAAGGGATCCCTTGTTACAAATCCATTATTCAGTTACATGTACTTGTAGTTGTTTTCAAAGTTAGTGTGTGCATAGTTGATAATTGTTAGAGGGGTGACATATATGTATGTCTCATGTTTATACCAAAATTATACCACTTTTGGGACGTTTCAAATAACCAAAACTATATCCCAAACTATATTCCCTAAAAGAAAAGGAATGCTAAAGAAAGTTGATAATTGTTAGAGGGGTGATAAATAATCCATTCACCGAAATCCCACAAATATGCCAAATATGTATGTCGCATGTTTCTACCAGAATTATACCATTTTTGGGCCGTTTCAAATTGCCAAAACTATATTCCCTAAAAGAAAAGGAATGCTAAAGATAGTTGATAATTGTTAGAAGGGTGATAAATAATCCATTTACCGAAATCCCACAAATATGCCAAATATGTATGTCTCATGTTTCTACCAGAATTATACCATTTTTGGGCCGTTTCGAATTGCCAAAAAACTATTTTCCCTAAAAGAAAAGGAATGCTAAAGATAGTTGATAATTGTTAGAGGGGTGATAAATAATTCATTCACCGAAATGCCCCAAATATGCCAAACATGTATGTCTCATGTTTCTACCAAAATTATACCACTTTTGAGCCATTTCAAATTACCAAAACTAAATTCCCTAAAAGAAAAGGAATGCTAAAGATAGTTGATAATAGGGGTGATAAATATGTATGTCTCTTGTTTACCACTTTTTAGTTTAACATTTTTAAATCGTGGAAAATAATGCATAAATAGACTCCATAAATAATCCATAAATGCACACGGATCGACTCCACCAACCGTTGATAATAGAGGGAAGGGATAGTTACGTGGTAAAATAATCCATAAATGCACACGGATCGACTCCACCAACCATTGATCCACCGACAGAGAGAGAGGGTGGCCACGAAGAGAGAGAGAGGGGTGGCCACGAAGAGACGGATAGGGGTATACTGCCCGTTAGATCAGTGGATCAACGGTTGGTGGAGTCGATCCGTGTGACAACCGCTCAACCAATCAGGATAAGTTTGGGTTTCTGTGAGCATTTGTGACAGTACTTGAGGGCAAAACTGAGTAGTACTAAGAAACCAAGGGTACCTAAATAGTAAATAGACTAAGGTATTCAAACAAAATAATTACAAAATGAAAAATGCGTGTTTTGTACAATATAATTCATATTGGGCTACATCAAATTATTTGCAATTCAAATATACATGAGTGTGACAATTATGGCCTCATTTAGACAAACTATGTTTTGGGGAAGATGTTTTGCAAAGGGGTTTGAGTGGAAAACCATGCATCTTCATAGCTACTAGTGATTATGAGAAGTGGCAATTTGTGGTAAAACATGATTTATCTATGTTGGTTAAGGTGGCAGGTTGCGTAGGAAGACTCCATGAGTAGGTGCCACTATGTTTTTATTTTTTTGGATTTTTTTGCGCATGAAATGACTCAATTAGCTATGTTAATCTCATTTGTTGACTCTCTGTTGACCAGCTACTTGAGGGTAGAACTGAGTATATTGCACTTGCCAGTCTAGTACTCGAGGGGAAAACTGAGTGCATATAAAATTTCTGAATAAGGCCCGAGGGTAGAACTGAGTACGCCTGTCGCGGTGCACGCTGCAGCCGTGCATAGCGGACGCGTGTTGCGGTACACCAAACGCCACCTTCGTCTTTATAGAGCCCCTCTCTCTCGACGCTTGCCCACTCTCATTCTCACTGCAACCGCCTCTCCTGTCCCATCATCTTCTCCACTTCGCGTCGAAAAACCCCCTAAGAAAAAACCCCGGCGATGGAGAAGCCTGAGATGTCCATTGCCGACGTAGCCGCCGGCGCATCGGCCGCCGGCGCATCTTCCGGCGCATCGGCCGCCGGCGCATCTTCCGCCGGCGCATCGGCCGCCGGCGCACCGGCCACCGGCCCCGTCCAGGCCCCCGTCGCTGCTTCCGACGTAGGCGCCGGCGCATCAGCCGCCGGCGCAATGGCCGCCGCCCCCGTCCAGGCTCCCGTCCAGGCCCCCGTCCAGGCCCCCGTCCAGGCACCCGTCCAAGCACCCATCCAGGCACCCGTCGATTGGGACCTGTACGACGACCCATACGAACCAGTGCCGTATGTCGCGCCGGCGAACCCCTACGACACCAGCATCGTCGACGACTACCCGGAGGTAACCCTTTGTTCCCTTGTTCTTATGCCATTTCAATCCTTTTGTGTTAGATCTAGCGTTATTAGGGTTCGTCTGTTCCTAGCTCAATCCTTTTATGATAGATCTAGCGTTATTAGGGTTCGTCTGTTCCTAGTTCAATCCTTTTATGATAGATCTAGCGTTATTAGGGTTAGTCTGTTCCTAGTTCAATCCTTTTATGATAGATCTAGCGTTATTATGATAGATCTAGCGTTATTAGTGTTTGTGATTTGCTTTTGTTTACGATTCGGTTAACTTATATGAGTAATCAATCCCATCCCGTTAATTTGTGCCGATGATGATGAATATTTGGGCACAAATTGATTCAGGGTTTGGTCTGTGAACAATTGGTGTGTACAAATTTGTTGTGCATGATCTTTGGTTCACTGACCCAAATCTTGGATATAAGTGTGTCCAATGTAACTGAGGCTTCTTTTTTTCGTGCCCATATTATCATGCATGATCTTTTGTTCACTCTCTGTTCCATCATCGCTGCAATTGACTCCGTATTTTTCGATCTTTGGTGCTACGTGACAGGTGCAGAGCAGCGACGTCGACAGCGACGACGAGTCCTTCCACACCAAGACTCGTCACGTCCTCAGGAGGCTGCAGTCCGGCCATTACGATCGCCACTTTGCTCGAGGCGTTTACAGGTGCCCCTTCTGCAACAGGAGGCTCCGCGCCACCGACTTCAACTGCCTGGTGAACCATGCCGAATCCCTTGGCAGTGCTACCGGCGGCGCTAGAGTTGGAACGACCGTAAACGTGCATGCGTTCATGGCCAAACACAAAGCACTTGGGATTCACCTGCGCAGCCTCCAAGCTTAATCCCATGTAAAATGTAGCTTATGTTGGATCTAGGGATCGGTAGTACTGTTGGATCTGTCCTCAATATATATATATATATGCTATGTTGGCTGCTGTATGCAGCTTTTCCTATATTTTCTCGATTTATTATGCTGCTGTGAATTTATCCTCTACTAGCTTCTAGATTTGCTACTAGATTTGTTAACATATTGGGCAAAAAATGAGGGCCAAAAGGCAACAATCATTAAAGAAAGACAGAGATAGAAGCTTCTCTAGATTTGATACTAATTTGGTGAAAAGAGAGAGAACTGTTACAGAGAGAGAGGGGGAAAAGGCGCTCTGAAAAATGCCAATTTGGGCCGAGAGAGACAAAACCGAGCTCTCACGTACAACCAAACGCGGTCTCGTCCTGTCCCACGCGGTCCCGTTCTACCAGCCCCACGCGACGCGGCCCCACACGACGCGGCCCCACACGTCAGCACGGAACGGTCAACTAAACGGCAAACCTCCCGTCCGAGCGTCTGCGAGGGGTTTCAAACTAGAGCGAGGGGAAAACTGAGGAAAAACTAAGCGGCTGAGGAAAACTGAGTACAACTAACGACCTGAGGGCACGAAAATAGAAATCCCTTTTTTCTACTAAGGAGATAATAAATTCAGATAAGCCGGCTAGCCCCCGAGTTAACATACTTCACGCCGGGGGAATAGTAAGATAAATGCTAAGGATGATAGCCCCCGAATATCATTCGGGGTTATACACTCGTGTGCAATACAAAAATATACATAGTAAATACTTACATTGCATTGTTGGGCAGAATATATAGTGACATACAAATTTGCTCAGTCCAGACATCCAAACAGTTGAAGTGCTAGACGCAAATATCCCTTATGCAGAGCGCCTGCGACAGATGGAACCTGAATGGGTAGAGCTGAGTTCGGCTCAATTGGCCTAGCTCCAAACAGAGCTGACACAAGGATACTCGGCAGAATTTTGCTATGCCGGCAATGATGTGTCAGATTTTTATCTTGACTGATATATTTTTATTTCGGCCGATATACTTTTTCATGTCGGCAGTCACTTCATCTCAGCCTTTTTTAGCCAGTCTTATCTCGACCGGCATACTTTTTTTTTAAAGCTAGCCGGGATCAAGATTTTGGTTCCCGAATAGAAAAAATTCCCGTGGGGGGTCGGGATTCCCGGTTACCGCGGTAACCGAGATTTCCCGAACGGTTACCGGACGAATTCAAATATCAAATTTTGAATTCGTATTTTCCTGGAATGGATTAATTAGCCATTTTAGCTGCAATTTACATCTAAATAAATTGTAGCGCAGTGGTACTTTGGCAGGGCAATCGAGCAGCAGAGTGAGATCACGAGTTCGACCCCTGGCCAGTCTATTTTTGGTAAATTTGGCGTTTTGGATAGTTAGAATGTAAACAAAATATTATCAACAGAAAAAGAAATAACATGCAACAGATGGAACTCGAACTCGGGACGTTAAGATCAAAGCCTCGCAGAGCTACCACTCAACCATGCGACAATGCTTGGATAGAAGACCATACAGCTCCTTTATCTACATCTGGGATTTTAAATTCAAAATTTTCAAAAAAAATCGGGAAAATTTGCTCGGTTTGCCTATATGCCGAGGGGGCTCGGGAAACTCGGTTACCGGTCGGTAACCAGATTTACCGACCGGTAACCAAAACCTTGGCCGGGATACTGCTCTTAAGTTGGCATAGTCTATGCCGGCACCTTCTTTTCATCCGACTTAATATTAAGTCGGCCTCTCTGCTTTTTACATGATTGCACTTCATCTCGGTATGCCTAGTTCCCAGCTGAGATACATGCGGTATCACATCTTTATTTTACTTTCTTCTCAGCAAGTTGCCTTAGGGCATGAGCTATGGGGGCATTAGCTTGATGCTGCCCCAGCACATCCAGCTAGATTTAAAACGACGAGGCTACTTCTTAGTTTTCTTCCACCCAACGCCAAAACGTGGGGATGCTGCTGTATGGACCACGCCATCATCCCCTTCCCTCTTCCTTTTCTCTTTCTCACTCCTCCCTTTCTCTTGCTTTTTCATGGAGCGGCCGCATCCTCTGCAAGAGACCACTGTCACCTGCAGGGCAACTACTCTTCCTCCACCTGGCATCCGAGCCTAGTTAGCTCTGCGGGGCAATAGTATGAGGCGACGCATTGTACATGTCCTAACCCACTCCCTACTTTTCTGTCGGCAGCCTCTAATTTTGGCTCCTTTCTTTTATTTCTCTCTCCGACAGCTGAGCTGAGAGAAGCACAGCGGCCGGCTGAAACGAACGCCGGCTGGGCGCGGAGTTGCGCAAGAGCCGGCACTGCTGTGAACAGCGGGAACGGGAGAGGAGCATAACCGGCAGAGCGAGCTGGCCGGGATACGCGACGACGCCGGGGATGGACAAGTCCAGGACATCGGGCATTGTGATGTCGGCAATAGCTGGGCGCAGGGATGCCGGCCCGAGCGAGGCGGCGTTTATGCCGGCCTGGACGAGGCGGATGGCGCGACCGGGAGTGGCCGGGGCGAGTGCCGGCCGGGCGTGGCCGAGACAGCGTGGCCGGGATACAGCTTGGCGGGGCGCTGGCGGCCGGAACATGTAGACGAAGCCGACATATCGCTGGCGGCCGGCTGTTGGGAGACCAGGACGCGGCCGGGATCTCTCGCAGTCCGGAGTGGAACTGTCGGGTGAAGCCGCGGATACCGGCCGGACACTGAGCCGGGATACGGCGGCGAGCCGGGGCGAGGACGCTCACGGGCGCGGATGCCGATATGACAGCGCTCAGGACAGCGAGCAATGTCCGCACGACGCGCACGGAGTACCTTACTTCCTCCTTTTGACCTCTCTAAACACAGCCAGGGAAGTACTAATCAGGCGTGGCCAGACCTTCCCTGCGCCGGAGCGGCGGGAGGTCACGATGGCGCGCCGGCCGGATGGCACTGCAGGAGGCCGCAGGGCAGGCGCTGCTCACCCGGGAGATGCAGAGGAAGAAACCGGAGCAGGGAAAATGGAGGGCCGGCGAGCAGGGCGCCGGGATGCGGGGGCAGCACGGAGAAGCAACCGATGGGCCGAGCTCGGAAGAGCAGCGAGCTGCAGGAGACGTTGCAAGGAATTTAGCATGGGCGGCAGCGGGCGCGTGCGAGCACATGGCCACGGGCGCGCGGGCGCAGTCCAGCAGGGAGAAGCAAGCGCGGATCCTTGGCATGCCGGAGCGACGGGCTCACAGCTGGAGCGACGCGGGCATGCATGCATATGGCCGGCCGAAGTGAGCGGGCACGCCGGTCAGCATCCAAGAGAACACACGCGGGGGCGCGCACGGCGCGCATGCGCAGGCGCGCGAGAGGAGGCGCCCTGAGCGCGAGGTGCGCGGGCCGGCTGGGCACGGCGCATGCTCGCAGATGCACGGACTTGCAGAGGAGGCAAGGGAGCTCGCGGGCGCCGCGGGAACGGGGTGGCGACGCGAACGATGCCAGCGGGAAGGAACGGCAAGCGGCCAGCACATGCTTGACGGAGCCCCTGGCGCGGACGAACTGAACGCGGACGCGCGGCGTCGACGCAGGTCGGTGGCGAGGGAGAACGGCGGCCGCATAGCCCCTGGCCAAGGCACGGCGAAGCGTGGCCGCGGACATGAAGAGGCGCGGTCGGGATCGCGCTGAAGCGTCGCTGGATAGGAGGGCACAGCCACTGGTTGAAGTCGAGGAGCGCGCACTGGCGCATAGAGGAGCGGCACGGGCCAGCTAGCCGCTGGGCGTGCATGGACGAGCTTGACGATGTAGACGAGCCGTCGCCGGCGTTGCAGGGGGCGGACCTACTGCGAGGTCGCAGCGGTTGCATGGAGCAGAGGCGACTTGACGGAGATGCACACCGGCAGCTGGGCGGACGGACGGCCGGCAGAGCACGGTCGCGGTAGCACCTGGGCCGACGGATGGGCGCCGAGCCCCCCGGGATTTTGTTGCTGAAGCGCTCGGAGAAGGCGAAGCAGCTGCTGCTGAAACGCGGCGGAGGAGGCGTTGCTGGAGAAGACCGCCGACGCCCGCTCGAGCGACGGAGCGGCCGATGAAGATGATTCCGCCCGGATGAACTCCGGCCAGCGCCACTATTAGCTCCACGGTGGGCGCCAAATATCGTCGTGATAAACGAGCATACGCCAAATGGTAGCTTAAGTTGGACACTGTCGAATCCGGAGGAGGGAAGATGCGGTGAAGACCGCGCACGGAAGACACTGCAAACACGGCGAGCTATCTAGGTTTGAAACCCTCGTGAGGAGGTAAAACCCCTACTCCTGTCTGTCTGATCTGTATCTCTATGTATAGTGGAGCTACAATGATGCTCCTCGAGCTATTTATCTCAAGGAAGAAGAAGACCGACACTAGCTAGTGGCAGCCATGAGCTTGGCTCGATGGCCTCCATGGCCTCCTATGGCAGCCAACCCTCCTCTACGTGTGAGTGCTCCTCCTCTTATACTAATGAGTGAGAGAGTGAGTGGGACACATGGGACATGCCCCATGTGTCACAAACAGTACATAGGGTACAATACTATTTATCAATAGTAGTCTTCTCTAGTCTTGTCCTCTTGTCTTGTCTGGCACTGTAGCCATGTGGTCTTGGTCTTCTCGTACAGGCATCCAAGGTACTGATCTTATCGCTTCTTAGGGCATCACCTATGTATATGGTCAAAATTGCCATAAGATGGGTCCCACTGAGCAGGCTTGTGGCAAACAGATTTTACCACTATGTATATTACAAAAACACAATTTAAGCTAGACCCCACGTATCAGAAAAAGTAGTCTGAATAACAACTTTGTGGCTAATAGTTTTGTAGAGAATATCGTTGCTTTACTACTTTGTGTACTCATGGTGTGAAAGTATTAGTATTATATTGCTTATAGTTGTCCACCAGCTTATGGGTTGGCTGTAAGCTGTAGCGCTTTTGGACTTCTTATTGATAGCCTCCGCTATGTATGTGGACTCCTTATGGATCACTTTTTCTCTTGTGGATTGCTTATTTTCAACATAGTGGATGCCCTTATACGAGCAGCTAGCATCTGCTTGTCGGTGGAGTAAGCTGGGAACGTCGGCGAGGCGTGGTTGCGATGGAGCTGGAACTTGTCACGTTGGGCGATTGGAGACTCCGGTCTTGTCCCCGATGCCAGCTAGGGCGTTCCCGATCCCGGCCTGCTGGCTGGGCGCCGGCCAGGGAGGGACGTCGGCCTGGAGGCCTGAAGACTGTCGGGGCGAGTGGAGACTTGGCGATCACCCCGGCATCGCTCGATACGCACGTCGTCCTGGAGGACGGAGTGGGCCGGCATGGCAAGGAGGCGGCCCAGCCAGGCCGGGACGGAGCGGAGCCGGAGCAGGCCGCAGGGACGCCGGCCCAGCGTGGGTTGATGCCGGCTGGCTGGTTGGACTGCCGGCCCAGCTCTTGGAATGCCGGCGTGGATGCTGCAGCTCCGGCCCAGCGACCTGAATGTCGGCCAGGCGGCCCTATATGCCGGCCGGGGCCTCTTAATGCCGGCCTGCTTGCAGATATGTCGGCCTGGCAATAATATAACCAGGCCGACATTGCTATTTGCCGGCCCGGTATGCTGTTTAACCTCTTTTTCTTATTCCTGCACACATAATCCGACATATAATATATATTAGTCATGTAAAAAGGGTACTTTGGTATACCCGGGGTCATATCCCCGACATGAGCATGACGTGGCCAAGGACTCGGTTCCGCGGGATGCAAATTGATCCACATCGCCTTTTCATCTTGGCCCTATCCTCAAGCTCCTTCGTGGCGATGATGATAATCATACTAGATTTAAGGGTGCGTCTTGGCGCACAATCCCGTTGAATTTTAACAAATTTAGCGCTAATAGATGTATGAAACATAAATACATCAAAATGGATGGCTAAAATCATGGAATTCGCACACATTCCTGTAAAAATCAGGAATAATAGTTCTAAACCACCACATCATTATAAGGAAACCTTAGTTGCTTCTTTTCATGTCGTAATATGAGAAAAGAAACACACTAAGATCAGACAATCTACTATATACTAAAAGCACAATACGGAGGTCTAAAATAGAGACACCACGTTAATCCACATATGATAGAAAAAATATAGTCCATTAATTTTAAATTTTACGGTATAGATTAAAAGATAAAATAAGTTACGTAACATCCGATGCATGCCAAAAAGTTCACGCTGACACGTAAAGACAGAAAAAAAAAACGGTCCAGGCGTAATACTAGCGAACAACCCACGTATCAAAAAATAAATCACCGATCAAATCTTCTTGGGCTAGATGGGCCAAGGAAATAAATATAGGCCTGTGTACAAAGAATAAGGGAAGCAAATATAGACCCATTAATTTGCCTACTTTATGATTCTAAAAAAAAAGCCTACTTTACAGTCAAAGGTCTAACATCATAGATAAATAACACCCTTTCGTGAAGATAAATTATATGGCTACCAACGCATATACATAAATTATAGAAATTATATGTAAAATCAAAATATTTATGAGTAAGGCAGTTCGTAGAACTACCACCACTGTACCGGTTTATTAGGGCGAAACATGTTTTAAGAAAAAATTAATGATAAATTTAGTCAATAAAATAAAAACTATATGTCATAAAATTATACTATTGGAAAAGTCTTTTGTTTTGAATCCAATGGTATAAGACTTACAATTCAGATATTTTATCAAATTTATGATCAGTTTTTTTGTTAAACTACATGTCAGCCTAATAAGTAGGTACAAAGGGAGTACTAGAAGTTCGATCTCTAATTAGGTAAAAAGGAATATAACTCGATATATATGTGAAGTTCAAGATGACAATAAAATTTACTCTTGCTAATTAAGAACGCACACGGAGCAAAAAAACACACCAATTTTTGGTGGAATTAACCTTGGCTAATTGACGTGAGAAAGTAGAGGAGTTTTTATGGGATAAGGAAAGTAATGAAAACCCTAAAAAACATGTAGGAAGTAGCATTTTAATTAAATTTAACCCATAATATTCAATATCAAATATATCTTTCCAACTTCAAAATTAATCCAACTAGAACGGTGGCCCTCGCAAATGCGACAAATGAGAGGGAAACATCTAAGAGTTTCAGGTAAATACATTTGTGGTTCGATATATTCATAAAAGGTGGTTATAGATATTATAACATTACAGTCTCTATAAATGATAATCTAAATAAAATACTATATCACATGTCTACAAAGAACTTTAATAATCTTTAATTTGTGGGTGAATGATTACTTTACCATTTGAAAAAAGTTACATGCATAGGATCTTAGGTGTTAATAACCATATCATATTTAATAACATGATATGAATATACATGATTATAAATAATTAAAGAGGAACAAGATTAAATAACTAAAGATAAAGAGCGTTGCCCTCGCATTTGCGAGGGCCACCATGCTAGTTTCATCAAAAATATAAAAAACATTATATTTCTTGAACGTAATTGCATAAAAAATAGTGATAACTCATTTCTAAAGAAAAGTGGCTCGGAATTTTTTTTAGCAAGGAGGCACCAACTCTGCATACAGGAAACCACACCATATGTATCTGGTAAAAAAACTCAAAAGATGCATAAGGTTGTACTTGGTGGCACTACATACCACATAGATACAAATAAAAATGCATCACCGGGTAGACCTTAAAGCGAACTAAGTGTTGGCCTCTCATAGTTGTTATTGTCTGAGTATACTCTCCAAGACCATCTCTCTGACATGCGGCATGAATGAAGCATTCAAAATAACAGTGAATTTTGCCATCACTACATAAATGAAAAAAATTAACAATAAGTTGATCAGTGATACGGGAGGACATAAGTAATAAAATGTTCTTTCGTTAGAATCTGAGAGCGTATTAGATGTGATGAACTGGATCAAGTATGTAAACTAAAGTAAAAAAAGCATTACGGGAAACCTTCAGGTTGAGAAGCACCATATAGCCACAGGCGGACCTTACTATTGTAGTGTTAATAAAAAACGTCACGCATCCTCAGGCTTAACAGGAGAAGCCTAAGCACCAGATAGAAAATTAAACACATGCTATTAAGTATCATCATTCAGGATGAATCCAAAAATAGCGAGATGCATGGAAAATATACTTCATATCGCAGGCTAGAAGGAGCTTTACCAGAGGGGAAAGACGAGTTCGGATATTATTCTAAAGCCTCGTCATGTCTTTGTAGTGTTCCAGAGGAAATGGAGTACCAACCATTAAAACAAGAAGCACTGCCCATTAGCTAACCGAATTTTTGACAAATAAGACCACCTGCGCCACTAAAATGCTAGAAAAGACCACCTCTGAAAATTTTTGTCAAAAAGGACCACCTGCGAATGGCGGCACCCTTGCCGACGCGACACGTGGCACGTGCCGCCAATGCCAAAGCCGGCACCACCCTGCCGCCAATGCCAAACCCGGCATGTTGCCGTGCCAACACCCTGCCGCCAATGGCAAGCCCGGCATGTCCACGTGGCACATGCCGGCAACGGTGGTGGCGGCACCCTGGTTTTTAATGGTTTATTTTTTGTATCAAACAGTGTTTCAAAGCTGTTTATCTATCATCGCATGCAACGAAACGGTCGGGCTGCCCAGGGTGCCGGCGATCACACTGGCGGCACGTTGCCACTGCGTGGAACGGCAACATGCCGGCGTGGGCATTGGCGGCAGGCCCCTGCCGGCACCGGCCCAGGCGGCACGTGCCACGTGTCGCCTGGCCAGGGGTGCCGCCACTCCGAGGGGTCTTTTTTGGCAAATATTTTCAGAGGTGGTCTCTTTTGACATTTCATTGGTGCAGATGGTCTCTTCTGTCAAAAATTCTAGCTAACCCACCTACTGAACATCAAAAAAGTAGTATGTCAGATGAGATCATTCATCAAAGGGTGAGCACCTAGCATCGCAATTGACATGTTCAATTGTACTAAAAAAACTACCATTATGAACTCCTTTGGGTAAAAGCAGGCAAAATATTACATTCTAATGCATGGCATCTTCATGGTATTAATAATATTTATTGATCATATTTTAGAAATTTATTGGTTGGGCCCTTGAGATCCAACTGAAAGCAATCACCTGAATTTTGTCACCAGGCCACAAAATAATGAAATGAATGTAGCAAAAACATTGGAACCAAAAAAAGGTGTCAATGTCCTGCAATCAACGATGCGTTATGAAAGAAGTCAAATAATTTATGAATGTGAATAAATGTTGAAAACAAACCAATAGATGCAAATAGGAGCAGGAAGCATGATGGATCCAAGATACATTTTCAGTCCCACGGACTAAGCATCAACAGAGCTCGAGTTAGTCCTATAAGCATAATAAACCCAACCCAGCCATTAAAATAAATAAATCCATTTGAAAATGAATTGAGTAATAAATGCTTCACATATGAACATCTTACCATAAAAAGAAACTATGTCGGTATTCTCTATAAGAAAATACCAACAGTAACTTATGATAAAGAAAGAACAATAAGAATAATAAGTGTGGAATAAAAAACAAACCTACTGTATATATACACAAAAGAAACCAGATGCAAGAAATTGCTAAAGACTGAAGATAAATTCCCAAGTGAAGATGAAATCCGAGTGTACAAAATATGTACTTACCATGGTCTTAGGATATATGTCAGTAATGATATTCTCGGTTGAAAGGTGGAGCTCTCACATGTGAATTGCAATTGATCTGATCAGATACAGTTTACCAAGGTATAGTAAAAAAAAAGTATACTTGAAGTAGGAACATTGTGACTGAAGCAATAGGGAAGAAGATAACATCAGAGCCTGGGTACACATGAGGTACCTGATGTTAACACAGCAAAATAAAACACGTTGCCTCATGCAACTGCAGTAGTTCATTGGGCATGAAGCCTGCGGACAGAGAGAAACTAACTAAGCAAACATGAACAGCCAGCTGTGCATATACAAAAATCTATTACTTTAACTACATTTCTACAATATGCTAATAACAGAGAAAAAATCATGAGAAACTCAACTACATATATGCTAAGAAATAAGTCATTAATAGTGGAAAATGAAGAACAGAAATAACGTTGCAAATTCTCCAAGATCCTCCTTGTACGCAAAACCGAGGCATCACAGAGCGTTTTGTTGAAAATTCATGGAGACTTACCAAAAATAGCTTTTTTTGGCTTCTCATCTAACGGCTCAACTAAACCATCCTGCAGCTGAACATGCGTACTCCTCTCCAGCAAGGTGATACGCATAATAATCTCTAATGCCTGCATCAATTTGATAGGATAAAAATGAGCTAAAAATGAAAAATATAGGCAAACGACCTCCTTAATTAAGAGAAAATCTTTATATCAGAAGGCATATGAAAAATTGCCCATATATCTTGGTTCCATGGGGTTCCATGGGCACAACATCATATAACATGCCAAATTCAACAACAAGCTATAACAGGTCAAACCACCAGGACAATATCGACAAACATACAAATGGTGATAGCGAGGAAAAAGAATTGTCCGGTTCTTACCATAGAAGCATCAAAGTCGACAGACGTCGAAGCATCATAAACATCAACACCTTTGCTTGAAGAACTGGGTTGAGCAAGGATAGCATCTTCAGCCATCTGCTAACCAAGGGAATTTAACCCATTGTTGGCAGAGTTACTGAAGGAAGTGAATGCCAAGCCAGGGGAACGATCGGCAGCAGAAACACGTGGCTGCTTCCTATACTAAGCTTTGATACTATGAACTTGGTAAGATGGTTTATTGACCTCAGGCTCAAAGATCTTGTTTGTTACAGAAACAATCAGACACAATTGTCTAGAAACCATGGCAGCAACTTTCAGAGTCGACTGATCCGCGCGCGCAAGCTGAATGGCTTCTTCTATCGGCATACTATGAGGAACCTTGGAGCGGATGAGATTTAGGAATGTTTCTTTACTATTGGTTCGAGTCGGTAAAGGCACTTTGTAGATACATCATTTGATTTCTCATTCTACCCCTAACAAAAAAACGCAAACAGTAAATCACCATAATTAATATGTAAATCACCCCATCCTATTTTTAGCGCTAATCACCACATCCTATTTTAGCGCTAACCAATCAATCACCGTATCCGACGGTAAGAGGCGGAGCATTTGGCGATAGGAGGCGGCGCATGGGTTATCAATCACCACCTTCACTCCCCTCGTCGCGCCGTGCGCACCGCCGTCTCCAATGCTGTGCCGTGCGCACCACCGCCTGCTCCTTCCCCCGCCCCAACCTCTAGCAGCCGACGAACATTGGCTTAGCTTCCATGATGCGCGCCTGCCGCCGGCTTCACTCCACAGCGCGCCCCATGGTCCTCTTCCACCGCTTCCACCGTCGCCGGAGAAAGAGCCACAGGCTCGGGCAACAAGAGCCAGAGGCTCAGCCACGGGCATGGCGTAGGGCGCTGGCGGCGAGCGGGCCCGATCTAGCACCACCGTCGGCGTCCATGGAGGAAGGGGAAGGCAGAGGCGGCGCCGGCCGAGCCGACGGAGGAGCTGATCTTGGGCGTGCTGCTGGCGGTGCTGTGCAGTACTGGGAGTCCTCCTCGCCGGCGCATCCCGCTTCCCTGCTGATCGCAGGCGCGGCTATCCCTGCCCTCGAGCCCCCATCTTGCCTCCCTGTGTGTGTGCTCTTTTCCCCACTCGTGCTATGCTCCCTCCACCACTCCCGCACGTGCTAGCTTTCTTTGGACGCGGTGGGCGGCGTTGTCGCTGTCGACGCAGTGGACTGGCTGCGAGACATGGTCACATGGCCGCTCGGGATTATTGTGGAGATCGTCACCATCATATATTGCATACGTGAGATTCATCAACCATTAGTCAATTGGATGGGATTTAGGGAGGATATTTTAATTGGTTGCTGCAAGAATTAGGTGGATTTGTTTGCTGCAATTTTGTAGGGGGTTCTTGTGTCAAGGATCTTGTGCTTGATGTTGACCTACTGCATGGGAGAAGAAGGATAGGTTCGTCGCTGTCACCTATCTCTTTGTCCTCCATTACCCCTCTACCTATGAAGGTCACCTGAGAACCTTTGTCAGCCACTAATATTCCTCTCTAAACTTATGAAGTCTTAACATTCTTACTAATTTATGAGAATGTTGTTTGTAATCTGCAGTATGTAGAAATGATCTAGGTCAGTGTTGATTTGGTATTGATATGATAATGACTTGATCTTGCAGCTTGGTGGGCCAACGCTTGTGTTCATGCAGATGTACCTTGTATAGTGGAGCAAGAGAGATGAAGCAGCAGCTGCCGCCACCACTATGGCACTGCTAGCTGTATGAACTACTCCATCTTATGCAAGGTGGCACGCTCTCTCTCCATTTGTTCAAAGCACTACACCTTGCTACCTTCTTGTTTCTTCACAACCTCGTTTTATATTTAGCAGCTTTAGAGTGATCAGCATGATTTGATTGCAGGACAGTTGAGGGATTCAGGGTGGAGGCTTGCATCTGCTACATCGCTACTATTTGTGGTTGCAGCAGTAATGTTGCTATTTGGTGCATACTCTTCAAACTTTGGTGTATGCTTAATTTGTCAATAACTATTGGACAGTGTTCGCATTAGCATTTCTTGGGACTTTAATACCCTTTTTTTTAGAAATGATCTTGCTCGGACAGAAGTTAGTTGCAAATAGAATTCTATCATATTCCTAGAATAATCTGGAGTTAAGAGGTTTGATGTGCATATATGAAACTGATGAGAAGGTACACCAATTATTTCTTCAAGTTATCATATACTTTAATACTGAACTCTTGACATCCTAAGCTATTTTTTCTACCATTTTTGTAGCTGGTACTCCCTCCATACTGGCAATTGCGCACTTTGAAACAAACTTTAACCTTTAATTTTAGTCAAGAAAATATAAGATAGATTATATAAAAATTATACCATTGGATTCATATTCAAAAGAACTTTCCAATGGTATAATTTTTTTGTCAAATATCTCATATTTTCTTGACTAAAATTAATGGTTAAAATTTGTCTTAAAATACATATTTGTCTAATAATCCGGTATGGAGGGAGTACTATTTCTGTAAAAATATAGGCATGTCAAATGTGATCCGCTTTAATGATGATTAAGAGTAGCATATGCCAGTATGCCTAGCTTACTTGACATTTCAGTAGCTTGTCATGGTTTCAGCAGCTTATAATGGTAGTAACTACTAAGCAAATGCAGATATATTTAGTACATTCTTGGGAATAAGTACGCGTATAATTGAACTACCTATGTGCCATCAATTTCCTGAAGTATAATTTTATCCATCAGCTGCCCCGGCCAGCGTCTTCCCGGCCATAAGTTTGGTCTGCTGGGCAGTGACAACATTAGAAGGTACTCGTTACTTTCTTAACCTCTTCAACTTCTCCTTATGTGATTGATACATCGTGCATATTATTAATTTTAGTTGTGCTATGCTAAATTGGTATGACAGTGAGCTCAGTATCGCGCCGAACTGTTCTTATGAAACTGCAGTTTAGTACCTCACACCTCTATAGTTATCTTTGGAGGGAATTTTTGTCACAGAGGATTGCAAAAATATGGCATTAAGCTAGCCAATTGCCTAGTCCTTGTACCAGGATGAAAATGTAAGTTTACTTTTCAATGTTGCTTTTCTAAGATTGCTCTCATTTATACTATCCAGTGCCCCTTCTCAACTAATCTCTCTTTCTGTTTTCGCCCTTTATCTTCACTATAATCAAAGGTGATTAAGCAATTCTTTTCGTTTTATCTGCTACATCTATGATGAAAAAGTAGAAACAGCTCATTTTTCATGTGTAATGTTTACTTGTGTGCTCATAAGTTTTTGAGGGGATAGCCTGTAATCCGAAATGCAACTAACTAATTACATCTGAGCTTTCAGTATATTTCGTAACTACAATTTCAGTTATGTGCCTGTGACAAATATGTTGACGTCATATACCGAAAAGAATTTATAATAGCTATCCGATCGTAATCATTTAGATTGCCTTGCAGGTGAGCCTTTATATTCCAGGAACTTACCCTGGCTGGCAAGGAACTGTTTATGATTTAGTTTGATTTTTGTAGTACTTTATCAATCATTTGTTTAAATGTATACATATAATCTGGAAACCTTCCCATTGTTAAATTGATAGTTCATTGATTTATTTTTTTACATTAAAAAATTGATCCACATGGACACTTGGACAGATTTATTTGACATGGTCCTAATTAAATGGGTATTGGCCGTGTCCAAACCAGTTACTATACACATTCTCCATTTTTCTTGTGTGCAACTTGGGCATTCTTCTTATTCACACTTCGGTCATTCAAAATCTTCAATAGGTGACAAGGGTATAGATAATAGAGCCTGTCAGTTGAGTACCCCTAAGGTCCGTTAAGCTAGGCCCAATTATAACGCTAGTCGAAATATGAGTTCATGTCGTATGTCGATATTGTAATCTGTATCGGATCCCTCCCGATCCTTGAGACCTGGCCACCTATATATAGGGGCCAGGAGAGGACGGTGGGAGACATATTGAGAGCAAGCAAAAGTTCACCCTATGTTTACTTTCGATACACATCTTGTTTGACTGATTTTACCTTCGAGTTCATCTGACGCCCTACTCTCCCGATCCTAAGTCCTTCATCTAGGACATTTGTCGAGATTAACCCCCGTTAATTGGCGCCGACCGTGGGGACTCTGGGCGTTGGAATCATGCATAAGACGACTTTTTCGCTTTTAGCCAACAGCAATCCGGAAGTCGATGAAATCCAGATACCCTTCGGAACCGTCGATTTTCAACCTCACCAGTCAAGTTTCACGCAAGTATTCGAGAGCATGGATCAAGATATGGATTTGACGATCGGAAGTCTAAACTTTCGCGTCGGATCACTAGGTTTGATTCGCCTTTCAGATCCGGCGAAACCGGGTCCGTCGGCAAACAAATCCAAGACAGTAGTAATGTCGGAATCATCAGAAGGCTCTTCCAGCGAGGTAAACTCGCCGGTCAGCTTCGCAGAAGCAGAAAAGGGAAAAATTGCAGGAGGCGACGAAACCATAGAGAATTTCGACTTAGAAATCCAACTCGAAGATCTCATGATCTGCCACGATGATACTTCAGACGAATCAGCAGACACCTGAAAGACAGGATTAGAGCTTCATGAAGCTGACAGTTCGATCTTCTCAAGCTTGAACAGTAAGTTCGACAATCGATACCAAGTACTCGCCATTATAGGAGACAACTCAGAAGAACTCGACGAAAACAACAATCCAGTGCTCAACCCAGCAAATGTCAACAGAGGAGCGAATTATTTAGCAGAAGGAGAAACTGCAGATTCCCTTGCAACTAGGGAGAAAGTTCGACTATCAGTCGACGAGTGGAGAACAATCAAGACAGCCGTGGAGCACGGCACGCCAATACCAACAAACGCCAGCAAGAATATATGCTTTTAGGGTATCACTATACCTTAAGACAACAATCAAAGCAACTAGCAAAAGAGAGGATCGAAATACAGAAGAGAAAAGACTCAGCCATTGCAGCAAGCGACGCTGCTCGCAGAGCACGTAGCGACGCGTCATACACAAACAGCAAAAGGCATCGTCGGCATGGATCAAGGTTCGAAAACCTTGAGTATTCAGAAAGGCAAAGCCTCTCCAAAAACCTCGACTCATCCTTCCTATCGGTCGACGAGCAAGGAAACATTATACCAAAGACGCCTGAAGCAGCACTGGTGGCAGCTCAAGCATACCTACATACAACACGACCAAATCCAGGAGACCCAAGGGAACATATGCACCGGGCAGCACTAAATGGATTAAAGATGGTAGGCAACAAATTATCAGCAAAAGAAGAGGAGGCATATCGCAACAAAGGAACCCATAAGCCAAGATCACCACGCCGTCACAATAGTCCTCGGCACAGAAGCGGTAGTCGACGATCTAGAACACCATAACCAAGGCGACACAGAAGCCCGAAGTATGGAGGAACCCGAAGATCCAGGTCTCCAAACAAAATATACGATTACGAAGACGATGAAAAAGAAATGGGGGCATCATGCTTTACTCACAGAGTTTGCACCACGCCAGTACCCAAGGGTTTCAAACTACCCCATGATCAGCAAAAATACGACGGATCTCAGGAGCCACAGTCATGGCTCTCGGATTATTTGCAAGCAGTAAAAATATTGGGTGGAACCAAGGAAACAGCTATGCAAAGTTTGCAATTACACCTCACCGGCGCGGCAAGGTCATGGTTGAGCAAATTAGAAAAAAAACAATTGGAAGCTGGGAAGAGCTCACAAAGCAATTCACGAGTAACTTCAAGTCGACATATAAGCAGCCAACATCCATAGAAGTAGTCAAAGCCTGTGTACAGCAACGCAATGAGACATTAAGGGCGTATATCCAAAGATGGAGCATCATCAAAAATTCGGCAGTCGAAGTTTCAGACGAAAGAGCAATAGATGCATTCATACTCGGGTTGAGGCGAGGAGACCTGGTCGAAGAGATGGGCAGAATCAAGCCGAAAACAGTATCAGATTTAATGGATATAGCAAACAGATTTGCAGATGGAGAAGATGCGTGCAACAACAAACGGACGCGATCGTCAGAGGATGATAGAGGAAACAGATATGGAGGCCAAAGGAGGGGATCCCGCAATTACGATACCTACGGCTCTCACAGCCAAATAGCCGCAGGGTACAAGGATAATAGCTACCAAGGGAACGACCGTAAAAGCTCGGGATATCGTAGCTACGGAAAAGAAGACTATAAGAAGTTTCAGACAAGAGAATCCAGAGAGTACAACCCATCACCAGAAGATATGCTAAACGGACCATGTCACATACACTCCGCGTTTGTCGATGGGAAACGAGTATCCAGGCACGCGATGAAAGACTGCACAACATTCTTGAAACTACAGGAAGCAGCACTAAACAAGCAAGCCGAAGCAAAACGGCAAGGATACGAAGGAAACACAAACAACGCGCCTATAAATCAACAAGGAAACAATGGCGTTCCTCAAAATCAAGACCAGCCGAACCAGGGACGCGATGACGACGGAGGATATGTTCCATCTAAAGGGCACATCACAGCAATGATACAGCCTGTGCCAAAGTCGAACAAAGAGGAAAAAAGCATAACTCGCCAAGTTAACCTAGCAATAACCTTGCCCCCAGCAACAATGGAATATCTACAGTGGTCGGAGCAACCCGTAGAATTCAGCAGAGACGATCACCCCATAACAGTACCTCGGCTAGGAAACGCGCCTCTGGTACTCAAAGCCCAAATTGGGACATACAATATCAACAGAATATTTATGGATGCAGGAAGCAGAATAAATCTTATATATGCAAAAACTCTACGAGCAATGCACATCTCGTTAGAGTTCCTGAAGCCAACTGATTGCTCCTTCCACGGAATTGTCCCAGGAAGCGCTAACTATCCACTGGGTCGAATAGCAATCAACGTTTGCTTTGGGAATCGACAAAACTACAGAAGAGAGAAGCTCGACTTCGAAGTCATGGACTGGCCATCACAATATCACGCGATCCTCGGGCGACCCGCGTTTTCGCGATTCATGGCAGTACCTCACTATACGTACCTTGTACTCAAAATGCCAGGACCCAACGGAATCATCACAGTAAAAGGAAGCTTCGAACTCTCAGATTTATGCGACAAGGAATTTCACAAAATGGCGCAAAACTTTGGCATGATGGCAAACTACGGGGAACCCAAAGACAAGGCAAAAAGCGCGACTACAGGAGCCGCACAACAACTTGAAGGGAACCCAGCAGAGCCGGAGGTGAAAAAACCGCGGCTACAGCCTTAGACCAAGGCAAACCTACAGGAGAAGAAGAGAAGACCCCGGCGACATAGGCAACAAAATACGTCAAAAAAGTAGAGTAGGGAAATAAGGCTGTAAAAGCCATGAGCTATTCCAGGGCAATGCCCTCTAGATCCAGAACACAGGTCATTGGCCGGATCTCTTGGGACACCACATGTATCTTACATTATAAGCATAAATAAAGACAAAGTTCCTCCTATTCGAGTTTACATGTCTTCAAATAAAAATTGCGGCAAACGCACCAAAACTCACAATATAAAATGCTCTGAGAATAAAAATTTCTGACAAGAGAAGTTAGAAAACAGAAACTCTCGCGTTCCATACACAAAGTACATACATGAGCATCATAACATTGGGTTATCAGAATCGTCTACTCCGAGGGGGTCCAAGTAATGATGCTCGTGGAAAAACGCGGCATCCTCTCAAAGCAATCTAGCTATGATACTTCTTGCTGGTTGAAGGGTAGCCTCCAGATGAACTCGCAAACTAGCTCCCCCTGAAGGAAAACTCAGTGACATAGAACTATAATTGAGCCTTAAATGCCACTTACGTGTCCACCCAAGAGCAAAATTGGCGCCATGAAAGGATGAGATGTCGCCTAGAGGGGGGAGAATAGGCGTTTTAAAAACAATTACAGAATTGGCTTGAAGAAATGCGGAATTAAACTAATGTTTATTTTCTTCAAGCACAAAACCTAAATATGCTAGGCTCAACTAAGTGCACCAACAACAAGTAGAGATAAGCAAGATAGCACAAGATATATTTCACAAGTGATAAACAAGATATAAGTACTTCAAGCACGAAGGCTATCACAAGGAAATAAACTCGGGTATAGAGATAACCGAGGCACGCGGAGACGAAGATGTATCTTGATGTTCACTTACATAAAGTAAGCTAATCACCGTTGGAGAGATGCGGGAAACCACGAAGGCCCCCGAACACCACGAAGGCTCACCTTCTTCTCCGAGTCCCCCACGAAGCTAGGGACCCCTTCTTATGGTTAGCTTTTCCTCCACTCCGGAGATGGCAAGCTCCACAACCACTTCACAACTCCCACGAAGGGGAAGCCCGGGCCTCTTCACAATATTCCACGAAGAGGTCACCGAGGCACCAACCGCCAAGCCAACTAGGAGGTCACCCTCCAAGAGTAACAAGCTCACGGTCTCTCACTCGAACAAATCGTAATGGAGAGCTCAACACTATGCAAGGATGCAAAGCAAGAACACAAGGGAAAGTGCTCAAATCCTTCTCTCTCAAATCCCACCAAAGCAACAAATGCTACGGAGGAGTTAGAGGAAGAACAAGGGTGGAGGTCAACCAATGACTCCAAGATCTAGATCTAATGGGTTCCCCTCACTTAGAGGAGGAATTGATTGGTGGGGATTGTAGATCTAGATCTCCTCTTCCAAATCCCTCAAAAATATGCAAGAATCATAGGAGGGAAGGGAGAGGAAGCAAGCTCAAGAGATTTAACAATGGAGGTGAGAGAAAAGCTCAAGAACACACTTAGAACGCCATTTAATCGTTGGGGAAGAAGCCCCTTTTATAGCAAATCGAAATAGGGCCGTTGGGAGCAAATTTTGGGCAAAAAACCGGTCAAAAGTCGGTCTTGCCGGGCTCTGCGCCGGACCGCCCGGTGCACAGCCCGGCGAGCGCCGGGCCTGCGTCGGAAACATGTTCTGGAAGGGTTTCCAACATTGCCCCGGTACGAGCGCCGGACCGGCCGACGTACAGCCCGGCGCCGCCGGCCCGAAACCGGCCGCCCGGTGAAAATCCCGGTGCAACCGGATTTGCACCAACTGAAAAACTCGGAAGATGAAAACGGTCATAACTTTTGCGTCCGGACTCCGATTTTAGCAAACTTGGGCTTTTTGAAAAGCTAAGAGAAAGACCTATCCAATGAACCACATAAAGCCCAAGAATTAGTAAGAGGTAAAAAATCAAATAAGGAGAGGTGAGAACCTCCCATAGGAAAGAATCGGTAAATCCTCCAAACCCGAAAACGCAATAAGAGATGCATACGAATTTCGTTTTCAATGAACTTGGACTTGTTGGAAAGCTAACAATAAGCTCAAGAACCTCACAAAGAGAAACACCAATAAGCAACAAAGTAGGGAGAAGCAAAGAATGCAAAGGATTGAGCTCCCTAAGACGATGTGATCAAGTTACCCAACCGAAAGCCCCTCTTGATAGTGCGGCTATCTATCCTATAACCCGGTCTCCCAATAAACACCTTGAGACATGTAAAAGGAAAACCTAGCAAGGACAAACCTTTGCCTTGCGCACCCCGCTTGATCTTGATGATGGTGCTTCATGCTTCCATCAAGCCGGAATGCTTCACTTGATCATTGTTGCTTCGTGAAGACTTCCAATATGCTCCCTCATACACCACTATGGGATACCTTCACTAAGGCATGTCTTCACAATTCCATTATCACCAAATGGATGATAAGCTTCAAGCATATGATCTTCTCGAGATGCTTATCTTGAAACTTGCACTTCTCAACCTTGATGACAACACCACTTGATGTCATCCTTTCATGGGCTATATGAAATCTCACTAGTGATGCATATCCATGACACAATACCTAACCTACATAGACAACACAAACACACATATGTAATGGGTTAGTTCACAAAGCATAATTGACAAATCATACCATACCATAAGAACGATTGGTCCCAAGTGGCACATTCCTTATGCTTCATGTGTTGACCAAACTAGAATCCAATCTTTGATCTTTGCCTTGGTCAACCTTGAATGTTCTCATGCTCTATCACAATATCTTGAGTCACATAAAGAATTCTTCATTTGATTGCATGCTCTAGGTATTAGTCAATCATATCTCAACTCATGAGACCATCATGACCTTGACATAGAGCCATATCTTGAATTCTTCTCTTGTAACCAAACTCTCAAGATCTTGAGACACCTTGGCTAAACACATAAGCTAGAGCACGGATTACTTGAGTTCTACACAAGAACTACATCTTTATTTCTTCTTCTTGATCATATTGGATTCATCTCTTCTTATTCAATGATCTTGATGCCAATACTTAAGATATATCTTTATCTTCATGGCATCCAAGCCTTGAATCCAACACACGGACGTCAAGCAATTCCTATGAACAATTCCTTCATAAAAAGCTCAATGAAAACATTAGTCCATAGGGATTGTCATTAATTACCAAAAACACACTTAGGGGCAATTTACCCTTACACGCCAGCCACCAAGTTGAGCTCTATCAGTCGATGAATTCGCTGACTAGATCTAAAAGCATCGAGTAGCCGCGGAAAGCTTCCAAGCAGAGGATTGCGAGGGAGCATGATAGAATGCATGGTCGTCAAATATCTTTGACAACCATCAACTGCTTCTCCAATGTGCTGAGCACGATCTTGAAGAAGCACAATGGCACGACGGCGTTGGGGATTAGACCACAAACGGTCGATTCCCTCTGATGCTTTCTTGAGAGCCGCAATTCGTTCAGAAACCCGACGTGTCTCACCAACAAAGTCCAGGCAAGTACCTGAGATAACAAAAAGGTATCAGCCAACAATAGTGGAATAAAAGGGAAAAGAGAAAGGCTGCAAGGAACCTTACATCGCAACATCTCACAGACGAACTCGACGATACCGATGAGAAAGGAGTCGCATTCTTTGAGAGGCGCGATTTTGGCCATCAGACCCGACACCTTATCCTCAAGTATGGATATCTGTTTCATAAAGCCGCAAGATTCGCTGGCCTTGTCCAAAGCAAGCTTCGCCTGGCGTTTCATCAAGGATAAACGACCTTCAAGGTTCGAAATCCTTAACGAATATTTCGTACATCGATAAGAAGGACGAGGAGGCGAAGAAGCTCCGGAGTTGAACATATTGGCAGGAGATGAAGCTCGATCACGACCCGACGATCCACCAACATGTGTAGGCTGGAAGCCAACAGAAAGAAAAAGACAACAGCTTAGAAACTCAATCCAAGCGCGACATTTCATAAAAGAAAAGTATTTACAACAAGTACAAGTCCCCTGATTGACTCTCGGGCAAAATATAAATAAAGTTTACTACATCAAAAGAAATGAAGGCTACGAAGGAATACTAAAGTCTAAGCCACCTCAGCATCAGGCTCCATGGCAGAAGTAGGCACAGAAGAGGTAGCACCAGCGTTGGGAGGAGGCATCGATCCACTTGTCGCCGGAGTCGAAGAAACCGGCATAGCAGAGGTCAAAGAAGCCGCTGAAGGAGAAATAATCGATACGATGCCTGGCACATACTTCTTCGCCTTTTCGAAGAAACCCCGCAGCTCCGAAAGAGGTCGACCACGGGAAGAGCTCACCTTCTCCCAGTTAACCTCTTCGCCATGCGCATAAGTAAGCGCAATGGCCCCCTCCGCACCTCGCTTCATGGAGCGCCCCTTCATCAGAAGGATAGGATCTTCGGGGGTGTCAAACGCCTTTGCAAGCTTCTTCAAATCGGCATCTGGCACGTCCGCTTTTTGCTTGGGCCACAACCCGACAAAAATCCGCGTTAACACGCGACTAGCCAGCTCAAAGATCTCTTGGATAGATATCCAGTTCGACTCCAGCAAGTTAACTGCGACTAGTAGAGGATCATCGTCCGGCTGCAAGGGCGCCAAAGACACCCCAATATGTTCTAAAAAACAAAGGGGACAAAGACAGAAAATAAGAAAGCAGTATGAGAATGGGCAAACCAACGAAGAAGGGAAAAAGCATGGTATTTACCTCCAGCAAGAGCCGAAATTTTATTAAGGCGTTCAGTTATGGCTTGCTCCCTCTGGATACGACCCTGATTAGCATCAGCAAGTGCTTTCTCCGCTTTCTTCGCCTTAGCCAATGCTGACTTAGTGGATTTCTCAGCAGTGGTTTTGGCAGCGGCGACAGCATCAAAAGCTTTTCTGGAAGCTTCAAGTTCAGCTTCCAGAGACGATATGCGAGCATTAGCCGCCGACAAAGCATCTGCAGCACAAGAAGGGGAAAAAGTCGAATAAAGAAACAGAGAAAGGCACTCGAGACAGGCAAAACACAGGAAATAAGGTTACCCTGAGAAGCTCTAGTAGCTTTCAAATATTCAACACATTCAGTACCCAAAGAGACGAACTTCCTCATCAAGATCTGTCCAGAAAAAGACATGAGTAGGAAGTTCACGCAAAGGACAAAGCAAAAATACCAGGACCAATACGCACATCGTCAGAAGAGCTCGTGGACCGATGGGTGTCGAGGAAGGCACCGGCATCTGTCGACT
This sequence comes from Dactylis glomerata, assembly GCA_007115705.1. Taxonomy (NCBI): domain Eukaryota; kingdom Viridiplantae; phylum Streptophyta; class Magnoliopsida; order Poales; family Poaceae; genus Dactylis; species Dactylis glomerata. The sequence continues at coordinate 656,664 of QXEO01000911.1, read as the reverse complement.
TCTTCAAACGCTTGGAACCACGAGTAGAGGCGACCCTCTTAATAGGAGCCTTTGGAGACTTCACCGCCGGAGCAGCTTCTTGCAAAGAAGGTTCATCGGCAGCCGTAGCCTCAACAGAAGGAGTAGTGGCAGCATCTTTCTTCGGGTTCTCGTTGTCACTGAGAAGGAAACAAAAGGCAGATACCTGATGTCTACACACGCTTCTATTCTTGTAGATAGTGTTGGGCCTCCAAGTGCAGAGGTTTGTAGAGCAGCAGCAAGTTTCCCTTAAGTGGATCACCCAAGGTTTATCGAACTCAGGGAGGAAGAGGTCAAAGCTATCCCTCTCAAGCAACCCTGCAATTACGATACAGAAAGTCTCTTGTGTCCCCAACACACCCAATACACTTGTTAGATGTATAGGTGCACTAGTTCGGCGAAGAGATAGTGAAATACAAGCGGTAGTGATGATTATAAGTAGTAAATACAATCTGGAATAAAAATGGCAGCAAGCAAACAAGTAATAAAACAGCAAGTAAACGGTGTGCAAAGCTTGGAAACAAGGCCTAGGGATCATACTTTCACTAGTGGACACACTCCCAACAAATATAACATAATTGAACAAATAAATAACTTCTCTTCACTAAGGTACTCTGAATTACTCTCCTATTGAATAACACTAATCATTGCGTAGGGCTACGAAGCACTCCTCAAAGTTCATCAAGTACTTGACAAACACCACTCATAGAGATATCCAAATCAAATCACAACTCAAGATAGATATTATTGCAACTTAGACCAAGTACTAACACGGTGCACACACTGTCAACATTACACCATGAAAGGAGGAATAGATCACTTCAATACTATCATAGTGATAATTATTCTCATAATCCATAAAAGATCACAATCGTAGCCTAGACCAAGTACCACCATGATGCACGCACTGTCACCGTTACACCATGGCAGGAGGAATAGATTACTTTAATAACACACTAGAGTACACATAATAAAGAAGAGTAACATCTACTTATTCAACATGATACAAAGCTCACGATCACATAAATATCACATCATGGGAGAGAGAGGTGAACCACATAGCTACCGGTAGAGCCCTCAGCCCCGGGGGTGAACTACTCCCTCCTCATCATAGGAGACAGCAAGGTTGATGGAGATGGCGGTGAGGTCGATGGAGACGGCGGAGACGGCGATGGAGACCGATGGAGATGGCTCCGGGGGCACTTCCCCGTCCTGGCAGGGTGCCGGAACAGAGACTTCTGTCCCCCGAAATTTGGCTTCGACGGCGGCGGCGCTGCGGAACTGTTCTGGAAATTTCATCGACTCCCTTAGGGTTTTCCGTCCCGAGGCTTTATATAGGCGAAGGGGCATCGTCAGGAGTGGCCCCAGGCCTCCTCACACCTAGGCGGCGCGGCCAGGGCCTGGGCCGCGCCGGCCTAGTGTGAGGCTGGCCTGTGGCCCCTTTCCTTCGCCTCTTCGGATCTCTGGAAGCTTCCGAGAAAAATAAGACTTCAGGAACTTGTTTCGTCCAATTCTGAGAATATTTCCTGTGTAGCTTTTTTGAAACACAAAAACAGCAAAAAACAGGGAACTGGCACTGTGGCATCTTGTCAATAGGTTAGTTCCGGAAATCGCATAAAAACGCCACGAAGTGTAACGAAACACAAGGTAAATGGTGTAAAAACAAGCATGGAGCATCAAAAATTATAGATACATTTGAGACGTATCAGCATCCCCAAGCTTAACGCCTGCTCGTCCTCGATTAGGTAAGTGATAACAAAAGAAATAATTTTTGAGGTGACATGCACCTACACAATCTTGATCATATATGTAAGCATTTGTGAGCTGGGATCATAAAAACTTAAAACATGGGCATGAAAGATATAATCTTGATAATAGAAACTTAGCAACCATGTTATAAACATGAAAATGAACACAAACAAAAGATCATGAAAATGAAATAATGAAAGTCAAACATGTGTTCAAATCATATGGAAAAACATAGTAAATGGTTTTCAGCTTGTCCTTCATGGAGAGCAAAACATAAATGCATAGGACACCTTCAAGTTTAAGAGGGTGACTAGGTACAAATAATTTGAGAACAAGTGAAACCAACAATATGAATCAATCAATGAAAACTCTGGGACAATGCACATTATACTAAGAATGGCAACTATGCTCTCTTAATGGCGCATAAAGATAGAAGGTGGTGACTCAACATGAAAGTAAAAGAAAGGCCCTTCGCAGAGGGAAGCAGTGATTAAACATGTGCTAGAGCTTTTCATTTGTAAAACAGAGAGATAAAAATTGGTTTTGAGAGGTGGTTGTCTTTGTCAACGACTGGCAATGGGGTTCTTACTATCTTCCATACAAAAATGAAGCAAGTTTTTGAGAGAGAGATTGGCACTTTTGTGCTCTTTTATAAAGCTTGGCACTCCTCCCCACCTTTTTTTCCTTTCACAAACCATGGCTAACCGATTCCATCGGGTGCCCACCAACATTCACATACCATGGAGGAGTGTCTTTTTTTTCTTTTCTTTTTTCCTTTTTTTCTTTTTGGAATAAGACAATATGGAAGATAGCAAATCCGACCACTACGTCCCCATGAGCTGAAAACAGTGTCACAAAATGAGAAGTATTTTGAAGGTTTTTGAAAGGTAGCACGTGAAAATTTACTTGGAATGGCTTACAAATACCATGCATAGGAATTTATAGTGGACACAATGGCAAACTTGGTTTTTAAGAGTTGGATGCACGAGTAGAGCTCATACTCCGTACAAGGCGAGGGCTAGCAAAAGACTGAGAGCGACCAACTAAGAGTGCAATAATGGCCATAATCATGCAAAGCGACAAAGCGACATTAAAAGAAGCATAAGATGGCATCAAAAGTCAAAAACTAAATGATCATAAAGGCTATTGGCGACTTTGTATGAGTCTAACATGTGTGAGCATGCGCCAAGTCAACCCAAATAAAGCATCAAGGAGAAAACCAAAATAATGCTTCCAAACAATAAAAACAACGCATGATTTTTTCAAAGACTCATTAAGCAATCTCAGTTATTTGAGACAAGTCATGCTACAGCAAAACCACTAAGCATACTATCAAAAAGACATCAAGCACAACATGCAAAAGCCTAAGCCGCAGTCTACACAAGCTCCTTCTTGTACCACTTTTTTGCATGAAACTTTTTCTCTTTTCCAACACCATTCAAACCTTTTTGAGGAAACTCTTTTGAGGAAAACCAACATATACCAGAGGTCCAAATACACCTTGATGCAAAGATAAAACAAGATCTGAACAAAAATCAAGGCGAAAAATGCAAGCTAAACGCAGTAGCAGAAAAAGAGAACACTCATTGAACGATAAGAGTGAAAACTAGAGTGTTCTTGGCAAATGAAAAGCGAGTTCATCTCCTCCAAAAGAAACATGATGTGATCTAACCATTTATTGCAGAAAACAAAACAAAAGAAAACTAAAAACAAAAACAACTGACGCTCCAAGAAAAATGCATAGTGCATGAAGCAATAAAAATATAGTGTCTTGAAAGGTGACCTGATTTTTGCCGATGAAGAAGGGGGTGCCTCGGGGGCATCCCCAAGCTTTGACGCTTGTACTTCTTGGATATTTCTTGGGGTGATGCATGGGCATCCCCAAGCTTGAGCTTTTGTCCATTCTTTAACTCATCTCATCATTCTCCAATCCCTACACTTGAAAACTTCCTTCATACAAAACTAAACACAAATCTATTAGCAACATTAGTGTAAGCATAACATTGAATCAACCCTTTTTGCTTCAGGTTTCAACCTAAAACCACCACATATTAAGCATATACTACTGTAGCAACTTCCCCAAAAGTTCCGTGATCAAAAGAACTCAAAAAGAAAACGATAAAGTGGCAAACACAAATATTGGCAGAAATCTGTCAAAACAGAACAGCTGACAAAGGTCGATTTTTAAGGGGTTTTCTGTTGCTCAAATCAAAAAGTGTTCAACTAATGAAAGTTTGGATATAACCTGAGGAATAAGCACAAGAAATCGCAGGTCCAAAAGATATACATAGAATTTTTACGAATTTTTACGGTGCAGCACCGAAAACTGTTTCAAGACGGCAACATCCCCAAATCTCACCTCACTCAAATTAGAGGCTTCTCTTGGCACAACAACGAAATAAAAAGGATAAGGAGCGGTTATTACAGTAGTAATAACTTCCAAGACTAAAATAAAAGAAAATGTACTGAAAATAAACAATGGGTTATCTCCCAAGAGTGCTTTTCTTTAACGCCTTTGAGCTAGGCGCAATAATTTGCAAAGATGCTCATGTGGGCGCCATATAAGAGCTTGAGGCAAAGGCGCCATATAGGAACTTAAAGCAATAGATAGCATCAAAAAGCAACTATGGAATACATTTAAATCTAAACCACTTCCTATGAAAAATAGTCTTGTAAAGAGACAAGTCATAAAAACGCAAAGCAAAAAGCATAGGAAGGCAAAACAAGTACAACTTCAAGAATTGCAACATAAAGAGGGGAAACTCAATATTGTTGAGATCCATCAAACCACGTTTCCCTCTCTCATAATAACTTTCAGTAGCATCATGAATAGAACTAACAATATAACTATCACATAAAGCATCCCTATCATGAGCTACATGCATAAAAGAATTAATACTCCCCACATGAATAATCGTAGTAGGAGCAGATTCAATAGAATAACTATTCTCATCACCATAATCATCAAAAACAGGAGGCATATTGTAATCATAACTAATTTTCTCCTCAATAGTAGGTGAACTGAAAATATTATACTCATCATCATAACCATCATAAACTAGAGGTTTAGTATCATCACAAGCTAAAGAACATCTATTTCGCAAAGCATAATCTTCAAACATATCATCATAAGAAGGAACATCACATATGGGAGATAAAATATTATCAGAACAAACTTTCTCCACTAAAGCTGGGGAACTAAAAATATCATGCTTAACAAAACCACCTTCCCCAAGCTTAGACTTTTCTATAGCATTAGTAATAACAGTGTTCGAAACATTCATACTAACAACTCTATTAGCATGCAAATTAAGCTTCAAAGGTTTTTCAACTTTCTCTTCAAACACTTCATATCTAAACTCAGGAAAAAGACTAAAGAACTCTTTATTTTGCATTAAGCCTAACTAGTGAAAATAAAAACAAGAAACAAAAAGATGTAATTGCAGAATCTAAAGGAAATAACTCCGAGTACTCACACAGGAGGATGCGAGTACCTTTTACCTTACCTCCCCGGCAACGGCGCCAGAAAATAGCTTGATGTCTACACATGCTTTTGTTCTTGTAGACAGTGTTGGGCCTCCAAGTACAGAGGTTTGTAGAGCAGCAGCAAGTTTCCCTTAAGTGGATCACCCAAGGTTTATCGAACTCAGGGAGGAAGAGGTCAAAGTTATCCCTCTCAAGCAACCCTGCAATTACGATACAGAAAGTCTCTTGTGTCCCCAACACACCCAATACACTTGTTAGATGTATAGGTGCACTAGTTCGGCGAAGAGATAGTGAAATACAAGCGGTAGTGATGATTATAAGTAGTAAATACAATCTGAAATAAAAATGGCAGCAAGCAAACAAGTAATAAAACAGCAAGTAAACGGTGTGCAAAGCTTGGAAACAAGGCCTAGGGATCATACTTTCACTAGTGGACACACTCCCAACAAATATCACATAATTGAACAAATAAATAACTTCTCTTCACTAAGGTACTCTGAATTACTCTCCTATTGAATAACACTAATCATTGCGTAGGGCTATGAAGCACTCCTCAAAGTTCATCAAGTACTTGACAAACATCACTCATAGAGATATCCAAATCAAATCACAACTCAAGATAGATATTATTGCAACTTAGACCAAGTACTAACACGGTGCACACACTGTCAACATTACACCATGAAAGGAGGAATAGATCACTTCAATACTATCATAGTGATAATTATTCTCATAATCCATAAAAGATCACAATCGTAGCCTAGACCAAGTACCACCATGATGCACGCACTGTCACCGTTACACCATGGCAGGAGGAACAGATTACTTTAATAACACACTAGAGTACACATAATAAAGAAGAGTAACATCTACTTATTCAACATGATACAAAGCTCACGATCACATAAATATCACATCATGGGAGAGAGAGGTGAACCACATAGCTACCGGTAGAGCCCTCAGCCCCGGGGGTGAACTACTCCCTCCTCATCATAGGAGACAGCAAGGTTGATGGAGATGGCGGTGAGGTCGATGGAGACGGCGATGGAGACCGATGGAGATGGCTCCGGGGGCACTTCCCCGTCCTGGCAGGGTGCCGGAACAGAGACTTCTGTCCCCCGAAATTTGGCTTCGACGGCGGCGGCGCTGCGGAACTGTTCTGGAAATTTCATCGACTCCCTTAGGGTTTTCCGTCCCGAGGCTTTATATAGGCGAAGGGGCATCGTCGGGAGTGGCCCCAGGCCTCCTCACACCTAGGCGGCGCGGCCAGGGCCTGGGCCGCGCCGGCCTAGTGTGAGGCTGGCCTGTGGCCCCTTTCCTTCGCCTCTTCGGATCTCTTGAAGCTTCCGAGAAAAATAAGACTTCAGGAACTTGTTTCGTCCAATTCTGAGAATATTTCCTGTGTAGCTTTTTTGAAACACAAAAACAGCAAAAAACAGGGAACTGGCACTGTGGCATCTTGTCAATAGGTTAGTTCCGGAAATCGCATAAAAACGCCACGAAGTGTAACGAAACACAAGGCAAATGGTGTAAAAACAAGCGTGGAGCATCAAAAATTATAGATACGTTTGAGACGTATCAATACCTCACATAAGTCAAAAGAAAGGGAGCAAGTAAAAGATAAAATTTCGAGTCAGCAGAAACTCACGAGTCTAGGGCATCAAAAAGCTCTTCTTCATCCTCTAGAGTAGAGGCCCCCCCGGCCACATTCTTGTGAGCGGAGGCACTCGAAGAAGCGAACTCCTCGACGTGTTTCCTCTTCTTGGCGAGGCCAAGATCTTCGGAAAGTGCAGGCGGAGGCGACATAGTCGAGCTGGTTCTTTCCAGCGAATCTTCGGCTTCACCCTCATCTTGGCTGTCCTCGGCCTCGGGGGCTTCAGACGCAGCAGAGACCGGAACATCCTGAATAGGTCCTCCCTCTGGAAGAGGAGGGCGAGAAACAAGGAATTGATGATCCTGGAAGAAAAATAAGTCAAAAGTGATAAGAAAAATAGTGATAAGGTAAAAGAAGATGAATAAATGAAGACAGTGCATATACCGCAGGCAAGTGATGTTCGAAGTCGAAGTAACTAGCGGTCAAAGCTGGAATTTCATCTTCTTTCATGAGAGTAGTCAGAGCTCTCACTCGCTTGTCGAGATCCTTCTTCTCCATAAGATTATCAGATACTCGAGAAGAATCTCCCAAGCCAGAGAACGACCAAAGCTTAGAAATACGATGCTGAAGAGGCTGAACTCGACGTTGCAGAAAAAACGCCATCAGCTGAGTCCCTGACAGCGCACCTCCGCTACTACTCTTCAGAGCCTGGATGCGAGCTAGCAATGGCTTGATATCCTCTATCTCAGCTTCCGTGGGAGGCGAATCCCACGAAGCCAATTTCTTCAGATTTTTAGCGGCATCAAAAGGGGCAATGCCGTATTGGTCAGAGGAAGAGACTTTTTGGTCTTTTAAATAAAACCACTTCTTCCTCCAACCTTGCACTGAAGCAGCCATGGAAAATTCCAAGTACTGAGACTCGGCACGGACAAAAACAACAGCCCCGCCCAGTTCAGGATTTTTTGATAAAGCAACACTGGGACGGAGGCGAAAGAGATATTTCCAGAGAAGAAAATGGGGTTCGATCCCCAAAAACGACTCGCAAAGAGTAATGAAACAGGCGATGTGCAGAATCGAGTTTGGTGTGAGCTGGTGAAGCTGCACACCATATACAAAGAGAAGCCCACGAAGGAACTCGTGGGCAGGGAAAGAGAGACCGCGTAAGAGAAAGGCAAGAAACATCACCCGGAAGCCGCTCGGGGGCTTGGGGATGCACTCGGTGCTGGGGAAGATAACCTAGTCGCCGTCGGCGATGAGGCCATCAACTTGGGCCTTGGTGAGATCCGTTTGTTTGAACTCGGTGGGCACCCAGTTGGTTGATGTATTGGTGGTATTGCTCTTCCCCATCTTGTTCTTTTGCGCGCAGGTCTTGAAGCGCATCTACGAGCCGCGTGCGGGGGGCTGTGCAGGAGCTCAGAAGCGCGCAAGGATTGCAGCAATGGTGGCGGCGGCAGAAGCGAGGAACTGGTAAACAGTAAAATCCCCACTCTCCACCTATAGCTTCCTGATGAAGAAACGTGGGCTGAGACGTGGCGCAAGGAGCGGAAACGGCAGCCCACTAACGGGCAGGAAAATTGCAAAATTACCGCGCTGCCCACGAGCAACGGTCAGCGCCCAGTCAAATTATTTAAAGAATGACTCTGCTAATGACGTCACAAGAATTCGAGTAACAGGGAAACCAGAACATGATAAGAGGTGGACACTAATAGGGGAAAATTCAGCAAAAGTATGGTATGACAATTCTACGTATTGATGATGACCAAGGAAGTCGATGAAAAACTGACATGAAAGATACAGAGGAATCAAGGAAGAAAAGCTCATTCTTTGAGTCTATACCCGAAAATATTTGACTAGAGCCTCGGGGGCTACTACCATCGGGAGTGCTGAGCGCGCACCCGACGATATTATCAAATAAAGCTACGATCTGATGAGTAAAAGTAGGCACAATGTATTTGAGCCTATACTCAAAATAAGTTTTTTCGACTATAGCCTCGGGGGCTACTCCCATCGGGAGCGCTGGGCGCGCACCCGACGATGTTTTTTCATGAATAATGGAGCAAAGAAGGCGAAAGAGGATTTTGAAAGCATCATTACTACCATCGGGAGGGAGTTTTTATCAATCAAGGTTGAAAAACCTGAATATTTTGTGAATTGAAACAGTCAAACAAGGCTGCGACATATGATTCTCGAGTTGCATCATCGCGACAAAACTTGAATGTCATGGTTGAAATATATCATGAAGGTAAGACCCCGGGATCCGTCCTGTGTGGCCTGGTATACGCACATAGATGCGCTCTGCTGGTACTTATTCGTGTCTATGATGCGAAGAAAATCCTGGTGGACGCACTAGGTACCCTGAGAACCACTGGGATTCATTCTTTGTAAGTCCTAAATGCGGCAAAAGAATAGGTTTGACCGGTTTCCCGAATTCAATTCCAAGGGGATTGAATTTGAAGTAGGTGACAAGTATCTGTTCCGGTAGTTAACTGGCCTCTTGATCCGTCAGAGTTGTTAGGCTTGTTCATCAAAACCCCTTGCGAGACATTATAATAAAAAGATAAGTCGAAAGACCAAGTCGAAGATTTAAAGATATGAAGAAGTCAAGTATTGATCAAGTCAAAGATTTGAAGATCTGAGATTCAACCCGAATCTGCAATTCTGGTAGAAACTCGGGGGGCTACTGACAAGGGTATAGATAATAGAGCCCGTCAGTTGAGTACCCCTGAGGCCCGTTAAGCTAGGCCCAATTGTAACGCTAGTCAAAATACGAGTTCATGTCGTATGTCGATATTGTAATCTGTATTAGATCCCTCCCAATCCTTGAGACCTGGCCACCTATATATAGGGGCCAGGAGAGGACGGTGGGGGACAGATTGAGAGCAAGCAAAAGTTCACCCTATGTTTACTTTTGATACACACCTTGTTTGACTGATTTTACCTTCGAGTTCATCCGACGCCCTACTCCCCCGATCCTAAGTTCTTCATTTAGGACATTTGTCGAGATTAACCCTCGTCAATAGGAGCTCAATATATTTTAATTAGTGCATATTCGTTGTTCACTATTTTGTACATGTCTCTTATTTAGAAAATTCACTATACAACAGGAGCTATAAAATATATCTACATATTTGTATTGTGAACTTTGTAGAGTATGAAAAGCATAACTGAGATAAAGTCGTTGGTCATGCCCTTATCATAGAAACTAGACAATTTGATTTCCCTTACATTGATGCAAACTTAAAATTTCTTGGTTCTCACCGCTTTATGGGCCGCATTATGGTAAAGAGGTGGCACCCTAACTTCAGGCCGCGCAAGGTGATAGTGGAAGAAAAAATTCACATGCATCTAGGCATTGGAAAACTGCAGATGGGAAAGAAAAGGTATAACGCTGACGGGGCTAGAAAAAGGGAGAGGGTGGAGGACGAGGAAGAGGTTTTAAGCATTACGCATTTACCATGTACAGCTACATCGCTACGGCCGAGACTCTTTCCTTTTGTTCTTGGACTAGGGAGTTTCTGAGTTCAACTAGGAGGATAAGCAATTGTTGAGGCCTGTAAATGTGGACTATTTTGCTATTGTTATTTTTTCAACAAAAATATAATACTAATACTAATAACCAATTGTAGACCAGTGGTAGATTTAAGATTGTATAAATAACATAGAATTGGGTTACGGACATTGAGTCTTTTTCAACTGTTTCCCTTTACTGAAATTCTCGGGGGAAGCAATCAAGCATCTATAAAACTTTTTAGGTTTTCCATGATCATAAGACTTAATCAAATTTCTATTTAAATATTCTCAACTAACTAAGCATTTACTACCCCTGTTAGATCACGGTAGTCACTGATTCAGAAATTCTTAGCCAAGTAGGAAATCATTGAGAAAAATATTCCAGCTAAGATGCTATTCAATGTGTCCTTGTAACTGCTTGAATTTAGTATACTCAGATACATTATGTGATTTTGTGTGGAATCTTATAGATTAATGAATATAGAGGGGCAAATTCAAAAGGTGGAGCAAGGTGGAGGAGGAACATGACAAGTTCTATTTTCTTGCAAGGTGGTGAGGTGAAAGCCAAATGCAACTATGTATCAGTAGCAACGCATGGTCATTCAACTAGTTACCAATAAGTTCTATCCCAGCTTCCTCAAACAACACAAGCTCAACTTCATCAGTACCATCAGACCCAAAAATAGCAGATTTATTCCTGGAGAAATAAGGTGAGTGAATGAAAATCACATAATACCTGCTCTATCACAAAAAATGTGACTAACTGGCAGTCAAAAAAATGTATCAATGTCTCACAGCAGCGGCACAGCCTGAAACAAGCGTAGATAAGGCCATTAAATTACTTCCAAATACCTTCTCTATCACTGCACGAGAGAGCCCTAGAATATCTGCATAAATATATAAGGCAACTAAACAGATGCACACATAAGCACGAAAGAAACACATGGTTTACTCTACTGTGCTACCCGCAAGATCAAGAAGATTTATACCCTACTATACAGCTGCAACCATCTAACAAATTAATATCCCTGATGTCTAAATGACTTAACAGATGCGCACATAAGCACGAAAGAAAACATGGTCTACCCAATTGAGCTACCCTAAAGGTCAAGAAGATTTATATCCTACCATACAGATGCAACCATCTAACAAATTAATATCCTTGATAGTCAAGCCCACGGATACCGCTTCGACCTAGCGCTCGACAGGCGACTGCCGGGCAACTAGGGTTTGCATCCTCCCCGTCGGTACCCTACCGGCCCGGAGTCCAGTTTCTGCCCGGATCGATCACCCGATCTCTATCGGGAAGAAGAGAGGTTCGGTGGCTTGGTTCCAGGAAGGTTCAAGTCTTCTCAAGGAGTGCTCAGGTGTTAGATTGGAAGTGCTCTCTTCTGATCTGCCGCCATGGATGAAGCACAGACGAGTTCGTCGAAGGGGAAGGGGAAAGAGGAGACCGAGAAGAAGGAAACCATTGATGATATGCTTCAGAGACTTGGAATTGAAGAAGATGAGTATGAAGATCTGATTTTTGAAGAGGATGAAGCAGCACCCAAGGAGGGGTTGAAGTGGATGGCCTTGGCAAGAGTTCACACTACGAATTTTTTCAGCCCTCAAGCGTTTGAGCAACACATGCGTGTTGCGTGGAGCCCTGCACGCGATATTCAGTTTAACCATATTGAAGGCAATCTTTTTATGGTTCAATGTTTTTGTCTTGGAGATTGGTTGAAGGTGGAGAAGGGAGGACCATGGCTCTTCCGCCAGTCAGTCGTTTGTATTGAGCCATATGATGGTTTTTCGGCACCAGAGGTAGTTGATCTTAACTTTTTTTCTACATGGGTTCAAATCCATAAGGTTCCAATAGGTTACAAAAACAAAGCACTGATAAAGAGAAGAAAGTAGGGCATGTGGAGGAAGTTCAACTCCATGTTCAAGGTGCCGACAATTTTGTCCGTGTTCGTGTCCGGCTGGATGTGCGGAAGGTGCTTGCTCGATTTGTGTCGATGGTGAGAGGTGGTACAAGAGAGATATACCAGATAAAATTTGAAAAGATGCCGAGGTTCTGTGGCGCTTGTGGGATGATTGGGCATTCGCACTTGGAGTGCGGTACTGGTGAACATGATGAAACTATGTTGAAGTGGGGAGAGTGGCTCAAGGCAGTTTGGGATACCTGGGCTGGCCGTGTCACTGCTGGCTTCCGGGGTGGCCGTCCTGGTCGTGGGGGTAGAGATGGTAAGGGTGCTCGTGGTAGAGACATGGATGGAAGAGGACGTGGCGAAACACCCAATCAAGGCAATGGAGTTCATAAAAGCTGGAGGTTTAATGCGTTGGAGAACATAAATGAAACAACCAAAGAAGGCGACTTGGATGATACAGGCAGGAGCCCAGCTAAAGATGCTTCTATGGAGGACAGGGATAGTACAGACTCTGGAACTAAAAGGAGATTACTCCTAGAGAATGGAGATCTGACTACTGCTGCGATTGAGGGTGCTGAAAATGTGGCCATGCACCTTGATAACGATGTTTTCCCACAAAATATAATTGGTACTACTGAAAATGAGCGTAAACGCTCAAAGAAGGACAGAGCTAACTCCTCTTCACTAGGATCGGCGGGTTCCCAAGAGGAACCTGTCCGGGAGCAATGAGGATTTTGTCCTCGAACTGTCAGGGTTTGGGTAATGGCCCAACAGTTCGTTCGCTTTTGGATGTTCAAAGGCGCAACAACCCCGAGGTGATGTTCTTGTCGGAGACATATCTCGATACTTATCCGGCTGACTGTCTTAGGAGGAAGTTAAAGATGGATTTCAAAATTGTTAACCCTAGCACTAATAGAAGAGGTGGTGTGATACTTTTTTGGAAGAGAGAGATTAATATCCAGCAAAAAAATTCAGCTCCAAATTATATCAATGTGCGTATTCAAGAGACCCCGGAAAAAGTTTGGAGATTTACAGGAATGTACGGCGAGTCTCGATGGGAGGACAAATATAAAACATGAGATAAAATAAGAGAGCTTAATAATCAGTATGTTCTTCCATGGTGATCATTGGTGATCTTAATGAGATACTATATTCTCATGAAAAAGAAGGAGGCAACCCAAGACCGCAGAATTATATGCAGGCTTTTCGTGATGTTTTGACTGACTGTAGCTTGGATGATATAGGGTTCATTGGTGATCCCTTTACGTGGAGAAGAGGAAGAATTCGGGAGCGACTTGACCGTGCTCTTGCTAACAGGGCATGGATAGATATGAATCCGGGAGCTGTTCTGAAGCACCTGGATTATATGAAATCAGACCACCGTCCTATTCTGCTAGACACAGAATACCAAGATCCATCTATAAATCAACGACCTGGTCGCAAGTTTGAAGCTAGATGGCTACGTGAAGAGTCTTTTGAGGAAGTGGTGAAGCAAGCTTGGCAAAACGCAGGTACTACATCGGATGGCGTGCTTGCTAGGCTTGCTCACATGCATAATGCGCTGCATGCATGGGACGCATCTGTTCTGCGGAAGCCCAGGAGGCGGATCAGGAGGGCGCAACGTAAGCTGGAAAATGCTATGAGTGGACCAATGACGGAGGAGAATGAGATCATTGCAAAAGAGACAGCCGAATTAATTGAACTACTCCTAGAGCAGGAGGAGATGCACTGGATGCAACGGTCTCGAGCGAACTGGATGCAGTACGGGGATAGAAATACTTCATTTTTTCATCAGTTCGCTACGGCTCGAAGGAAGCGAAATTTCATTAAAAGATTGAAACATCTTATATTTACTAATTGAAGGCACCAAACGAAGCACCACGTTAATCCTAGAAAATAAACAAAACTGTCCGTCGGATAAATAAATTAAGTATCTACAGCCGTTGGATGGTTTCCATCCGAAGAGTCCTCGGGAACTATGCCACACGCCCGCACGCATACCCTTCGGCCAAAAAAAGCATCTCCCTCAGACCTCCCACAGCCGTCATGTGGCTACTCCTGCTGCGCGTATGCCGTCGCCCATGAGACCTCCCACCGCCGCCAGGGCTACGCCTCCAGGGGCAACGACATAGACAACATCCGCCACTTCTTGACACCGCGTATGGACACCTACCGCAAGCAGGCAGAAGATTTTGAGAAGAACTCCACTGCGCCCGATTCCCTCAGCCGATGATGACGTCAAAAAAGGGACCGCCGCCAACCGCGCGTCTTGCCGGAATCGCTGCCAAGCTCGCCGTCTACCTCCAAAACGCTATACAGGCGCTCCAGGTCATCGCAAAGATCATCTGCGCCAACACCTAGAAGACTATCTTCTTTTTTCCATCCATGCCACAATCCATGTAGATCGAGAAGAGCATGACCAAATCCACTGTCTCTTACTATACAATCATGGATGATTGATGCATTGGATCAGGACATGTTTCCATGATAATTTGAAGAGAGGTGGGCGCTCGATTCCGCTATCAACACCGATCCATTGATGCTGCAGATCGATCTAAGGAGGTCACGAGCAATTCCAGGGTCTTGATCAACCTGCTCCCGTGCCAACTTTTAATCTCCTGTAGGTTTCAAATTTTGCATATGATGTAATCCAGCTTCTCTTTTTAGTCCAGTCAATTTCCGTGATGATTGATGCAGATGATAAGCTGATAAACCTATGTTAGTTTAAAACAGATAGGAGGGCTGTTTTCATTAGGAAATTGCAAAGTAGTATAAATTAAACATTACGGCCAGAAGGATTCCAGCAGCCAGTGAAGAATCATCTGGCGTTGGGGAAGGGCAAGTGATGAACTATCTATATTTTTCTCATTGTTAATTCTTATGTAGAAACATTTTAGTAATCAACCACTCCTCACGTCCTAATAGTAACGTATTCCTTGCCGTCATGTGGCTACTCCTGCCGCGCGTATGCCGTCGCCCGTGAGACCTCCCACCGCCGCCAGGGCTACGCCTCCAGGGGCAACGACATAGACAACATCCGCCACTTCTTGACGCCGCGCATGGACACCTACCGCAAGCAGGCAGAAGATTTTGAGAAGAACTCCACTGCGCCCGATTCCCTCAGCCGATGATGACGTCAAAAAAGGGACCGCCGCCAACCGCGCGTCTTGCCGGAATCGCTGCCAAGCTCGCCGTCTACCTCCAAAACGCTATACAGGCGCTCCAGGTCATCGCAAAGATCATCTGCGCCAACACCTAGAAGACTATCTTCTTTTTTCCATCCATGCCACAATCCATGTAGATCGAGAAGAGCATGACCAAATCCACTGTCTCTTACTATACAATCCTGGATGATTGATGCATTGGATCAGGACATGTTTCCATGATAATTTGAAGAGAGGTGGGCGCTCGATTCCGCTATCAACACCGATCCATTGATGCTGCAGATCGATCTAAGGAGGTCACGAGCAATTCCAGGGTCTTGATCAACCTGCTCCCGTGCCAACTTTTAATCTCCTGTAGGTTTCAAATTTTGCGTATGATGTAATCCAGCTTCTCTTTTTAGTCCAGTCAATTTCCGTGATGATTGATGCAGATGATAAGCTGATAAACCTATGTTAGTTTAAAACAGATAGGAGGGCTGTTTTCATTAGGAAATTGCAAAGTAGTATAAATTAAACATTACGGCCAGAAGGATTCCAGCAGCCAGTGAAGAATCATCTGGCGTTGGGGAAGGGCAAGTGATGAACTATCTATATTTTTCTCATTGTTAATTCTTATGTAGAAACATTTTAGTAATCAACCACTCCTCACGTCCTAATAGTAACGTATTCCTTGCCGTCATGTGGCTACTCCTGCCGCGCGTATGCCGTCGCCCGTGAGACCTCCCACCGCCGCCAGGGCTACGCCTCCAGGGGCAACGACATAGACAACATCCGCCACTTCTTGACGCCGCACATGGACACCTACCGCAAGCAGGCAGAAGATTTTGAGAAGAACTCCACTGCGCCCGATTCCCTCAGCCGATGATGATGTCAAAAAAGGGACCGCCGCCAACCGCGCGTCTTGCCGGAATCGCTGCCAAGCTCGCCGTCTACCTCCAAAACGCTATACAGGCGCTCCAGGTCATCGCAAAGATCATCTGCGCCAACACCTAGAAGACTATCTTCTTTTTTCCATCCATGCCACAATCCATGTAGATCGAGAAGAGCATGACCAAATCCACTGTCTCTTACTATACAATCCTGGATGATTGATGCATTGGATCAGGACATGTTTCCATGATAATTTGAAGAGAGGTGGGCGCTCGATTCCGCTATCAACACCGATCCATTGATGCTGCAGATCGATCTAAGGAGGTCACGAGCAATTCCAGGGTCTTGATCAACCTGCTCCCGTGCCAACTTTTAATCTCCTGTAGGTTTCAAATTTTGCGTATGATGTAATCCAGCTTCTCTTTTTAGTCCAGTCAATTTCCGTGATGATTGATGCAGATGATAAGCTGATAAACCTATGTTAGTTTAAAACAGATAGGAGGGCTGTTTTCATTAGGAAATTGCAAAGTAGTATAAATTAAACATTACGGCCAGAAGGATTCCAGCAGCCAGTGAAGAATCATCTGGCGTTGGGGAAGGGCAAGTGATGAACTATCTATATTTTTCTCATTGTTAATTCTTATGTAGAAACATTTTAGTAATCAACCACTCCTCACGTCCTAATAGTAACGTATTCCTTGATGTTGGTTTGCAGATGTATAGCTGAATAGCAATCTAGAATCTACCTGCTGTAATCTGCAAAACATGACCGGAAGGGTGAAGCCATGATCTTGGTGTTCATATTATTTACTCTCTCTGGAGGTACGGAACTTGGTTTGTGTTATTCTACGGCTCTCTCCATGTTTTTTCTAGCCAAAGCATCTGTGGCGATGATTCCTTGACTGCTTTGAGTAATAACTGAAAATTAGTAGAAAATGGCAATTGCAAGCATGATATTTGCAGGTCGTATTTGCTGAAGCATGCTCTCTCTGTATTTTCTCATTTCTTACTCGACATACAATGCATACTTCCTATTATTCCGCAGGATCGCCCTGCATTGCTTTGTCGCCAGATGATCCTTCGTGATGAATCCTTTATTCCATTGTGTAATGATTGAAAATTTATTGGCAATGTCGTTTAAATATGATGTTTGCGGGTCAATTTTTACTCAAACATTTTTTGCAAGGAATTTTTACTCAAACATTAACGTTTTCGGTGTTTTCTTATTCTTTTCTACTATATATTTATGGATTTGATTCATGCCTCATTGTTACTTATGCTGTGCAGATTCTTGGAATGGACATAGAAAACATGATAGTGCACTTCTAAATTTTCATTGAGCCCCGGCGATGAACTCTGCAATCTATTTAGAGATGGTTATAAATGGTCCAACGGAGTCTATCATGGCTACTCTATAACGTATCTGCATCAAACCTTCAGATTCATGTAACTTGCACTTGATACCTCCTCTCTTTCATGCACTTTCCTTGATATTTGAGATCTAGACTGAACAATTTATGGGTGCAGATTTTACTCACATTTGACTCAAGTAACAACATATATAGGTGGATATTAACTTGGTAATATCTTCTCCAATTTTGTATTGAGCTGAAATTCAGGCGTTGCATCAGCACCTTATTGCCCTTTCTAATAATTAGTAAAGAACACTATTGAGATAGCTAACATTGTATGCTTCGATTTTCTTTCACCATTGTGTTTTCAGAATCTATGAATGCGTGTATTCTCTTTTGCATCGCCGGTTAATATTTGCACATTTTCCCCCTTTCTCAGTCATACCAGTTAGTGTCTTCAGAACTGGATACTTCACACAGGACTTTTTCCTCCTCACTTCAATCTAGCCACAAAATGTGTTCCTATTTCCTTCAACCTGTTTACCCATAACTCACGTGGAGAAACTTAATGAACAAATTAACGTAATATAAAAATATATCAGGTTATTAAGTATCCTGATGTCATTCTCCTATTTAATAGTAAACATGATCTCGACGTAAAGTTAAGAGATTTTTCAAACAGCTCACCTTTGGGAGAGGCTTTTTGGCTCTAGGGTGCAAATGCTTCCTTTATTTTAAATGCAATTTAAAAATATTTTGAATTGTCAAAAAAATTCAAAAAATGTTGCATGTACATCTTCATAACCTATGCATGAGCCAAGTTGTTTCACAAAAATCCGACTCTTCCCATGGGCTAGGCAAAAATGACAAAATTCGGTGGTAAAATAAGGGTTTGCACGAGACATTTTTTTATCTTTTTACTCACAACAATACAAATAACGATTTATAGCAAAACTTGGTCATGCGTACATAGTCTGTCGAGATGTACACGCAAAATTTTCGTTCGGAATTTTTTCATATTTTCAAATGTGTTTTTTGAGTAAAGGGAGCATATGCACCCTAGAACAAATATGCATTTCTGCTCACCTTTACATATTTATAATAGTTATTATTTTGATATTTTCTCAGTTAGAACTTGGTACTCCATCCGTCTCAAAACAAATGACTCATCTTTATCTAGATCCCGATAAGACAATATAGTCATTCCATCCAACAATAGTTCAAAACCTAATATTTAGAGTATGACCATCAATTTGAAGTTGAAATGCAACATCACAATAGTAAAAATTATTAATAGCGTCTAAGTCTATTAGAAAACACAAATACAAGTATTCTAATAACAAACTAACCGATGAAGAGATTACAAGGTAGGCTGCTAGATATGATGATAGTCAAATATGTCGATAGATGTCGTGATACTTGAATTTTGAAAAATATATCATGAACATATGAGTGACACTAATTTGTAGATAAGAAATATTATCCATAGTTTAATATACGAATAGCTAGCCCGTGCAGGTGCACGGGTTAATGACTAGTGAAGATAACTGGGTTGATGGTACGGCTGCGCTAAAACCCATTGTCTTGCAATATTTTGCTAATCTTTTTACTTCTGAAGTACAGGTAACTGATCCCGAGTTACTCGAGAAGATCCAGCCAAGAGTGACTGTGCATATGAATGAAAGACTCTTGGCTCCCTTTTCACCTGAAGATGTTAAGAAAGCGGCTTTTAGTATTGGCGATTTGAAGGCTCCAGGTCCGGACGGTCTTCACGCTCTCTTTTATAAAAAATTCTGGGCTATATGCGGTGATGATATTACTCGAGAGGTTCTCCAAGCTTTGAACACATGAGTAATTCCAGACGGGTGGAATGATACAACGATTGTGCTTATTCCTAAGGTTGAGGGTCCAGAGTCGATCACGCAATATCGACCGATCAGCCTATGTAATGCCATTTATATGATAATATCAAAAATGCTAGCAATTCGCCTGAAGGGGATTCTTCCTGAAGTTATTTCTCCAGTTCAAAGTGCTTTTGTTCCTGGACGCCTTTACTGACAATGTGCTGATGGCTTATGAGTGTATTCACACCATTAAGAACAAGAGGTCTGGTAGTAATGGTGCGTGTGCGGTCAAGTTGGACATGCACAAGGCTTATGATCGTGTGGAATGGATTTTTCTTGAGAACATGATGAGGAGAATGGGATTTGCTGAAAGATGGATCAGTTTGATGATGGCTTGTGTTAGCTCAGTAAGATACCAAGTAAGGTTCAATTCCGATGAGACCGATATGTTTACTCCAACTAGAGGTCTTCGTCAGGGGGATCCCCTCTCCCCTTACTTGTTCCTTTTATGTGCTGAGGGTCTATCTGGTCTGTTGCTGCATGAAGAAGAAGTTGGTGGCATCGATGGGGTAAGGGTGTGCAGAAATGCACCATCAGTATCACATCTACTTTTTGCTGATGACTCCCTTATTCTCATGAAGGCGGAAATGAATAATGCAACTTCCTTGCAGCGTGTACTAGATACTTATTGTGCTAATTCTGGACAGATGGTGAGTTTGGCTAAATCCAGTATTTTATTTTCTCCAAATACAACTGATCTAATAAGAGCTGAGGTCTGTGAGGCTCTGCATATTGATACAGAGGCTTTATCTGATAAATATTTGGGATTGCCAGCCCTGGTGGGGGCAGATAGAAGTGATTGCTTTGAGAGTTTTATTGAAAGGATCATTCAAAGGATTAATGGGTGGAAGGAGAAAATCCTATCTATTGGAGGCAAAGAGATTCTTCTAAAAGCGGTGGCGCAAGCCATTCCTGTCTATGCTATGTCGGTGTTTCAAATACCGAAGGGGATATGTAAGAGAATGACTGATGCTATTGCACAATTCTGGTGGGGAGATGATGAGAATAGTAACAAGATGCACTGGATGGCCTGGTGGAAGATGTGCTATCCCAAAAGCAAGGGCGGCATGGGATTTCGTGATTTTCACTCCTTTAACTTGGCTATGCTTGCTAAACAGGTATGGAGGCTGGTTACCGACCGTGAGTCACTTTGTGCAACGGTCCTTCGAGCCAAATACTACCCTAATGGTGATATTCTCACGGCAGGCCCAAAGACAGGATCTTCTTTCACATGGCAAAGCATTGTTGTTGGACTAGCCACCTTTAAAAGGGGCTATATTTGGAGAGTGGGGAATGGTGAGAAAATTAATATTTATACTGATCCATGGATCCCTTCAAGCCCTGATCGGCGAGTTATCACCCCTAGAGGTGATGTTGTACTTTCGAAAGTAGCTGAGCTTATTGACCCTAGCACTGGGCTTTGGGACGAGGACTTAATAAGAAGCCTGTTTTGTGCGGTTGATGCAAATTGTATTCTCCTAATACCGCTCAACAATCAGGCTTTTGACGATTTCATAGCATGGGGTTGTACAGATCACAGAAGATATACAGTACGTTCGGGATATCATCTGCAGTGGCGACATAAGTTTGGAGCTCGGGGAGGACAGCTTGCCATGCCCGGAACATCGGCAGCTAATCCTGTATGGAAAGTGATCTGGCGGCTAAAAATCCAAAGTAAAATCAAGATATTTATGTGGAGGGCTTTGCATGGAATTCTACCGTTAAAATCAATTTTAGCAAATAGACACATTGGAACAAGTGGACAGTGTTCGGTTCTCAAGCACCTGAAGATATCTTGCACCTGCTGTTTAATTGTGACATGGCGAGACAGATGTGGGATTCCCTGGGGCTAACGTCAGTCATCGAGGAAGCTTGTATGGTGGATCGAGCTGGCTCGGCATTCCTAGAATTTTTGATGCGTGAAGAAGATAAACCACTACCAGGGTTCGACACAATCGAAACAAAAGAAACTATAGCGGTGACTTGTTGGTACCTGTGGTGGCTACGACGTCGACGTACACATGATGAGAGCGTTCCTCCAATTTTTCAGTGTAAGATGTCAATTCTCTTCATTACTGCTAATGCTGCAAAAAATTCTGCAAAACAAAAAGGTCCCAAGCCTCAATGGATTAGGCCGAGCCCAAGGAGTGTTAAAATCAACGTGGATGGTTCTTTTCATCCTGATACCCGTACAGGATCTCTGGGTGTTGTGGCATGTAATTCACTGGGAAGATTTATAGCAGCTTCTACCATTTTTTTACCCGCGGTGGCGTCGGCGGCAGCTGCGGAGGCAATGGCTATGAGAGAGGGTTTATCCCTGGCTACCCGCCTTGGTTGCAATAATGTTCAGATGGAGTCAGACTCAACTGAGACTGTTAATGCATGCTTAAGTGATGAGCCATGGTGGGGTGAGTCCTCTGCTATTTTTGCTGATTGTGTCGATTTAGTGGTGCTGATTGGTAATGCTTCATTCAAACACTACCCAAGGGAGGCCAACGAGGTTGCTCATGTATTAGCTAGAGAGTGTTTTGCTTCAAAATTGTCTTGTAATTGGGTCGATGAACCCCCTGGCTTCCTTATGGAGAAGCTTATAAACGATGTAACCGAATTATGATCGAAGCAGCAAGTTTCAGACGCACTCTTTTCCTTACCAGGGTACCTAAGGGGACTGGAAGGTTTTTAATGAGGCGGCTTGCTAGCTTAATATATTCTTCGTTTTTCCTCAAAAAAAAAAATAATATCCTTGATGTCTAAATGTTTCATTCATAAATATACGTCGTTGAATTCTTGATTTTTTCAGGAA
This sequence comes from Dactylis glomerata, assembly GCA_007115705.1. NCBI lineage: Eukaryota > Viridiplantae > Streptophyta > Magnoliopsida > Poales > Poaceae > Dactylis > Dactylis glomerata. The sequence goes on along the minus strand of QXEO01000911.1, from coordinate 634,301 downwards.
TCTCCATCTTAAACTAACTAAATTCTACAGTTGAGCATCTGCAGTAGCTCCTTTAACTGAACCTACAGACACCCAGTTCAGATCATCAAAAATTAGGACTGTATTAGATTCAGATAAGAGGGATTTAGAAACCACGGTCTGTTTCGGTGTTCCAAGTAAAAAAAATGGTGTCTAATACTTCATGTTTCCCTTGCCTTTGTTGTAGCACATGAAGGGAAGAAGAAAACCAAAGTACGCACTCATACTGGTCCTTCATGACTGAACCACAATTTCAGCATCGGCAGCCTGTGAAAGCATGTTAAATGCAATCTTTCTTCTAGACATCACCTACCTATGCAGCTCTCTTATTTTGTGAATGAATACTAAAAGCTAGAGAACAAAACATCATTAGGAAATCAAATTAAAAGGGCAGCTACAACAATACCACATTGAAGCAGAAGAAATACAATTTTGCCAAATTACGAAGGATACAAAGAACCCTGGTAAAAAAGAGATATGCACATGTTAAAGCCATTGAAACGACTGGAATAACTAAATATTTAGGCACTAATCAAGATGTACCTGAACAATAAAATCAATCCTTTTGCTTGATCGAGATAAATAATCATAACAATATTAGTAACCACTTCATATATAGATTCCCATATTTAGATCAGATCCAAACAATGCTTCCTGCATAAATCCACATTCGTAAGTCAAATAATTTGCTACATTAGTACATCCAGGGACCAGAACCAATACATCCATAAAGCTTACTAATCCCAGCATGCAAATCCATAGCGGATTAATCCCATCATGCAAACCCATTAAGGCAAACATCACTAAAACTTGCTAAAACAGTCTATAAACTAAGAAAGGGATAAAGAGAACAAATTAGCATGAGGTTCACCATAGTCATAAAAAGTTTTTTCCAATTGTTATCCGTAGGTTCACATATACTAAAATCGAATCAAGAAACCACGGAACCTGTAGGCTCGAATCCATTGATGAGTCATGATCTTTCCTGCATGCTCCTCCACATTGATCTCCGCCTCTCCCTCCATGCCTCCTGATACATCTCAAACGTATCTATAATTTTTGATGCTCCATGCTTGTTTTTACACCATTTGCTTAGTGTTTCGTTACACTTCGTGGCACTTTTATGCATTTTCCGGAACTAACCTATTAACAAGTCACCACAGTGACAGTTCCCTGTTTTCTGCCGTTTTTGTGTTTCAGAAAAGCTACACAGGAAATATTCTTGGAATTGGACGAAACCAAAGCCAGTCGCCCATAATTTCACCAAAGCTTCCAGAGAACCGAAGAGGAGACGGAGTGGGGCCACGAGGGCCCCACACACCAGGGCGGCGTGGCCCAGGCCCTGGCCGCGCCCCCTATGTGTGAGACCGCCTCGGTCCACTCCTGACGATGCCCCTTCGCCTATAAAGACCCCCGACGGGAAAAACCTAAATACCCAATCACTTTTCTAGAACACATCGTGATCCGCCGCCGCCGTCGACCCGAAGATCGGGAGGGTCCAGAAGCTCTTCCCGGCACCCTGGCGGAGAGGGGAATCGCCACCGGAGGTCTTCTTCATCACCATGCTTGCCTCCGGCGCGATAAGTGAGTAGTCTACCTTGGACTATGGGTCCATAGCAGTAGCTAGATGGTTGTCTTCTCCACCATGTGCTTCATGTTTAGATCTCATGAGCTGCCTTACATGATTGAGATCACCGTTATATAATTCTACATGTTGTGTTTGTTGGGATCCGATGAATATTGGTGTTATGATTGAGTTGAAGTACTGAATTTTATCTTATGTTATCTCTATGTTGTTTATGATCTTGCATGCTCACCGTTGTTAGTAGCTATCTTGGTTGAGTAGTTGCTAGTGACTCCAAGAGGGGGTATTTATGCCCGATAGTGGGTTCATGCCTCTATTTAATCTGGAGGAGTCACAGAAACCTCTAAGGTTGTAGATGTGTTGTTGCTACTAGGGGGAAAACAACATTCATATGCTCGAGGGCATATGCTTTGTTTACATTACATACTTTGCTTAATGCAATTATCTGTTGTTCGCAACTTAATACTTGTGGAGTTCTCGGATTGATTCGCCACAAGTGAATTATTAGTCATAGATGCAGTTGGATGGCGGTCTATGTATCTTGTTGTAATGCCCAGAGTAAATCTCATAGTGATCCTCTCATCATATGCACGTTGTCTTTATTCTATCAATTGCCCAACTGTAATTTCTTTACCCAGCATGTATTATTTTATCTTATGGAGAGACACCACTAGTGAACTGTTGACCCCGGTCCTATTTTCTTTATATTGCTATCACCTGTTTACTTTACTCGCATACTATTATCACTTTCCACTCGATACGCTCATACCCTTTGTTTCAAGCAAACCGGTGAGATTGACAACCTTATCGTAAGTTGGGAACAAAGTATTTGGTTGTGTTGTGTGCAGGTTCCATGTTGCTACTGGTTGAAGACGCGCTAACAAGTTATCGCTAATGGCGCCCTTGTTAGAGCATCACGCAGCTAGTGGGCATCACCTTCCGTCGTTTGGCTTTCTCCTACTGAATTGACTACCTTGGTTTCTTACTGAGGGAAAAACTTGCTGCTATATTCATCACACCTTGCTCTTGGGGTTTCCAACTGGCCGGGCATTTTTACATCATCAACTCGGCTCCATCAACTTTTTCTGGCGCCGTTGCCGGGGAGGAAGAAGACTTCTGCAAGGAGAGTTTTCGCACGCACATCCTTAACTTTGTTTTAAGTTTTGCTTTACTTTATTTTTACTTGCATCGTTTTATCAAAAACCCAAAAAAATTAGAATCCTTTGTAGTTGTTTTTACTTGCTTGCTTTTAGTCTTGTTAGAATGAGTAATCCTGAAGTTGAAGTTTGTACTTTTAAGCAACAAGGGGGAGAGAGCTTGAAAGATGCTTGGTACCGTATTAGCAATTCTCATCATAGGTGTACAAAGAAGCATTCTACCATGATCCTCCTTAGAAATTTTTATGTTGGTATAACTAGTTGGTATAGGTACGTTCTTGATACTCTTGCAGGAGGTAATTTTCTGGGTACTCCCGCTCTTGAAGCATGCACTTTAATTGAAAGTTTAGTGGGAGTACCACCTATTCATGTTGTTAAAACTGAGGTCACTTTAGAGGAAGTTTTAGAAAAGCTTGGCTCTTTAGAAAAAAGTTTGCCAAATATCCTTGATAATGCTAGCCGAGTTAATGAAGCGATAGAAAGTATCGGTAAGAGGATCACTGTTTTAGAAGCTAGCACTACTCTTGATAGTCAAAACCTTAGGATTGGGAAACTAGAAGAATCCATGGAAACTTTAAGTTCAATTTTCTCTTCTCTTAAGTTTAAGAAAAAGAAAGCTTTTGGTGGAAAAGAGCAAAAAATTATGTATGTTCCCAAGGTGTCTGTGCCTAAATCGCAGCATGTTTTTAAGATTGGTAAGACTTTTAGTTCAACTAAGAGTGACTTGCAGGTTGAATCATCTTCGGGAACCTCTAAAGTGCCTAGTGTGGTAAGTGGTGATCTTGAGGAAACAGTTGATCTTAATGCCTCTCTTGATGTTACTTGATTCGTAACTTTCTGCGCCTAGCTCAAAGGCGTTAAAGAAAAGCACTCTTGGGAGATAACCCAATGTTTTTACATTCAGTTCTTTTTCTTTTATTTGAGTCTTGGAAGTTATTACTACTGTAATGACCTCTCCTTATCCTTTTTATTTTGTTGTTGTGCCAAGAGAAGCCTCTAATTTGAGCGAGGTAAGATTTGGGGATGTTGCTGTCCTGAAACAGTTTTCGGTGCTGCACCGTAAAAATTCATGAAAATTATCTGTATATCTTTTGGACCTGCGATTTCTTGTGCATATGCCCCAGGTTATATCCAAACTTTCATTAGTTGAACACTTTTTGATTTGAGCAACAGAAAACCCCTCAAAATTCAACCTTTGTCAGCTGTGCTGTTTTGACAGATTTCTGCCAATATTTGTGTTTGCCGCTTTATCGCTTTTTTTTGAGTTCTTTTGATCACGGAACTTTTAGGGAAGTTGCTACAGTAGTATATACTTTATATGTGGTAGTTCTGAGTTGAAACCTGAAGCAAAAGAGGTTGATTCTATGTTATGCTTACACTAATGTTGCTAATAGATTTGTGCTTAGTTTTGTATGAAGGAAGTTTTCAAGTGTAGGGATCGGAGAGTGATGAGATGAGTTGAAGAATGGACAAAAGCTCAAGCTTGGGGATGCCCATGCATCACCCCAAGAAATATCCAAGAAGTACAAGCGTCAAAGCTTGGGGATGCCCCTGAGGCACCCCTTTTTCATCGGCAAAAAATCAGGTCACCTTTCAACACACTATATTTTTATTGCTTCATGCATTATGCGTTTTTCTTGGAGCGTCAGTTGTTTTTAGTTTTCAGTTTAGTTTTGTTTTGTTTGCTGCAATAAATGGTTGGACCCCAACAAATTTCTTTTGGAGAAGTTGCCTTGCTTTTCATTTGCCAAGAACACTCCGTTTTTCACTCTATTCGTTTCAACGAGTGTTCTCTTTTTCTAGAACTGCGTTTAGTTTTCATTTTTTTGCCTTGATTTGTGTTCAGATCTTGTTATATCTTTTCATCAAGGTGTATTTTTGCCTCTGGTCCTTATTGGTTTTCATCAAAAGAGGCGTTTATAAAAAGTTTGAATGGTGTTGGAAAAGAAAAAAAACTTTATACAAAAAAGTGGTACAAGAAGGAGCTTGTGTAGACTGCGGCTTAGACTTTTTCATGTCATGCTTGATGTCTTTTTGATAGTATGCTTAGTGGTTTTGCTGTAGCATGACTTGTCTCAAATAACTGAGATTGCTTAATGAGCCTTTGAAAAAATCATGCGTTGTTTTTTATCGTTTGGAAGCATTATTTTGGTTTTCTCCTTGATGCTTTATTTGGGTTGACTTGGCGCATGCTCACACATGTTAGACTCATATAAAGTCGCCAATAGCCTCTATAATCATTTATTTTTTGACTTTTGATGCCATCTTATGCTTCTTTTAATGTTGCTTTGTCGCTTTGCATGATTATGGCCATTATTGCTCTCTTAGTTGGTCGCTCCCAGTCTTTTGCTAGCCCTCATTTTGTACTGAGTATGAGCTCTACTCGTGCATCCAACTCCTAAAAATCAAGTTTTGCCAAAGTGTCCACCATACATACCTATTAGCAATTTGCTATTCCAAAGTACATTTGACTTGCTTTTATCTACTCTTCAAATTAAACTCTTACCAGTGTTATGCGAAAATTGGTCAGTAAAGCTCTCACGAACCGGATGGCACACTTTATTTTTCTCGTTCTTAAAAATTTGACATTGTGGTCTCTTATGTTGAGTTGTTATGCTTGCAAGTTGTAAGTTGGGAATTAGCCCAGCCATGCCGTCATGGGGCAAGCTTTCAACATTGCACTTCTTATTTGAGTTGATATCGTGATCTTTTATTTATGGATACTCGCGGTGTGAAATGAATTGGGAATCTTGCGGGATCATGGAGTTTGTATATGTGTTAGAGAAACGCCTGGGCCGCCAATCTAAGCCATGCATAATTCATGGTGGAAATTTGCAGCATGCCCATAGTGGACATTCGACGACGCATTTCAAAATAAAAAGCTATACAAATGGTAAATAAAAGAGATGTCGAGGTGTTCATTGTCTGCTTGTCCTGTCATTTTGATGTGGGCTTGTTCCATGTCATCGGGCACGGAGGTACCCCGTTGGCGGTTCTCAATGATACGTGTATACTTACAATGACAAGAGCTTGCTTGGGACTCTAAGTAAAGTAGCATGAGGTGTGGGTACTCATATTCACGGGACACGAGGTTTTCAACTGATGATTTGTCAAGCATATGCAGCATAAGTGTTCTCGCATTAACTTTAACCATTCAAGATGCTTATGATGGGGGGAATGAGAGCTCAAAGCCGGTAAGTACCATAATTTTTGAAGGTTTATAAAACTTGCAATCACTGCTTCCCTCCGCGAAGGGCCTTTCTTTTACTTTTATGTTGAGTCACCACCTTCTATCTTTATGCACCATTAAGAGAGCATAGTTGTCATTCTTAGTATAATATGCATTGTCCCAAAGTTTTCATTGATTGATTCATATTGTTGGTTTCACTTGTTCTCAAATTATTTGTATCTAGTCGCCCTCTTAAACTTGAAGGTGTCCTATGCATTTATGTTTTGCTCTCCATGAAGGACAAGCTGAAAACCATTTGTATGTTTTTCCTTATGATTTGAACACACGTTTGACTTTCATTGTTTCATTTTCATGATCTTTTGTTTATGTTCATTTTCATGTTATAACATGGTTTCTAAGTTTCTTCTATCAAGATTATGTCTTTCATGCCCATGTTTAAGTTCTTTTGATCCCAACGCACAATGCTTACATAGATGATCAAGATTGTGTAGGTGCATGTCACCTCAAAAATTATTTCTTTTGTTATCACTTACCTACTCGAGGACGAGCAGGAGTTAAGCTTGGGGATGCTGATACGTCTCAAACGTATCTACAATTTTTGATGCTCCATGTTTGTTTTTACACCATTTACTTAGTGTTTCGTTACACTTCGTGGTACTTTTATGCATTTTCCGCCCATTATTTTACTTACAGTTCTTTTTTTTTATTTAAGTCTTGGAAGTTATTACTACTGTAATAACCGCTCCTTATCCTTTTTATTTCGTTGTTGTGCCAAGAAGAACCTCTAATTTGAGTGAGGTAAGATTTGGGGAAGTTGCTGTCCTGAAATAGATTTCGATGCTGCACCGTAAAAATTCGTGAAAATTCTCAGAATATCTTTTTGACCTCCGATTTCTTGTCCATATGCCCCAGGTTATATACAAACTTTCATTAGTTTTACACTTTTTGATTTGAGCAACATAAAACCCTCTAAAAAATTGACCTTTGTCAGATGTTCTGTTTTGACATATTTCTACCACTATTTGTGTTTGCCTCTTGATCGCTTTCTTTTTTAGTTCTTTTGATCACGGAATTTTTGGGGAAGTTGATACAGTAGTATATGCTTTATATGTGGTGTTTTTGAGTTGAAATCTGAACCAAAAAGGGTTGATTCATTATTATGCTTACACTAATGTTGCTAATAGAATCGTGTTGAGTTTTGTATGAAGGAAGTTTTCAAGTGTAGGGATTGGAGAATAATGAGATGAGTTGAAGAATGGACAAAAGCTCAAGCTTGGGGATGCCCACGCACCCCAAGAAATATCCAAGAGGTACAAGCATCAAAGCTTGGGGATGCCCCTGAGGCACCCCTTCTTACATCGGTAAAAATCAGGTCACCTTTTAACACACTATATTTTTATTGCTTCATGCACTATGTGTTCTTCTTGGAGCGTCTTTAGTTTTCAGTTTTGTTTGCTGCAATAAATGGTTGGACCCCAACAAATTTATTTTGGAGGAGATGTACTCGTTTTCATTTGCCAAGAACACTCCGTTTTTCACTCTTATCGTTCAATGAGTGTTCTCTTTTTCTGCTACTGCGTTTAGCTTTTGTTTTCCGTCTTGTTTATTGTTCAAATCTTGTTTTATCTTTGCATCAAGGTGTATTTTGACCTCTGGTCCATGTTGGTTTTCATCAAAAGAGTTGTCTCAAAAAGGTTCGAATAGTGTTGGAAAAGAGAAAAAGTTTCATGCAAAAAAGGTGGTACAAAAAGGAGCTTGTTTAGACTGCGGCTTAGACGTATGCATGTCGTGCTTGATATAGTTTTGATAGTATGCTTAGTGGTTTTGCTGTAGCACGACTTGTCTCAAATGACTGAGATTGCTTAATGAGCCTTTAAAAAAATTATGCGTTGTTTTTATTACTTGGAAGCATTAATTTGGTTTTCTCCATGCTGCTTTATTTGGGTTGACTTGGCGCATGCTTACAATATGTTTGACTCATACAAAGTCGCCATAAGCCTTCATGATCATTTAGTTTTTGACTTTTGATGCCATTTTATGCTTCTATTAATGATGTTTTGTCGCTATGTATGATTATGGCCGTTATTGCTCTCTTAGTTGGTCGCTCCCGGTCTTTTGCTAGCCCTCATTTTGTACTAAGTATGAGCTCTACTCGTGCATCCAACTCCCAAAAACCAAGTTATTCCAATGTGTCCACCATACATACCTATTAGCAATTTGTTATTCCAAAGTATATTTGACTTGCTTTTATCTATCCTTCAAATTAAACTCTTTTTGGTGTTATGCAAAAATTGGTCAGTAAAGCTCTCACGAACCTGATGGCACACTTTACTTTTCTCGTTCTTAAAAATTTGACATTGTGGCTCTCTTATGTTGACTTGTTATGCTTGCAAGTTGTAAGTTGGAAATTAGCCAAACCATGCCGTCATGGGGTAAGCTTTCAACATTGCACTTCTTATTTGAGTTGATATCGTGATCTTTTGTTTATGGATACTCGCGATGTGAAATAAGTTGGGAATCTTGTGGGATCATAGAGTTTTTATATGTGTTAGAGAAATGCCTGGGCCGCCAATCTAAGCCATGCATAATTCATGGTGAAAATTTACAGCATGCCCATAGTGGACATTCGACGACGCATCTCAAAATAAAAAGCTATACCAATGGTAAATAAAAGAGATGCTGAAGTGTTCATTGTCTGTTTGTCCTATCATTTTGATGTGGGCTTGTTCCATGTCATCGAGCACGGAGGTACCCCGTTGGCGGTTCTCGATGATACGCATATACTTACAATGACAAGAGCTTGCTTGGGACTCTAAGTCGAGTAGCATGAGGTTTGGGTATTCGTATTTCACGGGATACGAGGTTTTCAACTTAGGATTTGTCAAGCATATGCTTCATAATTGTACTCGCATTAACTTTCACCATTCAAGATGCCTATGATGGGGGCAATGAGAGCTCAAAGCTAGTAAGTACCATAATTTTTGAAGGTTTATAAAACTCGCAATCACCGCTTCCCTCTGCGAAGGGCCTTTCTTTTACTTTTATGTTGAGTCACCACCTTCTACCTTTATGCACCGTCTAAGAGAGCATAGTTGTCATTCTGAGTATAATGTGCATTGTCCCAAAGTTATCATTGATTGATTCATGATTTTGGTTTCACTTGTTCTTAAATTATTTGTATCTAGTTTCCCTCTTAAACTTGAAGGTGTCCTATGCATTTATGTTTTGATATTCCATGAAGGACAAGTTGAAAACCATTTGCTATGTTTTTCCATATGATTTGAACACAAGTTTGACTTTTATTGTTTCATTTTTCATGATCTTTTGTTTGTGTTCTTTTTCATGTTATAATATGGTTGCTAAGTTTCTTCTAACAGGATTATGTCTTTCATGCCCATGTTTTAAGTTCTTTTGATCCCAGCACTCAATGCTTACATAGATGATCAAGATTGTGATGGTGCATGTCACCTCAAAAATTATTCTTTTGTTATCACTTACCTACTCGAGGACGAGCAGGAGTTAAGCTTGGGGATGGTTGATACGTCTCAAACGTATCTATAATTTTCGATGCTCCATGCTTGTTCTTATACCATTTGCTTAGTGTTTTGTTACACTTCGTGGCATTTTTATGCATTTTCCGAAACTAACCTATTAACAAGATGCCACAGTGCTAGTTCCCTATTTTCTGCTATTTTTGTGTTTCAGAAAAGTTACACAGGAAATATTCTCGGAATTGGACGAAACAAAAGCCGAACCTCCTAATATTTACCGAAGCTTCCAGAAGACCGAAGAGGAGACGGAGGGGGGCCACGGGCCGGCCACACCATAGGGCGGCGCGGCCAGCCCCTGGCCCGCGCCCCCTATGGGTGAGGCCGCCCTGGTCCACTCCTGACGCCACCCCTTTGCCTATAAAGACCCCCCGATGGAAAAAACCTAAAGACCCGATCAATTTTCCAGAAACACATCACGATCCGCCGTCGTCATCGACCCGAGATCGGGAGGGTCCAGAAGCTCTTCCCGGCACCCTGTCGGAGAAGGGAATCGCCACCGGAGGTCTTCTTCATCGCCATGCTTGCCTCCAGCGCGATGAGTGAGTAGTCTACCTTGGACTATGGGTCCATAGCAGTAGCTAGATGGTTGTCTTCTCCACCATGTGCTTTATGTTTAGATCTCGTGAGCTGCCTTACATGATCGAGATCACCTTTATGTAATTCTACATGTTGTGCTTGTTGGGATCCGATGAATATTGGTGTTATGTTAAGTTGATGTGCTGAATATTATCTTATGTTATCTCTATGTTGTTCATGATCTTGCATGCTCTCCGTTGTTAGTAGCTATCTTGGCCAAGTAGATACTAGTGACTCCAAGAGGGGGTATTTATGCTCAATAGTTGGGTTCATGCCTCTATTTAATCTGGGGAGTGACAGAAACCTCTAAGGTTGTAGATGTGCTGTTGGCACTAGGGAGAAAACAACAATCTTGTGTCCAAGGATATTTGCTTTGTATACATTACGCACTTTGCTTAATGCAGTTATCTATTGTTCGCAACTTAATACTCAAGGGGTCCTCGGATGATTCCCCGCGAGTGGATTATTAGTCATAGATGCAGTTGGATGGCGGTCTATGTATCTTGTTGTAATGCCCAGAGTAAATCTCATAGTGATCCTCATGACATATGCACGTTATCTTTATTCTATCAATTGCCCAACTATAATTTGTTTACCCAGCATGTCGTTATTTATCTTATGGAGAGACACCACTAGTGAACTGTGGACCCCGGTCCAATTTCCTTTACATTGCTATTACTGTTTACTTTTACTCACACTGTTTACTTTCTCGCATACTACTATTGCTTTCCACTCGATACGCTCAATCCTTTGTTTACAGCAAACCGGTGAGATTGACAACCTCATCGTAAGTTGGGAGCAAAGTTCTTGGCTGTGTTGTGTGCATATTCCATGTTGCCGCTGGTGCAAAGCAAAGCCCTGGACGAGGCGCCTTATAAATTGTCCGGAGCTGTCGCGAAGCTAGCAGGCATCACCTTCTGAAGTTTGGCTTTTTCCTACTAGTTCGATAAACCTTGGTTTCTTACTGAGGGAAAACTTGCTACTGTGCTCATCATACCTTCCTCTTAGGGTTCCCAACTGGGTGGTTATCTGCCCGCATCAAGCAATAGTGCCTGAAGCAATAAAAATATAGTGTTTTGAAAGGTGACCTGATTTTTGCCGATGAAGAAGGGGTGCCTCGGGGGCATCCCCAAGCTTTGACGCTTGTACCTCTTGGATATTTCTTGGGGTGCATGGGCATCCCCAAGCTTGAGCTTTTGTCCATTCTTCATCTCATCTCATCATTCTCCAATCCCTACACTTGAAAACTTCCTACATACAAAACTTAACACAATTCTATTAGCAACGTTATCATAAGCATAATAGTAAATCAACCCTTTTTTGGTTCAGGTTTAAACTCAAAAACACCACATATAAAGCATATACTACTGTAGCTACTTGCCCAAAAGTTCCATGATCAAAAGAACTCAAAAAGAAAGCGATCGAGAGGCAAACACAAATAGTGGCAGAAATCTGTCAAAACAGAACATCTGACAAAGGTCGATTTTTTCGAGGACCTTCTGTTGCTAAAATCAAAAAGTGCAAAACTAATGAAAGTTTTGATATAACCTAGGGCATATGCACAAGAAATTGCAGGTCAAAAAGATATTCTGAGAATTTTCAAGAATTTTTACGGTGCAGCACTGAAATCTGTTTCAGGACAGCAACTTCCCCAAATCTTACCTCACTCAAATTAGAGGTTCTTCTTGGCACAACAATGAAATAAAAAGGATAAGGAGCGGTTATTACAGTAGTAATAACTTCCAAGACTCAAATAAAAGAAAAAGTACTGAAAATAAAACAATGGGTTATCTCCCAAGAGTGCTTTTCTTTAACGCCTTTGAGCTAGGCGCAAAAAGTGCAAATCAAGTAATATCAAACGATGAAGCGTCAAGTTCATAATTTGCTCTAAGAATAGAGTCAAAAAGTAATTTCTTCCTTCTTCTAGGGAAGTGTTCCATACCTTTCTCGAGCAGGAATTGATATTTGATGGTGCCTTCCTTCATATCAATGATGGCACCTACGGTTTGAAGAAAAGGTCTTCCCAAAATAATAGGACATGAAGCATTGCATTCAACATCCATAACAAGAAAATCAACAGGAACAAGGTTATTGTTAACCATAATAATAACATCATTAATTCTTCCCAAAGGTTTCTTCTTTGCAACATCAGCAAGAGGAACATCAAAATAACACTTTTCAAGCGGTGGTAAACAAAGCATATCATAAATCTTTCTAGGTATAATAGAAATACTAGCACCTAGATCACATAAAGCATGACAATCAAAACCATTAACATGCATATCAATGATGGGCTCCCAACCATCTTCTAACTTCTTGGAAATATAAGCTTTTTGTTTTAACCTTTCCTCCCTAATTTTCATGAGAGCATTTGTAATATGATTTGTAAAAGCAATATTCAAAGAACTAGCATTAGGACTCAAAGTAAGCTTTTGCAAGAACAAAATAACTTCAAATATATTGCAGCCATCAACATCAAAATCATTAAAAGAAATAGGGCTATCATCTCCCATACTGCAAAAAATTTCAGCACTCTTTTGAGAAAAAGTTTTTACAGTTTTGGGCTTTTTCGCACAAGGAGTAGGAGATTTTTCTACACCAATCAAAGTAAGAGGATTGCTAGCATTTGGAACAACATCATTAGAGGTGGTAATAGTACATACCTTCATTTTTATAGCCATTTCATCTTCTCTTTCCCACCTGGCATACAATTCTGCTAACATCCTAACATTTTCATCAATTCTAACTTGGATGGCATTAGTAGCAGCAAAAGGATCAGATTTAGCAGACATTCTATTAATCAAAGAAGATTGCGCATCAGACAAGGATGAAATATTGGTTTCAGCTTTAGAAACCTTAGCTTGCAACTTAGGAATAGCCCTGTTCAAATTTTCAAGTTGATGACTAATAGTCTTCAACAAGGCTGATTGCTCCTCCATGGTCTTGGTGAACAACTTGTTCTGCTCATATTGCATCTGCATAAAATTCTTAGTAGCCTTTTCAACTTCTAAAATCCTTTCTTCACTAGGCATTTTAGGTCTACCAAGATAGCCATTATCACTATTAGAAGGATACGGCCTATAATTGTTGCTAGCAAAATTGTTCCTATAAGCACTGTTGTGGAAATTATTATTTTTAATGAAGTTTACATCAACATGCTCTTCTTGAGCAACCAAAGAGGCCAGCGGAACATTATTAGGATCAACATGAGCTCTATCATTAGAAAGCATAAGCATAATAGCATCAATCTTATCGCTCAAGGAGGAAGTTTCCTCAACAGAATTTACCTTCTTACCTTGTCACTCGGTGTGCCACTCAGAATAATTTACCATCATGTTGTCAAGAGGCTTTGTTGCAACGCCCAAGGTAAGGGACATAAAAGTGCCTCCAGCAGCTGAATCCAATAGATTTCTTAAAGAAAAATTCAGTCCTGCATAAAAAGTTTGGACAATCATCCAAGTAGTCAGTCCATGAGTGGGACAATTCTTTATCATAGATTTCATTCTTTCCCAATACTGAGCAACATGTTCATTATCAAATTTTCTAAACTTCATAATATCACTACGTAAAGCTATAATATTAGCAGGAGGATAGTATTTTCCAATAAAAGCATCCTTACACTTATCCCAAGAATCAATACTATTTCTAGGCAAAGATAGCAACCAATCCTTAGCTCTTCCTCTTAAAGAGAAAGAGAACAACTTAAGCTTAATAATATTACCATCTACATCGTTATACTTTTGCATCTCACATAACTTAACAAAATTATTGAGATGAGCTGCAGCATCATCAGAACTGGCACCAGAAAATTGCTCTTTCATAACGATTCAACAAAGCAGGTTTGATCTCATAAAAAGTTGCCTTAGGAGCAGGTGACGCAATAGGAGTGCAGATAAAATCATTGTTTTTGGTGATAGTAAAGTCACACAACTTGGCGTTTTCAGGAGTACCCATTCTAGCAAAACTAAAAGTAAGTAAAAGCAACTATAAAGGAACTAATTTTTTTGTATTTTTGATAAAATGATGCAAGAAAAAATAAAATAAAGCAAAACAAAAACAAAGTAAAAGATTATGCGCGAGAGACTCCCCTTGCAGAAGTCTTCTTCCTCCCCGGCAACGGCGCTAGAAAACTTGTTGATGGTGCGGTGTTGATATATAGATGACCGACCAGTTGGGAACCCTAAGAGAAGGTATGATGAGCACAGCAGCAAGTCTTCCCTCAGTTATGAAACCAAGGTATATCGAACCAGTAGGAGAAAGAACCAAACTTCAGAAGATGATGCTTGCTATCTTCATGACACTCCGGACAAGGGCGCCAGATACAACTGCTTGTCGGTGTGTCTTCACCCAACAGCAATGTGAAATCTGCACACAACACAACCAAGAACTTTGCTCCCAACTTACGATGAGGTTATCAATCTCACCGGTTTGCTGTAAACAAAAGATTGAGCGTATCGAGTGGTAATAGGATAATAATATGCAAGAAAGTAAACAATGCGAGTAAAAGTAAAACGGTATAAAAATGTAAAGAAAATTGGACCGGGGTCCATAGTTCACTAGTGGTGTCTCTCCATAAGATAAATAACAACATGCTGGGTAAACAAATTACAGTTGGGCAATTGATAGAGTAAAGATAACATACATATGTCATGAGGATCACTATGAGATTCACTCTGGACATTACGATAAAATACATAGACCGTAATCCAACTGCATCTATGACTAAAAATCCACTCGCGGGGAATCATCCGAGGACCCCTTGAGTATTAAGTTATGAACAACAGATAATTGCATTAAGCAAAGTGCGTAATGTAAACAAAGCAAATGTCCTTGGACACAAGAATATTGTTTTCTCCCTAGTGGCAATAGCACATCTACAACCTTAGAGGTTTCTGTCACTCCCCCAGATTAAATAGAGGCATGAACCCAACTATCAAGCATAAATACTCCCTCTTGGAGTTACTAGCATCTACTCGGCCAAGATAGCTACTAGCAACGGAAAGCATGCAAGATCATAAACATCATAGAGATAACATAAGATATATATTCAGCACATCAACTTAACATAGTACCAATATTCATCGGATCCCAACAAACACAACATGTATGATTACATAAAGATGATCCTGATCATGTAGGGCAGCTCACAAGATCTAAACATGAAGCACAGGGTGGAGGAGACAATCATCTAGCTACTGCTATGGATCCTCCCGATCTCGCGACGGCGGCGGCTTGCAGTATGTTTCGTGGAAAAGAGATCCGTCCCTTAGGTTTTTCCCGTCGAGGGGAACTTATAGGCGAAAGGGCATCGTCAGAGGTGGGGCCAGCTGGCCTTACCACAGGGCGGCGCGGCTAGGGGCTGGGCCGCGCCCCCTGGTGGTGAGCCTGGCTCCTGGCCCCCCTCCGTCTCATCTTCGGTCTTCGTGAAGCTTTGGTAAAAATAGGAGGTTCGGCTTTTGTTTCGTCCAATTCTGAGAATATTTCCTGTGTAACTTTTCAGAAACACAAAAACAACAGAAAATAGGGAACTGACACTGTGGCATCTTGTTAATAGGTTAGTTCCGGAAAATGCATAAAAACGTCACGAAGTGTAACAAAACACAAAGCAAATGGTGTATAAACAAGCATGGAGCATCAAAAATTATAGATACGTTTGAGACGTATCAGAAGACGAGGCGGCGGCACGGAACGACAGGGAGGAAGTCGAGGCGGCGGCGTGAGTGTGCTTGTTGGCGGCGGCGCGAGCGAGCAGGGGAGGAAGGAGGACGGGCGGAGTCACGCGGGCACTGATTCGGCTAGGGTTTTCACCACCGGCCCTATTTATATGGACGCCTGTAAAATAAATGGACGGACGAGATTCGCTGGGAGGCACGATCCGACGGCCTGTAAAATCAGATTTACGTGGAGGCGAGTTGGCTATGTGCCAATTATACCTTTAGATGCTCGGTGTCATCATCCTGTAGCAAATCATTGATGTCTGAATCGTGTGAAGACAACGAGTCTTAAAAAAAAACTCCGCGCCTCGTGCTCAACGTTGAACTCATCTACAACAATCCTATATGAAAACCGAATCCACCGGACTAGATAAAACTCGAAGAACATGCCAAACATGATCTTACCGCAGCGGGGTTGATATGGTCAATTCGGTGGAACAAGCAGCTCTGGCGTGGTCGAATCCATCTACCTATGTCGAGGGCGCGACCGAATTGGACCTCCACTGCGCATCCGTGGCGACCATCACCTCAGGGACTTACGCCCACGGAAGAATACTCGGTCAACCCATGAGATTTCACCTACTAGCTGCACGTCGAGGCGTGGGGCAATCGGGGGCAGCCGAAAAGGATGGCGGGAGGCAGGGCTATGGAAGGCGGAAGCGCGGGCAGGGTGGGGAAATTTCAGCGCGCCAGATCACGCTCAGTTTGGCCGCCCGCGTATGTAGAGGTCGAGGAGGGGGCGGGTTCCAACCCCCCTAAAAAAAATCCTCGCGCGCGTTTATGAGATTTGCTCGGGGCCGATTTTCCATTAAAAACTAAAAACGAGCGGTTTAGATCCACAAGTTGCTCTTAGTTTCATATGAGTAAGTTTTTTTTCACCGAAAATTTAGGTGGGTCATGAACATTCAGCCCCACCAGAACTCCGCCCCCATTAACAAATAGCACATGGATAGACAGATCGTGGCAGTGTCAAAGTCAAATACTCTGGTAGGGAAATAGACTGGATGTGGATGGAATGGTTGAACTTATGGATGAACTTTTTATTTGACAGTAAAAAAAACCTTTTTAAGACAGCCACTGGGATAGTGGGATGAACGGATGCCACATCAGTAAACCGTTGCAGAAGAGAAAGACACATCAGCAAGCACGCTCCGCTAATCTGGGTCTAGCCAGGACCGAGTCCACCCGCGAATTCCTCATGCTCCACCCTCCTCCCCCTCTCCTTATTCCACACCCCGACCCCGATCCCCAAACCCCTACCACCCTTTCCCGTAGTGCGGAGCCGCCACCATTCCCCACCCCATTTCCAAAACCTAGATCCAAATCCTCGCCGCCGGCCATGGCGGCTCTGTCCCGCCGGCTCATCACATCAGCCGCCCGTACCGCCTCCCGCATCCGCGCGGCCTCCCCCTCGCCGTGCCCCCGCGCGCCGCTCCCTCACCGCCCGTCCCCCGCCGGCTTCCTGCTCAACCGCGCCGCCGCCTACGCGTCCTCCGCCGCGGCGCAGGCCGCTCCTGCCACCACGCCGCCCCCCACCTCCGGCAAGGACACCGGCAGCAAGATCACCGATGAGTTCACCGGCGCCGGCGCGGTGGGCCAGGTGTGCCAGGTGATTGGCGCCGTGGTGGACGTGCGGTTCGACGAGGGCCTCCCCCCGATCCTCACGGCGCTCGAGGTGCTCGACAACAGCATCCGCCTCGTGCTCGAGGTGGCGCAGCATCTCGGGGAGAACGTCGTCCGCACCATCGCCATGGACGGGACGGAAGGGCTCGTCCGCGGCCAGCGCGTGCTCAACACCGGCTCTCCCATCACTGTAATGCTGCCCACCTCCTGTTCCTCAACCTCGATCGTTTTTTTTCAGTTTGATCTAATTCTAATCTGGATGAAATGATGGAGCGGTGGGTGTTGGATTTGGTCTGTATGCTGGGATCTGTGTATCGAGTGGGAGTCTTCACTTGGTAAATCCATGCCTGTAGTTTGCGAATGGATTGACACCCTATCAATTTAGTGCTGATCATCGGTAAGGGGGCAAATGTGAAGTAAATCCATTGATGTAGTTTATGAATGGCCACGATATACAGATTCAGTGCTGATCACTGGTAACGAGACAAATGCGAAACGCTGACTCTGCATATCATGCCTGTCATGATACTGCCATATTTGACACTGTCTTCATAAACTCGTATTGTTGGTCTATTCCTGTCACCTGAGGATGGAAATATTTACTATTAGTATATTAGATAGTAAAGTTACTGTATGATTAATGCCTTGAGACGTTTTTTCTGTATTCATCTCTATGGTCTGAGAATTGCGCAAAGCAGAGTTACTTGTCTCTTTATGCAATAGTGAAAAATAAAAGTGTGCATGTGTTGTTGTGGAGGTTCAGTAAGTTATCATACGAATTGGCAGGTCCAGAAAACCATACATCTCCCAAAATTATAATATTGTGTTGCAGAGTTTGACCTTATTCAAATGACATTCATAGAACGTTGAAATATTTCATAATATAGAACTGTTCATGTTTCAAATGACATTTTTCCTGAAAAATCGTATCCAAAGTATTACGCTAAACACCATTTCAATCTCCTTAACTACTTATACTGCAAATAGGAAAGAGTATCACTATCCTTGAGCATAGTTTTTGCTTTTGTTGATCCATTCTTCATGTGCACCTTTTGTAGGTCCCTGTTGGTAGGGCGACTCTTGGGCGTATTATCAATGTTATTGGTGAGCCGATTGATCATAAGGGAGATATAAGTAAGTCTGTTTAACGTGCATTTTTACAAGACTCACATGCCTTACTAGAACCTTGGATCAATACTAGTTTATGGATTTAAGTACTCACTACTCATCTCTGCTGCAGAGACAAACCATTACCTACCTATCCATCGCGAAGCCCCTGCTTTCGTTGAGCAAGCTACTGAGCAACAAATCCTTGTTACTGGAATTAAGGTGCCCCTAATTTTTTTCTTAACATTCAGGACTTTTGATTAGTTATAGTTCTTTATTTTTGGTGGGAGTTTGCTCCCTATCTTTACAAATATTTGTTCTAATGATGCAAGTATTTACTCTCACTAGGTTGTGGATCTACTTGCACCCTATCAAAGAGGTGGTAAAATTGGTCTCTTCGGTGGTGCAGGAGTCGGCAAAACTGTCCTTATTATGGAGTTGATCAACAACGTTGCGAAGGCTCATGGTTAGTACTGATGCAGAGCTTGATGGTCATGCAAATCTGTTTGTTGTGCTTTAATTGGCTTATTTGTTCCATGTTTATTCTAGGTGGTTTCTCTGTCTTTGCTGGTGTTGGAGAACGTACTCGTGAGGGTAATGACTTGTACAGGGAAATGATTGAGAGTGGTGTCATTAAGCTTGATGACAAGCAGGTAAATGATGCATATATTTTCAAAATATTGTTGTAATTCGTATGTAGTGGGGGAATTTTCCTTACATGGCAATTTTTGCTGCAGAGTGAGAGCAAGTGTGCTCTTGTGTACGGGCAAATGAATGAGCCCCCTGGTGCTCGTGCTCGTGTTGGACTGACTGGTTTGACTGTTGCTGAGCATTTCCGTGATGCGGAAGGACAGGATGTGCTTCTCTTCATTGATAACATTTTCCGCTTCACTCAGGTAAGCTCTCAAGATCCTTATACCTATGATAGCTTTGTAGGTCTCTTTGATATCTTTGGTAGTTGTTGCACAATTGACACCGGCCATACTCAGCTCTCTGTTCTAAATGTATCTTGATTAGTAGAAAATCTTGACATTGTGTAATATATGGCTGAGAAATATGTATGCCTGGTTCATCTATTTCAGGCAAACTCTGAGGTGTCTGCTCTGCTTGGACGTATTCCATCTGCTGTGGGATACCAACCAACCCTTGCTACTGATCTGGGAGGACTACAGGAGCGGATTACCACCACCAAAAAGGGTTCTATTACATCTGTGCAAGCTATTTATGTGCCTGCTGATGACTTGACAGATCCTGCCCCTGCTACTACTTTTGCCCATCTTGATGCCACTACTGTGCTCTCACGACAGGTATGCCTACCTAATATCTAGCTATGATTTACTACTAATTTTGAATCGGTTGAAATTTGGTTGCAATGGATTTGACTTGGCTTGTGCTGCATGGGCAGATATCTGAGCTCGGTATTTATCCTGCTGTCGATCCTTTGGACTCCACATCCAGAATGTTGTCTCCCCATGTTCTTGGTGTGGATCACTACAACACTGCCCGTGGTGTACAGAAGGTTCTTCAGAATTACAAGAATCTTCAAGATATTATTGCCATTTTGGGAATGGATGAGCTCAGTGAGGATGACAAGTTAACAGTCGCTCGCGCTAGGAAAATTCAGCGGTTCCTTAGCCAGCCTTTCCATGTTGCTGAAGTTTTCACAGGTGCACCTGGAAAGTATGTTGAGCTCAAGGAGGGCGTTCAGAGTTTCCAGGTAACTAATTTGACTTTTACCCCTATCCCCCCCCCCCCCCTCTTTTCCAGTTGATTTACTGCATTTTGTATCCTCCAAATATTGTTATTTTCTTCAAGTACTTATAGAAGGTTAAGTTCCACATCAATTTGAGGTGTTTTTCCATGGTCGTGGTCTTGGGGTTAGGTAGGAGTGACATTTTATTCTTAAGATTTTCTAGTCTCTTAGATATTTGATAATGTTATTTGGTGTTTTTCCATGGTCGTGGTCTTGGGGTTAGGTAGGAGTGACATTTTATTCTTAAGATTTTCTAGTCTCTTTAGATATTTAATACTCCCTCCGATCACTATCATCTGTCCTAATACGGATGTATCTAGACACTAAAATATGTCCGGATACATCCGTATTAGGACAGGTAATAGTGGTCGGATGGAGTAGTAATAATGTTATTTGTGTTTGTTGCCATAGTTGTTCGCTGGTGACAAAATGGGCACACACAGTGCAGATGCTGTCTTATCGTTGAGTTTGATTTATTTTCTTATACTCAAATATGCCATGCTAATCTATCTAACAACATTGTTATCTGGAGAGTTGGATTTTTGGTAGGGTTTCAGATGGGATCCGACCCAAATTCCACCTTTAGTACATTTTGATTTTTGTAGTGTAAATTTTGAGACAAAATTTTGTACTAGAATAGACAAAATAAGCTGCAAGTGGATATAATAGGGATCCCACTTGACACCTTAATTTTTGGGATTTTTGTTAGAAATATGATTACAAATGTAGTTGTTGATAGGTTTTCTGGCCGGTACGTTTTCTGGATGTAGGTTAAGATGGCTGAATTGGTCTGGTAAGCTAGTGTCATCGGAAACTGCAATGTTCTACGTGTTTCAGTTTAACTTCAGAAATGCTATGTTTATAAAAGCTATTTTGTGTCCCTGTTTGGACCACCTTTTTTTTCAAATATTTTAGTCAATGTGATTATGCACCTACTAATATTGTACTGGTAGATGTGTAGCATTATCCAGTACATTTGTTTGAAAACAGTATATGCTTTGCTCTGTTTGCTTCTTCTGGTGCAATTTTTTTTCTTTAGTGTATCTTGCAATGGGCAAATGTTTTCCTAATACTATTGTTGACCCAATAGTACGTCAAATTAATCTTCTCAACATATCACAGGGTGTGCTGGATGGGAAATACGACGACCTTTCAGAGCAGGCATTCTACATGGTTGGAGGAATAGAGGAGGTCATTGCCAAGGCAGAGAAGATTGCCAAGGAGAATGCTTCATAAGCAACCTTCCTCTTTAGAAACAATGCGCAGTTTTAACTTTTTTTTGTGGTCAACCTGTTGTGCCTTTAATTGTCTGTTAGCCAGGATATGTACCTACAGGCAGGAGGCCCGGCCCTGCTGATGGATGTCTTTTTTCCCTCCACTTTTCCCTGAATAAGGATTTGCAGTGACCTATTTGTTTGGCTTACTGCCCTTCAAGGAGAGTTCTCTTTTCGTGTGACCCATGAGCGGCCAGACCGCCAACTTGTTACTTCTCGCTGAAAAAGAAACTGAAATGTTTGCCTGTCATACTGGAACTCTTCTCTATGCTTAGTATTTGTTAGGGTTTTTATCGCAATCATGCTATCTACGGAGTAGCTATGTTAATCAGTTTGTTTATTTGCAGTCCATACTTATCATGGATTGCCAAAGGTTCAGGGCCCAAAGTAATTTTGGAGGGTTATATTCCTGATTTATCACTGCTGAACTAGCAAATTGTAGGATTATAAACCACAGTTTTTTCTATGGGATACTTTGCATGCAATCCTTAGAAATGTTTCCCTCTTTGCAGGACTATTTTTTTTAGTGTAGTTTTAGCAGGATCTAACATGCCTTAACAGATCTTTTTTTTGAACGGAAGAGCTAATATATTGATAAGCATCAGTTTACAACAAAGCTCTTACAGCTACTGCTCAGAAGATCAAGAAGCTAGAATCTAGAACCACACTGATAAGAAGAACACAATTGGAGATTAAGCTGTAGATATGGATGATGCAACACCGAGCTTAATACTGAGGGATCTTCTTTGCTGAATCTGGGGAGCGACATCGAAGATTACATTGTCTCCGGTGAATACACCCGAGCGGCAAGAAGAAGGTGAAGACAACCTGATCAGCAATTCTCAGTTCATCCGCAGTGTAGCTGTCAGAATCTATTCTCGGAGCAGCAGCACAATGATATCGGTAGAACCCAGGAGGCATCGAGCCACCTTCCTCAACTCTTTGACTGCCCCAGACAGCCCAGTGGCAGAGGAGGAAACAAGACTTGAGCAGCCCTTGCTGCCGAGAGAGGCGGAGTTAGGCCCGTGGCTTGAGAACGCGGCGGAACAAGGCCGCCGAATGGAAACCGCCCAGGGGAGACAAAGCTTCGAGAGCTCCCCAAGACAACACCGGCGCACCGGCATCTCCAGGTAAACGCCGCCCTCTCCCTCGCCACCAAGGCCGGCCGAGAGGAGGACGAGAACCCGAGAGCTCCTAGAGAGGCGTTGCCGAGGCCATCGATTAGATCCGCAAGGCATCAACAATGTCTCGTCCTTCCCCTCGCCACCCCGGCCGGCCAAAAGGCAAGAGACCTTGTTGAACTTGTAGAAGAAGGGGAAGACCACCGCACCATTATTTAAAGGGCCCTCGACCAAGGTGGTCACCGCAACAATCTCCCACCAGAGGAGCTCACCATGGACAAACCTGGGTGGCTCTCTTGCACCATGCATCCGTGTCAGAGGAGGAGCCCCGAGGCGACGAAAACAGAACGGTATGTCTTTGCCGTCTCTTCTTCCCAGGCCACCATGGCCGGCCGAAGAAGAAGACAACCAGCACCAGCCGTCAGTGCGCCAAGACAAGGCCTTATTGGAGGAGATGCCAGCAGCCCTCCACGCTCCACATTGCCATGACGAGGACGGCGACGAAGAAGAACGACACCCGCCAGATCTTGGCCCGAAATCCCGGCGATCTCCTAGCGGCATACGGCCGCATCCTACAGCTAAATCCGGCACGAGGCCGAAACCTACTACTACTTTGTACAGAGAACACCGGCGTATCTCCTCTGCCTTCCTCAACCGGCGCGCCGGCGAGGTTGGCTTCGGATCGGGCCGACGATTCCAATCTCCTCCTCAGCTAATGTAGCGCGAGGGAGAACAAGGGGATAAGGTCCCTTGCGATGTTGTTGGGTAGTCATTAGGTTAGCTTGTTAGATGAGCCTTGCGATGTTTCAGTTAGTTTGCATTAAAAAAATTAAGTGAGAAATTGCGGATGAATCAACACGGTCATTCTTTTGTATAAATGTATACTCCCTCATTTTAAAGAATAAGGCCTATATTTTTCTGAAAAGTCAAGTTAACTAAAACTTGATTAATTTTTTAGCTAAAGCTATCAAGAACTATGATGTTATTTAGATATCATATTAGAATATATTTTATGATGTATCTAACGGAGATGAGCATGTCGATCAATTTATCAAAAAATTTGACCAAACTTTACGTAGTTTGACTTTTGGAAAAAAAGACTTATTCATTGGAATGGAGGTAATAGTTAAATACTCAAGAATAGCAAGAGCTAACTGCAAAGAAATGGAGAGAAAAGAAATGGCCAGAGCTCACGGCCAGTCACACGACATTTTATGCCCACTTTTGCAAATATTGTACTTCACCCATGTATAATTGATTTTTTTTTCCTACGTCAAACTTTACAAACTTTGATCAAATTTATTAAAAAATGTCCACACCTACAGTACCAAATTAATATCAACAGATCCATTATAAAAATATATTTGCACATCATATTTACTTCCTCCGTTCATAAAAATGTTGTCCTAACTTTATCTAAATTTGCATATTTATAGTCACATTTTATTGTCTAGAAACTGCAAATCTAGACAAAGTTAAGACATCTTTTATAGATGGAGGGAGTAGTATTTGATATCGATTTCCACTTAAACAACAAACATCATGTCCAAGTCGTGGCACCTGTTGCACAAATAGGTGTCATTTTACAGATAAATCGTTGTAGACAATTGCGAACTTAGAGAATCTTCATCGACGCTTCATAAATAGCACCCAACAAGGGCGCCGACAGGGTCTTATTGGGAGTGCCGCCTCGCGCGTGGCTCTATGCACCGGTGCCGTCCTATCCGAGGCCATCTTCCTCCTTAGCCGCGTCTTGTGCGGTGGCATACACGACCACCTCCTTGTCATCAAATGCCTCCCTTGCGATCTTTGCCGCTGCCTTCTCGTTGTTGGGAAAGCGCACGCCAGCGTGGTGATCCTTGCCCAGGTGGCCGGATGCTTTGACATTCGTGTGTGTGTGGGGGTGGTGGGGGGGGGGGGGGAGGGGGGATGGGGGCCGGTCTTTTGGTGCCCCAGCCCCAGTAGAGAGCAAATAAATTATAGCCGCGCCCTCAACGGGAACCGGCACACGATGGGAAACAAGAGGCGGGAAAGAGATTTCGCACGTGCTGGTCATAAAATTTCATTGACCACCGTCTCTGTCACGGCCAAGCTGGGCCTGGTAGACAGATCTGATGTGCACGATGCGTCAACGCTCCCAAACGAGTCCTAGCGCATTAGGACCTATTCGGAAGCGACATCTGTTTTATTAGGCTCTAAATTATGCTAGCTCCCTATTAGAACCGTCAGTGTGAGCCTAAAAACAACGGCGCCCTAATAGCCCTAATGGAAGACGTATTAGGAGCAGGTGGAGATGCTCTTATATGCCACATGGCCGACAAGTTTGGGTGCCTGCCGAGACAGGAGGGATGAGAGAACTGTTCATACATGCAAGATAAAATAGGGCTATTTAATTATTCCCTTTGTTCTAAAATAAATGACTCAATTTATTTAGATATAATCGTATGTGTAGACCCATTTCAATTTGTACTCCCACCGCTTATAAATATAAGATGTTTTAGATATTTAAAATTAAACTTGGTACACTTTATAATGAGTGAATCAACACACTAAAAAGTAGACTAGCTACGTATCAAAATAGATTAATCTGTAAAAATCTAAAACATCTTATATTAATAAAAGATACGGTCATATCTAAAAAAGTTGAGTTTTAGCCCTGTTTTGACAGCAAATCAAAGAAATATGTTGATGATTTGGTGTTTTGTATCAACAAAGCATTAACTGCTACTCCCTCTATACCTGATTATCGGGAAACTATGTTTTTTTTTTAAAAATTAATTATTAATTTTGATCAAGAAAATATGTGATATACGACATAAAAATTATACCACAGTTAAAAGAACACTTCAGTGGTACTCCCTCCATTTCTTAATATAAGGTATATAGTTTTCTTGTACGAATATTAACGCACATGCTAAAAGTGTAAATTTGAATACTTTTAAACATTAATATAGGTAGGAGATCGATGCGAGAATATAGGAAAAATAGAGAAATTTCGATATTTTATCTCTCCTAATCAGATTGACTCCTAAATTGTGTAAAATATCCCAAAATATCGCCATACACCTTATATTGTGAATTTTTTCATAGAAAACTATACACCTTATATCAAAAAAATGAAGGGATTATAATATTTATATCATATATTTTATACTTTGTTAACAAAATTAATGATTAATTGTTTTCTTAAAATGCGTAATCATTATCTCTCCACGAACTCCTGCCATGAGCTCAAACTCATGTGGCTCTTCAGCCCACACGTGGCCGCCGAAGAGTTGGGCAGCCGACCTGGCAAGTCCAGCTCGGCGATTTAGACAAAATTAACCCAAACTTGAAACGATTTCAAAAAATAAACCATCGGCGAAACTATTTTACGCGAATAACCCCTTTTTGCTTCGCCATCCACGGTGGCGACGCAGATGATGGTGTGTCGCCACTGCCAGTGGCGCGGCAGTGGCTGCCACGTAAGATAAGCGGGTCCCGCCCTGGAAGTGCTTCGCCACTGGTAGTGGCGACGCACAAGTGCCTGCTTCGCCACTGAGGGTGGCGAAGCACAAGTGCCTGCTTCGCCACTGAGGGTGGCGAAGCACTTTAGGTTTAGGGTTTCCCGCCCAGCCCCGAGCTGGCCTCCTCCCTCACTTCCTCCCTCATCTCCAGCAAAGGCGGCTGCTCTCTCTAGACTTGTGTCTTGCTTTCCGCAGCGCCAACCAGCAAATATTAATCAATCGTCAATCATGCATGCAGGTCATTTTGAATTCATATGTTGTCCTGACATGGGTAGACCTAGACCATTCATGCATGTGTGCACGTACTACGTACTTTCCAAGTAGTCTCAAATGAATTGGTCAGCTGCCATCTACCGATCAATGCCCATGTAGCTATCTTTTTGTCGTGCGAGAAGGAAAGTCACATTTTTGCTGACCATCTCTTGTCCAAAATGAAAGGGCTGGTGGTTGGGAGAAACTAGCCGTCGGCAAATCAATCTACTCTAGATAGTTTCCATGCATGTATTTAGACTGAAAAAAGTAACAGTATGCTTGCTATGCTTTAGGGACAACAAATATACTTAGTGTCTTACAAAGGCACTGTAAACATCCATGGTGAGTATAGGCATGCCAATGATCGAGTAGAAGCGATGGGGATGGAAGGAACCAGAGCCGCACCGCCTCACTATCATGCTAGTGTACGTGATACCATGATGAAAATGATAATCTTTCAAGTTAACCATATCAACAACAATGCCCTAAATACAGCCGACTGAATAGATCTGTCGGAAAATTCTTGCTAGACCGTTTTCTCTCCTTTGCTAAACTTAAGACTTTGCTTTCTTTTTTATGTCTCCAAATATCAAGAAGTTCGACAAACAGGTGCTCTATCCCGGCAAAATTATGACATTAATAATCTTCTGTCAGCAAATCCTATTGCCGACAAACTACGAGTTAATGAAGCTGGGCTTTGCCCACGGAGGGCAGTTTGGGCATAAGCGCATAGGGCCATATGTTATCTGGTTTTAACCACTTATTTTTCACGAGAATGTTTTTCACCTCGACCTGCTGCGAACATGCATGCAGGTGATCAACTGATCATGGCGGCCCACGATCTGCGCAGTCACGACACGATGGAAGGAGCGCTAGCTACATGCCAGTATCCCACCGATTGCTGCCACAAGATGTATTCTATACAGCTTGCATACATGTTCACGTACAACTGTACAGTATACATACACTGCACATACCATGTTAGGCTTAGTTAAATCGCTTATCCCCATCGGATCCTTCCAATCGAGGAAAATTATGGCATCCATGCACGTAGTCGCATGTGCATGGGATCACGGCCTGGCCACATGGCCCACATGATTGGCGCATGAGGTGTCTCGAGAGAATGCATGCATGCTTCCAAGACACCATCGACATTCCATCCTGATTTTTCCTTTTGGTACAATCCATCCTGTTGCAGTTGCTGTCTGCAGATGTATATACGCTTCGTAGATATTTTACTGCTATATATTGCGCAGGGGCGACTTTGTGGATCCGATGATATCCATGCGTATCTAGCTAGTGGCAATACATTAAATTGTGTTACAATCCTTGTTTCAAAACAAAAAATTTGCAAATTCCAATGGGTCAAATGAATGGCAAATGAGGAAGAGTACCTTAGGAGACTTGGGGAAGGAGAAATCCACGGAGAAAAGCTTCGATTTGAGTGGTTTTGGGTGGAAAGATTGAGAGGGGGAGAGAGAGCAGCCGCCTTTGCTGGAGATGAGGGAGGAAGTGAGGGAGGAGGCCAGCTCGGGGCTGGGCGGGAAACCCTAAACCTAAAGTGCTTCGCCACCCTCAGTGGCGAAGCAGGCACTTGTGCTTCGCCACTACCAGTGGCGAAGCAGGCACTTGTGCTTCGCCACCCTCAGTGGCGAAGCAGGCACTTGTGCGTCGCCACTACCAGTGGCGAAGCACTTCTAGGGCGGGACCCGCTTATCTTACGTGGCAGCCACTGTCGCGCCACTGGCAGTGGCGACGCACCATCATCTGCGTCGCCACCGTGGATGGCGAAGCAAAAAGGGGTTATTCGCGTAAAATAGTTTCGCCGATGGTTTATTTTTTGAAATCGTTTCAAGTTTGGGTTAATTTTGTCTAAATAGCCGTCCAGCTCGTGCCCCAACCCAACGGCCGGTGAACTTCCCATCCAGATCGTCGAATTCAAAACGGAGCCCCACGGAAGCGGAGCCTGCACAATAAAGATTACTTCCAGTAACGTCTCTCTGCGGCTGTCCCCCTCCTTCCTTCCTTTGATTCCGCCCCCATTTTTCCAATCCCCTCCACATCCGTCGCCCCCGCATCCCTATTTCAAAACATTTCAAACCATCCTCCCTCCCACTCCCCTCTCCTCTCTCCTTCCCCGTCTTCTCCCTCGTTCCGGCGACCGCAACCCTACCGGTACCGGCGGCCACCACCGCCAAGCGCGACGTCTCGCGGGCTCGCCGACACCGCGCCGAGCGGCCAACAGGTAAACCCCGAATCCACACCCGCGCGCGGTTTCCCCGGACCGGATCTGGTCGCGGGCGCCCCGTGAGGCTAGAACCCTAGGTTCACCGGCTATTTCGTCTCCCCGTTCCGCCGCGCGGCCGGTTCCCTGCCACGGCATTTGAATTTGATCTCCGAGCCGTCGCCTCCCTCCCTTGCAGGTTGCCGCTCCTCCTCGCGATGGGTAGCGTGGCGAAAGACCAGCAGCTCCACCCGTGCGACTCGCTCCTCCTCGAGCTCAACGTACGTCCCGATCCCCCCTCCCCGTTCTCGCGCTGCCTTTGGCTGTTTTGTTCCCCACGCGGGGGGCTGAACTGAAGGGATTGTTTCCGGTTTCAGGTGATTTGGGACGAGGTCGGCGAGCCCGACACGGTGCGGGACAAGACGCTGCTGGAGCTCGAGCAGGAGTGCCTCGACGTCTACAGGAGGAAGGTCGACCAGGCCAACCGCTGCAGGGCCCAGCTGCGCCAGTCCATCGCCGAGGCCGAGGCTGAGCTCGCTCGCATCTGCGCGGCCATCGGCGAGCCGCCGGTTCATGTCAGGCAGGTTCGTTCCTCGCTCCACGAGTACACTGTTAATTACTCCTCACAAAAGAAAACAGACGAAGGGGAATAGTATCTATACATTAAATGAAGTCTAGATACATCCAAATTTAGACAAATCTCCGACATCTTCTTGGATCAGCAAACTACAGACTACACATTTTTTTGTGTTCTGTTAGCTAAGATGAAATTAAATCTAAAAGTACTAATGTGATAGTACTGTTCATTACTCAGTTAGATAGAGGAAGCAATTGACAGCAACAGACCATCACCAGCTAATCTCTTCACTATTTTTTTACTAGTGTATCAGTATACCAGGAGAACTGTAGGTACAAAGTAAACAACTTCATTTCCTTCCTTCAGTTTTAGTTGAACCAACTGGCATACAGTTGTACTATTTTATGACCAATGTTACTACGCTACTACTGCTTTGTAATTCCTTCACTGTTGAATTCACCGTGTATGCAAGGCACTCATAATCTGTTGTATTGGAAGCTTGATAAACTACTAGGTGAATATGTGATAAATGTTCAATTCATTGTACACGCAACTCACTTGTCATCTAATGTATAGCAGACTTCCAACTTTATGCTGCCTTTCTGGTTGTAACTGGTGCTTTCCATTGTGTTAATTTTGGCAGCCAAACCAGAAGTTGCATGGTTTAAGAGAGGAGCTGAATGCTATTATCCCGTACTTGGAGGAGATGCGAGCTAAAAAGGTTGAAAGATGGAACCAGTTTGTTCATGTCCTAGAGGAGATTAAGAAGATTTCATCTGAAATCAGGCCTGCAGACTTTGTGCCATTTAAAACACCTGTGGATCAGTCCGATCTGTCATTAAGAAAGCTTGAGGAGTTAACAAAGGAGCTAGAATCCCTTCAGAAAGAGAAGGTCACCATGATTCGTGCAAATTTAATTCAGTCACCAGTCATAATCTCACCATCTATGGCAGTACTTTCTTGTAATAAATCTCACTGTCTTTTGTATGTGTTCCTGACAGGCTGATAGGGTCAAGCAAGTAATGGAACATTTGAATACATTGCATTCCTTATGTGAGGTTCTTGGCATAGACTTCAAGCAAACAGTACATGAGGTGCACCCTAGCCTGGATGAGGCTGAAGGATCAAAGAACCTGAGCAACACTACAATCGACAGACTAGCATCAGCTGTAAATACACTGCGTGAAATGAAAATTCAAAGGATGCAAAAGGTCAGTATTTTTGTGCATCGTTTAAGAATTTTGTTATGTGTTGTGCATCCTTTAATTCAATCCATAACTCGTGTAACATGAACCTTGCAGCTTCAAGATTTTGCTTCGACAATGCTAGAGCTATGGAACCTTATGGATACACCAATTGAAGAACAGCAGGTTTTCCAGAATGTAACGTGCAATATTGCTGCTTCAGAGCATGAAATAACAGAACCCAACACCCTGTCGATTGACTTCCTCAGCTATGTGAGTCCTGTTGCAGCAGAGACTGCTTTCATTTTACAGTTGCTATTGTTATCTTTTCCTACTGAGCCAGGAATATTCATAACTTAAATCTCATAAATGTAGGTCGAATCCGAGGTTTTAAGGCTTGAACAACTGAAAGGAACCAAGATGAAGGACCTGGTTCTGAAAAAGAAATCAGAATTGGAAGAGCACCGAAGACGTGCGCATCTAGTTGGCGAGGAAGGATATTCAGATGAATTTAACATTGAGGCTATTGAGTCAGGTAATATCATATCCAGCCTTCTTGCAATCTTGTGTTTAGTATGATGTTCTCCAGGACCGCAAAGTGCAATCATCTGTCAAACTAGCTCATCCACCTTTGATTTTTCCTCTACAGGAGCTATTGATCCTGCATTGGTGCTGGAACAAATTGAGGCTCACATTGCAACAGTGAAAGATGAAGCTTTCAGTCGGAAGGACATTCTTGAGAAGGTCGAAAGATTTCTGAATGCATGTGAAGAGGAAGCCTGGCTGGAAGATTACAACAAAGTACGAATGCCGGTCAATTTTTATATGCAACTTCCCTTCACATGTTTTTTTTTTTGGATAATGATTGTTCCACATGTCATGTTTAGGATGACAATCGTTACAATGCTGTGAGGGGTGCACATCTTACCCTCAAGAGGGCTGAGAAAGCTCGCATTTTGGTTAACAAGATACCAGGTATTGTTACCAAATGAGATCTGTTATAACTTCTTGGCCAACTACAGTCAGATGAATGGATGATATACTCAATTGTTGTTTCTGTTATCTCTGCATCTGATTTACCGATGCTTCACCTTGGGCAGGGATGGTTAACGTTTTGACAACGAAAATCATTGCTTGGGAGAATGAAAGAGGAAAAGAGTTCACATATGATGGTGTACGTCTATTTATTTTCCCAGTTTGTCTCTAAATGGTGTCTGTTTTTTCCTTGTTAAGAGTCTGTTACATGAAATATTTGCAGGTACGCCTTCTCGCAATGCTTGATGAGTACATGATGGTTCGCCAGGAGAAAGAACAGGAGAAGAAGAGACAAAGGGTACTACGCAATTGCATATAGCTACCTAAATTCCATACACCCTCCTTTTTGTGTTTTTGTCTATAGTTCGAGTGCCTAACTGTACTGTACATAACTGCAGGATCAAAAGAAGCTCCAGGATCAACTGAAAGCTGAGCAGGAAGCTCTGTATGGTTCAAAACCGAGTCCATCCAAGCCTCAGAGCACAAAGAAGGCGCCTAGACACTCGATGGGTGGCGTAAACCGTAGGATGTCGATAGGTGGAGCCACGATGCAAGCACCCAAAACAGACATATTGCATTCGAAGAATGTTCGTGCTGCCAAGAGAACCGAAGACATTGCCCATTTGTCCCCTGGTAAGCCCCTGTCACTGTCAGGTCTTCATATGCTGCAGATCTCCTGTTTTTCTTCTTTTCAAACCCCTGATGCATGTGAACATTTCAGGCAGTAGAGGCTTAGACATTGGCGATCTTCCCATCAAGAAGTTATCTTTCAATGCCAGCACTCTGCGTGAAACGGAGACACCTCGTAAGCCTTTTGCTCAGATCATGCCAGCGAGCAGCGCCGCGTCGACACCTGCGCGACCAGACACCAATGTTACGGATGAAGAGAACCGGACCCCCAACCCCAAGACATTTGCAGCGCTGAATGCGAAGACGCCGATGACCGTCGCGGCTCCGATGCAGCTGGCAATGACGCCCGCCGTGGCTAACAAGGTTACAGCTGCTCCCGTTTCCCTTGTTTACGAGAAACCGGAGCCAACATTGCCGGAGGAGATCGAGTATTCCTTCGAGGAGAGGCGTCTGGCCTTCTACCTGTCCAGAGAAATCGCCTAGGTGTTGAGACATGCCTAGATCTCCACTGTGCGCGTAGGTGAAAGTTGGTCGACGACAGTCGCCCAGTTGTGTACCGCTGTTTCTGATTCTCTGCCATATTTTCTTCATTGTTTCGATACTTAGCAAAGGGACCTTACACTTTATCTTCCGTTTATTAGTAGCGTCAATTATTGGTTAGCTTTCAGCTGTACAGGTTTCTCGGCCTTGAACCATCTTTGGGTCTGTATGATTAACAGATGAGCACTGTTGCGAAGATTGATTAACCGTTATGTTTCTGTTCCTTGTGGTTGTGGGTGATGCGAATTTGGGATACCAGGAATCAAAATCTTGAAAGCTAGCTACCGCAGTGGATACGTGTTGATATGTCTTGGCCTGGCACATGGTTGCATCAAGGCATGCGCGTATGATATGTCGACGTCGTGCTTACGGATCTTGTACCGTCCGCACAGGCACATAAGAGATTTTCCACCACAAGAACACATTGACAGATGCCTCCGTAGGAAATGATCCACAAATCTGGCGCTGGCATGGTTCATTGCCACGAATTAGCAGCTTGGATGATTTGACAGCAGCTGCCGAACCACACAGTCAAGCACTTGCCGAGTGCGCAGACCACCAAACCTATTTCCCCAAACACTTCCCCACCCCTAACTCTCCAATCAACCATCAGTGGTAGCTACGCGATGCCCATAGACATTTGGCAGTGACCTGCCTCCAACTCAAGACGGAGCAACAGCAGCAGTGTGCCGCACCGGCGAGCGGCGAGCGGGTATCCGTATCCCGTACCGTACAGCAGAGACGCCGAGCCCGTCATGACGCGGACACGCCTCTGCTCCAAAATTAGCTCCGGCAACGGCAACCACCGGAAACCAGCGTCACGCGGGCTTGGCGATTCCTGATGGACGTACCGGCGGCGTGCACGACGCGCGCGCGCTCGACGACGAGAGGATAACGGCTCTCTCCCTCACCCACGCCACGCCGAGGGCACCCGTGAGGTGAGGCCGACACGGCGGCGCACAACGCATACGCGGAGGAGCGGCATGTGCGCGGCCACGCGGCTATGCGCTAGCTCTCCGCAACTTGCAGCGGCCAGGCGATTCTCGAGCTCAGCTCCCGGAAGCTTCGTCCTCGTGGTCGTGCCATGACATTCATTCCTCCGGATCGAGTCCCCTCTGCAACTTGCGGCACATCGGCTTGCATGATTCGGGTCATGTGATGCCTGATGCAGTCAAGCTGCGCATATTTCCGGTCGTCGATTCCGTTAATCTTAACCAGTACTGTAGTTAGGTAGCTGGTTTCAGAACGACCGTCGCTGTCTGTCTGCCAGTTGAAAGATTTTGTTCCTTCCCGTTCTGCGTGTTACCTGTACCGACGATATGACGGATCTCCTCTCCTGGGTCCGTGGCCTAGTGGCTACTGGTTATACTAGTCTGCAATAGAGCAATGACTCGCCTGCCGCGTACAGCTTACTCAAAGGTCAAGGCTAACGAACAGACGGGTCCGCAGAAGCTACTCTTGGCTTCCTCTTTCAGGTACTCATCCAGATTTCTTTTGGTACCAGAGGACGTGGATGGAGCCAGGGAGGGGTACGCTCCAAAGAGTGCTTCCAAGGGGCTAGGGCATCTCCATCGGCTAACCCATTCGACCAGCGCGTGTCCGAACTCGTCCGCGCGAAACATACCCCAGCGGGCCGATGCAAACGGACAGATGTGGTCCGACCGATCCATTCCCGGCCCAAATATGGAGGGAGATGGGTCAGCGCAGACAAGCGAGCGGTCCGCGCACGTGTCCGCGCGTGCCTCTTCGTGTCTGGCGCGGCCCCACCTGGCAGCCGCACTGCCTCGACCCGTCTTCTCCACCGCGGGTACTGACCACTCTGCGCCGCCGCTTCGGCCTCGTCCCGCGCGTCGTCATTCTTGAATTGATGCCGCCCCTGGCCATCTGCGCCGACTTTCAATGTCGATGCCTCGATGACCGCGCTGGGCGGCGAGCGGCCAGTGGCCAACGACACACGTCCTACGCCTTTATTAAGGGCACCCCCTCGCACACCGGCCACACACACCAGCCGCCGCCGCTCCTCCACAGCCTACGAGCACACCATGAAAGGCCGCTGGCCCTTCAGCCGGAAGACCACACACGACGGCGAGGCATCTGGATTGGCCTCGCGGGGCCGGGACCGGGAATGGGACCGGGAACGGGACCATCGCCGGATGCCCCCGTCGCGTCAGCGCTGCCCTTCCGCGCGCGTCGCCGCAACGGGCGGATCCACGCCACGCCCCGAACGCGGCTAGGCTGCCGCGTCGACTGCGGCCCTGCGAGACCACGTCTATGTGCCGGTCAAGCTGGCTCGCCAGCTCTTCACCGACCGCGAGCCCGTCCCTTGGCCGGACGTGAACCTCCCGGCGCGGTGGCACCTCAACAGCCGCCGTGTGCCCGTGCCGCCCGTCCCGCGTGATGGGCCAGTGCACCGGCGGGAGATACGCCGGCGGCGGGCCCTCCTCCCCATGCATCTGCGCCGCGATCCCTCCTTCGACATCGAGTCCCTCAACTGGGACACGTTCTCCTGGTGGGAAGTGTGCCCAGACAGGTGATACGTCTCAAACGTATCTATAATTTTTGATGCTACATGCTTGTTTTTACACCATTTGCCTATTGTTTCGTTACACTTAGTGGCACTTTTATGCATTTTCCGGAACTAACCTATTAACGAAGTGCCACAGTGCCAGTTTCCTGTTTTCTGCTGTTTTTGTGTTTCAGAAGTGATACACAGGAAATATTCTCGGAATTGGACGAAACAAGTTCCTGAAGTCTTATTTTACCCGGAAGCTTCCAGAGATCCGAAGAGGAGTAGGAGGGGGGCCACCAGGGGCCCACACACAGGGGTGGCGCGGCCAGCCCCTGGCCCGCGCCACCACCGTGTGAGGCCACCTGGCCCCACCTCTGACGACGTTCCTTCGCCTATAAAGACCCCCCGACGGAAAAAACCTAAGTACCCGATCAGATTTCCAGAATACATCGCAATCCACCGCCGCCGTCAACCCGAAGATCGGGAGGGTCCAGAAGCTCTTCC
Organism: Dactylis glomerata; assembly: GCA_007115705.1. Lineage (NCBI taxonomy): Eukaryota > Viridiplantae > Streptophyta > Magnoliopsida > Poales > Poaceae > Dactylis > Dactylis glomerata. The sequence continues at coordinate 598,671 of QXEO01000911.1, read as the reverse complement.
CGGCACCCTGCCGGAGAGGGGAATCGCCACCGGAGGTCTTCTTCATCGCCATGCTTGCCTCCGGAGCGATGAGTGAGTAGTCTACCTTGGACTATGGGTCCATAGCAGTAGCTAGATGGTTGTCTTCTCCACCATGTGCTTCATGTTTAGATCTCATGAGCTGCCTTACATGATTGAGATCACCGTTATGTAATTCTACATGTTTGGTTTGTTAGGATCCGATGAATATTGGTGTTTATGATTAAGTTGCTGTACTGAATTATATCTTTTGTTATCTCTATGTTGTTTATGATCTTGCATGCTCTCCGTTGTTAGTAGCTATCTTGGCCGAGTAGTTGCTAGTGACTTCAAGAGGGGGTATTTATGCTCGATAGTGGGTTCATGCCTCTATTTCACCTGGGGGAGTGACAGAAACCTCTAAGGTGGTAGATGTGCTGTTGCTACTAGGGAGAAAACAACATTCATATGCTCAAGGGCATATGCTTTGTTTACATTACACACTTTGCTTAATGCAATTATCTGTTGTTCGCAACTTAATACTTCTAGGGTGTTCGGATTGATATCCCCGGGAGTGGATTATTAGTCATAGATGCAGTTGGATGGCGGTCTATGTATTTTGTTGTAATGCCCAGAGTAAATCTCATAGTGATCTTCTTGACATATCACGTTATCTTTATTCTATCAATTGCCCAACTGTAATTTGTTTACCCAGCATGTGCTATTTTATCTATGGAGAGACACCACTAGTGAACTGTGGACCCCGGTCCTATTTACATCATATTGCTATCACCTGTTTACTTTACTCGTACTGTTTACTTTACTCGCATACTCTACTGTTTTCCACTCGATACGCTCATAACCTTTGTTTCAAGCAAACCGGTGAGATTGACAACCTCATCGCAAGTTGGGAACAAAGTATTTGTTTGTGTGTGTGCAGGTTCCGCATCACCTTCAGTCGTCATTGTCTCTCCTCTCCTGATCGATAAACCTTGGTATCTTAACTGAGGGAAAACTCACTGTTATACTTATCATACCTTCCTCTTGGGGTTCCCAACGGGCTGGTTATCCACCACGCACAAGGACTGTCTGCAGCATCATTCATTTGGAGTAGCAGCCTATTTTCTGGCGCCGTTGCCGGGGAGGAAGAGAAGACTTCTGCGAGGGGAGTTTTTCGCACACACATCCATTACTTTGTTTTATTGTTTTGCTTTACTTTATTTATTTTACCTGCATCGTTTTATATCAAAAACCCAAAACAATTAGAATCCTTTGTAGTTGTTTTTACTTGTCTTGCTTTATCATGCTTTCTATCAATGGTTAGTTTCTTTAAAACTAAATCTTTTTGGCAAGGTGGGTTCACGGAAGAGCAGCAAAATTATTATGATGAACACCGCTTGTCACAAAAAGGGAAACACTTATGGGAACAAATCAATAGATTATATATCATTGCTAGAAATATGTGCTCTACTTATAATGTTACTTATTGCTTTGATGAATCTTGTTGCTGTAGGAGGTATAAACACCTCCCTTTTCAATGTGAGTATAATGATGATGTTACCATATCTTCTTATATTATTGGAAATTACGACTTTTACGATGTGGAACAAATTGAAGAATTTATTGCTTGGAAGGGTGCATTTGAACTTGCTTATTTGCTTGAAAATACTGATGATGCACCTTATAAATATGAGGTTTATGATATACTCACATTTTGCTTTGATCATTACAAGGAAGGAAATGGCTATATTCTTAAATATCTTAATAGATGCTCTCCAACGAAAGAGACTAATGCCCTGAAGGAGCCTATGAAAGAAGAAATTGGAAGCTCATTGGATGAAACAAAGGAGGAGAGTGATGATCAAGAGGAGGAAGAATGGAGTTACCCATGTCTACCTCCCAATAAGAGTAACTCTTTAACTAATACCTTATTTGATAGCCCTCCATGATTAACAAATGAGGATGAGTGTGATATTTATATTGTTAAGTTTGTTCATGATGCTACTGAAAATTATTATGAGAGAGGAAAATATGGTTGTTGGAATTCTCATGTTACTAAAACACCTCTCTTTATATTGAAAGTTCCAAAGTTGCTCCTGTTTTATCTACCCATACATGTGACTATGTGCTTCTTTTATTTATTTTCTTATAAGATTCCTATGCATAGGAAGTGGGTTAGACTTAAATGTGTTTTATGTTTGCTACTTGATGCTCTCTTTTGCTTCAATTCATATTTCTCATGTGAGCATCTTCTCAAATTATTGCGCCTAGCTCAAAGGCGTTAAAGAAAAGCACTCTTGGGAGATAACCCAATGTTTTCTTTTCAGTACTTTTTCTTTTATTTGAGTCTTGGAAGTCATTACTACTGTAATGACCGCTCCTTATCTTGTTTATTTCGTTTTTGTGCCAAGAGAAGCCTCTAATTTGAGTGAGGTAAAGATTTGGGGATGTTCCTGTCCTGAAACTGTTTTCGGTGCTGCACCGTAAAAATTCGTGAAAATTCTCTGTTTATCTTTTGGACCTGCAATTTCTTGTGCATATGCCCCAGGTTATATCCAAACTTTTCTTAGTTGAACACTTTTTGATTTGAGCAACAGAAAATCCCTCAAAAATTCGACCTTTGTCAGCTGTTCAGTTTTGACAGATTTCTGCCAATATTTGTGTTTGCCACTTTATCGCTTTCTTTTGAGTTCTTTTGATCACGGAACTTTTGGGGAGGTTGCTACAGTAGTATTTGCTATATATGTGGTGGTTTTGAGTTGAAACCTGAAGCAAATAGAGGATTGATTATATGTTATGCTTGCACTAATGTTGCTAATAGAATTGTGTTTAGTTTTGTATGAAGGAAGTTTTCAAGTGTAGGGATTGGAGAATGATGAGATGAGTTGAAGAATGGACAAAAGCTCAAGCTTGGGGATGCCCATGCATCACCCCAAGAAATATCCAAGAAGTACAAGCGTCAAAGCTTGGGGATGCCCCCGAGGCACCCCTTCTTCATCGGCAAAAATCAGGTCACCTTTCAAAACACTATATTTTTATTGCTTCATGCACTATGTGTTTTTCTTGGAGCGTCAGTAGTTTTAGTTTTCTGAGTTGGTTATTAGTCATAGATGCAGTTGGATGGCGGTCTATGTATTTTGTTGTAATGCCCAGAGTAAATCTCATAGTGATCTTCTTGATATATCACGTTATCTTTATTCTATCAATTGCCCAACTGTAATTTGTTTACCCAGCATGTGCTATTTTATCTATGGAGAGACACCACTAGTGAACTGTGGACCCTGGTCCTATTTACATCATATTGCTATCATCTGTTTACTTTACTCGTACTGTTTACTTTACTCGCATACTCTACTGTTTTCCACTTGATACGCTCATAACCTTTGTTTCAAGCAAACCGGTGAGATTGACAACCTCATCGCAAGTTGGGAACAAAGTATTTGTTTGTGTGTGTGCAGGTTCCGCATCACCTTCAGTCGTCATTGTCTCTCCTCTCCTGATCGATAAACCTTGGTATCTTAACTGAGGGAAAACTCGCTGTTATACTCATCATACCTTCCTCTTGGGGTTCCCAACGGGCTGGTTATCCACCACGCACAAGGACTGTCTGCAGCAACATTCATTTGGAGTATCAACAGGCGCGCCGGCTACCTCGGCGACATCGAATGGGACCGCAACTGGGAGCCTGTCGTGTCCTCCGACGACGAGGAGTCCGACGAGGACGGGGACGACGACGACGAGGACGACGAGGCCGAGGATGAGGACTACGAGGATGAGGACGAGGACGACGCCAAGACGCCACCGCCTCCTCGTGTTAGCGGCGAGGTCTCCGGCCATATATACAATGGTCGGGTGATCCGCGATGACACAAACGACATGATCAACCATGTCGTCTACCACTATTTTCAGGCCGGCGACCGCGGTGAGGTCTATCAGATGCCTCCCAAGCTCACCGAGGAGGAGGAGCTCGCCGTTGCCGTCCTCATCTGCCAGGAGTAGGAGAGGAGAGCGAAAATGAGGGCGTTCCCGGAGCTCGCGGACGCTCTGGTTCTCTCGGTGGCGCCGCCACCACCACCTGGGCCACCACCGATGCAGCCGCCGCGCACTCCGCCGGCTAGGCCACGTCGAGAGGCCAGGGCAGAGCCATGGGACGCCTGGCCCGGAGCTGCACCAGGGTGGCCGACGGGCGCGCCGCCTATCCTGGGTTGGGCTCCCGGGACGCCGACCCCCCCACGAGGGCCTCCACCGCCGCCCATAGCCAGCTGGCCATGGCCGCAGGGGCCCTTCATCGACCTCTCCGGTGATGATGGCGACGAGGAGGCCCTACGGGCGATGCCACAACCCTAGTTTAGGCTAGGGTTTTATCCTTTCTATTTTTTTCTTTTCCTTTTTTTACTATGTAAAATATCTATGTTAATGAAAAAATGGCCCACCCGTCAGGGCAAAAAAAATATATGCGTCGGCCCGTTGGGTTGCCCCCCCCCCCCCCCCCCCCCCCCGCCCACCCATCCGGACAGGCATGTCTTTGGTGTCCGCGGCCCGACCCAAACAGACTGAATCAGACCGATTCGGACATCAAAATGGGTTGGCCCGTTAGAGATGTCCTTATAGCCTTGTACTACATTTGAGAAACACGAGATCCCATACATCAGTTTTCCGAGTGAGAAAAAACTTTAAAGAAGCTAAATCCCGATCGAGGTTTCTTAACAACCCCGGCGCACCGCTGACATGAAGCATGCTACTTGCTACTTCGTCGGCGAAGTGGTTGAAGAAAAGAGTTGCGTAGCCATCAGGCAGCACCCGGAGGTTGAAGAAAAGACAGCACCCAGAGCAGTTGGTCAGGTTATTACCGTCATGCACTTTGGATGAAACATGGATCCAACACCGTCTTGTAGAGTGAAAGACACTCATGCTGATTGACTAAGTTGTAGCCAACATGCCGGATCCACCGACGCACACGCCAATCCGACAGAATGTGCAAACAAACATACCAGAAGCTAAGGTGCAACTTCTGCTACTTACCAAACGTTAAGTTTTAAATTGCATTTAATTATTCGCCTTTTGCTAGTTTTTATGCGTCTGAGATTTGAATCTCAGTTGGCTGTTTATCCATTAGATTTGTCTTGCGATTCGTGCTAATATAACAATTGCAAGTGAGCTGTAATTCAAAAAAATTCACACAGTACAAATTAAATGTTCATAAAAATGTCCATTCAGTACAATTTTTTTGTTCATGAGGTTAAAAAAGTATTCCCATCACAACCGAATCTCAGTTGCCCGAGATCCAGATGCGTCCATACAAATAATCTCCTCACCATTTCTACAGTAAACACATGACTAATGGCCCACAACTTGAGTTAATTAGAACAATGATGTAAGTTGTTTTTAACCTTATGTAATTGCTTACAAAATGTGCATATTATGAAATAGGATGTGACTAGTTTTAGATCAATCGAGAATTAAGTGATATCATACAATTTCATGTGCAATTATTATTTTTGGCTATAAACGGAACCTTCTATGAAATTCTTAGGTGCACGAATTATGATACAAATTTAATGGTCTCGGAGTTGACTTTGCTCTAACTTAATTCTCGTTCGACTGAAAACCAACAAAACCATGTGAAATAATATTCTGAAAAAAATTCAAGTATACAAGAAAGGTCAACAGTATCACAGTATATGTAGCTCAATCAGATATTGCAAGCCTCTTATTGCAATAGTTGACTTTTTTTTTTGTTACTTGAGGAGCAACGCTCCCAATTCTAATTAAGAAGCTCAATAGTTGTTGACTTCTAAATTATACAACACCTTCGCGGGTAGTTGGCTTTGCACACCTGTACACTACCTTATCTGATGTGAGGAGGAACCGTTTCATTGTTCAGGTTGGGTACTATTTAAATTCCTCGTTTTCTTACAAGAAAAAATTGCAGGAGCCGGTCTCTTGCATAGTGTTTGCAATTGGAAATTATTTTATGATCTCGATGGTTTCCCTTTTTCGGTCAGATGTGTATGCTTCTTTAGTTCCAGCTGTAATATAACCCATCTGCCTGATAGGCCGGTAGGCAGGCAGCTTGGAATATTGAAGCCAGTGTTCCAAGAATTCAGCCAAAAGTCGACACCTTTGTTATCGAACTGTGGAAACGCTGCCGCTCTATGGACTAAACTGTGTTTCGTGGTCTGCCTTTTCATTTTTCAAGCAAAAGTCGGGGCCGGAGTTCGGAATTCCTTCCCAGCCTGTCGATCCAAAATTCGAGCGGAGGAGACACGAACCGGATCACACCGCCAGCTCGCACCCAACACTCCACTCCAGCAGCCCCAACCGAAGCCCAACTCCCGTCCCCGTGGTCGGTCGGTCCCACGCGCAAATCCACTTCGACTACTCACTCACCTTGTTCCTTCTCGCTCATCAGTCATCACACAGCTTAGACAGCTGCCTCGCCACCGTCGTCACATCATGTCCATCGCACGCGCTTCCTCCAACCAGCTATATATGGATCTTGCGCGCGCAGCCCATCCCACAGCAGCCACAGACACACACCGAGCCATCACCATTCACCAACTCTCATTCGTCGCCTCTTCAGCCAAGCAGTCCTATATCTGAGCTAGACGCCGGTGCTCGTCGTCGATCTACCTCGTCTCTCTTCCTTCGGCATGGGCAACTTCGCGTCGTGCACGCTCGCCAGGATCCCCGGAGCATCCAAAGGCGCCAGGGTCGTGCTCCCGGACGGCGGAGTAAAGCTGGTCAGACCACCGGCGACAGCCGCCGAGCTCATGCTCGAGGCGCCCGGCCACTTCCTCGCCGACGCGCGCGCGCTGCAGGCGGGGCGCCGGATCGCGGCCCTCGCGGCCGACGAGGACCTCGAGCTCGGGGCCGTCTACGCCGCGTTCCCCATGAAGCGGCTCGGCTCCAAGGCCGCGCCAGCCGACCTGGCCCGCCTCGCCGCCGTCTTCACCAGGGAGGCCGGACACGCGCGGCGGCCCGCTTCGGCCAAGGTGGCGGCCGTCTCCGTCGTGCAGGCGCCGCCGCACGAGGCGGCTTCCGTTCGGGAGGAGGAGGATGACGCGTCGGTCCGGGCGCCGCGGTTGGACGAGATGTCCGTAGACGACGAGGCGCTCGCGGCGGAGATCGGGGAGCTCAAGCAGCGGATCAGCTGCGGTCGCTTGTCGAGGCGGCGGCCGACGCTGGAGACCATACACGAGGAGAGCTACGCGCCAGCAGTATGCTAAATCGCTCATGCTACAGTACGATTAGCTAGTCACGTCCGTAACAAAAATGAGGGGATGGCAAATGCCTTCTCTTGTATTTTTTTCCTTTTTTTTTTTTGAACTTGTGTAAAATTTGCTGCCTCTTTTTTCATGTGTTTTTGAGCGATGAAAGGGCATTCGAACAAAACATGGGTTGATTAATGAAGCAAGGAATCGAACAAATTTCACTTACGCATGCATGCTTATTGTGTGGCCAACTTGTGTTTTCTCCTTTCAATTAATTAAATAGCAGCTTGGAGATGTTTTCTCCTTTCAATTAATTAAATAGCAGCTTGGAGATGTTTTCTCTTATTATGAGTTTATATGACTCACCAACGGGAGTACGGCCTCGCGTGAAGATTTTGCCATGGCTAGTGATGACCTCTCACATTGGATCGGCCTATACATCTTCTTTACCGCAATTAACAAGATATTAATAGGGGGATCAAGCCGGTTTTGTCCGAAGAAGACCGGATAAGTTTTTGTGATTTGATCTCGCATTCTCATGTTGAGTCGAGGAGATCCTAGAGAGTACTTGCAACGGGTGTATGCATGTCAGACGATCGATGTTTAGCAGCTGAACGAGTGGGAACGGTGACAATGGTTGACTTTTTTCTTGGCAGTGATCTTTAAGGGTCGTGTATCACTTTCCAAGGTGAGAACCCTAGTTCTAGCCTTCAATGGTTATATCGGACAATTGTGGCTCCCTAGTCATTTCCTTGTTGAAGCTATTTTCAGGAGATTGGATCTTCTCAGGGTGAAAATCCAAGATTTTACCATGGTGGTTCGACTATCGATATCGATGACGGTGTTTCTGTACTGTTACCTTCTTAGAGGCGTCATTTTGAAGAAGTTTTCCAGAGTCGAGGTGTCGTCTACACTAGTGGTGCTATAACTATTGCCAGTCTATGGTTGTTTCGACGAGGTCTTTTTTTGCTAGACTTTGTTCTAGTCATTATGTTGTTGCAGACTCTTCCATTATTCCATAAAAAATATAGTTATTGTATTTTCCAACTTCATAAAAGGGAAAATTATTTATTGCATGTTTGTCTTTGCAGACATGGAGTACATTATGCGTGGTTTTCATTAAGGAAGAAAGGAAAAAAGCTTATGCATCGACCCCAACAAAAAGAACAAAGAATTACGTCGACACAGAGAGCTAGAAGTTTTGATTAACAAGTCTTGTCAAACTCACTCTCTCACTAAATTTGAGGGACCGGCTTACCTTTTCTTCCATAGTAGGACTCAACAGCAAAGAACCAACACTTTCGTGTCAATGATTCATACACCCTCTGTTTTAAAATATAAGATGTTTTAGGTTTGTGAAGCAAATGTATCTAGATATATTTTAGTGTGTATATTTGAGTGAACCTACACACTAAAAGATGTCTAAATACATTTGCTTCACAAAGCTAAAACATCTTACATTTTGAAACGGAGGGAGTATATATTTTGTGGTATCGTGTCAAGGATTTGTATGTGTACAGGTTCACGGGCATTTCTCTTCCAGTAGTCCTTCGAAAAGAGAAAATACTCCCTGCATTTTCCCTCCACAAATAAAAAAAAATTGTGCACATATATATTTGAAACAAGGATTTATACTATACGCATTTTTTGTTTGTTCAAGTTCACTGCCAAGCTATCCGGTCGTCAGGTGAAACACACCTGTTAACAACTAGCAGGTTCTCGAGCAAAAGAGGCAAATTATTGAACACCATGAGACCAGAGGCCGGTAGAGCCATATAGGTACTGCCCATTGAAGTTGACATGCACATGGAGTGCTAATGAGGCATGTATGAGCCACTTAATTGTGTTCATCTGATCTAGTAGCTACGATAATGCTTCATATAGTGCATAATAGTCCTCTTCTTCGAGTAAATAACTAAAAGTTAGCTGACACATACCCCTGGAAAATAGAGCGTCTGAAAGTAGCGTGCAAAATAAAAATGTCTTGACCTGTCTCCGCACTTCCACTTGCACTCATTTACTCGATGTCACGAGTCACCAGACGTTGCTTCCAAGCTAACTTGTCGATCATGCACAGCAAACCGCAAGTACGACGTCTACACAGCAGCTAACGTAATAATGCACTCACTGCGTCAGCGATCCACTAATTATGACTCTTATAGTGCATCAACCATGTACTGCTAGTGCTAGTACTAAAGTTAGCAAATTAACAAGGGTTTCAGTTGTCCCCAATTTCCCTAGCTAGCTTTTCCTCCCGATCTTGAGAAAGAAACCAAACCCGCAGAACATGGAAGGCATGTTAATTAGTGCACAACTAAAGCTAGTCCATTACTGAAAGAAAAAAACGGCTAAAGCTAGCTAATGTGAAGACTAAAGATGCTTTGGAATAATTATATTATGCATAATGGCGCACCTCAATAGTGACAGTGCGCTATGCTAGGCTAGACAGTGCTCCGGGACAGCGAAGCCGCACAGGCTCCACCATCTCATGTGATGCAAGGACAAGGCAAGCGAGACCGGATATCAATCATGTGATGATTTATTTTTTTGTTATCCGCGAGAAATGATGCGGAGTCTTCCCTCTAGTTAGTTAGCGAGCAACTAACAGAGGATGTGCTGATTAATTTAGTCAGGTCAGAATGAATCGTATGTTGTTTAATTAGCGGGGATTGCATGCCAACAAGCCTCGGAGATGGACTCCGCCGGCGCCCGGCGCCATGGGAGGTGCTGGTGAACCTGGATGCCGCCTTGTTCGCTGATTGTCGCCTTATGGCCATGGGAGCAGTCTTCCGAGATCATAACGGAAACTGTCTCGCGGCGGCAAGTGAACCAATGTTGGGCTTCACGTCTCCGGCTATGGCGTGAGTCAGAAAGAAAGGCTATGCCAGAGTTATCTTCGCTTCTGTTTCTGTGGTGTTGGACACCAAGTAGCTCGTAGCGGGGTTTCCTTCGGCTACCTTTCGACATGTTAATCGCTCTATCAACAAAGCGGCATACATTCTGGCTAGGACTTGTGATGTTTCTAGTCTAGGTTTTCATTAAACTTTGATCCGGATAGTGTCTGGGAGACTCTTTGTATGGATGTTATGTAATCAATAAAGTGTCGTGTTCTCTAAAAAAAATCTGGTCGACGTGTCTGCTAAGGGCATGTGGAATGTCACAAAATTCTGCCATAAGAATGGGCCGTAAGCGTGAGGTCCATCGGCCTTTGTTGGGTTGGACAGGCAGGCCTTGGTGCACTAAAGTGTCTAAGCACATGTCGTTCCAGTTCAAGATTCTATACGGCTCGTATGAGCGGTATATTCTATTCACCGCCTAAAGTGGGAGCTATCTCGCACACCGTGTACCCCTGTTATACTGGGCCGGCTCAATTATTTCTCCGCGCATTGTAATGGCCGGCGTGAAGTTTTTTTTTTCGATTTTCTGCACTATGGTTTTCTGTGCGGTTTTCTGGCATATGTTTTTTTGTGGTTGTCTGTATCTGGTTTTGTTTCTGCGTTTTTCAGCTCCGGTTTTAGGCTTACTTGTTCTTTCATATTTTTCAATTTCCGTTTTTCCTATATTGTTTTATTTTTTTTGGAAATTATTTTATCATTAACTTTGATTTATTTTGTTTTCTGGTATTTTCCTTTTCCTTTTCATGATCTCTTTTCGTCTTTCCTTTAATATATTTGTGTCCCTTTTTAAACATGTTCATGGTTAAAAATATCATCGATTTGAAAAATATTCAAGAGGTTTGAAAAAAGTTCAAGCATTTGAATAAATATCTAAAATATTCAAAAATATGTTCGCGATGAAAATAGGTCCAACAGTTTCAAAAACTGTTCATGTGATAAAAGCATTTATTTTAAAAAATAGAGTCCATAGTTCTAAAAAATATTCATGATAGTTCCAAATACTATAATGAGTTTAATTAAATGTCAGTTTCAAAATAAGGTTCATGATTGTTCAAAAAATGTTCATGATTTTTATTAAATTTTGTATGTTCCAAAAAATATTCTTTTGTTGAATTTAAAATAATGTTCATGGGTTGAACAATATATCACTGGTTCAAAAATATGTTCATGGTTCCTAAAAAATGTTCACAATGTTAAGAAATACTCGGAGAAAAATAACATTTTCAACTATGATGAACAAATTATTATGTTGGGGTGAACATTTGTTTTAAATCTGCAAGAACATATTAGCAAAATTGATTTAATCTCGATCACTGAGACAACACTACTTTTGTACTACTAGCTACAAAAAATTATGACATGTGGAACATATTTTTTATTATATGAATGAATTTGTAAAATTGATTGATATTTACTTAACTTCTATGTCGATTGTGACATGGACATTCATTTTATTAGATTAGATTCTTCCATATATATGCATGTACATTAAAACACGCCCAATATTGGTTGTTGTTTGCTAGAACATGATATGATTTGGACTTCGACATGCCACAAGTCACACAACTGTCTACAAGTTACCATCAACTTTTGTTTTTCTTTTTCTACTCAGTTTTGTGTTGCATCATTCGAACAAGAGAAACATCAGAAATTGAAGGCAACAATATAAACAGTTAAACATAAAAAATAGTCATTCAAAATGAGATTTGTGTCGAGCCCATCACTAACGAGGGGCACGGGGCGGCCATTCGATTCGCCAGTAAAGGCGGCGAATAGCAGTGCCTGCTATGTGCCGGTTGTCACATTTGGTCTAGCCACATGTGTAATTTAACAGGCGCTTCAAATGCATCACACAACATTTTGGTATGCATCACACAACATTTTGGTGAAAAAATAATAAAACATGTTTAATAAATTTATATTTGACAACATATTTATCATTTTTTGTGTTCATGTAGTTTACATTAATTTGTTCTCGTGTATTGACTTCAATATTCATATATTTCTAAGTTAATGTTCATTTACATAATGATAATATGTAGCTATTTCTAAATTGAAGTTTACACGTATAAAACTAATACACATATATCTTTACAAAAATACATGCTAGCCTAAGTAATGTGTTAGAGGTTGGGAAAATCCATCTTACTCCTCGATGTAGTTAGACTTATTTCTCGAGTACTATCATAGGGAAGTAATTAGGATTCTTTATCAGTTTAAGTATATCTATAATACTTCAAATTAAGTTACATACAAAACTGCAAATGGACCCATAGTTTGTGCTATAGTTTCAAAATATTTTCATATTTGTACATAAAAAGGAGTATTTGAAAAAAGTGTAGAGGCTTCCTAAAAAGTAATATACATAGTACTATAATAATAGTCTCATATACTCCATACTACCGGTACATCTTCTATGGTATAATAGGTACTAATTAGATTGTGTGAAACAAGGCATGGTTCCTCCTAGGTCCCCTCATTTGCTCCGTAGTTTGACTGGTACACTTCGTTTGACAAAAATATTTACGCATAATTTTTTCATGACTTAATTGGGCTCTAGAAGGTTTAGGAAACACAAACATAAGAAAATGGTTTGTTTTTTGTTTTTTAGAGTTAGACTTAAAATGATGGGATTTCGTGATAAATCGCACAAATCACAAAAAATATTGGTGGTAAATTTATATATGTTGCAAATATCATGGATAATCAAAAAAATAAATCTCAAAATACATAGATAAGTTTTTGACTCATCACTAGTTGCGTCCCACGAGAAGGATGTTCAGAGAGGTATTGGGATGTTGCAAGCTCGCTTTGCTAGAGTTCGTGAACTTGTTTAGTTTTGGGACCAAAAGGCATCGTTGCGGACCATGCATCATGAGTGATCTTCCTTAACATGAACACAAAGGATGTAAGATGTCTACAATGGGCACTTCAACATCGAGCAAACAAGATATATAGAGATCCCTTGATGCATCGACGGATCAAGAAACGACAAGAACATGGGCAACATGAGATGATGTTGTGGAGAGCTTATGGGAGTGCGTCATTTTGGCACATGAGCTCCATGGAGCCCTTTATTTAAACCTCTAAAAAAATTGAAATTTTAAAGCTTCAAAAAAATCTAGAGGTAGCCAACTGTATACACTATGTTCGTGCAAATTTACAATTCGAAATACCTTATATTATGTCCTCGGCAAAAATAACAAGAAAACAGATATGGGAGCATGAAGAGTTTGACTTTTTTTTCTTTCAAAATTTGTCCAATTTGTCTTTTTTCCTGAGCCTACATAGCAAGGTATTTCGTATTGAAAATTTTCACGATCGTAGTGTATATATTTGGCAACATCAAGATATTTTTTTAAATTTTTTTACAGCTTTGAAATTTGAATTTCTGGATGTTTAAAAAACCAGGCTCCAGGAGCCCGGGACCTAATAGCATTTTCCGGAGGTTATGGTCACTTCATGGGAAATAGTTCATCATGCACCATCATGCTTTTATCTTGTTTTATAGATTATTTACTTCAGTTGGACCCTATGGTATGTTGGAATTTCATCTTTTTAATTTTGAAATGTTTTTTCATTCAGTATATCAATGTTTGAATTAATATGTAGAGTAAATGTAGTTTATGTATGCAAAAGGACCGAAGAAATAGCAAAGGAAAAAAGTACCGTGAATTAAGTTTTGGCAAAGCACAAACCCTTATCTGCACGCTGACAAAACTTGATCATGTTTTTATTGCTTGTGACTGGATATATTGATCTGCAAATGGCCACTCTCCGATTATCATGCACCACATGATGGCAACATCCATTTCACTCTGCAGTAAGAAACAAAATAACTGTCGCATTCGAAATCCAGAATAGTAGACGAGATCTGAGATGTTATTTGGGGCCCGAAAGTCGCACTAATGTCAAATTATACACGTCCGGCTGCTGCTGCACTGGACTTGTGTCTTCATCGTGGTGGGACCAGGGTGATCTCTCGATTGGTCATCGACCAAATCAAATGAGCCCCGACCAGTGAGGCTGTGACCTCCCAATTTAATTTTGAACCAAAGATATGTCGATTGTAGACAGGAAATCACGAAATCGAGACGTGTACGTACATGGGTTAAAACATTTCCAGATATAAAGAGTAAAATACACTATATATTATATATCATCGAACTTGTACCCCTTACTCGTCTTGGTCCTCGTACTTAGGATTACGTAAGTTACGGTCACTGAATACGTATCATAGGTTTATTGGAGGTCATCGGAGTACGTATAGCCCCATATTTGCTAACGTGGCATGTTGTGGACCCCACTTGTCAGCCTCCTCCCCCCTTTGCAGAGACTATTTTCTAGTAAGAAAAACTAAGAAGGGCTAAACTGTAAAGTTGGGGGATCCGGATTTTTTTTTAAAAGAAAAAGGCTCCATCGGCCTCACATGTGCCAACACCGCCGCCGGCGTCCCGCCGTCCTCCCGCCGCTAGCGTACCGTCGTCCTCCCGTCGATGGCCTCCTGCCACTAGCGTCTGGCTTCCCCTGCATCTGGCCTCGCGCGAGGAGCGGGACAGGGCACCGCCAGCCAGACGCGAGGTAGGAGCAGGGAGGGGCGCCGCCCAGCCCGACGCGAGACAGGGGTGGGAAGGGTGCCGCCGGCCTATACGAGGAAGGGGAGGATGGGCTGCGCCTGCGCTAGGAGCAGCGCACCGGGGAGGATTTGTGGCTGGCGAACTCCGGCAGGGTGCTCTTCGACGTTGAGCTGGGATAGGAGGTGGAGCAGCGCCGCCCTTGGGAGGTGGGGGAGGCATGCCAGCGTGCTCCCAAGGCGGCGGCGGAGTCGGTGGCTAGAGGTTGGGAATGACGGGTGCCTGACAGGCGGGCCCACATGTCAGGTCCTGGGCAGTGGGGCCCATCGACCAGTCTCTAATATTCTATCTGTAGGCTTTGAATAGAAAAGTAAGTTTGAGGAAGTGTTGTTATGCAAAAATCCCATTGCTAAAGATTGGTCAACTCGATGCCACGTCAGCAAATACGGGGCTATACGTACTCTGGTGACCTCCAATGAACCTATGATACGTTGACGAGGTTCAACCCCGGCAATGCCCATGCTTGAGGGCTTTCGAGACATGAAGAGCTTGTGGGATCTGGCGAACTCAACGGCGATCAGACAGCACAGGGAAACACATGTTTTACCCAGGTTCGGCCCCCTTGTAGGGTAAAGACCTACGTCCTGGTTGTCTGACTTTCATTGATGGGGTGGCTACAGTGGTTGAGTACAATGGTGGCGTAGATGCGATCTAGCCAAAAAGCGGAGAGCTCTCGAGATTTCGAGCGCTCAGGTGGATGGCTTCGAAATAGTGTCTAGAGAGCTTCTAGGGTCTCCCTCCCAACCTTTTATATGCGAAGGTTGGGTCTCGGGATTGTTCTCCAAGCTAACTATGTACAAAATCGGTAGGTGAAAACCCTAATCGAGTCCTAATCCAACTAGGCTTCTTCCTTCGAGTCCTCATCTTGCACGACAAATTTGCTCTTGGGCCGCGCCAGGCTATCGATACATGGGCCTTGTTATCTCCTCGGCAGTTGTCCCTCCTGGACCGAAAACCAGGTAGGCGAATATCGAGGGCCCATTCGGCATTCCTTTGTCAGTAGCCCCCGAGTGCCTGGATAGTCGAAGACTATGGCAGGGACTCTAATTCGAGACTTTCATTCAGCTGTTCATATCTCCTTCGCCCTACCTGTAAAAACATAAAGGCATAGCAGACATACGAATGATTCGCTTATTAAAAGCAGTTGACTCGAATAATGCTCGCTCCAAGCCTCGAAAAAGCATAGTTTGGTTGATAGGGGGATCGGCATAACCAGTCTGAGACTCACGTCGGGTCCAGTTAATTGCATAGTCACAAAAACATCGGTTAGCTTACTCAGATTCGAGTCCCCCGACTCGAACCCGTGTGGGCTGGCGCTACCTCGACCCGAGCCGCGTGTGGACATATCAGGTCGAAGCCCAGTAATGTGTAAGGCACTCGATGCGTCCATCGATGCAAGACTGCATACCGTAGGTATGGGAATATTCTCGGTAGAGCGCGCTTTGTCGTGGGGATGACTTATGGGGGATGCCACGCGCCGAGCTATTTGCCGGCTGGCATCCCAGGAGTCTCCACGGCTCGAAGACAGGAAGACTGGCTCCGCCTGGAGGGCCGGCTGTGCTAGCAGCCGGCTGGCGATTCCACCGTGGAAGGCCGGAGCCGGGCGACGAAGACAAGAACCCACCAACGGCTGTTTCGCCGAAAGTGGGCTGGCCCCGACAAGAGCGACAGAGGCCAAGGACAGGAGTGACGAGCGCCACGACCAAGTCCAACCAATCAGCGACCAAGGACCCTTCCCCACGATAGGATCCAAGGCAAAAGGGAGGGCATATGCCTCCCAGATGCCGGTCCCATGGGAAAGGTACTTTATAAAGCGAAACTGTCAGAGCAGGGCGAGGGGATCACGCGAAGGACGCCGCCGCCGAGGAGCCGGGAGCCGGCCGAATCGTTACCCAACCTGTAACCAGGCCCCTGCCTATATAAGGGGGCCTGGACCCTTAGTCGGGGGAGATCCGATCTTCTTCTTCCTCCTCTAGCCCGAACAGCTCGAGGAGCATTGTAATCGATACTGTCTAAGCAATACGAAGCAGGCAGGAAGTAGGGGTTTCACCTCCACCCGGGAGGGCCCTGAACCTGGGTAAACCGTGGTGTCTCAGTAGGCATAATCCCGAGCCGGGCCCCTCGTCTCCACCGTCGAGCCCCTCCGATAAGCCTACCCATGGCTACTGTCTCCAAATTCCCACGACAGTTGGCGCCCACCGTGGGGCAAAGCGCGGTGGCGAGCGGAGTCAAGTTCCGGCCGGGACCCTCCGGCGAGAAGGTCGCCTCCGGTCTCGTCTGGAGGTTCGGCACCTTCGACTGCGTCGACGACAACTTGGCCTACTTCAAGAACGGCCTCGGTGACAACGGCTCCTTCCTCGACGTCGGCAGCCACCGCTTCTACGTCGCCAAGCCCTTCCCGGAGGAGGTAACCGATGTGCTTGACCCTCTCTGTGACGCAGACTCCGAAGACGGCGAAAGCAGCGACTTTTGCAGCATGGTTGAAGTGCTGGCCCTGGAGGAGGATGGTGGCGGCGGCCCATCGCGCTCCGCGCGCCCACCGCTCGAACGCTCACCTCCACCGGAACATGGTCTTCCACCTCCAGAGCGGGACGTGTTGGACGCAGCCATCACGGACCTGCGCGCTCCACTCGACATCTCCGCGGATCCGGTCAAGGTCTCCGAGGATCTGGAACGGACGCGCCTCAACCTCCTCAAGGAAGCGGTCGACGTCGATGACACACGTCGGCGCGTCCTCTCCACGATCAACGAGTACAACGTCGCACACGGCTTCACCCCGGCTGGAGACGGCCCAAGCCGGGCGGGACAAGTTCGTCAACGAGGCAGCGAGCTGGGCGCGGAGCTGAACCACGCAGCGCCCTCGGCGAAGCTACCTCCGATCATCAATAAGCCGACCTATAGCACGCCCACGAAGAACCTCCACGCTGCGCGCTACATCACCTCTGAACTGGATGGACTGCAGGGCGAGGACTTGCGGGAGAAGCAAGCTTGGATCCAGGAACTCCTGAACGCTGCCGATCTACAGCAGCAGGCGATGAAGCCGCGCGGAGAGGCGAGCGACACACGATACGAGAACCGCATCGTCGTGGCCGGCCAGAACAAGTCGCAGGGACAAGCTTCGTCGCCCAACCATGGCCCGACGGAGCACAGCCGGAGCAACCGAGCTCCTGGCAAAAGCGGTGGAAATCACCGCACCCAGCCCTCTGGCCACCACAACCGGCAGCCTCGAGACCCGGCTGCGGTCACCAGCAAGCCGCGTCACCTTCCTCGGGCAGATGCGGTGGAGCCGGCACGCGGCAAGATTGCGGCGCCAGCCCAGCCGGTTCAAGGAGCCGGCCAAGGCGCTCAAGGTCATCAGCCAGCTCGCTCACACGTGAGCCAGAGGATCGGGGAACGCGTCGACCCGCCAAAGGACGACGCACGCCATCGGCTCAACCTGCTGGCGGACTCCAAGTTCGACGAGGAGGAATCCTCAGCGGGGCCGGTCTGCTTCGGCCCTCGCATCCGCAACGAGCCCTTCTCGGCCAAGTTTGCGCTCCCGCGCGACATACCCAAGTACACCGGGGCGGTGAAGCCGGAGGACTGGCTGTCGGACTATGTCACCGCTGTCGACATCGCGGGCGACAACAAGAGGACAGCGGTGCGCTACGCGCCGCTCATGCTGACAGGATCTGCTCGAACGTGGCTCAACAGCCTGCCGGCTCTATAGATCAACTCCTGGCATGATTTCCAAGAGGCGTTTATCAAGAATTTCACGGGAACCTATAAGAGATCGCCCCGCCCGCGACAGCTGGCCCTCTACAAGCAAGGCCCCGATGAGCCAGATCGTGACTACCTCACGAGATGGTCCGATCTGCGCAACTCATGCGAAGGAGTGGGCGAGGAGCAAGCCATCAGCTACTTCACGGACGGATGCAGAGAAGGAACCCTACTGAAGCACAAGCTCCACAGAGCCGAGCCGAAGTCAATGGCGGACTTCATGGCGATAGTGGACAAGTCTGCTTCCGCCGACTCTGCTGCAAGGGTGCAGTGCGTTGAGCCAGCGCCAGCCGGAGGCCAATCTCAGCCGGCAGCCAGCCAAGGAGGACATCACAACCGTGATCGACACGGCAAGAGGAAATATGAGCGCCGTGACAACAAGTACGGCTCTCAGCAAGTGGCTGCCGTTCAAGGAAGCCCGGGGGCTACGGGTGGAAGCCAGAAGCGCAAAGGAGACAAATTCAGCAAGGACAAGTACACCATCGAGGTGATGCTAGATCAACCCTGCAAGTTCCATAGCATTTCAGGCAAGCCGGCAGCGCATACCACTCACCAGTGCAGCTTCACCAGGGATCTAGAGCAAGGGAACCACCAACTACCTGGACCTCCACCGGGCCTGCCAGCTGAAGCGCATGGAAACAAGAATCGGCAATCGGCCAAGGCAGCGGGTGATTACCCCGAGGAAGCAAACGTGGAGCAGTATCACGTGTTCACTACCTAGATGGATGATCCAAAGGATGAGCCGTGGTTTGGTGTCGAGGTGAATGCAGTCATACAAGTTGGACCGCAGTACATGCATTGGTCTGATGCGTCGATTACCTAGGGGCGCGAGGACCACCCGCCACTCATGCCGAAGCCCGGGGGCTATGCACTGGTCTTGAACCCAATCGTGTTCTCTGAGACACATACCTGCCGATTCTCACGTGTACTCATTGATGGAGGCAGCAGCATCAACCTTCTCTACCGCACTTCAATGGAGAAGCTCGGGATCCCAGAGATCCAACTGAAGCCAACCAAGCTCACCTTCCATGGGATTGTGCCCGAGCACTCCTGTACTCCGATGGGAAGGATTGAGTTGGATGTGCTGTTCGGCGAGAAGGACAATCATCGTCGCGAGCCGATCTGGTTTGAGGTGGTAGACCTCAACAGCCCCTATCACGCGCTGCTTGGTCGACCAGCCTTGGCCAAGTTCATGGCAGTCCCGCACTACGCCTACTTGAAGATGAAGCTCCCAGGCCCTCGCGGGGTGATTACTGTCACTGGATGCTACAAGAAGTCAATAGAGTGCGCGAGAGCCAGCTCTAAGCTAGCGGAGGCCTTGGTCATTGCTGAAGAGAAGCGAGAACTGCTGCAGAGGGTGGCGGCAGTTCAGCCAGGCCGCCTGGCGTCGGGACTGCCGACTCCACACCTCAAGCCGGCAAGCCACCCCAAGGAAGTCCCGCCCGAAGCGGGCAAAGTGGAAGAAGCTCTTGTCTCAGGGGCTGGCCCCTCCTCGAGGTAGGGGGAGCGCGTCGCAGCTTCGCCTGAGACAAGTCAAAGATCGCTTAAGACCTTCGGCTAAGCCAAGGCAAAAACCTTGTATCCCGAACAAGTGTCGTTGAATAAAAGGAAGTTGGGTGGCATACGGCCGATCCCTGGAAAGTGTGCTCTAAAGTGCCTTTTACCTTTCTAAAGCATTATTCATGGGGGCTGGAAACCGGCTCCAAACGGGGGCCGGCAGCCCCAACCCGACGAATCGATCCTCCTGTCAGACGAACAAGTACTGTGTGCGGACCGGACCCCGAGCCTAACCTCCACCCTGCGCCGCGTGGGATGGAGCCGACAGGTCACCCACCTAGGAAAATCGCTAAGAGGAAACGTTCGCGACCCGACGAATCGAGTCCCTTGTCAGACGAATGAGTACTATGTGCGGATCGGACCCCGTGCCCAGCCTCCGCCCCAAGCCGTGGGTGATGGGGCCGGCAGGTCACCCACACTGGGAAATCGCTAAGAGGACAGAACGCGAAACCGTCAACGAGCGTTCACCCAGAAACCGCGCGCATTGATTAATAGTTGTGCGTGGACTGGACCAAGCCAGATCTCTTATACACCGAAGTACTACTCCTCATCCCGCGGCACGCTCCCACCCTAGACCGGCATTCGGCTGTCGGTCCAAGGGAGACCAGCCGGCACCAGGCTGCCGGCTGGGGGTAGAAGGGCCGAAGGATGGGGAGATAAAGGAAAAAGTCGAAAGGGATCAGGCGAAATCCGGTTCATAAACAACTAGAAACCAATACGTAAGGAGTTCAGCGTGAAGTGTCACCGGTACACACGAACAAAATGTTGATTGGGCACGACATAAGTTCAACGTACATAAAATTGAATAAGGAGATCCCGATACAATCAAGGGACGCTTGGCGAGCCAGCCGGCTCCAGCGGAGCAGCATCGCCAGTTCGAGATGCCAAGACGAAGTCATCGCCACTGGGGGACGGAGGGATGGAGTTATCAGTGAGATCCCCGGGGGCTTTTTGAGGCTCTTCTGCGGAGCCGGGCTCCTCGAAGTCCATCTCATCCAAGGATTCGTCCCTATCCCCCGCGTCGAAGAGCACGTCGGTCTCGGCACACTCAGCGACGGCACAAGCGCGTTGGCGGAGCTTGACTTTGTCGAGGCCTGCTAGTCCACCTTCACGAGGATTCTCCAGTTGGTCCCGGTTAACGCCTGGATACCAGGAGAGCACGAACTCCAAAGCCTGTTCAGCACCGGCTCGGGCCGCGGACTCTTTCCAGACGTCGAGCCGGTTTGGCGCGAGAGGGATCCACTGGAGGAGCGCCTGGATCTCGCCAGGCACCGCTCGTCCCAGCCATAAGGTTTTGAAGACAGAAACAATGGCTTCGTGGAGATCCCCGCCCAACTTGGCGACTGGATGAAGCCGGCCTTTGACCAGCGCAACCAATTCCCCTGAGGAAAGCTTGGCCTCGAGGTCACTGCTAGGGATGATCTCCTGCTCTGCCCTGTACTCCTCCAGCGCCACTGTGGCGGCCTTGTTGGAGTCTGGGAAAGCTCCTATAGGGGCAATCAGAGAATGAGGAGGCGGTGATGTCTACGCACTTCTATTCTTGTAGACACTTGTTGGGCCTCCAAGTGCAGAGGTTTGTAGAACAGCAGCAAGTTTCCCTTAAGTGGATCACCCAAGGTTTATCGAACTCAGGGAGGATGAGGTCAAAGCTATCCCTCTCAAGCAACCCTGCAATTACGATACAGAAAGTCTCTTGTGTCCCCAACACACCCAATACACTTGTCAGATGTATAGGTGCACTAGTTCGGCGAAGAGATAGTGAAGTACAAGTAGTAGTAATGATTATAAGTAGCAAATGTGATTTGAAATAAATATCGCTGTGAGCAAACATGTAACAAAACAACAAGTAAACGGTGTGCAATGCTTGGAAACAAGGCCTAGGGATCATACTTTCACTAGTGGACACACTCCCAACAAATATAACATGATTGAACAAATAAACAACTTCTCTCCACTATGGTACTCTGAATTACTCTCCTATTGAATAACACTAATCATTGTGTAGTGGCTACAGAAGCACCCCTTAAAGTTCATCAAGTACTTGACAAACACCACTCATAGAGATATCCAAATCAAAGCACAACTCAAGATAGATATTATTGCAACTTAGACCAAGTACTAACACGGTGCACACACTGTCAACATTACACCATGAAAGGAGGAATAGATCACTTCAATACTATCATAGCAATAATTATTCTCATAATCCATAAGAGATCACAATCGTAGCCTAGACCAAGTACCACCATGATGCATGCACTGTCACCGTTACACCATGGCAGGAGGAATAGATTACTTTAATAACACCACTAGAGTACACATAATATCTGAATAATAACATCTACTTGTTCAACATGATACAAAGCTCACGATCACATAAAGATCACATCATGGGAGAGAGAGGTGAACCACATAGCTACCGGTAGAGCCCTCAGCCCCAGGGATGAACTACTCCCTCCTCATCATAGGAGACAGCAAGGTTGATGGAGATGGCGGTGAGGTCGATGGAGACGGCAGAGACGGCGATGGAGATCGATGGAGATGGCTCCGGGGGCACTTCCCCGTCCCGGCAGGGTGCCGGAACAGAGACTTCTGTCCCCCGAAATTCGTCCGTGGCGGCGGCGGAACTACGGAACTCTTTCTGGAAAATTGCCGACTCTCTTAGGGTTTTCCGTCCCGAGGCTTTATATAGGCGAAGGGGCATCGTCAGGGGAGGAGCCAGGCGCCCTCACGCGGGGCCCGCGCGGCCAGGGGCCTGGCCGCGCCACCCCTGCATGTGGGGCCCTGGTGGCCCCCCTCCTACTCTCCTTCGGATCTCTGGAAGCTTCCGGGTAAAATAAGACTTCAGGAACTTGTTTCGTCCAATTCCGAGAATATTTCCTGTGTATCACTTCTGAAACACAAAAATAGCAGAAAACAGGGAACTGGCACTGTGGCGACTTGTTAACAGGTTAGTTCCAGAAAATGCATAAAAGTGCCACTAAGTGTAACGAAACAATAGGCAAATGGTGTAAAAACAAGCATGGAGCATCAAAATTATAGATACGTTGGAGACGTATCAAGCATCCCCAAGCTTAACTCCTGCTCGTCCTCGAGTAGGTAAGTGATAACAAAAGAATAATTTTTGAGGTGACATGCACCTACACAATCTTGATCATATATGTAAGCATTTGTGAGCTGGGATCATAAGAACTTAAAACATGGGCATGAAAGATATAATCTTGACAATAAGAACTTAGCAACCATGTTATAACATGAAAAGAAACACAAACAAAAGATCATGAAAATGAAACAATGAGAGTCAAACGTGTGTTCAAATCATAAGGAAAAATATACAAATGGTTTTCAGCTTGTCCTTAATAGAGAGCAAAACATAAATGCATAGGACACCTTCAAGTTTAAGAGGGCGACTAGATACAAATAATTTGAGAACAAGTGAAACCAACAATATGAATCAATCAATGAAAACTTTGGGACAATGCACATTATACTAAGAATGACAACTATGCTCTCTTAATGGTGCATAAAGATAGAAGGTGGTGACTCAACAAGAAAGTAAAAGAAAGGCCCTTCGCAAAGGGAAGCAGTGATTAAACATGTGCTAGATCTTTTCATTTGTAAAACAGAGAGATAATAATTGGTTTTGAGAGGTGGTTGTCTTTGTCAACGACTGGCAATGGGGTTCTTACTATCTTCCATACAAAAATGAAGCAAGTTTTTGAGAGAGAGATTGGCACTTTTGGGCTCTTTTATAAAGCTTGGCACTCCTCCCCACCTTTTTTCCTTTCACAAACCATGGCTAACCGATTCCATCGGGTGCCCACCAACATTCACATACCATGGAGGAGTGCCTTTTTTCTTTTTCTTTTTTTCTTTTTGGAATAAGCAATATGGAAGATAGCAAATCCGACCACTACGTCCCCATGAGCTGAAAACAGTGTCACAAAACGAGAAGTATTTTGAAGGTTTTTTCAAAGGTAGCATATGAAAATTTACTTTGGAATGGCTTACAAATACCATGCATAGGAATTTATAGTGGACACAATGGCAAACTTGGTTTTTAGGAGTTGGATGCACGAGTAGAGCTCATACTCAGTACAAAATGAGGGCTAGCAAAAGACTGGGAGCGACCAACTAAGAGAGCAATCACGGCCATAATCATGCATAGCGACAAAGCAACATTGAAAGAAGCATAAGATGGCATCAAAAGTCAAAAAACTAAATGATCATAGAGGCTATTGGCGACTTTGTAAGAGTCTAACATGTGTGAGCATGCGCCAAGTCAACCCAAATAAAGCATCAAGGAGAAAACCAAAATAATGCTTCCAAATAATTAAAAACAACGCATGATTTTTTCAAAGGCTCATTAAGCAATCTCAGTTATTTGAGACAAGTCATGCTACAGCAAAACCACTAAGCATACTATCAAAAAGACATCAAGCACGACATGCAAAAGCCTAGGCCGCAGTCTATACAAGCTCCTTTTTGTACCACTTTTTTGCATAAAGCTTTTTCTCTTTTCCAACACCATTCAAACCTTTTTGAGGAAAACCAACATGGTCCAGAGGCAAAAATACACCTTGATGAATAAATATAAGAATATCTGAATACAAATCAAGGCGAAAACGAAAACCAAAAGCAGTAGCAGAAAAAGAAGAACACTCGTTGAACGATAAGAGTGAAAACTAGAGTGTTCTTGGCAGTGAAAAACGAGTTCATCTCCTCCAAAAGAAACATGATGTGATCTAACCATTTATTGCAGCAAACTAAACTAAACTAATACTGAAAACAAAAGCAACTGATGCTCCAAGAAAAACGCATAGTGCATGAAGCAATAAAAATATAGTATTTTGAAAGGTGACCTGATTTTTGCCGATGAAGAAGGGGTGCCTCGGGGGCATCCCCAAGCTTTGACGCTTGTACTTCTTGGAAATTTCTTGGGGTGATGCATGGGCATCCCCAAGCTTGAGCTTTTGTCCATTCTTCATCTCATCTCATCATTTTCCAATCCCTACACTTGAAAACTTCCTTCATACAAAACTAAACACAATTCTATTAGCAACATTAGTGTAAGCATAACATATAATCAACCCTCTTTTTGCTTCAGATTTCAACTCAAAACCACCACATATATAGCAAATACTACCGTAGCAACCTCCCCAAAAGTTCCGTGATCAAAAGAACTCAAAAGAAAGCGATAAAGTGGCAAACACAAATATTGGCAGAAATCTGTCAAAACTGAACAGCTGACAAAGGTCGAATTTTTGAGGGGTTTTCTGTTGCTCAAATCAAAAAGTGTTCAACTAACAAAAGTTTGGATATAACATGGGGCATATGCGCAAGAAATCGCAGGTCCAAAAGATATACAGAGAATTTATACGAATTTTTACGGTGCAGCACCGAAAACAGTTTCAGGACAGCAACATCCCCAAATCTTACCTCACTCAAATTAGAGGCTTCTCTTGGCACAAAAACGAAATAAAAAGGATAAGGAGCGGTTATTACAGTAGTAATAACTTCCAAGACTCAAATAAAAGAAAATTATGGAAAATAAACAATGGGTTATCTCCCAAGAGTGCTTTTCTTTAACGCCTTTGAGCTAGGCGCAGTAATTTGCAAAGATGCTCATGTGGGCGCCATATAAGAGCTTGAGGCAAAGGCGCCATATAGGAACTTAAAGCAATAGAGAGCATCAAAAAGCAAGTATGAAAGACATTTAAATCTAAACCACTTCCTATGAAAAATAGTCTTGTAAAGAGACAAGTCATGAAAGCGCAAAGCAAAAAGCATAGGAAGGCAAAACAAGTTCAACTTCAAGAATTGCAACATAAAGAGGGGAAACTCAATATTGTTGAGATCCATCAAACCATGTTTCCCTCTCTCATAATAACTTTCAGTAGTATCATGAATAGTATTAACAATATAACTATCACATAAAGCATCCCTATCATGAGCCACATGCATAAAAAGATTAATACTCCCCACATGAACAATAGTAGTAGGAGCAGATTCAATAGAATAATTATTCTCATCACCATAATCATTAAAGACAGGAGGCATATTATCATCATAACTATTTTTCTCCTCAAAAGTAGGTGAATTGAAAACATTATACTCATCATCATAAACTAGAGGCTTAGTATCATCACAAGATAGAGAACTACTATTTCGCAAAGCATATTCTTCAAACATATCATCATAAGAAGGAACATCACATATAGGAGATAAAATATTATCAGAACAAACTTTCTCCACTAAAGCTGGGGAACTAAAAATATCATGCTTAACAAAACCAGCTTCCCCAAGCTTAGACTTTTCTACAGCATTAGCAACAACGGTGTTCAAAGCATTCATACTAACAACACTATTAGCATGCAAATTAAGCTCCAAAGGTTTTTCAATTTTCTCTTCAAATACTTCATATCTAAACTCAGGAAAAAGACTACAGAACTCTTTGTTTTCCATTAAGCCTAACTAGTGAAAATAAAAACAAGAAACAAAAAGATATAATTGCAGAATCTAAAGGAAATAACTTCGAGCACTCACACAGGAGGATGCGAGTACCTTTTACCTTACCTCCCCGGCAACGGCGCCAGAAAAGAGCTTGATGTCTACGCACTTCTATTCTTGTAGACACTTGTTGGGCCTCCAAGTGCAGAGGTTTGTAGAACAGCAGCAAGTTTCCCTTAAGTGGATCACCCAAGGTTTATCGAACTCAGGGAGGAAGAGGTCAAAGCTATCCCTCTCAAGCAACCCTGCAATTACGATACAGAAAGTCTCTTGTGTCCCCAACACACCCAATACACTTGTCAGATGTATAGGTGCACTAGTTCGGCGAAGAGATAGTGAAATACAAGTAGTAGTGATGATTATAAGTAGCAAATGTGATTTGAAATAAATATCGCTGCGAGCAAACATGTAACAAAACAGCAAGTAAACGGTGTGCAATGCTTGGAAACAAGGCCTAGGGATCATACTTTCACTAGTGGACACACTCCCAACAAATATAACATGATTGAACAAATAAACAACTTCTCTCCACTATGGTACTCTGAATTACTCTCCTATTGAATAACACTAATCATTGTGTAGTGGCTACAGAAGCACCCCTTAAAGTTCATCAAGTACTTGACAAACACCACTCATAGAGATATCCAAATCAAAGCACAACTCAAGATAGATATTATTGCAACTTAGACCAAGTACTAACACGGTGCACACACTGTCAACATTACACCATGAAAGGAGGAATAGATCACTTCAATACTATCATAGCAATAATTATTCTCATAATCCATAAGAGATCACAATCGTAGCCTAGACCAAGTACCACCATGATGCACGCACTATCACCGTTACACCATGGCAGGAGGAATAGATTACTTTAATAACACCACTAGAGTACACATAATATCTGAATAATAGCATCTACTTGTTCAACATGATACAAAGCTCATGATCACATAAAGATCACATCATGGGAGAGAGAGGTGAACCACATAGCTACCGGTAGAGCCCTCAGCCCTAGGGATGAACTACTCCCTCCTCATCATAGGAGATAGCAAGGTTGATGGAGATGGCGGTGAGGTCGATGGAGACGGCAGAGACGGCGATGGAGATCGATGGAGATGGCTCCGGGGGCACTTCCCCGTCCCGGTAGGGTGCCGGAACAGAGACTTCTGTCCCCCAAAATTCGTCGGTGGCGGCGGCGGAACTACGGAACTCTTTCTGGAAAATTGCCGACTCTCTTAGGGTTTTCCGTCCCGAGGCTTTATATAGGCGAAGGGGCATCGTCAGGGGAGGAGCCAGGCGCCCTCACGCGGGGCCCGCGCGGCCAGGGGCCTGGCCGCGCCGCCCCTGCGTGTGGGGCCCTGGTGGCCCCCCTCCTACTCTCCTTCGGATCTCTGGAAGCTTCCGGGTAAAATAAGACTTCAGGAACTTGTTTCGTCCAATTCCGAGAATATTTCCTGTGTATCACTTCTGAAACACAAAAATAGCAGAAAACTGGGAACTGGCACTGTGGCGACTTGTTAATAGGTTAGTTCCGGAAAATGCATAAAAGTGCCACTAAGTGTAACGAAACAATAGGCAAATGGTGTAAAAACAAGCATGGAGCATCAAAAATTATAGATACGTTGGAGACGTATCAGGCGGCATGACAGAGCAAGAGTTGAGAAGTGGGAGGGGAAACATACCACGAAGAGCTTCCTCCAGCCCCAGCAGGCCGGACTGAATCTTGCGGTCGCGGGCACGCCAGACGCCGATCTCCTTATCATGACGCTCACTGTCAAGCCTCCGGAGAGTCTCCAGCTCATCGATTTGGGCGCCGCGCCTCTCGACTTCGCTCCCCAAGGTCGCGCGAAGCTCGTTCACCTTGCCGTCGTACTCTGCAGAAAGGATTCTTTTCTCTTCGGCCAGCTGGCGATCAAACTCCAGCCGCAGCGATGACTCCGCCTCTCGATCCTTCGCCAGCTCAGTTTCCAACTCCTGAGTCCGGACGACCTGGGCTTGCAGGCCCTGAAGCTCCTCTGCGTGCTTTCGCTTGAGCGACTCAACAGCGTCAGCCGACATCGAGTCGGCCAACTGGGACTCAAGCAAAGCAATGAGCGAGGTAGCATCTGAGAATGGAGGTGTGAGAATTGAAGGGGCAGTAGCAGCATGTCGAAGCAAAGGGCCCAGAGCTTACTGGACAGCTTCTCCAGCTCCTTCTTTAGATCTTGATACTGAGCCTTGCCGGCGCGATACTTCGCCAGCAGCTTCTGGAAGACACTGGCTCGAAGTGCGTTCAGGTCCTGGGAAAGACAAAAAGGCAACGATTCTTAGCGAAATTCATTTTCGAGTCAGCTGTTCCTACAGCTACCTCGAAACTCGGGGGCTAGGGTGTATGGCAAAATGGGCAACGGAGCTGTGGGCCGTGTCTCTCAACCAGCAGAAGAAGTCAGAGGCTAAGGGCGCGGTACTCACATTGGTCGTCCGTATAGCATCGAAGAGTTGGAAGCCGACGTTCTGAAGTGACTCCTTGACCATGGAGAACTGTTTGTCCAGCTCCGCCAGGTTTGGCTTGCTGCCCTGGACCTTAAGTTTCCCTCCGGCATCGGCGCTCGAGGCAGTGTCCGCCCATTCTTGCTGAAGCTGGCTAGCAGAGCTCAAACTCCCAACGCCGGACCCAGCCGCAGGGGCAGGAACCTTTCCACTTAAGGCACCCTTGCTCACAATTTCAAGAGCTGACGAGTTGTCATCGCGTTCTCTCCTCGTCACCCGAGTGGCGAGGAGTCCTTGGGAAGCTTCGCCAGAGCTGGAGGCCAGCTTGAAGAGCAGGGAATCAGCAGTCACGCCAGCCCCTGTCCCAGCTGCAGGCACCGTAGCCTGCACGTTCAACATGAGCCTGGGGCTAGAAGGGGTCCGGGCAGCCGGCTCCGGGGGCTCCAGTAACCCCGCGCGCACTGGGGTCTCTTCTGTTACTTCCATTGCGACCTCGTGCGTACCCTCTTGGCTGGGCGGGTCAGAGGGCGCGCAGGCAGCAGCGTCATTTCCCGTCGCGACATCTCCAGTAGCAGGAGGTAGGGGCGCGGCAGCCCCAGCTGGAGCAATTTCCCCGGCGGGCGTGGAATCGGCTTCAGGTGCAGCAACCGGGCTGGAAACAGCATTCGCGAGCACCTCCGGGCGGACAGGTCCCTCCGCCCTAGTTTCGCCCACCACAGGCTCCAGCCGCGGGGAGTGGCGGTCGATTTCAATGCGACCCGAGTCGCTGCCAACCTCATCCCTGCACGCCCTCTTGTGGCATGAGGGGTCGGGAGCCGAGATCACGGTCTCCCCGGAAGAAGGAGCGGGGGGAGGCTGTGTGGCCAGACCAACGGAAAGGGGAGACCTACAAAAAAGGCGCCCCACGATCGAATCAATCGGAGCTGCGGCGGTCAAGTAAGGATAAGAAGCGCAGAGGCGGGAAGCTTACCCGGCTACGGCGGTAGCTCGTCGTTTGGTCACCTTCTTCGTCTTAGGATGGGGCAGGTTCTTCGCAGCCGGCTCCGGTTTCTTACGCTTCTCGGCTGGTGCGTTCGGAGCCGGCTGAGCCCTTCTCTTGGTGCCGGCCGGCTCGCTTCCAGCCTCCTCACGGTCTGCCGGCTCAGAAGCAACAGGATGTTGCTCAGGAGACTCTGGCAAATCCACGGTCGGGGGAACTTGAGCTCCAGCGGCAACATGAAGAGCTACGCCCCCGAGAGTGGCAGTTGATCCTGCATCATCATCGTCATCCTCAGACCAATTTCTTAGGAGGGAGGGACTGGGGAGCTTACTGGAGTGATCGAGGGGCTCGCTCGAGTCTCCGAGCTCATCATTTCCTTCATCGCCTCGAGTGGCGCTCGAGCTCTCGACGGTGGCCTGGGAACCAGCATCCTCCACTTCCTCAGCATTGTCCCAGACGACCTCGTCATCGGACTCCGCTCTGTCAGCGGCGAAGCTGGCCCGGCGTTGGGCCAAATTCTCCGCGGCTTGCAGGGCGAACAGATTCTGCACGGACCAAGTAGACAGAGGTCAGATGATCAGAACTGCAAAGGGGGGAGCGACAGGAGCCAAATCCGGCGAGCTTACCTCAGCAATCGGGTTGCCTCGGTCGTGAGGTTCCATGCCCCACGTCCACAAGGCTTGAAGCTTGACGTCGGCGATACGGTTCACCTTCCGTGCCACTTCCAGCGCTGACAGCGTCTTGGAGGAATGTCGAGTGGGATCCCTGGCGGATCCCAGGAAGCACATCTTGTGCGAACGGCGCTGGAGTGGCGACACACATGCAACCACGAAGGCGAGCAGAAGGTCAGCCGGCTCCAGGCCGCCCTCCGTCTGCATAGTGGAAATCCGCTGAAGAATCTTCTCCATGTCCAACGAGGGATGGGGAAGAGAAATACTCCAGCTGTCCCACTCAGGCCCGCTTGCATCGAAGGGCGGCAGATTGATATGATCCGCGCCCTCCTTCAGATTCTTCACATAGAAGAAGGAGCGCTGCCATTTCTTGCAAGACTCCTTCCCCTTTATGCTTGGGAAGTCCGCGGTCTTGCGCGCATAAAAGGAGGCGGTGCCGCATATCACTGGGATGGTTTCCGCCGTCTGGGTCTTGAAGTAGATCAGCCGACGGAACAGCTCAACGTTGGGCCAGATGCCCAAGTATGCCTCGCAGAGGGCCGCAAACGTGGCCAGCGTCATCATCGCATTCGCCCCGAGGTGGTGCGGTTGCAGATGGAAATGATCTAGGAACTGGCGCATGAAGCTGCTGGCGGGCAGCGCAAAGCCCCGGGGAAAATGGTCATAAAAGACCACCGCCTCCCCGGGCTTTGGAGCGGGGATGCGCTCTCTACCAGCAGGGCGGCAGCCCATGAGATCCGCGGGCGGAAGCACCCGACCCCGGCGCAGTAGCTCGATCTGTCTCTCCTTCACCCAAGAGCCTTCCCAGGATCCCTTCGGCAAAGCGGGCAGATCAACATCCTTACCAGAGGCTGCCCCCTTCCCTTTGGGCCGGGACGCTTTGGGAGCCATCCGGGTGCGGATCTGGATGAGCGGAATGGTGGCGGAGCGGACGAGAAACCCTAATCCAGTGGGGACGAAGCTAGGAAGCGGAGGATCTCAGGTGGAGCGAATGCCGAAGGAAGAAGAGAAGCGGGCGACCGGTGCTCGGCTTTAGAAATGGTCCCCGGTTTAAAAGCAACAGGGCGGGTCAGTTGCCTATTTCACCCACGATGGGCTGGCAACTGACCCCTCTCGTCATGAGCCACGACCGCGCAAAGATCGGGCAACCGCCGTGGATGCCACAAAAGATCGTGGGCCAGGGTCGATTGGACGTGACGCGACGGCACACGGACAAGTGGAGCTTCGATCCAGTCCCCGAGGGAGCAAGTCCCAAGGAGCCGGGCCACGGCGAGCGGCCGCGTGGCGGTCGCCAGCCGGATCGGTCTCGGAACCGGTTCGTCCCGAGACGGCTGGTAATACTCCGCAGGACTTGACCTCGAGGCCAGTTGCTTCCGAGTCAAATAAAGAATCCTGGGACTTCGACGAAAACGAGCAAGTCTTCGGCGAGAAGTGGAACCCGCCGAAGCCCCATGCTAGCCCATGAGACTTCGCCAGTTTCGGGGGCTAGTGTCGTGGGGATGACTTATGGGGGATGCCACGTGCCGAGCTATTTGCCGGCTGGCGTCCCAAGAGTCTCCACCGCTCGAAGACAGGAAGACCGGCTCCGCCTGGAGGGCCGGCTGTGCCAGCAACCGGCTGGCGATTCCACCGTGGAAGGCCGGAGCCGGGCGACGAAGACAAGAACCCACCAACGGCTGTTTCGCCGAAAGTGGGCTGGCCCCGACAAGAGCGACAGAGGCCAAGGACAGGAGTGACGAGCGCCACGACCAAGTCCAACCAATCAGTGACCAAGGACCCTTCCCCACAATAGGATCTAAGGCAAAAGGGAGGGCATATGCCTCCCAGATGCCGGTCCCAGGGGAAAGGTACTTTATAAAGCGAAACTGTCAGAGCAGGGCGAGGGGATCACGCGAAGGACGCCGCCACCGAGGAGCCGGGAGCCGGCCAAATCGTTACCCAACCTGTAACCAAGCCCCTGCCTATATAAGGGGGCCTGGACCCTTAGTCGGGGGAGATCCGATCTTCTTCTTCCTCCTCTAGCCCGAACAGCTCGAGGAGCATTGTAATCGATACTGTCTAAGCAATATGAAGCAGGCAGGAAGTAGGGGTTTCACCTCCACCCGGGAGGGCCCTGAACCTGGGGTAAACCGTGGTGTCTCAGTAGGCATAATCCCGAGCCGGGCCCCTCGTCTCCACCGTCGAGCCCCTCCGATAAGCCTACCCATGGCTACTGTCTCCAAATTCCCATGACACGCTTGATACGAATATCGGGCCATCCAGTATTGCTAACTATGGACTTACCTTCGTATTTGACATACGGCATCCGAATTGGTATTTTGCCACCAAAATTCGGGCATTAAGAGTACGCATAGACATAGAGTTAGAGTTCAAGGAGCTAGAATTTACTCCCGAATCGAAATTGAGGCTCTACTGGCCCTGAATCAGAGATAACCTGGGGACTGAGGCCCATGGTTGAATGCAATAACAGTGCCGATGGCCATGACTTGATTGATGATATGGCATTGCTAGCCAGAAAACAATTCGAGGGATTAGAATCCACAACTCGATGAACAAAGTGACGTGGCTTGCCCGAATACAGCAAACCGGGGAATCGAAACCCCTCGTTCGTGAAGCATGGAGGCTCTGCTGGCCCGTAAAACGTAATTCGAGGGATAAGAAACCATGACTCGAATGTCCAGATGATATCAGCCAAAACGGAGACATCCCTTCGAACGATCATGCGAAAAACCCAACTCGAGAAAGGTCTCGAGAAATTCACTCAGAAGTTTCGAGTAGGGGGCAAAGCTGGTCGAAAGGCGATTCTTACGTTCGAATTGTGCAAATAAGGAGAAAGATCCAAAAAACACCCGACACCAAGGAAGCGATGGGCTTTTCATAGTACATACCTCAAAAATATTGAGACTCGAAAATGTCCTTCTCCCCTGGGTCGAAAGAGAGCAAACCCACAGGATGTGATGTCAGTGATGATGCCTTGCTTGCTCGAGTTGTCATGCCATCCTCTGCAGGGATAACCTGACATTGACAAGACTAGACATCTCGTGGGCCCAGCAGCCACGCGTTCCGGCTGTTGACCGCATTTGACCGCACGTCCAGCGCGTTGGGTGAAAAAAGTCCGCCATGTCTCCTCAATTACCGTGCGTAGTGGAGGCCACGGCGCGTGTGGTGCTGACACGTGGACGGCCAGATCCAACCCGCCACTTCCCCTTCGCAGCGTGCGGCCAGGATGGACCGGCGATTTCCCGTGGTGGGATAAAAATGGAACAGGAGGAGTAACTGTTTACCCCACTCTGCCACCGTCATCTTCTTCCTTGCGCTCTGCTCCTGCGACGCATCTCTCCTTCCTCCCATTCTTGTGAGATCCCCATTGAGCACCACTTTCATGGGTAAGAGAAACTCGACCGCGGCCGGTGCCACCGGCGGTGCCGCCGCAAAGAAAGCCAAGACCGCCGATGCCAACACGCCCACTGTTGGGAACTGGGTCTAGACCAAGGTCCAAGAGAAGGAGCTGTTGAGCGCCGAGAAGATCGGCATCCTGAAGAACGATCTGGTGGAAACTCTCACCGCTGGTCCAGAAATCGTTCCCCGGCCACCCGCGGGCTTCCGGGTACTTTTCCTTGCGTTCCTCCTTCAGGGGCGCTCGCTCCCCCCGCATCCTTTCCTTCGAGGCCTCCTTTTTGCTTATGGGATTCAGCTTCATGATCTGAATCCCAACACTATTATGCACATTGTGTGTCTCATCACGCTTTGTGAATGCTTCCTAGGGATCGAGCCCCATTAGGCGCTCTGGCGTCAAATTTTCGTCATCAGGCGCCCTCAACACTACCAGACTGGCGGCTTCAGCTGCCAAGTGCGCCAAGACGTTGACACCTTCAACCTCCAGATGCCAGAAAACAATCTCGGCTGGAGGACGAAATGGTTCTATGCCAAAGACAAATCCCTCGCTGGTCAAAACTTCGGTCTTGAGGAATTTCGGCCTACCACCACCATTCGTTCCCGGGCGTCGTGGGCGCACGAGCTATCCAAGGAAGAGAAGAAGATAACGCAGCCTTTGATGGAGAAGATCAAGCAGCTTTGGGCCACGCCTAAGAAGGAGCTATCAGGCCTTCAGCTCATCCACACCTTCATCGAGCGTCGGATCCAGCCGTTGTCTGCGCGAGCCCACTGTATGTGGGACTACACCGATCGTCGGGACTCGACGAGAATCTCTTCCGACGAATTAAAGGAGGCAGAGATTGATGATGGTGTTCGCGCTGTCACCAACTTGAAGAAAAAGTCAATCGTGCCAAAGGTCTTCGGCATCAAGGCGTTCAGTAAATCGAACCCCCGCACCGAGGTATGCTAACTTTAGTTCTTGCTTAAGTTTTCGGTCTTCGATAAATTTCCTATCGAATTTCGACAACTGACAGGACGTGCGTCGTCCAGATTATCCAAATAGCCCGATGCTATCTGCCCCAGCCCGAAGATGGTGAATATCCTGGGTGTGAATTCGTTGAGGCTCCAGAAGAATCGGCATCGGCCGCACCCACAACGTCGCGTGCTTCGACAAAGCGCGCGAATGTCAGAGATGCTGATATAGTCGAGGACTCAGAAGAGCTTGGCGCCCGCTCTCCTTCCTCGAGCGATGACGACAACGCAGCCATTCCTGCCAAGCCTCTGGACAGTCGTCCTCCTCCTCGAACGGGGAAGAAAGTTCTTCCAAACTTAGGCCTTCACGCATTGTAAGTTGTTGTTCTCGAATTTCTTCCTGGATGGCTTTATCTTGTTGTAATTCTTTCACACGTTTTAGATCTTCGAATGATGAATCTTCGGGGAGCTTGGTGGAGCGTGATCGATTCTAGTTTCGATGCCATGATTCCACCCTCGAGGAGACCGCAGAATCGCAAGAGAAAGAGGGCGAGGACGCGACGCTGAAGGACCTCCTGAAGCCATCGTCCCCTCCGAAAAAGAGCGCGGCCGAGCCCGATTTTATTCTAGTTTCTGCCTCCGGCGAGCCTTTCGGGTCCAAACGCCATGTGAGTCCGAAAAATCTTATCTTTATGCATCTAATATTTACCCATCAGTAGCCCCCGAGGGTGAGTCTAAGTGTTTACACTTGGGCTTGCCCTCTAAAGCAGAACCCCTCGAGACTCATCCTTGTTTCCGCTGGTTTAGCCTGTCATCAGGGACCTGTCGAAAATATGCAAGAACTATCTTGCATTGGAAGAGGAGAACCAGCGGTTGTCTGCCCAGCTGGAAGACATGCGTCGTAAGTGATTTCTTCATCTTCTATCTATTCTGAATTCTTGTCTCGACATCTTTTCTTTCTTACTTACTCCGCTGTCCATCGGGTGATTAGGAATTGCTGCTCAAGCTGCCACCAACAAGACCTTGCTGAAGGCTCAGATAGATGATCTTGCGGCCGAACATTCTTCGCTGAAGGCAAAAGCTGATGGTCTGGCCGACGAGGTCACCCAGCTCAAAACTGATTCGGCAAAGGCTCAAGAGATTGTCAATCAGCAACGAGTGGAAGCTGAGTCAAAGGAGAAGAACCTACAAGGCTACAACAATGCCTGCTAAAGATGCAAGTGGCACGGGCACGGAAACACCGCCTCCCGACTAATCCGCCCAGCGGGAGTGACCGGGCCAAACGGTATTTTAGGAAATGGGACGCATGCATCCAGCGGGACCCATTACCTATACTGCTCGTGTGAACTGAACTAGTTTGACGTTGGCCTAATTAAATCCCTGGTTCGCACGACCGAACATCTTCTGGGCCTGTACCAAGACACTAGCAGGCCCAAAGCGGGATAAAAATGGGATTACTGGGACCAAATCTCTAATCCTGCCAGCCCAAAGCGGGATACGATGGATGGACTAATCGATCTCAGCTGGCGGGATGGGAGACGGGATTAGGCGGCAGTCCCGTCCCACCTGCATTACTAACGCCTGCAGGCCGCCCTCGATTCCTTGCACGGTAGGCCTTGTTCTTCATTCAGTATAAGATTCATGGGGATCGCTTCTATTTACTGATTAGAGATCTTGCTTCCTCATGAAGTTGTTGCCGAACTGGGTGCTGCGGCAATGACGGAGCCCGCTGGACTCGAGTCTAGCGTTGGTAACGCTGAACGCCTTTGTCAGGAGGTGCACGATCTTCTGGTGAAGGTGCGGTCGACACTTGACCGTGTTCGCGATATATCTGCTCCGGAATCAACGAGCACTACTATGGCTGGCGTCCTCGAGGCCTTGGCGGTGAAAGAGAATGGCGAGGACCCCTTAGTTGCTGCGGTTCACCGACAGGTAACCATTGGCTCCGAGTCCATCTTCTCTATGTTGATGATGCACGGGGTCGAATTCGACGCCGACAAGGTCACGAGTACATATCCAAAGGACAAAGATGGGCGCGACATTGCTCCCAAGGCATACCTTGAGCGTGCCCGAGATTTGTCTGCCCGCATGACGAGCTTCTTAGCAGATAGGAATGCTAGGAGGGCTGCTGCGAAGGCCCGGAAGCGCAGCGCGTCGGGCGCCCCATCTAGTAGAGCCACTGGTAGTTCGACATAGTCTGGTCGATGAGCTGAGCTTATTTGTAATGAATGATGCAGTACCACTTTGTGCTTGTGGCAGACTTCTGAATATTGCCTGCTGTTAAACTGCCTTTTGCTCTTGCCACTTTCTCTCGAGATATTTTATGCTTGGTTGCGTCTTGATTATAGATGACTATTTGTGACTGGGAGCCTCATTTACAGGGCTCATCCGCAGGTTCTGATGCCTGGCCTGTCTCGTACGAAACAGTTGGTAGTACTTCCTCCACCGTTGAAAGGCGAGCGCCTTCCACGAGCGAGCTTTCCCTAATTCATTCCCTGCGAAACCAGCTTAAAAATACCCAGCAGGAATTGAAGATAATCACCGCAAAGGTCGATGTTGCTCTCTCCAAGGCTTCGCAGGTCGCAGACGCGGAGAAGTTACTTCTTGAGGAGATCGAAAACCTTGGGAAGGCTATGAAATGTAAGACTTTTGAGCTCTTAATCTGTTCTTTTCCGGTTGACAATGTGTGATCATCTTTTTCTCCTTTGCTATAGATGTATGCCTTGACAGCGAGGCCGAGGCTCGGCGCGTAAGTGCGCATCTTCGTGCAGCTCAGACTCATGCGAATTCGATCACGGACAATTTCTGGGCTGACCGATCGAAGGCAATGAAGCTGACCATACTCCAAGATCAAGTCGCCCAAGCTAGAGTTTTA
The DNA here is from genome assembly GCA_007115705.1 of Dactylis glomerata. Lineage (NCBI taxonomy): Eukaryota > Viridiplantae > Streptophyta > Magnoliopsida > Poales > Poaceae > Dactylis > Dactylis glomerata. The sequence continues at coordinate 560,759 of QXEO01000911.1, read as the reverse complement.
GCTGAAACAAGCCCTGCCGCGCTCGCACTCGTCCATGAGGCGATTTTCCACTTGAACGACCAGCCCGATGGTCTTTCTGCATTACTTGGTCGCTTCGAAAACGGGGACGCCATCTATCGCTTCATTCGTGAGCACTTGTGATGTGGGGCTCTGGTCACCCTCTCCTTCGTGTGAGCTCATTATCCTGAGGTCGACATGAATCTGGTGAAGATGCTGCCTCCGACTCCCAGTGGTCGTGTTGGTATGGACGCGCATTATGCTGCCTGCAAGCAGGCCGCTGATTGTATCGCGAGACAGATCATCACCGAGAGTGATCGTCAGAGAGCGAATCAGGATGCTTTAGTGTCCTAACTTGGTCATCTGTGTAAATATGTGTTTGCTTCTTGTATGTGCTTCTGTGAAGTTCTTCGATACATTGTCCTCTTATAGAAGATGTATAGTCTTGTTGGCCTTTGTTGTATTGCATGGTCGAAAGGGCGGAGCCCCCGAGCGTAGGTCGAAGGGCAGAGCCCCCGAGCATAAGTCGAAAGGCGGAGCCCCCGAGCATAGGTCGAAGGGTGGAGCCCCTGAGCATAGGTCGAAGGGCGGAGCCCCCGAGCGTGGGTCGAAGGGCGGAGCCCCCGAGCGTAGGTCGAATAATTTTTAAGGCGAAGCCTCCGAGTATGGGTTGAATAAGTTTTAAGGTGAAGCTCCCGAGTATGGGTCTAATAATGATATGAGGAATCACACTTTTATTGCTTGGCACCGAAGGCGCAATGGTTGAGCGTGGTCTGCTGCCAACGCTTAGTCACAGAGAGAGAGAGAAAATGGAAAAATCTATCCGCCCTAAGGATAGAATTGGCACAGCTGCACGGCATTCCATGGGTTCTTGCCGTCCACCCCTATTTTGGGGTTGCGTAGTCAATATGCCCCTCCTAGGATTGCTTCGTGGACGAGATATGGGACTTCCCATGGTGATTCCAGCTTCGATGTGCTTGTTTGGTTGAGACGAAGCACAAGGTTGCCGGGCTCGAAGGACCGTCCGCGTACCCGTCCGCTGTGGTAGTTGCGGAGGCTTTGCTGATAGACTGCCGATCGGGCGAGGGCTACGTCTCGCGCTTCGTCCAGCAGATCGCGGGCGTCTTCCAGCGCTGTTTGTGCATCTTCTTCGACATAGGCTACTACACGAGGTGCGCAGTACCGCACATCCGTAGGAAGCACCGCTTCTGCTCCGAATAGCAGGAAGAACTATGTGTAGCCGGTTGACAAGTTGGGTGTTGTACGCATGCTCCAAAGGACTAAAGGCAGTTCCTCGACCCAAGCGCCTGCTGCGCGTTTGAGGGGTCGAAGGAGTCGCTTCTTGAGGCCGCCACAGACGAGCCCGTTGGCCTTTTCGACCTGGCCGTTGGACTTGGGATGCGCCACCAATGCATACTTGATCTTGATGCCGAGCTCTTTGGCGAATTCTTAAAATTCGCCCAAGGTGAAGTTGGTGCCGTTGTCGGTGATGATGCTATTCGGTACGCCGTATCGGTAGACGATGGACTCGAAGAACTTGACCGCCATAGTCGCTTCTTGATTGGTGACGGGGATGGCTTTGATCCATTTGGAGAACTTGTCTACGGCGACCAGCAGGTAAGTATGGCTTCCTCGAGATGATTTGGGCAGAGGCCCTACTTGATCGAGCCCCCATTGCGCGAAGGGCCAAGCAACGGGTATGGTGCGCAGTTCTGATGCGGGTGCGTGAGGCTTCGTGGTGAATCGCTGACATGCGTCGCAATGCTGGACGATGTTCTTGGCGTTGTGGAGGGCCGAAAGCCAGTAGAACCCCGATCGAAATGCCTTAGCGATGAGGGTTCGACTGCTAGCATGATGCCCGCAGGTTCCTTCATGAATATCTCGAAGCAGGGCGATTCCGTCCTCGGGCGCTATGCATCGTTGGAGGACCCCTGTGGTGCTGCGCTTGTAGAGTTCTCCGTTGATTATCGTGAAGGCCTTGGAATGCCGCATGATCTGTCGACGATGGATGGTGTCTTCTGGGAGCTCGCCTCATATCAGGTAGGCCAGGTATGGCTTCGTCCAACCCGCTCCGATGAGCATGACTGTGGTCGTTTCCTTGGATAGGTCTTCTGTTCCCGCAGCTGGGGTAGGACTTAGATGGTTAGCCCCTAAGCATGTTGCTAACGCCGGGTCGATGGCTGGCTTGATCTTGATGGAGCGTTTGAATATCTCTTCGAAGAAAACTCCTGGTGGTATCGGCAAACATTTAGACCCAATATTGGCCAGGTTGTCTGCCTCTTCATTGCTTTCCCTGCCGATGTGGGTCACCTCGCACCCCTCGAAGTTGCCTTCTAGCTTGTCGTACATTGCACGATACGCGATCATGTTTGCATAGGTTGCGTCACACTCCTTCATAACTTGATGGGCGATGAGGTTCGAGTCCCCGTGGATCTTGATGCGAGTGGCGCCACAGGCTTTCGCCATTCGCATGCCGTGTAGAACGGCTTTGTACTCCGCTTCGTTATTCGAGGGGTTCGCGAAGCGCATACGCAGGACGTAGCGCATCTTATCCCCCTATGGCGACACAAGGACTACTCCTGCTCCTGCTCCCGAAACGCGCTTGGACCCATCGACATATATTGTCCAGCAGTTCGACAAGTCTGGGAGTTCTGGCATCTGTGCTTCGGTCCATTCAGCGATGAAATCCGGCAGGACCTGCGACTTGATTGCTGACTGTCGCTGGTATGTGATCTCCCACAGCCCCAGGGTTATACCCCAGAGTGACGTGCCCCATTGCATCGGGGTTGTTGAGTATGTTGGAGACTGGGGTCGAGGCCACTACTATGATGGAGTGGCACTCGAAATAGTGCGGTAGCTTCTTCCCCGTCATGTATATAGCATATGCTAGCTTCTGATATGAGGGTACCTTTGCTTGGTCGGAGATAAGACCTCGCTGAGGTAGTACACCGGTCTTTGCACTCCGTGCTCCCTGCCGTCTTCCGCGCGTTTGACCACCAGGGCGGAGCTGTCCACCTAATTGGTCACGGCTATGTACAGCAGCATCGACTCTTTTTCTCGAGGTGTGACCAGGACTGGGGACGTCGAGAATCGACGCTTAAGGTCGTCGAATGCGGCCTACGCCTCTTCTTTCCAAGTAAAGTTGTCCGTCTTCTGAAGGAGCCAATAAAAAGGGAGAGCCTTTTCGCCCAGCTTGCTGATGAATCGGCTGAGCGCCGCTAGAGGACCTATCAGCTACTGGACATGTCAAGCGTCTTTGGCGGCTGCATGTTGATAATGGCTTGAATCTTCTCCGGGTTGCCCTCGATTCCTCTCTCAGAGATGAGGTAGCCCAACAGCTGGCTTGTAGGTACTCCAAAGGAACACTTCTTCGGGTTGAGCTTGATGCTGTACCGATCGAGGTTGGCGAAAGTTTCTCGCAGGTTGTCGAGCAAGCTATCTGCCTTCGTGGACTTAATGACGATGTCGTCGACATATACCTTGATGTTGCGGCCGATCTGCTCCTTTAGGCACGCCTGCATACACCGTTGATAGGTGGCTCCGGCGTTCTTGAGCCCGAAGGGCATCATCATGTAGCAATATACCCCGTGCGGGGTGATGAACGCTGTCTTGTCCTCGTCTTCGACTTTTAGTCTTATCTGATTGTACCTGGAATACGCGTCGAGAAACGAGAGACGCTCGCAGCTAGTGGTGGAATCAATGATCTGGTCGATTCGGGGAAGCGGAAAGTAGTCTTTCGGGCAATGTTTATTTAGCGCCATGAAGTCGATGCATGATGCGGTACAGTGGTGATAGCTTTTCACCGTCCAGTTGGGAACCCCAAGAGGAAGGTATGATGAATATAGCAACAAGGTTTTCCCTCAGTTAAGAAACCAAGGTATGTCGATCAGGAGAGGAAGGAGCCAATACGACTGAAGGTGATGCTTGCTAGTCTAGTGACACTCCAACAAGGGCGCCGTTAACGATCGATAACGAGTTAGCGCGTCTTCAACTAGTAGCAACGTGGAACCTGCACACAACACAACCAAATACTTTGCTCCCAACTTACGATGAGGTTGTCAATCTCACCGGTTTCCTGTAAACAAAGGAATGAGCATATCGAGTGGAAAACAGTAATAGTATACGAGTAAAATAAACAGTGCAAGTAAAGTAAACAGGTGATAGCAATATGATGGAAATAGGACCGGGGTCCATAATTCACTAGTGGTGTCTCTCCATAAGATAAAATAATACATGCTAGGTAAACAAATTACAGTTGGGCAATTGATAGAATAAAGATAATGTGCATATGATTAGAGGATCACTTTGAGATTTACTCTGGGCATTACAACAAGATACATAGACCGCCATCGAACTGTATCTATGACTAATAATCCACTTGTGGTGAATCAATCGGAGAACTCCACAAGTATTAAGTTGCGAACAACAGATAATTGCATTAAGCAAAGTGTGTAATGTAAACAAAGCATATGCCCTCGAGCATATGAATGTTGTTTTCCCCCTAGTAGCAACAGCACATCTACAACCTTAGAGGTTTCTGCCACTCCCCCAGATTAAATAGAGGCATGAACCCACTATCGAGCATAAATACCCCCTCTTGGAGTCACTAGCAACTACTCGGCCAAGATAGCTACTAACAACGGAGAGCATGCAAGATCATAAAGAACATAGAGATAACATAAGATAAATTTCAGTACATCAACTCAAGCATAACACCAATATTCATCGGATCCCAACAAACCAAACATGTAGAATTACATAACGGTGATCTCAATCATGTAAGGCAGCTCATGAGATCTAAACATGAAGCACATGGTGGAGAAGACAACCATCTAGCTACTGCTATGGACCCATAGTCCAAGGTAGACTACTCACTCATCGCTCCGGAGTCAAGCATGGCGATGAAGAAGACCTCCGGTGGCGATTCCCCTCTCTGGCAGGGTGCCGGGAAGAGCTTCTGGACCCTCCCGATCTTCGGGTCGACGGTGGCGGCAGATCGCGATGTATTCTGGAAAAGTGATCGGGTATTTAGGTTTTTCCCGTCGGGGGGTCTTTATAGGCGAAGGAGCATCGTCAGGAGTGGACCGAGCCGACCTCACACATAGGGGGTGCGGCCCAGCCCCTGGCCGCACCGCCCTGTTGTGTGGGGCCCTCGTGGCCCCACTCCGTCTCCTCTTCGGTTCTCTAGAAGCTTCGGTGAAATTCTGGGCGACTGGCTTTGGTTTTGTCCAATTCCGAGAATATTTCCTGTGTAACTTTTCTGAAACACAAAAATAGCAGAAAACAGGGAACTGGCACTGTGGCGACTTGTTAATAGGTTAGTTCCGGAAAATGCATAAAAGTGCCACGAAGTGTAACGAAACACTAAGCAAATGGTGTAAAAACAAGCATGGAGCATCAAAAATTATGGATACGTTTGAGACGTATCAACATCCCCAAGCTTAACTCCTGCTCGTCCTCGAGTAGGTAAGTGATAACAAAAGAAATAATTTTTGAGGTGACATGCACCTACACAATCTTGATCATCTATGTAAGCGTTGTGCGCTGGGATCAAAAGAACTTAAAACATGGGCATGAAAGACATAATCTTGATAGAAGAAACTTAGCAACCATGTTATAACATGAAAATGAACACAAACAAAACATCATGAAAATGAAATAATGAAAGTCAAACGTGTGTTCAAATCATAAAGAAAAACATACAAATGGTTTTCAGCTTGTCCTTCATGGAGAGCAAAACATAAATGCATAGGACACCTTGAAGTTTAAGAGGTCGACTAGATACAAATAATTTGAGAACAAGTGAAACCAACAATATGAATCAATCAATGAAAACTTTGGAACAATGCACATTATACTAAGAATGACAACTATGCTCTCTTAATGGTGCATAAAGGTAGAAGGTGGTGACTCAATATAAAAGTAAAAGAAAGGCCCTTCACGGAGGGAAGCAGTGATTGCAAGTTTTATAAACCTTCAAAAATTATGGTACTTACCGGCTTTGAGCTCTCATTGCCCCCATCATAAGCATCTTGAATGGTTAAAGTTAATGCGAGAACACTTATGCTGCATATGCTTGACAAATCATAAGTTGAAAACCTCGTGTCCCGTGAATACGAGTACCCAAACCTCATGCTACTTTACTTAGAGTCCCAAGCAAGCTCTTGTCATTGTAAGTATACACGTATCATCGAGAACCGTGAATGGGTTACCTCCGTGCCCGATGACATGGAACACGCCCGCATCAAAATGACAGGACAAGCAGACAATGAACACCTTGACATCTCTTTTATTTACCATTTGTATAGCTTTTTATTTTGAGATGCGTCGTCGAATGTCCACTATGGGCATGCGACAAATTTCCACCATGAATTATGCATGGCTTAGATTGGCGGCCCAGGCGTTTCTCTAACACATATACAAACTCCATGATCTCGCAAGATTCCCAATTCATTTCACACCGCGAGTATCCATAAACAAAAGATCATGATATCAACTCAAATAAGAAGTGCAATATTGAAAGCTTGCCCCATGACGGCATGGCTGGGCTAATTCCCAACTTAAAACTTGCAAGCATAACAACTCAACATAAGAGACCACAATGTCAAATTTTTTAGAACAAGAAAAAGTAAAGTGTGCCATCCGGTTCGTGAGAGCTTTACTGACCAATTTTCGCATAACACTGGTAAGAGTTTAATTTAAAGAGTAGATAAAAGCAAGTCAAATGTACTTTGGAATAGCAAATTGCTAATAGGTATGTATGGTAGACACTTTGGCAAACTTGGTTTTTAGGAGTTGGATGCACGAGTAGAGCTCATACTCAGTACAAGGCGAGGGCTAGCAAAAGACTGGGAGCGACTAACTAAGAGAGCAATAACGGCCATAATCATGCAAAGCGACAAAGCAACATTAAAAGAAGCATAAGATGGCATCAAAAGTCAAAAACTAAATGATCATAGAGGCTATTGGCGACTTTGTAAGAGTCTAACATGTGTGAGCATGCGCCAAGTCAACCCAAATAAAGCATCAAGGAGAAAACCAAAATAATGCTTCCAAATAATTAAAACAACGCATGATTTTTTCAAAGGCTCATTAAGCAATCTCAGTTATTTGAGACAAGTCATGCTACAGCAAAACCACTAAGCATACTATCAAAAAGACATCAAGCACGACATGCAAAAGCCTAGGCCGCAGTCTACACAAGCTCCTTCTTGTACCACTTTTTTGCATAAAGCTTTTTCTCTTTTCCAACACCATTCAAACTTTTTATAAACACCTCTTTTGATGAAAACCAATATAGACCAGAGGCAAAAATACACCTTGATGAAAAGATATAGCAAGATCTGAACACAAATCAAGGTGAAAATCGAAAGCTAAACGCAGTTCTAGAAAAAGAGAACACTCGTTGAAATTATAAGAATGAAAATCGGAGTGTTCTTGGCAAATGAAAAGCAAGGCAACTTCTCCAAAATAAATTTATTGGGGTCCAACCATTTATTGCAGCAAACTAAACTAAACTAAACTAATACTGAAAACTAAAAACAACTAACGCTCCAAGAAAAACGCATAATGCATGAAGCAATAAAAATATAGCGTATTGAAAGGTGACCTAATTTTTGCCGATGAAGAAGGGGTGCCTCGGGGGATCCCCAAGCTTTGACGCTTGTACTTCTTGGATATTTCTTGGGGTGATGCATGGGCATCCCCAAGCTTGAGCTTTTGTCCATTCTTCAACTCATCTCATCACTCTTCGATCCCTACACTCGAAAACTTCCTTCATACAAAACTAAAAACAAATCTATTAGCAACATTAGTGTAAGCATAACATAGAATCAACCTCTTTTTGCTTCAGGTTTCAACTCAAAACTACCACATATAAAGTATATACTACTTTAGCAACTTCCCCAAAAGTTCTGTGATCAAAAGAACTCAAAAAGAAAGCGATAAAGCGGCAAACACAAATATTGGCAGAAATCTGTCAAAACAGAATAACTGACAAAGGTCGAATTTTTAGAGGGTTTTCTGTTGCTCAAATCAAAAAGTGTTCAACTAATGATAGTTTGGATATAACCTGGGTCATATGCACAAGAAATCGCAGGTCCAAAAGATATACAGAGAATTTTCACGAATTTTTATGGTGCAGCACCGAAAACAGTTTCAGGACAGCAACATCCCCAAATCTTACCTCGCTCAAATTAGAGGCTTCTCTTGGCACAAAAACAAAATAAAAAGGATAAGGAGCAGTTATTACAGTAGTAATAACTTTCAAGACTCAAATAAAATAAAAAGAACTGAAAGTAAAATATTGGGTTATCTTCCAAGAGTGCTTTTCTTTAACGCCTTTGAGCTAGGCGCAGAAAGTGTGAATCAAGTAATTATGAAAGAAGCATTAGGATCCACTATAGGAGTCTTTTCAACAATGAAGGGAATTGTGTACAAATGAGTTTTTGAAGATCCTTTATGATCACACTTTGGTTCACTCAAATCACTAAAAAGATTTTTGGGACAGATCCAATCAAAATTATTTTCAAAAGCTTCATACAATCCCAAGAGCTTGCTAGGTATAGGTATTTCGGTTCCTTCATTGTTTGTACTAATAACCTTTATAGGTGAACCGAGTTTATTAAAGCGCTTAAGAACTTTCCTAGCTTCAATGGCAACATCTCTAAATTCTAAGTGCAAAGTTTCCAAGATAAAAGCTTTCTTTTCAGGATCCTCAATTTCATGAAGCTTAAGGACATGTGTTGCATAAAAGGATTAAGGCTAGCAAACCTAGCTTCCAACATGTGAATTAAATAAGCAGAAGAAACTTCAATACTAGGAGCAAGCTCAACCAAAGACTTTTCCTCAACTTCTTTATGCATACTAATATGATTAAAGAACTCCTCAATGTTATCTTTCCCAATAATTGAACCACTACCTACTGAGAGGTCCTCCAAAACGTACTTAGGGAACAACATAATGAACTAAAGTAAAGAAATAACAACTATCAAGGATACTAATTTTTTTTGGGTTTTTGATAAAACGATGCAAGTAAAAATAAAGTAAAGCAAAACAATAAACAATAAACAAAGTAAAGGATGTGCATACGAAAAACTCCCCTCGCAGAAGTCTTCTTCTTCCTCCCCGGCAACGGCGCCAGAAAAGAGCTTGATGCGGTACGGTGGTGATAGATTTTCACCGTCCTATTAGGAACCCCAAGAGGAAGGTATGATGAATATAGCAGCAAGGTTTTCCCTCAGTTAAGAAACCAAGGTATGTCGATCAGGAGAGGAAGGAGCCAATACGACTGAAGGTGATGCTTGCTAGTCTAGTGACACTCCAACAAGGGCACCGTTAACTATCGATAACGAGTTAGCGTGTCTTCAACTAGTAGCAACGTGGAACCTGCACACAACACAACCAAATACTTTGCTCCCAACATACAATGAGGTTGTCAATCTCACCGGTTTGCTGTAAACAAAGGAATGAGCGTATCGAGTGGAAAATAGTAATAGTATGCGAGTAAAATAAATAGTGCAAGTAAAGTAAACAGGTGATAGCAATATGATGGAAATAGGACCGGGGTCCACAGTTCACTAGTGGTGTCTCTCCATAAGATAAAATAATACATGCTGGGTAAATAAATTACAGTTGGGCAATTGATAGAATAAAGATAACGTGCATATGATGAGAGGATCACTATGAGATCTACTCTGGGCATTACAACAAGATACATAGACCGCCATCCAACTACATCTATGACTAATAATCCACTTGTGGCGAATCAATCCGAGAACTCCACAAGTATTAAGTTGCGAACAACAGATAATTGCATTAAGCAAAGTGTGTAATGTAAACAAAGTATATGCCCTCGAGCATATGAATGTTGTTTTCCCCTAGTAGCAACAGCACATCTACAACCTTAGAGGTTTTTGTCACTCCCCCAGATTAAATAGAGGCATGAACCCACTATCGAGCATAAATACCCCCTCTTGGAGTCACTAGTAACTACTCGGCCAAGATAGCTACTAACAATGGAGAGCATGCAAGATCATAAACAAAATAGAGATAACATAAGATAAATTTCAGTACATCAACTCAAGCATAACACCAATATTCATCGGATCCCAACAAACCAAACATGTAGAATTACATAAGGGTGATCTCAATCATGTAAGGCAGCTCATGAGATCTAAACATGAAGCACATGGTGGAGAAGACAACCATCTAGCTACTGCTATGGACCCATAGTCTAAGGTAGACTACTCACTCATCGCTCTGGAGGCAAGCATGGCGATGAAGAAGACCTCCGGTGGCGATTTCCCTCTCCGGTAGGGTGCCAGGAAGAGCTTCTGGACCCTCCCGATCTTCGGGTCGACGGCGGCGGCGGATCGCGATGTGTTCTGGAAAAGTGATCGGGTATTTAGGTTTTTCCCGTCGGGGGGTCTTTATAGGCGAAGGGGCATCGTTAGGAGTCGACCGAGGTGACCTCACACATAGGGGGCGCGGCCCAGCCCCTGGCCGCACCGCCCACTCTGTCTCCTCTTCGGTTCTCTGGAAGCTTCGGTGAAATTCTGGGCGACTGGCTTTGGTTTCATCCCATTCCGAGAATATTTCCTGTGTAACTTTTCTGAAACGCAAAAACAGTAGAAAACAGGGAACTGACACTGTGGCGACTTGTTAATAGGTTAGTTCCGGAAAATGCATAAAAGTGCCACGAAGTGTAACGAAACACTAAGCAAATGGTGTAAAAACAAGCATGGAGCATCAAAAATTATGGATACGTTTGAGACGTATCAATGCACATCCTATAGATCTTGGTGTCCTTTTCCACCTTGACCGGTGGTGAGAGCCATGTAGCTTCCTTTATTTCTCTGATGAACTTTGCCTCGAGGAGGCGATTTATCTCTTCGCCCATTGATCGGGCCTTTTCCGGATTGTAGCGGCGCATCAACTGTTTGATGGGTTTTGCGTTAGGAAAAATCTTCAATTCGTGCTCGGCAAGTTCCCTGGGGATACCTGGCATATCTGCTGGACACCAGGTGAACATCCTCCAGTGCTGACAGAGGAACTCGACGAGCGCGCTTTCCTAAGCGGGAAGAGAAAATTCGACACCCGCGCGGTTTTTGAAGGATCCGTCGGGTGGATCTGGTGCTCTCGGGTGTCTTTGCTGGCATCGAATGATAATTCTAGGGTGTTCTGCTGCGCCAGTGGATCGACATCCATGTTAGTGCTCTCCCTGATATGGTTGAGCTCTTCGTGCACCCCAAATGTTTGGGACATGCTGTTGAAGTCCTTGTCGCAGTTTTCAGAGCGGGCAAAACTTCCGCTGATCATCAGTGGTCCTCTGTTTGTGGGCATCCGCAGCTTGAGGTAAGCATAATGAGGTACTGCCATGAATCGGGCAAACGCTGGTCGCCCGAGAATGGCATGGTACTGTGAGGGCCAATCAACGACCTCGAACTCGATCTTCTCCTTCCTAAAGTTTGCAGGAGTACCGAAAATAACGTCTAGGTGTATCGCCCCAAGAGGGTATGTCGGCTTCCCTAGGACGATTCCGTGGAAAGATGTCTCTGTCGGTAGGAGGTTGTTCATCGGGATCTTGATCTTTCACAGCGTGTCTGCGTAGATGAGATTTAAGCTGCTCCCCCCCATCCATGAACACTTTTTTGGAGGTAAAACCTCCGATCTGTGCTTCGAGGACCAAAGCGTGGTGTCCAGGGCGCGGGATCTTCGGTGGGTGATCTGACCGGTCAAAGCCGATCGAGTGCTCTGACCAGTTCAGGTATTCAGGCGACGCCAGTGGTGCGTGCTCGACATGAAAAACCTCTCTGCCACGCTTCCTCTGAACCCGATTCGTCGGGCGTCCTCTCTGGATCATGGGCATGAAACCTCGTGGCGGCAGGAACGCTTCTTCTTCGATGGCCGGCTATCGCAGCTCGACGACATGCTGGATCATGGCGGCTTGGTGGCCTTGCTGCACCACGTTTGCTGGCGGGTTAGGAGGTGGTGGCGGCGCGTTGTAGGACACGCTTCCTGCGACTGGTTGCTCGGCCCGCATCTTGTCTTGAAGCGCTTGACTGAGCCAAAGAAACTCCCTGCACTCGATAAGGAGATGCGCGGGTTTTCGCCTCCCGTCCTTGTCGATGTAGGTGTGCCTGGTATACCCTCCGTTGAGCATCTCTTCCGCCAAAAGTGGCGGTGCATCACGACGCCGACGCCATTCCGTTCTTGGCCTCGAGTCGTGGCCGGCGCTTCTACTGCTGCTTCCGTAGTAGTTGTTCCCTTGCCTTGGTCCATCTTGGTTGTCGTCGCGGTCATTGTTTACGTAGCCTGCTGCTACCATATCTGCCGTATCCGCGTCCTCGTAGCGGTTTTGGTGTCCTTTCTTCCACGAGCTAGAGTGGAATTGTTCCTTCAGGTCGATGTCGCGGTCTGCTGATCGACGACGGCTTCTAGGGACCGCGATAGAGTCTTCCCCATCAGCCCACTCGTTTTCCAAACTCATAAGGTGGTCGATGGTCTTGGGCTTGCACCGTACCAGCTCTTCTCTGAAGTCTCGTCGGATGAGACCATCCCGAAAAGCGTCAATGGCCCTCTCTGGCGAGATGTTCTCCGATGTATTGCGCAGGCTAAGCCATCGTGAGATGTATGACCTTAGGTTTTCTCCAGTCTTCTGCACACATAGGCGTAGTTTCTCGAACGACGTAGGCCATAGTGAGGTGCCTCGAAAATTTGCAATGAAAGCTTGCCGAAATTCTTCCCAAGAACAGATGCTGTCCGGGGCAAGGTTGTTGAGCCAAGCCCTTGTGTTGTCCTTCAGGTGCAGAGATAGTAACTACAGGGCGTTGTCTCTGGATCTGCCACTGATGGTGACAGCGGTGATGAAGTCATCGAGCCAAATTCGAGGGTCCTGCTGCCCATTGAACTTGATTACACCGTCGCTGAGTTTTATCCCTTTTGGCAGCGGTGTGGAGTGAATCAAGAAAAGAAAGCACTTCGCGCCACACAGTCCATGACGACTATTCCCGAATGCCTCCAACTCGGCCTCCTCCTCGAAGCGACGCGTGTCACGTTGTGCACGTGCGGAATCGACTCTATTTTGAGCCAAGCCATGCTGAAGCTCACCATTTATAGGTTCCACCACCTGAGTCCTGGGCGCTACTGCTGGCGCTGCTGCTTCGTGCCTAGATGGCTCGACTGGAGGGATGTTTCTTCTTGGCGTTGCTTTGCGGACTTGCTCGTTTGTTCCTTGAAGCACCCTGACTCCTTGGAGTGCAAGATTCCACAGATGCCGCATGTGCTCGTCGTCGTTCGACGTGTTGGCAGCGATATATGCTGCTGTCGCCATAATGGCAGCTTCTTTGGTCCTAGGCAGCAATTCGACCTCATTGAATTCTGCCTCTAAGTTTCTCGCGATGTTGCGCCGCCCCCTAGGGTGGGATGTGTGACCATGTCCTATGCTGGACACTCGACGAGTAGTGTGATGAAAGTTCGGCCCGTCTTCTGCTGGACGCGTCGGCATCTTCTCTGTGTCGTTCCAGGACTCGCTTATCAGTGATACGTCTCTAACGTATCCATAATTTTTGATGCTCCATGCTTGTTTTTACACCATTTTCTTAGTGTTTCGTTACACTTCATGGCATTTTTATGAATTTTCCGGAACTAACCTATTAACGAGATGCCACAGTGTCAGTTCCCTGTTTTCTGCTGTTTTTGTGTTTCAGAAAAGTTACACAGGAAATATTCTCGGAATTGGACGAAACCAAAGCCAGACGTCCAGATATTTCATGGAGCTTCCAGAACACCGAAGAGGAGATGGAGAGGGGCCACAGGGCGCCCACACCACAGGGCGGTGCAGCCTAGGGCTGGCCCGCGCCCCTGGTGGTGTGGCCACCCTGGCCCACTTCTGACGCCGCCCCTTCGCCTAGAAAGACCCCCCGACGGGAAAAACCTAAGGACCCGATCACTTTTCCAGAACACATCGCGATCCGCCGCTGCCGTTGACCCGAAGATCAGGAGGGTCCAGAAGCTCTTCCCGGCACCCTGCCGGAGAGGGGAATTGCCACCGGAGGTCTTCTTAATCGCCATGCTTGCCTCCGGCGCGATGAGTGAGTAGTCTACCTTGGACTATGGGTCCATAGCAGTAGCTAGATGGTTGTCTTCTCCACCATGTGCTTCATGTTTAGATCTCGTGAGCTGCCTTGCATGATCGAGATCACCATTATGTAATTCTACATGTTGTGTTTGTTGGGATCCGATGAATATTGGTGTTATGATTGAGTTGAAGTACTGAATTTTATCTTATGTTATCTCTATGTTGTTTATGATCTTGCATGCTCTCCGTTGTTAGTAGCTATCTTGGCCAAGTAGTTGCTAGTGACTCCAAGAGGGGGTATTTATGCTCGATAGTGGGTTCATGCGTCTATTTAATCTGGGGGAGTGACAGAAACCTCTAAGGTTGTAGATGTGCTGTTGCTACTAGGGGGAAAACAACATTCATATGCTCGAGGGCATATGCTTTGTTTACATTACACACTTTGCTTAATGCAATTATCTGTTGTTCGCAATTTAATACTTGTGGAGTTCTCGGATTGATTCGCCACAAGTGGATTATTAGTCATAGATGCAGTTGGATGGCGGTCTATGTATCTTGTTGTAATGCCCAGAGTAAATCTCATAGTGATCCTCTCGACATATGCACATTGTCTTTATTCTATCAATTGCCCAACTGTAATTTGTTTACCCAACATGTGTTATTTTATCTTATGGAGAGACACCACTGGTGAACTGTGGACCCCGGTCCTATTTCTTTTACATTGCTATCACCTGTTTACTTTACTCGCACTGTTTACTTTACTCGTATACTATCATCACTTTCCACTCGATACACTCATACCCTTTGTTTCAAGCAAACCGGTGAGATTGACAACCTCATCGTAAGTTGGGAACAAAGTATTTGGTTGTGTTATGTGCAGGTTCCATGTTGCTACTGGTTGAAGATGCGCTTACAAGTTATCGTTAACAGAGCCCTTGTTAGAGCATCGCGTAGCTAGTGGGCATTACCTTCAGTCGTATTCGTCCTCCTACTGGATTGATAGCCTTGGTTTCATAGCTGAGGGAAAACTTGCTGCTATCTTCATCAAAACCTTCTCTTGGGGTTTTCCAACTGGCCGGTTATTTACTACACATTCCCACGTCAACTTGGTCGCAGAAGTTTCTGTCGCTGTTGCCGTGTATTTAAGAAGAAGCTTTCACACCATCATCACCGCGCCATCAATCAGCATTAATCTGGTCCTTCTGTTCCTAGATGATGAATCGGAGCGCAGCTACCTCTTCGGGGCTTGGATTAGGGCCCAAAGGCGCCTCGCCCGAATAGACCTTCCTTGCGTGCCAGATCTGGTCTTGAGTGATGAATCGACCAGTATTTGGCCGGTCTCGATGTTGTTGGCTCTGTGCTCGTTACCATCTCCGTGCAAGGCCATCATGCAGTGCCCTCCGAACGGTGGGATAGAGCATCGCTGATCTTGCCCAGCGCAAGAGGGTAGATGTCGTCGTCTCCGATGCATGATCCGACCTCGATCATGGTGTCAGAGTCGTAATCGATCATGTATCCACCGTCGGACATGGCAGATTTGCTCGAATATGAGCTAGCCGAGTTGCCGATTTTCCCTTTGGCCTCGGGGTAGACGTCGTCGTCTGAACATGTGTAGTCCGAGTAGAGCCCTTTGACATAATCAGGGTCGTACGGCGCAGGAAGGAGCGTGAGGGCGTTGAGAGCCCGCTCACACTCGGATATCATCGGGTAGATGGCGGCAGTGTCTCCCCGAGGGTCTTCACAGCCGGCGATCTCGTGAGACGAGAAGTCTCCGGCACCCACGAAGTGGTAAGCGTCGCACTCGACGCAATATGCGGTGGTTGGGGATAGAGGTGGATCTTGAAAGTCGTTCGACCCAACTGATAGGGTCGAACTTTCCAGCCTTGGTTCTTCCTCCGATGGCGTTAGTGGCGTTATTGTCGAGGGATTGCCCTCGATAGCTGGTGACACACTTGGTTCTGCTGTGGGCGGCGTCGAATCGCTGACGGAGATCAGCTCAGCGACTCCATCATTGTCCACATGGAAGTTGAACAGTCCGAAAGCCATATCGAAGCCTCCAGTCTTTGCCGAAACTGCTCCTGCCAGGCTTGAGGCGGGGTCGATGGTGGTCGCGGCTGAAGTGAGATCGGCGATGCTTGGCGATGCGGTGTCGATGATGGCCGATTCAGCGATGTCGACCATGGTCGCTGGCGGAGTAGCGTCGATGACGGTTGGCACAGCGATGCCGATGATGGTGGTCGATGAAGTGTCGACGTCGATGTTGGTGTTGATGTCGAAGTTGGTGGTGGGCGAGTCGATGTTGATGCCGATCGGTGGTGCAGAATCGGCGGTCATTGCTAATGACGAGCCGTCGATTTTTGTTGGTGTGGAGAGATCGGCAATGTTTGGTGAAGGAGCTGGTGAATCCGTAGATCCAGATCCCGTCGTCCCCACGGTCGGTGCCAATTGACGAGGTTCAACCCCGGCAATGCCCATGCTTGAGGGCTTTCGAGACATGAAGAGCTTGTGGGATCTGGCGAACTCGACGACGATCAGACGGCACAGGGAAACACAGGTTTTACCTAGGGTAAAGACCTACGTCCTACTTGTCTAACTTTTATTGATGGGGTGGCTACAGTGGTTGAGTACAATGGTGGCGTAGATGCGATCTAGCCAAAAAGCAGAGAGCTCTCGAGATTTTGAGCGCTCAGGTGGATGGCGGCAAAATAATGTCTAGAGAGCTTCTAGGGTCTCCCTCCCAACCTTTTATATGCGAAGGTTGGGTCTCGGGATTGTTCTCCAAGCTAACTATGTACAAAATCGGTAGGTGAAAACCCTAATTGAGTCCTAATCCAACTAGGCTTCTTCCTTCGAGTCCTCATCTTGCATGACAAGTTTGCTCCTGGGCCGCGCCAGGCTATCGATACATGGGCCTTGTTATCTCCTTGGCAGTTGTCCCTCCTGGACCGAAAATTAGGTAGGCGAATATCGAGGGGCCATTTAGCATTCCTTCGTCATATGTATTCGGTGACCGTAACTTACGTATTCCTAAGTACGAGGACCAAGGCGAGTAAGGGGTACAAGTTCAATGATGTATGATGTATTTTACTCATATATGATTTTTGTTGTTCTTAATCAATTACTGTCAGGGGCGTGGCATTGTCATCACGATATAAGTGTTAAAATACGTTGTCTAGCTTTTTTCATCAGTTCATACTTTTAAAATAGTTGGTTAGCGCATACGTTCAATATGGTAATAGATCCAAAAGATCTCGAGACCAAATACTGCCCAATGCACTATTATTTTTTCTGATAAAGAGAATATATTAATATCAAGAGATACCAATTACACCAGCCTCTTCAACAACACAATACCCTAATGGTGGCAGTACAGATGCACACAGCTAAAAAAAGAAAAAGAAACTAAGAAAAGAAAAGATCCGCTACGGTATTCTAGCTCTAGCAGCAACAATACATCATCCACCAAGACAACACCTGAACTCCAGGCTCTCCAAAAGCAACACCTTAAAGAAGGGAACAATGCACAAGCGCTGCCGTCGCCCGATCAAAGATCTTAGGTTTTCACCCTGAAGATAGTTCCCGCTCTCAATACAATGCCTCCAACAAGGCCACTGTCAGGCACAACCAATTAAGACCAGACCTTGGATTTTCATCCCGAAAGGTAAGACTCTGAATATCACCTATGTTGTTGCCCCCACTATCATACTGCTGCTGTGAAATCTAGAACACCAAGCAAGTCCCTCAACAGTGCATAGACTCGAACCTCCATTGCTAGTCTTCCAATCAAGCCTTCATGATATTCTCCGCCTCTGACTTCATCATGGACCAAATGTCACTTGATGGCAACAAAGAACGGAGCTTCGTGCCGCTCCTTCCAGAACCAAATGGTCGGAATAAAAGCATGGGTACGCATGACCGAATACCACCCGATCCAGCAAACTACAGGCATAAGTGCACTATTACATTCGCCGGCGGAGCCTTCTAGAACTCCAGCCAGATCAAGAAGGACCGGCCTTAGAAAGGTCTCCATCTTCGCACAAGAGGAACCCTAGGCTAGCTACCTTTATTAGGCAGATCGGTGATGCGGACAGGATAACCACCCAGTTGGGAACCCCAAGAGGAAGGTATGATGAGCACAGTAGCAAGTTTTCCCTCAGTAAGAAACCGAGGTTTGTCGATCCAATAGGAAAAAGCCAAACTTGAGAAGGTGATGCTTCCTAGCTTCGTGACACTCCAGCAAGGGCGCCATTTATGACTCTTGTTGGTCCATCTTCAACTAGTAGCAACGTGGAACCTGCACACAACACAACCAAGTACTTTGCTCCCAACTTACGATGAGGTTGTCAATCTCACCGGTTTGCTGTAAACAAAGGTATGAGCGTATCGAGTGGAAAACAGTAGTAGTATGCGAGAAAGTAAATATTGCGAGTAATAGTAAAATGGTGTAACAATGTAAAGAAAATTGGACCAGGGTCCACAGTTCACTAGTGGTGTCTCTCCATAAGATAAATAACAACATGCTGGGTAAACAAATTATAGTTGGGCAATTGATAGAATAAAGATAACGTGCATATGTCACGAGGATCACTATGAGATTTACTCTGGGCATTACAACAAAATACATAGACCGCCATCTAACTGCATCTATGACTAATAATCCACCCACGGGGATATCGTCCGAACACCCCACGAGTATTAAGTTGCGAACAACAGATAACTGCATTAAGCAAAGTGTGTAATGTAAACAAAACGAATGTCCTTGGACACAAGAATGTTGTTTTCTCCCTAGTGGCAACAACACATCTATAACCTTAGAGGTTTCTGTCACTCCCCCAGATTAAATAGAGGCATGAACCCAACTATCGAGCATAAATACCCCCTCTTGGAGTCACTAGTATCTACTTGGCCAAGATAGCTACTAACAACGGAGAGCATGCAAGATCATAAACAACATAGAGATGACATAAGATAATATTCAGCACATCAACTTAACATAACACCAATATTCATCTGATCCCAACAAACACAACATGTAGAATTACACAAAGATGATCACGATCATGTAAGGCAGCTCACAAGATCTAAACATGAAGCACATGGTGGAGAAGACAACCATCTAGCTACTGCTATGGACCCATAGTCCAAGGTAGACTACTCACTCATCGCGCCGGAGGCAAGTATGGCGATGAAGAAGTCCTCCGGTGGCGATTTCCCTCTCCGGCAGGGTGCCGGGAAGAGCTTCTGGACCCTCCCGATCTCGGGTCGACGACGGCGGCGGATCGCGATGTGTTTCTGGAAAATTGATCGGGTCTTTAGGTTTTTCCCGTCGGGGGGTCTTTATAGGCGAAGGGGCGGCGCCAGAGGTGGGCCAGGGGGCCCTCACCATAGGTGGGCGCGAGCCAGGGGCAAGCCGCGCCCCTGGTGGTGTGGCCGCCCTATGGCCCCCCTCCGTCTCCTCTTCGGACTTCTGGAAGCTTTGGTAAATATCTAGATGTTCGGCTTTTGTTTCGTCCAATTCCGAGAATATTTCCTGTGTAACTTTTCTGAAACACAAAAATAGCAGAAACAGGGAACTGGCATTGTGGCATCTTGTTAATAGGTTAGTTCTAGAAAATGCATAAAAATGCCACGAAGTGTAACAAAACACTAAGCAAATGGTGTAAGAACAAGCATGGAGCATCAAAAATTATAGATACGTTTGAGATGTATCAGAATCCCCAAGCTTAACTCCTGCTCGTCCTCGAGTAGGTAAGTGATAACAAAAGAATAATTTTTGAGGTGGCATGCATCAACACAATCTTGATCATCTATGTAAAGCATTGTGTGCTGGGATCAAAAGAACTTAAAACATGGGCATGAAAGATATAATCTTGATAGAAGAAACTTAGCAACCATGTTATAACATGAAAAAGAACACAAATGAAAGATCATGAAAATGAAACAATAAAAGTCAAACGTGTGTTCAAATCATATGGAAAAACATAGCAAATGGTTTTCAGCTTGTCCTTCATGAGAGAGAAAAACATAAATGCATATGACACCTTCAAGTTTAAGAGGGCGACTAGATACAAATAATTTAAGAACAAGTGAAACCAAAATCATGAGTCAATCAATGATAAACTTTGGGACTATGCACATTAAACTCAGAATGATAACTATGCTCTCTTAGATGGTGCATAAAGATAGAAGGTGGAGACTCAACATAAAAGTAAAAGAAAGGCCCTTCGCAGAGGGAAGCAGTGATTGCAAGTTTTATAAATCTTCAAAAATTATGGTACTTACTAGCTTTGAGATCTCATTGCCCCCATCATAGGAATCTTGAATGGTTAAAGTTAACGCGAGTATAATTATGAAGCATATGCTTGACAAATCATAAGTTGAAAACCTCGTGTCCCGTGAAGTACGAATACCCAAACCTCATGCTACTCGACTTAGAGTCCCAAGCAAGCTCTTGTCATTGTAAGTATACATGTATCATCGAGTACCGCCAACGGGGTACCTTCTGCCCGATGACATGGAACAAGCCCACATCAAAATGACAGGACAAACAGACAATGAACACATCGGCATCTCTTTTATTTACCATTGGTATAGCTTTTTATTTTGAGATGCATCGTCGAATGTTCACTATGGGCATTCTGTAAATTTCCACCATGAATTATGCATGGCTTAGATTAGCGGCCCAGGCGTTTCTCTAACACGTATACAAACTCCATGATCCCGCAAGATTCCCAACTTATTTCATATCGCGAGTATCCATAAACAAAAGATCACGATATCAACTCAAATAAGAAGTGCAATGTTGAAAGCCTGCCCCATGACGGCATGGCTGGGCTAATTTCCAACTTACAACTTGCACGCATAACAACTCAACATAAGAGAGCCACAATGTCAAATTTTTAAGAACGAGAAAAGTAAAGTGTGCCATCAGGTTTGTGAGAGCTTTACTGACTAATTTTTGCATAACACCAAAGAGAGTTTAATTTGAAGGATAGATAAAAGCAAGTCAAATGTACTTTGGAATAGCAAATTGCTAATAGGTATGTATGGTGGAAACATTGGAACAACTTGGTTTCTGGGAGTTGGATGCACGAGTAGAGCTCATACTCAGTACAAAATGAGGGCTAACAAAAGACTGGGACCGACCAACTAAGAGAGCAATAACAGCCATAATCATGCATAGCGACAAAATATCACTAAGAGAAGCATAAGATGGCATCAAAAGTCAAAAACTAAATAATCATAGAGGCTTATGGCGACTTTGTATGAGTCAAACATGTGTAAGCATGCGCCAAGTCAACCCAAATAAAGCATCAAGGAGAAAACCAAATTAATGCTTCCAAATGATAAAAAGGATAAGGAGCAGTTATTACAGTAGTAATAACTTTCAAGACTCAAATAAAAGAAAAATAACTGAAAGTAAAACACCGGGTTATCTCCCAAGAGTGCTTTTCTTTAACGCCTTTGAGCTAGGCGCAGAAAGTGCGAATCAAGTAATATCAAGTGATGAAGCATTAGTGTCAACGGGTGCCTTACGCCTTCCTCTCTTACATTTGCTCTTAACTTTAGGGAACACATGATTATTGCAAGGTGGAGAGATGAATCTTATGGTGCCTTTTCCCACATCTATAATGGCGCCTAGGAGCTTTAGTAGAGACCTTCCAAGCGTGATTTGTCCTTTTCCTACACATTCAATAACAAGATAATCAGTAGATACCATTTTTCCTAGGACTTTTGTATAGACTCCTTAAGCTATTCCAACGGGAAATATAGTGGCATTATTAGTAAGAGAAATTTCTTCTCCCCCCTCAGAAAGTTTCCAAAGACTCAAAGATTCATAAACATCCTTTGGCATAAGCCAAAATTCAGACATAATATCATAACGAGCATGAAAAGTTTCATCACTTATGGTGATTTTTACCGTAGGGTACCAACTCGAAGGTTCAGAATTTATTGGCACATACTCGAAATACTGGCGCAAAGTACTATAGCAATTACCCAAACGAGTAGTGCTAGTTTCAAGAGTATTAAGTCTATTAAAAATGCTCACAAGAGAGGAATCAAAATCAGTTGCATGCTATAAATTGTAATCAACTTTTTTATAATAATGAAAGCTTGATCTCCATCAAAATGAAGGAAATCTCCTTCTGCTGTAGTGTCCAAAGCATATCTATAACGAAGAGCAAGTCCAAAGTAAAAACTACTAAGAATCAAACTCGAAGTCATTTTCGGTTCAGTTTTTCCATGCCAATCATAAATTCTAGACCAAGCTTCTTTGAAACTTTCCTCACTCTTTTGTTTGAGTCTTGACCAAGCCAGAGGTGGGCCAGGGGGCCCTCACCACAGGTGGGCGCGGGCCAGGGGAAGGCTGCGCCCCCTGGTGGTGTGGCCGCCCTGTGGCCTCCCTCCGTCTCCTCTTCGGACTTCTGGAAGCTTCGGTAAATATCTGGATGTTCGGCTTTTATTTCGTCCAATTCCAAGAATATTTCCTGTGTAACTTTTCTGAATCACAAAAATAGCAGAAATAGGGAATTGGCACTATGACATCTTGTTAATAGGTTAGTTCCAAAAAATGCATAAAAATGCCACAAAGTGTAACAAACACTAAGCAAATGGTGTAAGAACAAGCATGGAGCATCAAAAATTATAGATACGTTTGAGACGTATCAATCAGCAGGCCCCCACGCCACCGCCCGCTGGTCAACCTCATCGGCGGATGATGAGGCCACCAAGACCACAGACCCTTCGACGAGTCGTCCACCGCCTCTCCCAACAGCAGGCCACCATGAACCGCCGGGAGGAAGGGGCGCAGATGACCCACTGGCCACCACCAAGCACGACTGCGCCGCCATAGACATCGGATCCACAACCATCGGGGTCACCCCCGCCGCCAGTCGCATCGCCAGGCCATCACCCGGCCATCGTAGCCCACGCCAAGGCAACTAGGCTCGATGCGCCGTAGAACCACCATCCGAGGCCGCCGCCCCAGATCCGCTCGCCTTTTGCCCGTCTCCATAAATCTAGGCCCGCCCAAGCCCATCTGGGCCCGAACCAGCCCAGAGCCATGGCCACGCCCGCAGGGAGTCTCCGCCGCGAGGAGGACCAGCCAGTACGAGGCCGACGACTAGAGCACGTCGCACAGGACCGCGGCACCACGCCGCCGCCTCACCGTCAGGCCACGAGCCGCCGCCACCAGAGCCGACAAAGAACGTTGTGCACGCGGAGAAGTCCCTGCCGCCGCCCGGGCTTTGCCCGACGGGACCTCTGGTGGCGGTGGGAAAGGGGGGAGCGGGAAAGGAGAGGGCCTAGGACCGGCGGTGTAATCGCCCCCGAGCCGCTTAGGTTGGCGACGCGGGTTCTTGATGAAAGATCCCAGGATGGATAACTGGTGCCCTGACTGGCGTGTGTTTTGCGTTCTCGCTCAGATGTGCTCAATGCACTGTTATTTAAAATAGTTGCGATATGTCATAAAATCTTGGATCAAATCTTCCCAACACACTATTAATATAAAAATAATTGCGATCTAACCTCAATCCCACGTCTTCTGGACGTAAAGGGAGAGTGTTAAAATATATTGCCTAAGGCGAGTGCTGACAATCCCCCGGGGGCTGGAAACTTTCCAGCCTCCTGGTCCAGGTGCTGACACGTGTCCTATTTGGACCCCCAATACCGCAGCTTGCTGCAATGGAGCAAAAATGTGTCGTTCGGAGCAAAATATTTGTGTAATTATAGCAAAAATAGTTTTCACCTAAATCCCTCAAAATGCTTCTATGAAGCAAAAAAACTTCGTTTTTGCTTTATCTCTACTAATAATACGGCTTGAGGACGTGATGGTTAGAAAACCGTGGTCCGTAGAAAAATCGGTCAAAGGTTTCGTACGTCAGAAAAACCATATCGGTGGAAAAAATCGGCACATCTTCGTCCGTCGCTTGCTTCGTTTCGTCCGTCGCCCCTCCTTCTCTAGCGCCGCCCCGTTCACCCTCCTCCACCTTGCCTCCCAACCACCCGATCGCAGGTGCTGGCTTCTCCCAGCTGTTCTACTCTCTGTGTAGATCCACCGCGCCCTTGCCAAGCACCTGGCCGTCGCGGATCTTGTCGGCGTCGGCGTTTCCAGCGAGACATCAGAGGCTGGTGTGGCGATGACGGGGGGAAAAGTGTTGTTCCCGGCGGTCGTGGCCCGGGTTGGGGATGTCGGCGCCGCAGTGGCGCGGTGCCGCGCCGTGCCGCCCGGGACCTGCGCGGCGCTGTGGTCCAGCGGCAATCTCGCTTTGGCCGCCCGTCGTCGTGCTGGAGAGCCCTATGGCATGGGACCTCGCGTGGAGCTTCCGCCCAGCAGAGGACGCCAAGAGATGCAGAACCTACTCAAGGGCTACCGCCAGTTTAGGATCACCCGCGATATCAACACATGCTCTATCGTGTTGGAAAGCGTTGGAGAGTAGCAATCCGGCACAGGCGCCAAGCATAGCTGGCAACGCAAGCGCAAGAAGGGGGAGATGAAAGCATGAGGCACCAGTGACAACAGCAGATTTTGTGACGGCCAAGAAATATATGAGGCTCGATGAGAATGCTGCCAATGCACACCACCACTATAGCAGAGTAGGTATTTGTTGTTGGTGAGGCCGTCAGTGACACAGCATGCCGGTGGTCGCTTCTGAGCAGCAGAGGAGGTGTTTGTTGTTGGTGAGGCCATCAGTGACAGCATGCCGGTGGTCGCTTCTGAGTCTGATTTCAGCTGTGGAAGGTACCTCCTTTACATAGGTGGTGGCGAGACGTGCATGGGGATTCTTGTGTGCGCTAGCCACTAGGTGTGGCATAGTTCTTGAACCGAACACTATGTAGTGGACTTCTGCATCTGCCTCATTTCACGGTATACTGCCAGTGGCAAGGATGAAGAAAAATACTTCAGACTCTACTTTGATTTTGATAACTTGAAAGAAACTGCATCAGTGATTGACCAGAGTCAATTCTGGACAGGTTGGGAGAAAGGGTTGGGAGAAAGTGGCACAGGGATCGGCTGAAGAACCACTTGATTAAGTCATTCTTCAACCTGCTCAACAAGTTAAAAACACGCTTCCTAGATGATGATTTCAAGGATCTGTGGGATGAATACAGTGAACGGTATGCTGAAACGAATAAGGTAAACAATGGCAATACAGTGGAATTCGATGGGTACATGTGGGTGGAGTAAGTTGGAGAGATTCAATGACCTTACCATGATTGCAAGGATGGTGTATATTCATGCGCAGCTTCCTCCTGAATATGAGGTGGAGAAAGGTGAGATGAGTCTCAATTCTTCTTCATGATGGGGTATTTTTTCACTCCGTGTATTTCTGTCTTTTGAGAGCATGTGGAGTTGAGCATCAATATAGATGTGCTGAATAGTGATAGTATTAAATTATATGGATTAGAGGTCCAACTCTATGTGCAATTTTCGTTGTCTCTGGCAATTTGGTCGATCCAGTCTTAGATACAGATGCTTATTATAAAATACCGGTTCATACCACTCTTGCAATTTGGAATACCAAACCACTATTTGTTTGAGTTGTATAGTGTTTAGATGTCATTTGCTTGCACATTCATTATTGATTGTGATGTTCCACAATGCAACTATATGGAACCAGATATATTTACCAAAATTTGCTAGGCATTGACCCGATTCTCTAAGTTTCAGAATGCCTAACATTCTCATATGTAGTTAGCCACATGAAACCATGATCTGCTATTCTATGTATTTAGTTGTGCGTTGCTTCAAAAACTTATAAAACTGAACATCAAAACTGTCTATCTTTAATTGTGCGTTACTTCAAAAAGTACTGAAACTGACAATCAAAACTAAACCATACGATCAGGTTCATGTCTTAGCATCACATGCTTATGGTGAGCACAATCAATTTTCGAATTTTTATAGCCATCCCCTGAGGTTTGCCTTATTTCCTCCTCTCCCTTGAGCTCTGCTTGTGATTGAAACCTCAGAGGAATGTCTGTACAGTATGTCTTCAGTTTATCTGTTCCGCTCACATTTTTTGAATTTCGCAGGTGATCCAGACAAGTGATCACTTCTGCGCCCAATTTGGGTATCAGAGATCAACCCGTAAGTGTAGTACCTAACTACCTATATTTTGTTTCCAAAATATAACAAGTTGATGGCAGCTGAATCATCAAAAATTAATCGAAGGTGTTGAACTGCTAATAAGTGATACATGGCCATGGTGAGGAACATCTGACTGTTTTACGTGACCAGTAGATACAGGTCGCCACCATTCAGTTAATTTTGTTGATGTCTGAACTCTGAAGATACAGCTAAAAAACAAGCAATGTTGATGGTGGAACTGAACTAATCTTAAATGCATCACATAACCCCGTGTATCGCTTGTACTTGGGCAAACAAAAAACATGACAGAAATTTAGAAGGGGACATGGAGAACAGATTACGTGAAAATGAAGGTAGAGATATTGGTGCTTGATTTGATATTGGATATGTGCTCCCTAGATTTGGTGTTCATGGTTGTTGAAGCCGGGAAAAAACTTTTGTTTAAAAAGAATATATATATATATATATATATATATATCATATGATGTGCACTAGATATCTACTTCATATTATGATAATTTCTGAATAATAATAATGCATTGACAATTGATATGCACCAGTGTACATGACTTCTATTGTGGTGGCCGATGGCATATTTGATATTACAACCGTTGCAGAGAACGGGCATATCAATGTCATTCCTATGATTCGTAAAAAAAAACGGGTAAGTGAGACTTGGTTCGCACGAGGTTTTCTTATACTTTGTATGTCACAAATCTCATCACAACCTCACTCAAATCAATCAGGTGTCACTCGTTGCCCTCCGCTGGGCCGCGCTCTGCCAGCAGCGGGCCGGTGGTCATCCCCGCCCCCACCTCGCTTTGGGCGAACGCTATCTTTTTCATATACATGAATATCTGCATGTATTATATTGACATATCGCACGGAGAAATAGAGGCCGGGGCAACCCACGGGTATTTAACTAAAAAAAGTATAGTGAATGACAACCCGTAGCAACGCACGGGCACTCAACTAGTCATAGTAAAAACGGTTTGACCACAACACAAACAAAACTCGCCGGAGATCTCATCGGAAACCTCGCCGGAGACCTCGTAGCAAAAAAAGTAGGCTATTGTAGCAGAAAAAGTTATATTATGGTAGCAAAATCTAATCACATCGTAGAGATCGCCGGAGACCTCGCCAGAGACCTTACATGATAGCTAAAAAATTATGCTATTGTAGCAATACCTGAATATGATTGTAGCATAAAAATGCTTCCTATAATGCAAATCCACAAGTATGTAGCAGAATAAAATTCCCATGATTCTAAATCCACAAAATCCTATATAGCAGAATATTAATTGTTGTAATACAAATCCAAACAAGTATTGTAGCAAAAAATCTCTGACAAGGTTCCTTCGATGAGACAAAACCACAGATCTATTGTAGCAAAAAATTATATCTATAATACAAAATTAGAGATCATTTGTAGCAAAAGAACACAGATCGATTGTAGCATCGTAGCATCTTACGAACAATAATATAGCAAAACAAAATAGTAGCATGTAGCAACCCAACTACCGTTGATAGCAAGTGGTGGTCACCATTGCTATCGACTCTAGAACTCGCCGGTGAACACTCATAGCACTCCCAGCCACCGCTCGCAGCAGATCAACCCTGCTGCCCATCGTCGGAGCTACCTTGCCGCACTCATGTTTCCACCTTGGAGCACATCTACTGACAGCTCGTAGCAGTGACGCTCACCATCAGAGGAGATTTGCAGCAGCGTCGAGCAAAGGAGGATCCTTGCAGCAGCGCCGACCACTGTCGATGGAGCAGCTCGTAGCACTGACGCAGGGCCACGGCGGCGGCTGAGGACGCAGGGCCACGGCGGCGTGGGATGCAGGGCCACGACGGCGGCCACGGCGGCGGCTGAGGACGCCGAGGCGACGGCGGCGGCGGCTGCTGCGGGCGTCGCCGGAGGCTGCGGGCGCCGGTGCGTCGCCGGAGGCTACGGGCGCCGGGGCGTCGCCGGAGGCCGCGGGCGCCGGGGCATCGCCGAAGACCGCATCGGTGTGGCGCGGGAGCGCGAGGTGGGAGGAGAGCAGGACATAGCGACGGCGTGGGACTGTGTGCTTGAGGATAGGCTCGATGGGGAGGATAAGGTTTCCTGTGGGCCCCGCGAGGACGCGTGTCACGCGCTGAAGGAGGAGGCTGGAGGAGAACGCAGCCTCCGGATTAACAGAAGTATTTTCCTTCTTTTTTTATTAATTTAGACTTTTAAAATAGTTGGTTAGCGCCTTCAATAAAAAGTACGATATCAAAGCTGGGCTAAGTTTCTGGCGAGTATTTAATTTCTTCCATACTTTCATTCTTGTTTTTATTTGGAGGAAATTATTTCCTACCTTGTTGGATAGTGCAAAGCCGCCACATATCGCTATCCAAAATCTCAGCAACTCCAACAACACATATAACGCTTGCGCCAGCGCGAGATCACCTCTATCCGAATTTTTGACAAAAGAGACCACCTGCACCAATGAATTGTCAAAAAGGACCACTCTTGAATAAATTTGTCAAAAAGGACCACCCGTCGGTGGCGGCACGTCTGGCCAGGCACGTGGCACATGCCGCCTGGGCCAACGACGGCAAGGGGGTGCCGCCATCCCCAAAGCCGGCATGTTTGCTGGCAGGGCCGGCAGGGTGACGTGGCTGCAGGCTTCAGGGGGTGCCGCCACTGCCAGTGGCGGCAGGCTGCCAGGGTGGCCGGCCGGTTGCAGGCTTCGGGGGGTGCCGCCACTGGCAGTGGCGGCAGGCTGCCAGGGTGGCCGGCAGGGTGACGTGGACCGGAGGCAGGCTTCAGGGTGCCGCCACTGCCAGTGGCGGCAGGCTGCCACATCAGCATGCCGCCTGGAGGAGAGCCGGCATGGCCCACGGCGGCCACGGCAGGCAGCGTGCCGGAGTTGGCTGTGGCGGCATGTGCTTGCCGTCTTTGGCCCAGGCGGCACGTGCCACGTGCCGCCTGCCCAGACGTGCCGCCACCGACGGGTGGTCCTTTTTGACAAATTTATTTAAGAGTGGTCCTTTTTGACAATTTATTGATGCAGGTGGTCTCTTTTGTCAAAAATTCCCTCTATCCACCCACCCGTACTTTAAGAGTGGACGACAATACTGGCCGAACGCAGCCTCCTCAGAGACGAGTCTTGACTCAAGAGCAAAAACAGCTGCCACGGCGACGGCCACCGCCACGATGCCGGCGACGCCGGTTCAGCCGCACGTCCTCCTCGTGGCCACCCCGTTCCAGAGCCACGTCAACCCTCTCATGCGCCTCGGCCAACGCCTCGCCGCCAAGGGCGTGCTGGTCACCTTCACCACCGCTCTCCGCGCAGGTATCCGTCTCGACGAGGTCTCTGGCGTCCACGGGTTCCGCGTCGAGCGCCTGCGTGGCGGCGGGCTGTGGGATCCAGACGATCCCCGGTTCGTCGACGCCGGCGACATGGCGCGCCACATCTCGGCCGCCGGACCGGCGGCGCTGGAGGCCCTCATCTGCCGGGAGGCGGACGCCGGGCGGCCGGTGACGTGCGTGGTGTGCAACGCCTTCGTCCCGTGGGCGCTCCGCGTGGCCGCCGACATGGGCCTCCCGCGCGCCATGCTGTGGATCCAGTCCTGCGCTCTGCTCTCCGTGTACTACCACTACCTGCACGCGCTGGCGCCCTTCCCCGATCCGGACGACGCGTCCGGCTCGCTGGCCATCCCCGGGCTCCCTGACCTTACGATCGACGAGCTCCATCCCCTCCTGATCTACACCTCCGGCCAGGACCTCTGGCGCCAGATGCTCGTCGCCGATCTCGGCAGCATCCGAGAGAAGGTGTCGTGGGTACTCGTCAACACCTTCGACGCGCTCGAGCACGAGGCCATCGCGGCGCTCGGCGAGCACCTGCCGGTGATACCCGTCGGCCCGCTCCTCGAGCCGGAGCCGGAAACCGGCGAAGCCGACGAGTGCACCGCGTGGCTGGACGCGCAGCCGCCGCGCTCGGTGGTGCTGGTCGCGTTCGGGAGCCTCGTGAAGACCGGCGACGAGGAGACGGCCGAGATCGCGGAGGGGCTAGCCAGCGCCGAGCGCCCGTTCCTGTGGGTGCTGCGCCACGACAACCGCGCGCTGCTCTCCGAGGACACCCTCGCGGCGGCCACCTCCCGCGGCGGCAGAGGCAAGGTCGTGCCGTGGTGCAGGCAGGCGCGGGTGCTCGCGCACGGCGCGGTCGGGTGCTTCGTGACGCACTGCGGGTGGAACTCCACCTCGGAGGCGCTCGCCGCGGGCGTGCCGGTCGTCGCGTGCCCGAAGTGGTCCGACCAGAGCATCGACGCCAAGTTCCTCGTGGACGTGTACCGGGTCGGCGTCCGTGGCCCGACGCCGGTGACAAGGGAATCGCTACGTCTGTCCATCGACGAGGTCATGGGCGGGCCGGAGGCGGAGGGGATCCGAGAACGAGCAGCAAGCTGGAAGAAGAAGGCGCGTGCGGCGTTGGCCGACGGCGGCTCCACGGATAACGGAATCCAGGCTTTTGTTGACCAGATAAATGAGCTAGCTCTCAGATCCACCCTGAACTCCCGATCTGATGGACCAGGACGAGTGAAGGCCAAATGTGCTAGCTCATAGCTGATTCTGAACTTCAAATATTTCTTATTCACAAACCGTATGGCCAAACATGCTGAAACTTTCCCAGATCGTATCTTACAATGAAAACAATTTACAGGATTTTTTTTTAAAAGTTTGAATTTCAAATTCAAATTTTGATCAAAAACTGAAAATGCCACATATTCACAAATGATGGATTTTCAGCAGCATTTCAATATGATCTGTAGCTGGATTGTGAGGAGCATATAACAAACATTTTTTGAGCTGGTGCTAAAATGATGCTAGACTATGCATATTTTGGTGATGTTGTCACCTTTGACTTGACTTTTGGCACAAACAAGGAATATAGACCATTTGGAGTTTTTCTTAGGGGAGACAACAATATTTGGTGCCACACTTCTATTTGATGAAATATTTGCATCATTTAAATGGTTGTTTGGCTCTTTTCTAGCCACATATAATGGAAGACAGCCTAGAACTATAGTCTTTTGAGGCATAAGTATACAAGTGGAGAGGCCTAAATGTATTTTGAGATGCTACTTATAGTCTTTTGTTCATTGGCACTTATAGGTACAAATGGTATGCAACCACCTTTCAATGTGAACTGCTTGTAAATAGTGCCAAAGTGCTGTTGAAAATGTGCCAAAGGCTAGAAATTGCTCAAAATTCAAACTACCCAGAAAATCTGAAAACATTCCAGTAAATCATATACACCGTATAATAAAATCTGGGGAAGTTTCAGCCCATTTTAGCATACGATTTGTGAATAGGTGGCATTTTAAGTTATTGACCGAAATTTGAACTCAAAATTCAAACTTTTCAGAAAAATTTAAAAAATTGCAATAAATCGTATTCATAGTAAGATACATTCTGGGCAGCCTGTTTGGTCATACGGATTGTGAATATTTGAAGTTCAAAATCAGCTATGAGCTAGCACATTTGGCCTTCACTCGTCCTGATCCATCAGATCGGGCGTTCACGGTGGATCTGGGAGGTAAGGCGCCGGGAGACTTGGTAACTGCATGTCACTGAAGCCGCGTCCGGTCCGGGGGTGGTTGACTTAGAGCCATTGTTTGCGATTTTCTCTAATCAAGGTGCGGACTCGCCTCGTGGGCATGAGGGGGATAAATCCCCGTGTATGGATAGGATGGAGCTTTAGGCCCCGTTTGAAATGCAGGATAGTAAAATTGAAGAAATATTTCATGCTCAAAAAATGGAGACGATCAATCGTGCCTCCCCACCTCTTGGAATCAAATCCTAAACTAATGATCTCCTTTCTGGACCTTATCAAAGAGCTACGGCCCCTATCCCTGCGAGAACACAAACTACGAACCGTTATCATAACGGCAGTTAGATGATCAATTCGTAACCAACTGAAATACTGGAAAACAAGATAAAAAATCAAACATGCAATTGATGGCGATGAAAATACGAAATACTTCCATGTCTGCGCCTCTAATCGCCTACGACACAATAAAATTGGGATTATTGAGCACCAAGACCAAGAATTCTCGATTCATGCACACAAAATGAACACCCTGACAAAAAAATTCTCCAAACTTATTGCAACCAATTTCAACCCATCATGGCGTTTTCAACTACAATCACTATATCCTATAAACGAAACTTCACTCTCACATCTCGATGACCCATTCTTTGAAAAAGAAATCGTCGATCCAATCTTCTCCATGAATATGTCCGCAAGCTCGGGTCCAGATGGATTCGGCCTAGGGTTCTTCAAAAAAAATTGGTCATTAACTAAGCCTTACCTCTCCTTCTTATTTCACCAATTCTATAACCTATCCGCAAATATTGAATCTAGAAACCGAGCCTATATGATTCTTCTACCAAAAACACATGAAGCAAGGCGTCCTGGATCTTTCAGGCCTATATCTCTCCAGAACTGCCCCATCAAGACCATAGCCAAGGTTTTAACAAACAGACGACAAAAGAATATTCACAATATCATTGACCCTAATCAAACAGGCTTCATCACAGGCCGATCCATCGCTGAAAATTATGTCTTTGCAGCAGACCTTCTAAATTGTTGTCACAAAAGGAAAACCCCAACAATTATGTTAAAAATTGACTTCAGAAAAGCTATTGACTCCATATGTTGGAAATCTCTAATATTAATTATGCAACAAAGGGGATTTCCACCTAGATTTATTTACTAGATTCAAGAACTACTAGCTACTGGAGAAACTGCCATACTTCTTAATGGAGTCCCTAGACCATGGATCAATTGCAAAAATGGCCCTAGATAGGGAGACCCCGTATCCCCATATCTATTCATAATTGTAGCTGATGTCCTCCAAAAACTAATTATTCAAGCCTGCAATCAACAACTACTCCATCACCCAATATGTGAGTCTCTACCATGCCATGTTCTCCAATACGCTGATGACACTCTAATACTCCTCAAAGCATCCAATGAGGCAGCCCATAACATAAAAAAAAATCCTACTTGATTTTGCTAATGCCACAGGTCTCCAAATTAACTTCACCAAGACAACTTTTGTGCCTCTAAACATCTCCTTAGAATTAGCTTAATCAATTGCCCTCATCCTTGGCACATTGATATCAACCTTTCCCCAAACGTACCTGGGTTTACCTCTCTCTGCATATAAATTACCCCAATCCTCCTTCCAACCAATAATTGATAACTGTGACAAATACCTAGCTGGCTGGAGAGCTACCCTCTTATCCAGAGGGGATATATTCATACTTCTATCTTCTGTACTTGATTGCCTCCCCACTTATTTCATGTCATCATTTCTTTTACCAAAATCCATCCTAAAACTAATTGATGACCGAAGAAGGGCCCTTTTCTAGGTCGCAGAAGAGACATGCTCAGGGGCACAATGCCTTGTGGCATGGCGCAAAGTTTGTTCACCAATGCTTCTAGGTGGACTAGGTGTCAAAAATCTAAATGCACAAAATGTTTGCCTTTTGCTAAAAATTTGCTTCAAAATTATGCATTATGTCAATCTTTCATGGAAGGACTGGTTGTTACACCACTCACCATTCGCTCTCGCTCACCACTCTTATAATCCATCATTTCTAGGGACTCTAGTAACTAAACACATGCCACTACTTCTTCAGATCACAGAATGCAAAATAGGTAACGACAAGGCTACATTCTTTTTGCATGACCGTTGGCTCCTTCCCGAGCCTCTAGCTACCTCATTTCCTGTACTATACTCGCACCACACACAACAACACTCATCTGTACATGAGGTTCCACATAATGGGATTGAATGGGGTCTCCGAAATAGACTCTCTAATGCGGCCGACGCGCAGCTTGCCCTTTTTGTTCCCCTTCTGCGGGTCATCATCCCCTCCGATCAACCTGACCAATGAACACTGCTTCATGGAGAGAAATTCTCTACAAAAGGAGCATACAAACTGCTACAACAAGATCTGCAAGACACACATGCGGAACACATTTGGACATCAAGGGTGCCCAACAAAGTAAAGGTCTTCGGCTGGCTCCTTAATTCACCTAGACAGGCTAAACACCCGAGCCAACCTCTGTCACAAGAACATCATCAACGATGCAGCCTGCCCAAGATGCTCTCATCACTCAGAGGACATGCACCATCTCTTCTTCCAATGTCCAAAGCATAGTTACCAGAAATTCGGGTCGACCGGGTCGAGGAACGGGGTTAAGGGTCGAGGATCGCAATTCCAAGGAATGAGGTTCGACGAGGGGTATACATCTCCGGTACGTCAATTCGGAACGAGGGTCAGGATCCACTTAATTTTAGATCGATGACCCGGTTCGATTAAATGGATCGTGGTACTTGATCCATGGGAATTATCGTGACATGGAGGGAAAATCCCGCCTTTTTAGAAACTATACTAATATTCCGTCTTTCTCTGCCAATATTGCATGGAGGGTAATATCCCGTCCAAAAATACAAGTCAAATTAAGCAAAAAAATCAAAAGATAAAAGAAGGCAAATAATAATAAGGGAAAATACCAGGCCCACAAGTCAGCCAGCCCACTAGGCCACTTCCGCAGTACCACCAGCAGTCAACTGAAGCGAACGCATCCATGTCTGAAAAAAAACGCATCTCATCTTCTTCCACAGAACGCGTCCTATCCGCGACAGCGCCGCCCCGACGGGACCATGAGCTCGTCCGCGACCAAACACCCTGCCCGGCTCCGCTGCTGTCCCAGCAAGGGTCGCCCTATCCGCCTCTCTCAACCCATCCCTGCTCGGCTCGCCCAGGCATCGGTCCCGCGCGCCTCTCCAACAGTATCGAACTGTGACGACCTCAAATTTGATACAAATTCGAAGTGCCCGTTATGTATTCCACCGCAATCCCAGAACCATTGTTGCGATATACATAACGTAGTTGGTAACCAGTTCCATAGACATTACAACACGATGGTGCAAATACAATGGCCATATAGACCAAGTCATAATACAACACAATATAGCAGCGGAAATAACGTCTTCGGGTCCATGCCTTCACCCTACAGGCAATGGCGACTCATGGAGACGAGCTTAGTTCTGGTACTCTTCCTCATACCCTTCCTCCTGGTATTCTTCCCCATAGTCTGGCCAAGTTGATAGCCAGGGACACAGCCGTGAGTACATTGGATGCACCCGCAAACCATCTTATAATGAAATTGATAAAAGAGGTATGCAAGTTTGGTATAGTGGACTAAGCACTAAGTTTATTTGCAAAAGCTAGTTTTATTTCCCAAGAATGTTCATTGGTAGAAAAGAAGTTTAGTTCTCTAGGTTCAATCTAAAGAGGACTTCAAGTGTGTCAACATCATTTTCAAGTCAAGTCATTCACCAAGTTCACCATTGTCACTTTTAGTCCTGACAAAAGTCAAGTACAGCTCGCCAACCGTCCATGACCGCGGACGCGGCTATTCGAATAGTTTGAAAACCTCTGCAGAGGGGTACACTTTACCCACAAGATTCGATACATCTGCCGGGAGAAATCCACGGATCGTCATACACAAGTATGCGGGGTTCAGATAATCAAACAAATTCTTTCACTTGCTCACCCTAGTATAGGATCCTTCCCTAGAGCCCGGGATACGGAATCCCCGCTCCGGTGCCTCTAGTTCTGCCCATCCCGGATGCCGGGTTAGTGGAAATCCACCTGGTTCAGAAGTAGCCGCGCATGGTGTCCTTCCATAACTATTTGATACAAGGCCTCCCATACTAAGATAAACAAGCTACGGACTAAGCCCCTTCCCATATAGGGGTAATGTGGCTGTACGGTATAATTGGCTCCCATGGTACATCACTCGTTGTCATTGAGAAATACATTTCATAGTTCTTAGTCAATATTGATTTTCTTTCATAAAGCCATGGGGTAGGAGCAATCTCCAATTCCGGGTTCAAGTTCAAGTCACCACTTTTCAAATAGAGTTCCCCTTATAGATGGCCTCAATATTATTAGCGACTAAGCAGCTACATTGAGTGATGATACTACTAAATAGGGTGGATAAACTCAACTTGATGCTCTTGCTAAGCAAGATATCAATTTACTTCTATCATTCTACTCTAGCAATTCAATCATGCAATTTACTTAAAACAAGTAGAATGCACATTAAAACTTAGGCATTGGGAGTATGAATCAAAAGATGGCTTGCCTTGGTTGGCAAAGTGTCCGGGGTATTCCTCTTCTTCTTGATAATAATCCCTTCCAAAATCCTCCTCGGAAACACTAGCGTCTAATAACGAATAAACACAAAACACACCATCACTACACAATGCTAACAACACACCAAGCACACATCTTGGTTTGCTAACAATAGCATTCATGTTGCATTTTAATTCATGTTGCATTTTATAGTGTGGGATGGTAAGTTTTTCTTCTAGGTTTTCTCCAAGTGTGCAAGTTAGGTTCTATACTAAGTGTCATATGTGGTTCACTTTCTAGGTCTTGTTATTGGTTTAGGGGGTACTAAGACTAGTTCAAGTGGGAAGGGATCAACTAAGTGAATTGGTAAGAGGGCAAATTAATTCTAAGTGCAATAGTGATCTATCATTTTATGCTACAAGATAGGATTGGGGTTAAGGTGTAATTGCTCACACTAATAGGGTTTGGGGTTGATTAGGGTTGACTAACAGTAAGAGGGGTCATTGGTGAGGTCACATTTTAATTTTCATGATTTTTGATGGTTTAAATAATTTTCTAGAAATATTCTATGGTTAATAAAGCTATGGTCACACTATTCATATCTAATTAAATTCCTAACTTATTTTGAAATCTAACCAGTTCTACTGTGTAGAGTATTTTACCAGATTTCCAACGCATATTTATTTGCTGGAAACGGATTTGTAATTCTCTTGGAATTTGAATTTGAAAAACATATCTGAATCATATTCAAATTAATTGAAAAAAAGTGGGAGAATAATTAAAAATGAATCGGACCGAATCTAAACTCTCTGGGCCAAATTCAGACAAAACCCGAACGGGCCGGCCCATACCGCTTCGCTGCGGCGGGAAACGAAATAAAACGGGAGCTGACAGGTGGGGTCATGGTGTCAGCTCACTTAACTAACCCGAATCGGTACGCTATCGTCAGATCAAGATCTAACGGCTCGCGCTCATCGTCTTCCTCAGCACGGGCGGGGCTCACCTGCATTGCAGTGAAGAATGTTCGACAGCGAGGGAGTGGCGTAGAGGATGCAGAGCTCGTCGGCGACGTGCGGGATCGGCTGCGGCGCGACTCCTCCTCCGATTCCCAGCAGCGGCGTGCTCCCAGGTGGTCGAACACGGCGGCGCTCCTTGCGTCCAGTACCTCGCCGGCGTGGCGAGCTTCGACGAACCAGAGTGAGAGAGAGGGCGAGAGGCTGTCTGGGAGGTAGCTGGGGACGAGGTGAGGCTCTTCGTTTGATCGGCGGGGCCTTTTATAGGCCGGAGCAATGAGGGTAAGCGCGGCCAAAAGCTCGATGGCACGGGGGCCCTGGCAGCGTTTGGAGCTCGCTCCGGTCACGGCGGTCTCGGGGGCGTGCTGGGAGGGTGCTGGCTCGGCTGCGGGAGGCTGTGGGTCGGCTCTGGCGCCTCCAGGGTGGTCGGCATCGTGCAGGGAAAAAGGTGACTGGGAGGGGGCCCTGGGCGCAGACCTCGTCTTCCCTCCGCTTCTCCTGGCTTGGGTCGGGGCTGGGGGTGCTGGAGTCGATCGAGGCACCGTCCAGGAGCATGGCTACAGCGCTAGAGCGAGCCAGAACAGTGCAGCCACAGTGAACTCGATTTGGTTCGATTTCTCTCTCCCAGTGTTCGACGAAATGCCCGCAAGAACTTGAAATTTGAATTTTTGAAAATTTTCAGTTTGGGTGATCAACATATTGGCCAAGGTGTCCTGTCATATT
The DNA here is from genome assembly GCA_007115705.1 of Dactylis glomerata. NCBI lineage: Eukaryota > Viridiplantae > Streptophyta > Magnoliopsida > Poales > Poaceae > Dactylis > Dactylis glomerata. The sequence goes on along the minus strand of QXEO01000911.1, from coordinate 522,666 downwards.
TTTGTTTCAAAGAAAGAAGAAGTTTTGCAGAAATCTTATTTCAAAATTTGGTATAGTCACTGTTTTAGATTCAAACTTTGGTTCAAGTTTGAGTGATGCTCTAGTTTGAATTTTGAGCAGATTTTTGTTGGTTGAGTTAGTTTGTAACTTGGTTAAGCTCAACTAACTGGCCAAACATGAAGGGGGTTTACAGATTTCTTAATCTAAGGGCTCAAAGTGGTGTAGTCAAACAGATTTCCTAGATCATCTCAATCTTCTCTTTTTCTTTCTTATTTTTATTTCTGGTTTCTTTGATTCTTATAATCTTTCTCAATTGATTCTGTTGGTTCACTTAGAATTAACTAGACAATACTCAATCAAAAATAACACACATGAAATCATAGAATACATAGAATAGAAAATACATGTATGCATAAAATAATAGAGAAAAAGTTTTATCTGCGTCCAAAATTTGGTACTTTATTTAATAAGAAGTGGATTACAATTTCTGAGTTGTTACAATCTTCCCCCCTTAAAAAGAATCTCGTCCCCGAGATTCACCAGTTAAGAACTGAAAAGATTGGGAAACTCTTTCTGAAGGTAGTCTTCTCGTTCCCAAGTGGCTTCATCTTCGGTGTGATTACTCCACTGAACTTTCAGAAACTTGATGCTTCGGGTTCGAGTAGTCCTATAAGCTTCCTCGAGGATACGGATAGGCATTTCACGATAGGTCAAATCCTTGTTGATGTCCACAGAACGGTGATCAATGTTCTTGAAAATTTCCGGCTTCTCCGGCACTTCAAGACATTTCCGAAGTAAAGACACGTGGAAGACATCGTGCACTTCAGACAATTCCGGGGGCATTTCCAACTGATAAGACACTTCTCCTCTGCGGTCTAGTATCTTGAATGGTCCAATATATCTTGGTGCAAGCTTTCCCTTTACTTGGAATCTTTGCATTCCCTTGAGGGGTGATACTCTGAGGTAAACAAAGTCTCCACTCTTGAAAGTTAATTCTCTCCGTCTCTTGTCGGCATAACTCTTCTGTCTTGACTGGGCTGCCTTGAGATAGTCACGAATCATGCGAACTTTCTCCTCGGCTTCTTGCAAAATATCTGGTCCAAAAATCTGACTGTCTCCGGTTTCTGACCAATTCAAAGGGGTACGACACTTTCTTCCATACAAAGCTTCAAATGGGGCCATTTGCAAACTGGCTTGATAACTGTTGTTGTAGGAAAACTCCGCGAAGGGCAGGCAATCTTCCCACTTAGCTCCGTAGGCTAGAACACAGGCTCTCAACATATCTTCAAGTATTTGATTCACTCTTTCAGTCTGTCCATCAGTCTGAGGGTGGTAAGCGGTGCTGAATGTCAATTTGGTTCCCAAGGCTTGATGCAAACTTTTCCAAAATCTCGAGGTGAATTGGGTTCCTCGATCGGAAACTATGGTTTTAGGGACTCCATGCAAACTAACAATTCTGGATAGATACAGGTCCGCTAGCTGTCCCGAGTTATAAGTGGTCTTGACAGGAATAAAGTGGGCTACTTTGGTCAGTCTATCCACAATGACCCAAATAGAGTCGTTGCCACGGCTAGACCTCGGAAATCCAGTGATGAAATCCATTCCAACAGATTCCCACTTCCATTCCGGAACTTGCAAAGGTTGTAGCAATCCCGCAGGACGTTGATGTTCAGCTTTGACTCTTTGGCAAATGTCACACTTAGAGATGAACGATGCAATCTCACGCTTCATTCCATGCCACCAAAATTGTTCCTTCAGATCTTGATACATTTTAGTTCCACCGGGGTGAATGGAGTAAGGGGTCTCATGGGCTTCCTTCATAATCACTTCCTTCAATTTTGAATCAGCAGGCACACAAATACGTCCTTTGTACCAAAGGACTCCTTGATCATCTTCTTCAAATCCTGGCACCTTGCCGGAACTAATTCGGCGCTTGATTCCTTCAATACTCTCATTTCCCTTCTGGGCTTCTTTGATTTGGCTCATCAAGGTGGGTTGAAACTCAAGGTTGGCTAGGAATCCCTGACTGACTAGTTCCAATCCAAATCTTTCAAACTCTTGGTGCAACATCGGTTGCTCTTCCTTGATCATCATATTTAATGAGCATGGCTTCCGACTCAATGCATCGGCCACTACATTGGCCTTACCGGGGTGATAGTGAATTTCCAGATCATAATCCTTGATCAACTCTATCCATCTTCTTTGCCTCATGTTCAACTCCTTCTGAGTGAAAATATACTTCAAACTCTTGTGATCCGTGTAGATCTCACAACGGTTGCCCATCAAATAATGCCTCCAGGTCTTCAGGGCTAGAACTACGGCTGCTAACTCCAGATCATGGGTTGGATAATTTTCTTCATGAGGTCGAAGCTGCCGAGAGAGGTAAGCTATGACCTTGCCTTCTTGCATCAAGACACAACCAAGTCTAAGCTTGGAAGCGTCGCAATAGACATCAAAGTTTTTGGTGATATCGGGCATGGTTAGGACGGGGGCGGTCACCAATCGCTTTTTGAGCTCTTGAAAACTCTCTTCACACTTAGGGGTCCATTCAAACTTCTTGTCTTTCTTCAACAGTTGGGTCATCGGCCGGGCAATGCTTGAAAACCCTTCAACAAACTTGCGGTAATATCCCGCTAATCCGAGAAAACCTCTAACTTCGGTCTGGGTGGTAGGGGCTTCCCATTCCATGACTGATTTGATCTTCTTGGGGTCCACGGATATTCCTCCCTCGGATAATACATGGCCTAAAAATCCAACTTCCTTCAACCAGAACTCACATTTACTGAACTTGGCATACAGCTGATGCTCTCTTAAGGTTTCTAAGATTAATCTCAAATGGGTTGCATGCTCTTCTTCGGACTTGGAGTAGATAAGAATGTCATCAATGAAGACAACAACAAACTTATCCAAGAACTCCATAAAAACCTTATTCATGAGGTTCATGAAATAAGCAGGGGCATTGGTTAATCCAAATGACATTACGGTGTACTCATACAATCTGTATCGGGTAGTGAAGGCTGTTTTGGGGATATCCGTTGCACGGATCTTCAGTTGGTGGTATCCGGTTCGAAGATCTATCTTTGAAAAGACTCTAGCTCCAGTTAATTGGTCAAACAAATCTTCAATCTTGGGGAGAGGGTACTTGTTCTTGATGGTCACATCGTTTAGCTTGCGGTAATCAGTGCACAGTCGGCTAGAACCGTCACTCTTATCCACAAACAGAACGGGTGATCTCCAAGCAGAAGAACTTGGCTGAATCAATCCTTTACTCAAAAGGTCATCCAATTGCTTCTTCAACTCGACGAGTTCAGCTGGGTTCATACGATAGGGTCGTTGGGCTATAGATCCAGTTCCGGGAATAAGCTCAATGATAAACTCAATATCACGATCCGGTGGCATTCCGGGTAGCTCATCGGGAAAAACATCCGGGTGCTCACAAACGATGGGAACTTCCGTTATGGTTGGCCCTGAGATACTCTTATGACATCGAGTGGTTTGGGGTGGTTTTACGGATACATGCTTGACTATGATTCCCGTGCTACTCTTCATGGTGATGGTCTTCTTGGCACAATCTATCACTCCTTGATGGAGAGACATCCAATTCATACCAAGAACTACTTCCAAACCTTTGGTTCCCAACACTATCAGATTGGCTAAGAAAGCTATTCCATGAATTTCTATGGGCACTGCCAAGCAGGTACAACTGGCTTTGGTTATCGACCCGGGAATTTGCACAGACATGACATCTTTCAAGGGTGTGGGTTGAAGTCCACTTTTATCAACGAATAATTGGGTAACAAATGAGTGTGATGCTCCGGAATCAAACAGAACTCTTGCAAGAACTGAGTTAACAGGGAACATACCAAGCACAACGTCGGTTGCTTCCTGAGCTTCTTCAACATTCATGTGGTTCAGACGGCCTTGAGAATGAGGCTGGTTCCTTGGTGGATAGTTCTTGCTATTTCCCACACGGCGCTGTTGCTGAGCAGGAGCAGTGGTCTTGGATGCATCATTAAGCTTCTTGTGGCACTCATTGGAGTAGTGCCCTTTGAGTCCGCACTCATAACAGGTAACTCCAGACTTGTCACCAGGCTTGGGTAACACAGGGGCGCCATTTGGCCTTGGAGTATTGGTGTTGAAGTGGTTGCCACTTGGTCTTGGGGGTGCACGGTTGAAGTTGTTGTCGGGTGGACGGTTGGGATAGTTGGGACATGGAGCAGGTGCAGACGGCCTCATAGGTCTAGGGGCGAAACCCATAGGTGCATTTCCCCTTGGCTTCTGCGAGTTGCTCGAGTTGCCCTGATACATCATACGACGCTTGCGGTTCTCGGTAGCTTGCTTGAGTTTGCCTTCCATCTGAATGGCAGAGTCAACCAGCGACTCCAGGTCGACAAAGTGAATGCTGACCAAGACACATTGCATCTCATCATGAAGTCCATCCAGAAACCTTTCTTGCTTCTTCTCTGTGGTGTTGGTGTCATCTGGGGCATACCTAGACAAGGTAAGGAACTTGTCACGGTAATCCACCACAGACAAGGAACCTTGCTTCAGATTTCTAAACTCATCTCTCATCCTTTTCACCAATCCCATAGGGACATGGGCTTTGCTAAACTTGCTCTTGAACTCCTCCCAAGGCATCACATACCCTGGGGCTTGCATTGCACGGGTGCTATCCCACCAAGCTCTTGCTGCTCCAGCAAGATAGTGGGTGGTATACAAGACCTTCTCATTTTCACCAACTTCGGCGACTGCCAAATTGTTTTCCATAGTGCGAAGCCAATCATCGGCATCTAAGGGCTCTTCAGACTTAGCGAATATAGGTGGGTTGGTGTTCTGGAAACTCCTTAACTTGGATCGGTGATCACCATTGCCATTGTTTTCTCCTTCACCATTGCCATTGCCATTGCCATTGTTGTGGTTCATTGCCATCTGGGTTAATTGCTGAAGAGTGGCCAAGTTAGCTTGGCGCTCAGCTCGGGCTGCTTCCCGGTCTTCCATGATCAACCTTAGCAATTCGGCCATTTCCGGGTTCGGGGGTGGTGGTGCTCGCGGCATCTGAAGATAAGGTGTGTAAGACAAGAGGGAAAAGCTATTTTTTGCTAGGATTTAAAGGTACTATGGATGATGCAATTTGTGTTTTACTAAGGCCTGAAGGGCCAAATTCATATTTCATTCAACACTCATCAAACATATCATACATACGAGTTCACACATTACAAATGGTTTACATCAAACCATTGCGACTCGTCTACTAGAGAGGGGGATACAACTCACACCTACACGAAGTGAACATAAAGTGGAACTCATAGCTAGATAATACGTGGATCTCGGATCTAAACAGCGGGCTCCTCGGGGTCTTTCTCCTCATCACTCACAATGAATCCATTGTGCCCACCATCTTCCGGATCATCAAGGTCCTCCATGAAGTCATCCTCATCACTAATGAGGGCATTATCCTCCTTGCGGAGATCAATGCCTTCCTCCTCACCAAGGTAATCCTCAAGACTCTCAATGTACTCAGTCAATTCCGCCACATTGGCCTTCAACTCCTCAATGTCCTGATCCTTCTCATCGCGCTGGCGACGAAGGCTCTTGCGCTCCTTCGCAAGAATCCTGATAGTGCTCCTCGCCTCCACCAGTGCGAAGTGCTCAAGGTTGGCCTTGGTACGAGCACGATCGGCCTCCTGCTGAGTGGAGTACAGCAAGAAGTCCATGTGATTGATGTAGGTACTCGGCTCATTCTGCCCGGGCATGTTTGCGGGACGTCCATCCGCATCACGCCGAGCAAAGTTCCTAAAGTGCTCTCCCTGAACCTTCTCAACATGCAGTCCGCACAAGCGGGCGTGCATCTCCTGCATCGCTCGGACCAAACCATCGGCCCAAGTGTTCTCCACAAGCTCGAACTTGATCCTTGGAGAACCCAAATTCCCCTTCTTGCCACGGCAACTAGCTCGGATGAGCCACCGTAGCTCTCCATCGGGGTGCTCATTGAGCACGGCTCCCTTGAACTCCGGATACAAACGATCCAGGAACAAGGTCAAGGTGGTGAGGTCGCGCTCGAAACAAAGGCTGCCACCATGGCCCAACTGGTAGTGCTCAACGAATACCGGGGCCATCTACAAAATTTTAGATTAGATTAAGTTAGTGATCAACTCAAGTGTGCAAAATTTTAAGTAGGCAAAACTGAAGTATGTATAAAACCTTGCAAATAGAGAGGAAAGACTAAGCAATTTTTGCAACCATTACTTATATCTTTGCTTTTATCAAGGTTTCATTTAACGCCCATTCTAACTAAGGTCTCCTATGGTCAGCCTAGGCTCTGATACCAACTTGTGACGACCTCAAATTTGATACAAATTCGAAGTGCCCGTTATATATTCCACCGCAATCCCAGAACCATTGTTGCGATATACATAACGTAGTTGGTAACCAGTTCCATAGACATTACAACACGATGGTGCAAATACAATGGCCATATAGACCAAGTCATAATACAACACAATATAGCAGCGGAAATAACGTCTTCGGGTCCATGCCTTCACCCTACAGGCAATGGCGACTCATGGAGACGAGCTTAGTTCTGGTACTCTTCCTCATACCCTTCCTCCTGGTATTCTTCCCCATAGTCTGGCCAAGTTGATAGCCAGGGACACAGCCGTGAGTACATTGGATGCACCCGCAAACCATCTTATAATGAAATTGATAAAAGAGGTATGCAAGTTTGGTATAGTGGACTAAGCACTAAGTTTATTTGCAAAAGCTAGTTTTATTTCCCAAGAATGTTCATTGGTAGAAAAGAAGTTTAGTTCTCTAGGTTCAATCTAAAGAGGACTTCAAGTGTGTCAACATCATTTTCAAGTCAAGTCATTCACCAAGTTCACCATTGTCACTTTTAGTCCTGACAAAAGTCAAGTACAGCTTGCCAACCGTCCATGACCGCGGACGCGGCTATTCGAATAGTTTGAAAACCTCTGCAGAGGGGTACACTTTACCCACAAGATTCGATACATCTGCCGGGAGAAATCCACGGATCGTCATACACAAGTATGCGGGGTTCAGATAATCAAACAAATTCTTTCACTTGCTCACCCTAGTATAGGATCCTTCCCTAGAGCCCGGGATACGGAATCCCCGCTCCGGTGCCTCTAGTTCTGCCCATCCCGGATGCCGGGTTAGTGGAAATCCACCTGGTTCAGAAGTAGCCGCGCACGGTGTCCTTCCATAACTATTTGATACAAGGCCTCCCATACTAAGATAAACAAGCTACGGACTAAGCCCCTTCCCATATAGGGGTAATGTGGCTGTACGGTATAATTGGCTCCCATGGCACATCACTCGTTGTCATTGAGAAATACATTTCATAGTTCTTAGTCAATATTGATTTTCTTTCATAAAGCCATGGGGTAGGAGCAATCTCCAATTCCGGGTTCAAGTTCAAGTCACCACTTTTCAAATAGAGTTCCCCTTATAGATGGCCTCAATATTATTAGCGACTAAGCAGCTACATTGAGTGATGATACTACTAAATAGGGTGGATAAACTCAACTTGATGCTCTTGCTAAGCAAGATATCAATTTACTTCTATCATTCTACTCTAGCAATTCAATCATGCAATTTACTTAAAACAAGTAGAATGCACATTAAAACTTAGGCATTGGGAGTATGAATCAAAAGATGGCTTGCCTTGGTTGGCAAAGTGTCCGGGGTATTCCTCTTCTTCTTGATAATAATCCCCTCCAAAATCCTCCTCGGCAACACTAGCGTCTAATAACGAATAAACACAAAACACACCATCACTACACAATGCTAACAACACACCAAGCACACATCTTGGTTTGCTAACAATAGCATTCATGTTGCATTTTAATTCATGTTGCATTTTATAGTGTGGGATGGTAAGTTTTTCTTCTAGGTTTTCTCCAAGTGTGCAAGTTAGGTTCTATACTAAGTGTCATATGTGGTTCACTTTCTAGGTCTTGTTATTGGTTTAGGGGGTACTAAGACTAGTTCAAGTGGGAAGGGATCAACTAAGTGAATTGGTAAGAGGGCAAATTAATTCTAAGTGCAATAGTGATCTATCATTTTATGCTACAAGATAGGATTGGGGTTAAGGTGTAATTGCTCACACTAATAGGGTTTGGGGTTGATTAGGGTTGACTAACAGTAAGAGGGGTCATTGGTGAGGTCACATTTTAATTTTCATGATTTTTGATGGTTTAAATAATTTTCTAGAAATATTCTATGGTTAATAAAGCTATGGTCACACTATTCATATCTAATTAAATTCCTAACTTATTTTGAAATCTAACCAGTTCTACTGTGTAGAGTATTTTACCAGCTTTCCAACGCATATTTATTTGCTGGAAACGGATTTGTAATTCTCTTGGAATTTGAATTTGAAAAACATATCTGAATCATATTCAAATTAATTGAAAAAAAGTGGGAGAATAATTAAAAATGAATCGGACCGAATCTAAACTCTCTGGGCCCAATTCAGACAAAACCCGAACGGGCCGGCCCATACTGCTTCGCTGCGGCGGGAAAAGAAATAAAACGGGAGCTGACAGGTGGGGTCGTGGTGTCAGCTCACTTAACTAACCCGAATCGGTACGCTATCGTCAGATCAAGATCTAACGGCTCGCGCTCATCGTCTTCCTCAGCACGGGCGGGGCTCACCTGCGTTGCAGTGAAGAATGTTCGACGGCGAGGGAGTGGCGTAGAGGATGCAGAGCTCGTCGGCGACGTGCGGGATCGGCTGCGGCGCGACTCCTCCTCCGATTCCCAGCAGCGGCGTGCTCCCAGGTGGTCGAACGCGGCGGCGCTCCTTGCGTCCAGTACCTCGTCGGCGTGGCGAGCTTCGACGAACCAGAGCGAGAGAGAGGGCGAGAGGCTGTCTGGGAGGTAGCTGGGGACGAGGTGAGGCTCTTCGTTTGATCGGCGGGGCCTTTTATAGGCCGAAGCAACGAGGGTAAGCGCGGCCAGAAGCTCGATGGCACGGGGGCCCTGGCAGCGTTTGGAGCTCGCTCCGGTCACGGCGGTCTCGGGGGCGTGCTGGGAGGGTGCTGGCTCGGCTGCGGGAGGCTGTGGGTCGGCTCTGGCTCCTCCAGGGTGGTCGGCATCGTGCAGGGAAAAAGGTGACTGGGAGGGGGCCCTGGGCGCAGACCTCGTCTTCCCTCCGCTTCTCCTGGCTTGGGTCGGGGCTGGGGGTGCTGGAGTCGATCGAGGCACCGTCCAGGAGCATGGCTACAGCGCTGGAGCGAGCCAGAACAGTGCAGCCACAGTGAACTCGATTTGGTTCGATTTCTCTCTGCCAGTGTTCGACGAAATGCCCGCAAGAACTTGAAATTTGAATTTTTGAAAATTTTCAGTTTGGGTGATCAACATATTGGCCAAGGTGTCCTGTCATATTTTTGTTTCAAAGAAAGAAGAAGTTTTGCAGAAATCTTATTTCAAAATTTGGTATAGTCACTGTTTCAGATTCAAACTTTGGTTCAAGTTTGAGTGATGCTCTAGTTTGAATTTTGAGCAGATTTTTGTTGGTTGAGTTAGTTTGTAACTTGGTTAAGCTCAACTAACTGGCCAAACATGAAGGGGGTTTACAGATTTCTTAATCTAAGGGCTCAAAGTGGTGTAGTCAAACAGATTTCCTAGATCATCTCAATCTTCTCTTTTTCTTTCTTATTTTTATTTCTGGTTTCTTTGATTCTTATAATCTTTCTCAATTGATTCTGTTGGTTCACTTAGAATTAACTAGACAATACTCAATCAAAAATAACACACATGAAATCATAGAATACATAGAATAGAAAATACATGTATGCATAAAATAATAGAGAAAAAGTTTTATCTGGGTCCAAAATTTGGTACTTTATTTAATAAGAAGTGGATTACAATTTCTGAGTTGTTACACGAACAGGATCGGGACCCGGCCGCCGACCCACGTCGACCCGCCATCGTTCCCGACCCTCGATTCGGGTCAATCGACCCAGGGTCGTGGAACCAGGCATCGACCCCGTTTCCGGCTACTATGGTCCAAAGGCTCTCCAGGTTTGGATGTTGATTGGCATCAACCCTAATCACTCACCATTCCAAAACATCTGGAAGTCAACCCTGCCACCTTCTCTCCCCCTCAAGTTTGGAACACTGTCTGTCTAATTATTCTCTGGAAGATTTGGGACTCTAGAAATGACAAAGTTTTTAGGCAGATTGACCAATTGCCTCAGTCCACAATTAGGAATACTAGTGGAATGCCCGTGCGTTGCTACGGCCTCAATTTATTTTTATAATATGTCAATGCAATACGTACAAAAGTGTACGTGTATGATAAAGATACTTCAAAAACTCATAATATTCAACATCGTTTGATGTATATTTTGATAACAGATATAATTGATCTTGTTTATATATGAAATAAATACTCCACTAATTATTTTTATATATTAACTAATAGTATCAATTGACGGCCCTTAGATATTGTCGTACAATGCCAGGAATGTTATGTTCAGCTTCATTTTTATGGTACTTGAGCAAGTGTAACGAAAAAATCTTCCTCAACTCTACAGCGCCCTGCACAACAATATTTATCATTAGCATGTATATATGTCATGTTGAACAAATTTAAAAATGTGCAATATTAAATACTCACCATGCATACTGGATGAACCAAATCTTTGCCGTTCCATGAGAGCATAATGTAAAAAAAACAAATAACCAGATAAATTCACGTAGATGCATGCCTAATCATTATGTTGAATAGTAAAAAAAGTAAAACACTTGAGTTTCCTTTTAGAGATATTCATCTGTTCGGACTTTGTGGAATACCAACTGGTGATTTATGTGGCCAGAAAAATATATCGTCATCCCAGCCGGGTTGTGCTAATGCGAGCACTTCATTTATTTATATTCCGATTCTTTGCAACTTCAACTGCATACAATATATAAGTTCGAATCAATTCACTCTCGGATGACGATGACAAAACAGAAAGAGGATCTAGAACAGATTCATGTGAGGCATTCTTATCGATGGAAAACAAGCAAAAGTGGCCCATGGATACCTAAGGAAGAAAAACCTACATAGTGACAACCATTAGAAAAGTATATAACATAACAAAGTTGTACAAGTGACTTATCTTTACCAATTTGCGTGAAGAGATTTTGTAGTCTATTCAAGGCCAACTATCAAACAACGTTGCCAGCCACTGAATATTTGGCTTTACTCGCCACTTTTGACCTCGTATGGAATTAGCCATCACCGTTTGAGGACTTTTTTTGTTTAGAATCATATTGATAACAATGAAAATACAAGATAATAATATTAACTTACACAAAAGCGTAGATCCATATAGTGCACATCAGTCTCTACCAGCTGCAGGAGCTTGTCACATGCCACTATACGAATGCCAAGGTTGAAACAGTCATTATCCATTGGTTGGACCATCCTTAATATGTCCTGGATTTTCTTAAGACTCAAGCCAATTGGATACGGCTCGGAGCTTTGAACCCATTTCTGCCTGTGAGACAAATGTTAAGAATGGTGAAACCATAACAATTTATATTAGTTTTTTTAACTGATGGCTTCCTATTTAGTACTATGGAGGAAAATGTGTTGTCTAGAAATACCCTGCCACCCTCTCTATCCAACAGATGATCACATGCTCATTGACCTAAATACCTCTCTATCCAGCGTAAAGAAATTGCAGTTAACTGTAGTGGAACTAAATACCTTGTGTTTTTTTATTTGGTTTATTATGTCGTGAACTAACTGCCCCTATATGCACCTTCTCTGTCTTTGTCCCTTCCAACAACATTGGCTCATGGCCTAAGGTGGTGGCTTCTTTTGGGACGTTGACTAAATCAATATCTACATTGTCCATGACCTGCAAAATTGAAACATTTATCGAAACACATTTTAACAATTGCCATATGGGAATACATGTAGAGAAAAAAATGACAATCACCTCTTTTGATTATGTAAAACTCGATGAGTTTTCTGTCTCTTCCACAATCATTGTATCAGAGCCTATGTCATTGGATCCTTTCAGTAGATCGGCAATAGCTGGTTCCGTCCCGTCCATGATCTACAGCAGAAAAACTCGAAAATAAAAAATTAAATATATTCATATTGAACATGTTGCATAGTATGAAAAAAGGCCCCTTCTGATCATGTACATGCAATGTGCGCTTTTTGACTAATATGAATTCAGTAAACATATTATACAAGCCAATTATCAATATAATTGAATGTTGTGGGATGTTCATTAACCCCTTTCAAAATTATGTCTTTTTTTTACAACCAGAAACTCCTTTCAAAATTATGTCTAGTTGTACTATAGTAGATTAGCTTTTCTAGTAAATAAAGAATGACCACGTCGATCATGGACCATCTGGAAAACAAAAGTCGATAACATGGACTGAATTTACACTACACTCTCAAGTCTCCAGGACGTGCTGACTGAGCGGGGCTGGGTACACTAAAAAAAGTAAAAAACGAAAATGAATTCCCCCCACTCACCTTCTTCTTCCACCGGTTCTTCCCAAGTCCCAATCCACTACCTCCCTGATCCCTGTGCCGACCGTCGCCGCTCTCGTCGCCAGCTACAGGCGCCGCTGCCAGCCCCCAGGTCCCCTCGCGCCACTGTCTCCCCCTCCTCCATCCCCGCACTGGCCGCCGCTCCTCCATCCCCGCGCCGGCCGCCGCTCGCCCATCCCCGCGCCAGCCGCCGACTCCCAGGTTCCCTTGAGCCACTCTTGGCCCCTCCCCCCATCCCCTCGCCGGCCGCCGGTTCCCAGGTCCCCTTGCGCCACTCTCGGCCCCTCCCCCCGCCCAAGGTTGCGTCCGCTCCTCCATCCCCGTGCCGGCCCACCTTTCCCCTTACGCTACTGCCCCCCTCCCCCTCCCACAAAGGCCGCCGCCGGTTGCAGAGATGCAGGCGGACATGTGAAGGAGCAGGATTGGAGTTAGGCTCAGTCTGCGAGCCTGTTGGCTTGTATTCCTCTGTTCCATAGGTATCTGTTGCCTAGAAGATCTTCTATGATTATTAATGGATTCTCTCGTCGGGTGTTAATGAATTTTGACGTGCTTGTTGGTTTGCATTCCGACGTTCCTGCCTTGTATTTTTCTTATCAATTGCTTGTGCCGTACTTGCATTAATATTGGTCAGAGTTTGTGTCTGGGATGCTCCAACATTTAAACCATTTGCAATGTTCATAGAACATGCTTGACCTAAATAAAATTGATTAGTAATTTTGGGTTAGCATGGTTCCAGAAAGCAAATCTTTTGTAGCAGAAAGGCAGGTTTGAGAACTCAATATGTTCTTGAGAGATATTTTTATATCCATACCACTCAAGAGTTCACCTTGTTCTGCAAGTTCTACCCGTACAACAGTATTATCTTTTGCAATAATTCCATCTCTCAAGGTACACCAACTCGCACCACTTTGTTTTCGTTGATCCAGATTGTCCTCTCCAGGTAAGTTGGTTAGGTTCTCTGATAATTTGTGTTTAGCATGTTAGGAAGACAAGATATATATGTACTTCAAAAGATTTTAAAAACAATGTCTTGAGTATGCACTACCTTGACAAATATTATCTGGCATTCCCGATCCAACTTGTGTATCCATATGAAAAAAGCTGGAATTTGAACTTGTCTGAATTCTAACAGAAAAATCTTTTCCTGATAAGTTACGTCGACATGTTAGTGAGGCACTGTATATTATTATTACAAAAGCACAATTTAATAGTATAGATGTAGTGTACCTCCTTGAATGATATCTTGCAGATCTTTTGCATTCATTTGCTTGGTCCGCGATGCTGGCACTCCTGATACACCTAGTGTATGTATATGATCAAAGCTATCTTTTTCTGTTGGCGGTATGTCCGCTGCTTATTTAGGTATTCCATTTTTTTTTGTACAGATAATCGGCTGTGCCAGCTGGTACCACTTGGTTTTTGCTGATCATGTTTTCCATTGGTCGATAAGTTGGTTGGTCTCCGAATGGGTTGCGTTCTCCTGCAGCACACATGTTAGGTAATTAATGGTAAAAAATGCAATCAAGAATTACTTTCAAATGTAAGCAGGTACGTATGGGATGTACCTTCATTAACAAGCTGATTTCGTTTTTCTGGCCGAACTTCTTTAACCATGTCTTCCAGAGCAGCAGCTTTCTTCTTTTGTCGTGATTTCCGTTGGTTTTCTAGGTAGTCTGCTTTTTTTCAGCAGACAGTCGGCTATACCAGCTTGTACTGGTCGGTACACTGGTTAGGTCTCTGTCACGGATGTGCTCTCCTGTGATTTTATCCGTTAGCAGCATGGTTTGTCATGACATATATTGAAAAGTACAGATCAAATACCATCGTGGTTTGGTTCTGCTTGAATGTTGGTTAGGTCTTTAAATGGGGTACGTTCTTCCCTTGCAACCAATTTATTTTTCATCTTTCAAATTGCAAAGGCCAAACCTACACAGAATAAAATATTTCAAATGATGCTTGGTCCTCTAGAATGGTTAGAATAAAAGACAAGCTACATGTACTTTTACTATTAAACTTGGTGTAGCATTTTGAAAATTCATTTTGAGTAAATTTACATGTACCTACACGTGTATGGCAGAAATTGTTTGAAATTTTTAAATGAAGTTGTCCATTAATGTCATAACCACAAACCACAATATTTTTGACAGGAACTAATCAAGGAGTGGGTGACGAATTTGGTCAAACCCGGGATTCTTCTAGCTGTTGACACTAACTCGTTCGACATGGACTCATCTGGATGTGGCATGCCTGTTGTGACGGTGGTTGCATTATCTTGGCTCAGGAACCCTAGCGCCTTCGCCAACCCTAGCACGGCCGCAAATGATGGCTCAGGAACAAGGGGGAGGAGCTGAAGGGCGCCAGAAAGATGCGGCATAAGAGGGGAACGGGAGGAGGTGCATCCACGGTTGGTGTGGATTGAGTACGAGGTCTCCATCAAGAGCAGCGCCGCATCATCCATCACCTCAACAAACTCCTGCTTTGACTCCAAGTATACCATGCCTCAACCGTGGTCTTGGCCTTGGGTACAAATACCATCTGGTGAGCTCCCTCTCCATTACTCCATTACGTGCACTGTCGTATCTGGTCACCTAGTTTGTAGTTGTGGACCAGGTGTGTTCTTGGCCTGCATATGCACTGATCTTAGAGTGCATATTTTTTTTACCGGACCAGGTTGAAGCTAAAATAAATGGTCACTGTGGTCAAATCAACCAACCAGTAGGACAAACTTTAGCTACAAGGGATTGTACTTAATCGTCGCTGTCAGTTGACACCTGCTGATACACTCCACCCCCGCTCGTATGTATAAGCTGCATATACAATGATTGAGTACCAGGGATAGCATCTTGTCTGGAATGGGATTACAAGTATTTTAAACATCTATAGATTCTGACACTATTTGGTTTAATTGCAAGAAAATGGGATTGCAAAGGAAGCTTGATTACCAGAGTTTGACGTTAACGGCTGGCCAAGCTTGCTGATGCCGCCTGACGCCGTCGGCGACCTATTTTCCGTTGTCGATGACGGCGACCAGCCTTGCGTGGACGACGACGGTGACCAGTTTTCCATGGCGACCAGCTTGCGACGGCGACCAGCCTTCCATTACCGACGACGACAACCAGCCTTCCCTCGCCAACGCCGGCGACCAGCCTTGCGTGGACGACGACAGCGACCAGTTTTTCCATGGACGACAACGGCGACGACCAGCTTTTCTTTGGACGACGACGGCGTCCAGCCTTCTGTGCTATAGCCTAAATTTTGCTAGCGGTGTTGCTAGCTGTAATTTTGCTAGCCTAAATTAATGTCCCTGATTTGTAGTGATTTATTGTTGGTCTAAATCTAAATTTAGGCTGATTTCCGTGATTTGCTAGTGGTGTTGCTAGCCTAAATTAATGTCCCTGATTTGTAGTGATTTATTGTTGGTCTAAATTTAGGCTGATAGGCTGATTTCCGTGATTCCATGATGTCCGTGGTAACCATTGTGGGATGGTGCGGTGGTGTGTAATTTTTTTGTCAGGGGCAATTTTGGAAGTTAAATGTTTTAACCGAAAGTGGCTTCACCATCACCAACTGGAATCCTATAGTAAAGAAGATTATTTCTGACCTCACTCTGTGGTCTTATCGGTTTAAATAAACCGATCAAAGGTTGGGCGCCGACTTGTGGCGTAACCACCTATCCAACCGTATTCTGTAAAAAATAATAAAAATGAGTAAATTCGGGTGGGGATTATCCCCCCCCCCCCCCCCCCCCCCCGGCGATAGCCTAAAAAAATCGAAGAAATATAAGGTCTTGTGCTTCTCAAGTTCTATAGAAACGAAACTTAAAACACAAGAAAGATGCAAAGTAGCTATTTGGATTGCAGGATATGAAATGCATAGAAAACTTAATTTCAAACTACAAATCTTGTTTTCTTAGCGAGCCCTTGTACTCGCAATCAAATTCCAAATCAGCAATATAGATACCATGCTGGTCAAGTTAACGCCTCCCTCCCTCCTTTCCCACCCCAGACAACGGTGGGTCTCGACATCGTGGCGACGCAGAGTCTTAACAGAAAACGCGTGCTGAGGTGAGCGCGCACGGGGGAAACGTCGTCTCTCGCCATGGCTGCTCAATTTTACTAATTCAATGAGGCTCAATTTAAAAATATAATCAAAATCGATTATTGGACCACAACAGATTATCCGTTGAAAGATGTAATCTGTCCATAGTTAGGAACCAATGTAATTAGCTATGCACATCTTTACTATTGGTTTCGAGTTGGTGAAGGCACTTTGTAAATACATCATTCGATTTCCGATTATACCCCTACACACGAGGCATACTACAGGCCTTTACCACCGCCAACCCTAAAACACAAAAAAAATCCTCTACTTCTCAGGCCTATGACCACGTCCCGTCCTCTTCTGAGATGCAGCGATGCCGCCTAGGGTTCCCCCGCCAGCCACAACATCATGCGACGCCGTCGGCCACAGGCAGGCACACGGAGCTCCGGATCAACGGAGGCCTCACACCCTGAGCTCCCCGTCGTCTCCGATGAAAGAATGTCGCTGGCTCACCGCCACCTAGGGTTTGGCCCCGCCGCCGCATTCTTCAATGATGCTAGCCTCTGCACCTGCACGCCCTGAGCGGGTCTGGCTGCTCGCCTTTCGGCCCATACCCTAGCCGCCCTTCAACTTCCCGTGCCCCCAATCCCGTCCCGACCCTCACGACCATCCCATCCCCATCGTTCTTCCTCGCCTGCGATCCCGTCTGATGGCCTAGGTTTTTGCACGCGCCGCCTCTGACCGCCGCCATCTTCCGTACGGTAAGGCCACTGCCCTCCCCCATTTTTTGTACAACTCCACTGAGTGGCCCCTCTCCCATGTTGGCCTTCGTCTATGGTGATGATGGGGCACTAGATTTGCCTAGATCAAGCTATGAGCGGGTGGGGGAGGCAGCAGGGAGGCGTCCAATGATGGGAATCGGGGTGGGACGGCAAGGTTCGGTCAGACTTTGGCCGGCGGCAGCGGGCGCTCACCACTGGACTCCTCTCGCCTCTTCGGCGCAGAAGGGAGCATCTCCACGCGTCCTCGAGATTTGCCTAGATCAAGCTATGAGCGGGTGGGGGAGGCGGCAGGGAGGCGTCCAATGATGGGAATCGGGGTGGGACAGCAAGGTTCGGTCAGACTTTGGCCGGTGGCAGCGGGCGCTCACCACTGGACTCCTCTCGCCTCTTCGGCCGCAGAAGGGAGCATCTCCACGCGTCCTCGAGACCTCCGGCAAGGTGAGGTTCACTCGGTTGTTCCAAAGTTCGTTTCCATTATTGTACCGATGGCAAGACTGCTTTACATGGTACTATTCACAGAAGGTATAATTAGAGAGAACTCAGAGAAGCCGCACTCATAAGAAAATGTTCAGTGAACTCTGAAGGTCTATTTCTTGTGGGTATGCACATGATGAATGATTTCACGGCTGCAATACTAAGTTTGGTAGTGGGTAATTTCAGCCCAATCTAATGGAACGAGTTGTGATCAGACTTGGCTGGTTAATTTGTTACAAGTAGGTATGCAGCAATATTTTTCCAGTCAGAGAATCGCATAATATGTTCTTGTCTTCAGCTAATCCATGGTTTCACTAGGTCCTGTTAGGTTGGCTAACTGTCTACTACATTGATTTTGCCATGGCAGAGGGAAGGATAACTGGGTAGTCAGATGATTCTACACGATGTCGGATCCCACCTACAGTAATAAGTACAGGCAAGCCTTGGAAAGAGAGCATATCAGGCAAGTCATTTTAGTTCTATTAAACCTGCTTACATTTCTATGCCTTACCGACCTATTTAGTAGAATATTAGGTATGTGCGCTCACATTTTTTCCATAATCTGTTTGTGTGGTTTCTGAAATGGCTGTTACAGAACATTTGATAGTCATAACAAAGAAGCATAGACAAACTTGTGGGGCTACTGGATCCATGGGTTCCAATAGATTGCAGTATTATGCCATGGCTTTGAGGTCTCCAGGGTACATAAATATCACTAGATGAAATTTACCTTATCCTCTTTAAGATAGGGGCCTCTAAGTTTCAGTTTTAGTTATTATTTATATCACGTGTATAATGAAGTTTAATACTACTTGTTTCTAGAGTGATAGCATCATTGTTTATCTAGCAATTGCACTAATAAAACAAGGAATTAGTATTTTCTGCTTTAATTTTAGTAAGTTGCTCATGGAATTATCTTGTCTAAAGGTGGTGTTACAACTAAGTGAGTTGAGATTCATGCATGTAATTACTTAGAGCTTCAGATGCCACTTAAATGTTGCACCTACAATTTTCTCATCAACAAATAAATAGTACAAGAATTTTGAAGGGCTATCTGCCCTGGAGCGTCAATGCGATGAGAAAGAGCTGGCTGCTGCACTTGAGGTGAGTACAACTTGGCTCGGCTTTACAGGGTGCCCTTCTGGTTCTTGAAACATCGCATGATACTTGGTCTTAAATACATGAAAACTTTACTAGAATTATCTTTTGCTCTCAGGCTATTAAGAAAGTTATGAAGGTCGATGCAGCTGAGCCATTCAACGCCCCAGTAGATCCTATTGCCTTGGGAATACCTCTGAGTATTTTCTTGTACTATGTCTTTCGTTATAAACCATCGATACATTTTCGTAGGCTTCACACAGAACTATGTTCCTTCCAAATGATCTTAAACATTTAGTTGACCCAGTCCCCTCGCCAGTTCTGTTGTTGTGTCGACTCGTCCACCTACTGTCTTTTCTTGTGTAGTATTTATCAGTTCGGTTTGAATTTGTTTAGATATGTACTTCCTATGAGTATGCAGTTTTCTATTTCCCATGCTCGTGATTTCGTCTCTGTAATTTTTCTGGGGTAAATATTAGTTAAATGGGTTGACGCCCTGTATGATCAAGTAAATGAAGTTCCTATGAGTAAATTTTATGTTTCCACTCTTGGATTGTTATTATATGACTATTTATCTGTAGCTATGGTGAAAGATCAACCCAACTACCTGATTATTTGTTTGGATATCATCAGGTTTTCCTTCCTCGCAACTCACAAGATCAATTTACTGAGCTCCAGTGTTTTTTCTTGAATATAGCTAAGAGAATAAGAAACAGTTGTCACAAATGAGGATCATTTCTTCTGCAGTTTCCCATATAGATTTCTGTAGCTGCATATCTTGCGATTGTTATTTTAACTACCTAAGAATTTAATCTGTATGCATGCTCTAAAATCCTACTGTATTTAATGACATGGGTATGCATCCCTTTGAGATTTGATGTTTTACTCTGTGAATGTGTGACTTCGTCAGTGTTTTAACATCTTTCAGTGGTTCTTGCTATGGGTCAAAGAAAAATATGTTAGGCATCAAATCTTGAAGACTTCAATAATATAAAATAGACTACTTGCTTTCGAATTGACTTGTTCCTATTTGTTTTATGTTTTCTTCTCAGGGTTTGATCATGTGGACAGGCAGCAGCGTATCTATAGGCTATTATCAGACTCCAGGACTAGAAAGGGATCCACAATAAAAGAAGCTAACGTAAGTTGCTCAATTGCTCACTGTTGTTCTGACAACAAAACTCAAAATTGCAATTAAGGTAATTTCATTTTATTAAACTATTGTATCTTCTGGTGCTTCTCATGCCTGAAAATTATTTCCTAATTCAGCTTTACTTGGACTTATCTGGATTTAAACATGAAGATCCAGCGGCAATGGTGTTTGTGTGTAGGATCCTAGAGGAGTGGCCTGTTGCAGAAGATATGGAGAGGCAAGAGGGCAGAGTTGGCCAAGAAGAGCTGAAGAAGCTACATGCGAAGGATGGGACGACCTTTCTTCAACGAGGTAATGGTGGAGCAGCCCTTTGCTACCCTTCCTGACCCCACTCAGCTTTTTTGAGTGATTCGTCGTTCCCTTCTCCAACTAGGTTCCCCTCATGGCAGCCGCTTGGGCAACAATACTGTAGTTGTTCAACCCAGGTTGTAGTGAATTTGGTTCAGTCTGTTTGGTGTCAGTTTGAATTCTAAGGAGTGTTATCTCTAGAATTGGGCATTCGGATGATACTTTGAATTTAAATTTGTTCGCAACAGATCTGCATGGTATAATAAGTGATATATGTTCAGTTCATATAAGTTCAGTTCACAAAACGAAAATTTTGGATGATATTGTTTATCCTCATGTACATTTCCTTTTTTTGAAGGGTCTTCTTTTGTATTATACTTGAGATGAGATTAAGGTTATAATATTGTGCATTACTTTTCTGGCATTCATATGCTTCTGGGTACATTGATTTAATCAAAGTCATGATGTGTTTTCCGTTCCACTACTCCTTGGATTTGCAGCATTCACAGGTGAAGATTCAGATAACGACGTCAAGCGGCAGCGAGCTCGACATGTTGTTCAGGAGCCAGCCAGCGAGCCGAGTCTCTTGGTGAGTATATCAGTCCTTCTACATCCATCATTATTCCGGGAGACAATCAAGGAGAACTTGAGGACGTGCTGTACAGGAGACTGCCCTGACAACTTCTCCCTCGTCAGCTGCAGTCCCAGATGGTATCCACCGGTACGTGGACATCTTGCAGTTCTTGTGTTCTAACAACAGACTAACGAGTACATGGACACTTTTTTTCAGTTCAACCGAGTTAAATTTGTATACTTGCATCGAGTTATTTAAGTGTTGTTCACCTGCCGCTCACCCTTTATCCTTAATCTGCTTGTAGGCTTGCACGTATATTATTGAATTTGGACCGACAAAGAAATACAGAGACACTTCAATACACGAGCACATTCTATATAGGTAGCATGCTTTTAATCAATCTGTGTCTTGCTGTTATCCGAGCCACGTTATCATTTTTTGCTTTTACGTCATTTTACTTCAGTTGATTTGGTAATACCTGATATTATTTCAGTAGGCACCATAGTAGTATTGTGTTTCTACATCAAATCATGTTAAGGGCTTAATAGATAGATGTATTACTAAGCATCCATCTCCTAATAAGATTGTATTTATCTACTTAGAGCTTGTATGACAATTATATACTTGAATTGCAGAGAAATAAAAAAATTGACTATGACGGCTCGATACTCAAGTGTTAGAACCCATCTTGGAATTGGTTAGTCCACTTTTCAAGTTGATGATTAGATCCATATGTTTGTTGTCTATAATTTATACACACATTGTTACCCTTTCTTCATTAATTCTCTCTTGAATTTTATATGCGCCATCTTGTGTAACTAATGAAGTTTTTTTGCAGGTTTAACTAATAAAGTTTGATGCTTTTCAAATAGAACAAAGCAGAAGGGGTGACATGGAATCTCTTGGGTATTACTCAATGTACTTCTTGAGAGGAAGGTTGGTTATGGAGCTTCATTTGGGTTCTATTCTATTCTTGTGTGATGTGGTGTGTACTAGCAGTCATGCATGCTTCATCTGGGTTCTATTATTCTGTAGTATGTATTAAAACATTTTACCAGTGGGACTAAGAAACATAAATATGAGGAAATTACTTTAATTTTGGTCAATCAGTTTATATGGAGACAACGTCACATCCCCTTCTTTATTCCTGGTTATAAGCAAAGCTACATAATGAAGCCATGCTTCATCAGTCATCACCGGTTGCTTGGAATGTACACATATGCGATGATCAATGGATTCGGCGTCGGAAAGCTTTGGAGTGAAGAGAGCGCACATCAGAGACGAATTATGACGGATTCGCATGTAAGATAGCATTGTCCTCTATGACAATTTGTACATCTAGATAACCATCATGCGAACAAATAACATTAAAAAGGAACAGGTGAGCTCTCTTTTGAGAGGATTGTTTTGTACTGATATAGGGAAGCTAAGTGTAAATATTTTAAATGGTACAAAAGAAAAATAAAACAAAATTTGAAAGATTTGAGTGATAAATAATACATCCTTTCTCCAGTTGTGAATGCATACCGATTTATTTTAGATTAACTTTATTTTTGATTCGTCGTAAGACATACATTTTGCTATATGCAAATTTACAAGTGTGACATACATTTTGCTATATGCAAATTTACAAGTGTGACATTTGCGACGACGAATAAAATTTAAAGACCGTAGCAACGCACGGACATTCAACTAGTAGCAAAATAGTCCATCAAATCTGCTAAGCTTAGCCATGCACATAGCCTCGCTTGGCACTCATGCAGCAGACCTTTTTCTGCCTTTTCAGCGCTTGCGACGGTGTGAAAGAGCAAAATAAAGCAACATCAGCCTCAAATCTCCAGTTCACGGCAAGAATTTTTCCATTGAGTCTAACTAGATGTTATTTTTCCTACGAAACGTCAAGCGCATCCTATGGAAACAACTTTCCTGCGTTCCAAATGGCTCAAAGGATATTTTTTTTTTACTGCAACAACCCTATCCCGTGAATTTCTGGAATTCCTGTGTTCCAAACAAGCCCTTAGAGCTATGACCAAGTCTCACCGTGACTTACCCTATGAATGTGCCCTCAGATCAAGATCCAACACACACGAGAAAAAGTTACTCCAAATTTTGGAACTCAAAATTCAAACTATCTAGAAAAATTGAAAAAATTATGGTAAGTTTTACATGTTCAACTATGGATTCTAGGAAAGTTTCGTTTAATCTAGATGAATAGAATCACTATTAAATAGATTTTTGCGTTGGGCCATATATTAATAAAGTAGTATGTTTTTATAGTCAACTATTGTACATGCTGGCTATAAATGACATGGCAAACCCATTATTGCCGGCTGCTCGCTACACTATTGTTCTTGCTCTAACGACAACTCCAGCAGGCAACCATCTTTGATGTTTGAATCTATCTGATTTGGTCTATTTGGATCGGCTCGCGGACACCAAATGACCAGCTCACGCGAGATGTTCGTTTGGGTCAGCGATGGCGATGAAAAGAACCATCTTTACCCATGTTAAAAACCTGATATTGGTTAAGTAATTGATGAAATATTTCTCTCACACTGCTTCTAATGACTAATTGTTGTAAAGATATGTAAATCCTTTCTTTTATTTTTCCCTTGCAGATTTGGACACTTTCGGGCAAAATTAAGGCTAACTAAGGAAGATTTACGAGTTGCCAACATCCCTAAGTCGAAGAGACCATAGATCCAAGCTCCAGAAGCTTTGGCGAGAACTGGTACGGGCGGGCTGCGCCCATATCATGCAACCGTTCTACCTGTCATCGTATTTGCCAGGTCAACTCAAGCAACTTTCGTGAAGGCACCAGTATATAAATCAGAACTGACAGAACACATCAGCTGCAAACAAACAGACACCGCACAAAAGAGTCACACAGAGATCTGAAATCCATTTCATCTGAAAAGAGGGGAACCGCTTCTCCACTGCCGCCATCTCCATCACCATCTCCATCTCTCTACCTCTCCACCTCCATAGATTCTACTTTTAACCTTGATCTCATCACAATTGGTGGCATTGTAAGACTATTTGATGGCATTGTAAGACTATTTGATATTATTCTTATGAATTTCAATACAATGCTTATGATTATTGATCTCATCATGTGTGAGTAGTACTCACGGGCCGAGAGTTGAGGCCTAGCCTCGCAGCTAGATGTACATGTTTATATATGGGTATTGTGTTTAATTTGTCATTTGTAAGATTGTATCTTTGTCTCCTACCTCGATCTAGTACTTGTCAGGTACCTAAGACCCCGATGATCGAATCAGTAGTGAGATGAGATTAATGGAGAACGCCTTCTTCAAGTGAAACCCAATGCCAACAGGGGGAGTACAATAGTTGGCTCGATATCCAATAGGGAGTAAACGGTGATGCTATTGATTTTAAAGCTTTGGTCTATGCATAACGACACTTAATAATTATGGCATAACCAGCTCGACTGGAGTGCTATGGTTGGACCAAAAATGCTATAGTCATAAGTGGCTTGTGGAAGATATAGTGTTTTAGGACGCATCGCCCATAAGATTCCTATCCTTGTTAAATTAACACATTTGAGCTTATCAATTATCTTGCATCCAATTTTATATTGCACAGCAGGTGAATCCTTAGCTTTGGCCTATCTCCATCATCGACACACAACCCTACAGTAAACGTGGAGGTCTGGTGAGACAAGGACATTACTGATCACCAAGGTCTTGCTAGAGTAAAACACCACAACATTTGCTTTCCAAGAATTCGATATAAATCTAGGTCTTGCTAGAGTAAAACACCACAACATCCGGTATTCCAGATCAAGGTATCAGATACAATTTCTAGCCACATGATCTAACATGTGGCTTTGGCCGATTTGGTTCTTTGTTGCTACAAAACGCAAATAAAAAAATCATTAGGACTTAAATTACAAAGCAAGTCTGCACTGGCGAGACGATTTGGCCGTTTAGATCCATTTTTGCTATAAAATAGAAGCACTTCTTGAACCAAGCCCTTCTTTATGTGTCCAAAGAGGTCAAGTCGGCCATCATAATCCGGCTCTTCTCAGACAGAAACCATCAGAATTCACACAAAAACCCATGAGGGTCATGGTCCAAATTTTGATAGAATTCAGACGGAAACCCATATGGTCTGGGTGCCTTATTCGATAGCATCATGAACCTCATTTTCCATAAATTTGGTTGTTACAATCTCATTTTCAACAACCGACAACTGAGGAATATCACCAATTTCCGACTCAATATGTGACAAGGGTATAGATAATAGAGCCCGTTACTTGAGTACCCCTGAGGCCTGTTAAGCTAGGCCCAAGTGTAATCATAGTTGAAATACGAGTTCATGTCGTATATTGATATTGTAATATGTATCAGACCCCTCCCGCTCCTTGAGACCTGGCCACCTATATATAGGGGCCAGGAGAGGACGGTGAGGGATAGATTGAGAGTAAACTAAGTTGATCACCACGTTTACTTTCGATACACACCTTGTTTGACTGATTTTACCTTCGAGTTCATCCGACGCCCTATTCCCCCGATCCTAAGTCCTTCATCTAGGACATTTGTCGAGTTAACCCTCGTCAATTGGCGCCGACCGTGGGGAACATGGGTGTTGGAATCATGAATTCGATGGCTTTTTCGCTTTTAGCCAAAGCAGTTCAGAAGTCGACGAAAACCAGAAGACGGAGTTGACGATCGGAAGTCTGAGCTTTTTTGTCGGACCCTCGGGTTCGACTCGCCTTTCAGATCCAACAAAATTGGATCCGTCGGCAAGAGAAATCAAGACAGTCACAATACCTGGATCATCAGTGGGCTCCTCCAGCGAGGTAAACTCACCGGTCAACTTTGCAGCAGCAGGAAACACTCAAAGAAAAATTGGAAAATTCGACGGAACTCGGGAAGTACTCGACATAGAAGGAGCAGTGGACATATCGTACGATAGTCAAAGGGACTTCGCCACCGGAAGCAGTGGTGTCTCTAGAAATATACATCAATTATGCGTCATTATCACAGAAGCAGCAGAAGAGAACGATCATCCAGACAACGCAGAAGTCGACGCGCAAGTCGACAAATCAAGGAGCAATGGTAAGAAGGAGAAGATTCACGGAGTGGAGAATCATCATGTCAGCCATCAATCACGGCACGGAAGTACCCGCCAATTCTAGAAGAGTAGTTCTGATGGGGTATCAATACGCACTGCATCAACACAAAAAGAAGTTGAGGGAGGAAAAAGACGAGTACAGGAGAAGTCAAGAAAACAATAGTGTGTCAAGCGGAGCATATTGGGACAAATACAGTGACGCATCAGAGTCCAGCGGAGAAAGACACGGAGACCTGAAACACAGCAGGAGGACAACAGCATGGGCAAGGGAAGAAAGCCGCATAAAAAGCATAAGTGCACATCCATCAGATGATGAGGAGGACTTTGTGCAGGAAACACCAGAGGCATCATTAGTAGCAGCACAGGCGTATCTACTAACTACGCAACCAGAACCTGGAGATCCGCGGAAGCACATGCATCAAGCCGCAATAAGAAGCCTTAGGTTGGTAGAAGATAGGCTAAGGAAACATCCTCTTGAGAAAAAGGCGACATATCACAAGGATAAGGGAAAGGAAAACTTTAAGCACCAACCCTCGCAAAGCCAGACAAGCGAATCATCAGGTGACGAAAAGCGTAAGGCATGAAGGGAGGATGCAAGGAATATCATAACGCAAGCAAGAGTAAACAACGCGTGTTATGCGTGGAAAGAAGAAAATTATGAAGACGATGAAAAAGAGATGGGCGCGCTACGCTTTACCCGAAGGGTTCGCAGAACGCGAGTACCCAAAGGATTCAAACTGCCACACGATCAGCAAAAGTACGACGGGTCACAAGAACCCGCACTATGGTTATCAGACTACCTACAAGCAGTGCAAATACTCAGAGGAACGAAAGCAACAGCGATGCAAAGCCTGCAGTTACACCTCACCGGTGCAGCACGGTCTTGGTTAAGTACTCTACCCAACGATTCCATCGGGAGTTGGGGAGAACTGGAGAGTCAATTCACAAGAAACTTTTGCTCAACATACAAACGACCAGCGTCAATAGAAGAAGTCAAGACATGCATACAGAGGAAGGGCAAAACCCTGCGCTCCTACATACAGCGATGGAGTATAATCAGAAACTCTGCAAGCGGGCAGTAGATGCTTTTTTGGCCGGCCTGCCCCGTTTGGACCTCGTGGAAGAATTAGGGAGAACAAAGCTTAGGACAGTATCAGAATTAATGGAAGTAGCAAACAGATTCGCCGATGGAGAAGATGCGTATAACAACAAAAGGGCACGTTCACCAGAAGTTGATAGAGTAAGCAGGCAAAGGCGAAGGTCTCGCAATGAAGATAGCCATGCAAGGCAAAATCAGATAGCTGCAGGATACGAAAGAAGGGACGAGGAAGGAAAGCAGGGAGTTTCAAGGCAGAAGGAATCATGGAGAAGAAAAGCCGAAGTACTCTGGCCTATCGGCAGAAGACATGCTTCATGGCCCTTGTCGCATTCATTATGCGTACTTAGATGGGAAGAGAGTTTCTAATCACCAGATGAAGGATTGCAGAACATTCTTAAGGTTGCAAAGTGCTCTAGACCCGAACCAAGGAACAAGTCAGGGAAGAAAGAGTACGAGTCAAGGATATCAAATGCAACGTCTCGCAAAACATCTGGAATCAAAAGTATACATATCTGCAATGATCCAGCCAGTGCCAAAATCCAAGAAAGAACAGAAGAGTATATCTCGACAAGTAAATCTAGCAATATCATCACCACCAGCCACTAAAGAGTACTTGAGATGGTCCGATCAACCAGTCAGGTTCAGTAGAGCAGACCACCCGAGGAAAGTACCCAGGCCAGGGCACGCGCCATTGATGTTGAAGGCACAAATAGGGGGATACGATATTGGGCGAGTATTCATGGACGCAGGAAGCGGCATAAACCTAATATACGCAAGAACCCTAAAGGCAATGAGCATCTCGTTGGAAAGCCTGAAGCCGACAGATTGCTCCTTCCACGAAATAGTACCAGGAAGTGCAAACTACCCCCTCGGGAAAATAGAACTCGACGTTTGCTTTGGCGATAGTAGCAATTACCGCAGAGAAAATTTAGAGTTTGAAGTCATGGACTGGCCTTCACAGTATCATGCAATCCTGGGGCGCCCAACATTTGCAAAATTCACAGCAGTCCCTCATTACGCATATCTAACACTCAAGATTCCAGGACCTAAAGGGACCATCACGGTACAAGGCAGCTTCGAAGTATCCAACACTTGTGACAAAGAATTCAATAGGATGGCGCAAACTTTCAGCATGACAGCTAAGTATGCAAGGCTGAAAGGCGAAACTGATCATAATGTGCTACCTGATGTCGGACGATCCCTGCCAGATCAGGCCTTCGATGCAACCCAAGACTTGAAGAAAATCCAGGTCCACCCTACGGACCCGAACAAAATCACATCCATTGCGGTAAACTTGGACCCCGCATAGGAAAGCGCGCTTGTCGAGTTCCTCCGTGAGCGCTGGGAAATCTTCGCCTGGTGTCCTTTAGACATGCCAGGGATTCCCAGGGAACTCGTCGAGCATGCACTAAATGTGAATCCAAAAGCAAAGCTAGTCAAGCAACCTCTGCGACGATTCGATGAACCCAAAAGAAAAGCAATAGCATACGAGCTACACAGGCTGGAAAACGCAGGATTCATCAGAGAAGTTACAACATCAACTTGGGTATCCAATCCAGTTATCGTCCCCAAGAAAAATACAGATGTACAAAGAGTATGTGTTGACTACACGTCTCTCAACAAGTACTGTCCCAAGGATCCCTTTCCGCTACCTCGCATTGATCAGATAATAGACTCAACAGTGGGGTGCGCAAGGCTTTCCTTCCTGGACGCATATTCAGGTTACAACCAGATCAAGTTGAAGAAAGAAGACAAAGAAAAAATAGCTTTCATTACACCATACGGCGTGTTCTATTATCAAGTCATGCCTTTCGGCCTAAAAAATGCGGGAGCAACTTACCAACGGATGATGCAAAACTGCCTCGGAAGTCAGATAGGATGCAACATTCAAGTCTACATCGATGACGTGGTCATCACCACAAGAAAAGAAGAATCTTTGATCAGTGATTTGATAGAAACCTTCGACAACCTAAACAGGTACAAGCTCAAGCTTAACCTGACAAAATGTTCTTTTGGCGTGTCAGCAGGACAACTTCTGGGATTCCTAGTATCAGCAAGAGGCATAGAAGCAAACCCGGAGAAAATCCAAGCAATACTAACAATGGGGAAGCCAGCAAAATTGCATGACGTACAGAAACTCGCAGGATGCGTCGTGACGTTAAGTTGATTTGTCGCGTGATTAGGAGAAAAAGCTCTTCCTTTCTATGCACTCATGAAAAAAATCAGATGACAAGTTCAAGTGGACAGAAGAAGCGGACACAGCTTTTGCACAACTGAAAAAAGTGCTCTCCACACCGCCGGTGTTGGTCGCACCAAAGGAAAAAGAGCCGCTACAACTGTATATTGCAGCCACACATCAAGTGGTAAGCACAGTATTAGTAGTCGAAAGAAGCAAAGAAGGAAAGGCGCACGGAGTCCAAAGGCCGGTGTATTTCCTCAGCGAAGTACTATCTCCAACAAAGCAGAGATACCCGCACTATCAAAAGCTTACATACAGCGTATTCATAACAGCACGAAAGCTACGGCAATATTTCGTGGTGCATCCAATCATAGTGGTTAACGAAGCCCCACTATCCAATATATTGAACAACCCTACAACAACATAACGTGTCTCTTTATGGGGAATCGAATTATCACCCCTGGACATCACGTACGAGAACCAAAAAGCAATCAAATCTCAAGTGCTACCAGACTTCACAGCAGAGTGGCTAGAACTGCAAACCACAGGACCACCAGATTTATTGAGTGTATGGACAATGTACTTCGACGGATCAAAAAGAGTCCAAGGCGCAGGAGCAGGAGTAGTCTTGATATCACCGCAAGGCGACAAATTGAAGTATGTGTTAAGGATGAGTTTTCCGCAAGCTTCCAATAACGAAGCCGAATACGAGGCTCTGCTCCACGGGATGAAAATGGCCAAAGCATGCAGAGCAACCCGATTGAAAATATTCGGGGACTCAAATCTCGTCGTCCAGCAAGTGATGAATCGGTGCGACGCCATCAGCGACAACATGACAATGTACAGAAACTTATACTACTATCTAGAGGGAACATTTGATGGATGCAAAGTTTTGCATGTTAGCAGGGCCAGCAATGAGGAAGCTGACAATTTAGCAAATATCGGGTCCCAATGCCTGCCTATACCGCCAGGAGTCTTCTGGGAAGAAATCGTAGAGAGATCAATAAAGCATAACAAAACTTTGACTACAGGAGAACCAGGCCAGCACCCAACAACAGGCTCGGGGGCTGGCAAGCCTGGCACAGGAAGCACAGCAGAACCAGAGGAAATTATGATGATCGAAGAAACCTGGATGCAACCATACTTGGCATACATGATAAACAAAGCACTACCCAAAGACACAGTGGAAGCAAAAAGGATAATACGACAATCCAAGGCTTTCGTCGTGTTACAAGGGAAGCTGTATAAGAAAAGTATAACTGGTGTTTTACAGCGATGTGTCACTCCTAAAGAAGGATAAGAAATACTAAAAGATATCCACGCAGGAGTATGCGGGTATCACGCTAGCAGCAGAGCTATTGCAGCTAAAGCCTTTTGTGCAGGGTTCTACTGGTTAACAGCCATTAAAGACGCAAAAGATATAGTCAGAAAGTGCGAGGCTTGTCGACAGTTTGCATCTCGACCACACACACCAGCAACAGAACTACAACCGATACCATTATCCTGGCCCTTTGCACAGTGGGGTCTCGACATGGTAGGGAAATTACACAAATCCTGGCCAGGAGGTCATGTCTACATGTTGGTGGCAGTAGACAAGTTTACTAAATGGGTAGAAGTAGCCCCGGCAACAACCCAAGATTCCACAGCAGCAATCAACTTCATCAAGTCTATAGTATTTCGCTTCGGAGTACCACACAACATCATCACAGACAATGGGACAAACTTCACATCAAAAGAGTTCAAAAGATACTGCGAGAGTATGGGAATCAAACTGAAATTCGCGTCCGTAGCACATCCAAAGACAAATGGACAAGTTAAGAAAGCCAATGGTTTAATATGTAACGGGATAAAAAAGAGGCTTTTAGCACCCCTGGAAAAAGCCAAACACACCTGGGTAGATGAGCTACCCTCCGTACTTTGGAGTCTTAGAACTACGCCTAATGCGGCTACCCAAGAAACCCCCTTTTTCCTGGTCCATGGCCTAGAGGCCGTGCTTCCAGTTGAAATCACCCATGAAGCCCCAAGAATTGCGGCTTACGATGAAACAACTTCTATAGAAGCACTCCAAGATGATGTTGACGCACTCGACGAAGCAAGAGATGTGGCACTCGCTAGAGCTACGCAATATCAGCAAAGTCTACGAAACTACCACAGTAGTCGAGTTTGCCCACGTTCTTTCGTGGTAGGAGACTTGGTCTTATGACTCAAGCAAGACGGTCATGGAAAACTAGAGTCCCCAAGGGTGGGACCTTACATCGTGACAGAAGTAATTCTAGGAGGAGCCTATCAACTATAAGACAAGAAAACAGGGAAAGATGAGAGCAACCCATGGAATGCAGAACAACTTCGATGGTTCTATGCATAGAAGAAGTATAGCGACATGAAACTTCGAGTTATGGCCCTCTGAACCCAGAACATGAGACCATAGGTCGGGTTCTTTGGGCCAACTCGACAATTTATATAGTGTATCCCTATTTTCGACTCGGGGGCTCTGACCCTCGAGTCGTATGAAAGAAATTAAAAATTATCGAGATCCCGTACTCATGAATATTTGAGAGTTTTTACAAGGTTGTTTACAACTCGACATTCGACGAAGCGCAAGCACAGTTCAACGCAACGCGCTGGAAAATTAAGACATACCTCAGAACACGGTTAGTTCCTTTGGTCTATTAATAAACAAACACGATGGCATAAAATAGAGTTCATCACGAGTACTTATTACATGAGACACGCCAAGAGCGAACTAGAATAAAATATTACATCAAAGAGGCATCTACTAAAAGTGCACTTCAGCCTCGTACTCTTTCTGGCACTGAGTACAGTCGTAGATCTTTACATCAAACTTCGATGTACCGCAGTGGTAGTCGAAGAGCATGAAAAACCCTTGGTGGAGGTCATGATCTTCTACAAACTGGGACCAGCCACCCCTGAAATACATCTCGCCGCATCCATCATACCAAACCTCCAGTTCATAGGGAGTTCCTCCCCCAGATTGCTCGCGAAGGATCGCTTCACGAAGCTCACGCCCATCCATGAACTTGGTGAATTTCAGTGGCACACGCTGAATCTCGCGGCATTGAGCGTCGGCGATGCAGAAGAAGGAAAAAGTCTTGGGAGGCGCAGGAGGAGAAGCATTATGCAAAATAGCGCTAGGACCTGGAGCAGCAGCAGATACCTTGGATTTGTTTTTACTTCCCACAGGGCGGCCATGGCGCCGTTTCAAAGATGCGGATGACGAGGCCACCATAGAGGGGTCTTTCGGTTTGTTCTTACCGCCGCGAGGGTGGCCACGACCTCGCTTCTCCATCTGAACACCGGTGTCCAGGTGCACACCACCAGCATCCGCCATTGAGGAAATATGATTGGTGGGAAAACCCTAGATGAGATATGGGAGAAGAAGACGATGCGGCGGAGGAAGTTGGTAATGAAGGGATTAGGGTTTTTCCCTAGCCGGCGTACTTTATTTATAAGTATCCTTTCCTGGGCCTCAGAAAAGTTAAAGCTCTAAAGTAAATTTATGGGCTTTTACATTTTGCCCCGAGCAGAAAATAAGGCAGTAATAGTATATATAGGACTGGGAAAAGACATATGCAAAGTTATAGAGCGATGCGAGCAAACAACATTGGACTATAAAAAAAAAATCACAGAGCACCCCCTCATGGACTCGGGGGCTCTTACCGCCAGAAGATCTGGAAGAGTACCTAAGCACAATCGTGCCAAGAGTATCGCAGGAGAAAAGATAAGGCGACAGTATGTATATTCTTGAGCCTATACCCGAAAAATTTCGGCTATAGCCTCGGGGGCTACTCCCATCGGGAGCACTGGTCGTGCACCCGATGAGGATGAATAACATTGAAAAATATCAGAAGGCGTAATCGACTACCTTTTGTCGACAACAATCTTCGACTTCATAGTTGACAAAATAAAAATCGATTACTCCCATCGAGAGTTATTCATGAGTTATTTAAAGAACAACTCGAATATTTTGAATATTTCAACAGTCAAACAAGGCTGCAAGATATGATTCTCGAGTTGCGTCATCGCGATGAAACTCGAATGCCATGATTGAAACATATCGTGAAGGTAAGACCCCAGGATCCATCCTGTGTGGCCTGGTATACGCACCTGGATGCGCTCTGCTAGTAATTATCCGTAACTACGACGCGAAGAAAATCCTGGTGGACGCACTGGGTACCCTGAGAACTATTGGGACTCGTTCTTTGTAAGTCCTAAATGCGGTAAAAGAATGGGTTTGACCAGTTTCCCGGATTCAAGTCCAAGGGGATTGAATTTGAAGTAGGTGACAAGTATCTGCTCCGGCAGTTAACTGGCCTCTTGATCCATCGGAGTTGTCAGGCTTTTTCATCAAAACCCCTTGCGAAATAATATAATGGAAGTTAATTATTTTTACAGGAAGAAGAAGAAGTCGAAAGATTGATCAAATCAAAGATATAAAGATTTGAGATTCAACCCGAATCTACAATTCTGGTAGAATCTCGGGGGCTACTGACAAGGGTATAGATAATAGAGCCCATTACTTGAGTACCCCTGAGGCTCATTTAGCTAGGCCCAAGTGTAATCATAGTCGAAATATGAGTTCATGTCGTATACTGATATTGTAATATGTATCAGACCCCTCCCGCTCCTTGAGACCTGGACACCTATATATAGGGGCCAGGTGAGGACGGTGAGGGACAGATTGAGAGTAAACTAAGTCAATCACCACGTTTACTTTCGATACACACCTTGTTTGACTGATTTTACCTTTGAGTTTATCCGACGCCCTATTCCCCCGATCCTAAGTCCTTCATCTAGGACATTTGTCGACTTAACCCTCGTCAATATGTGATACATTATTATGAGAAGATGGGCAAACAAACATTTATAGTTTTCATCAGGTATGTAATTCTTCAGATTATCTTGGCCAGTAATGTTACCCTCTTCTTCTTCTAACCAAAAGATTTTCTTCCTACTATGTTTGTTATTTGCAATTAGGTGGAAGTATTTTGTACTATCCACGCCCGCATGCACTTGTTTCACCTTAACCCATTGAACCCACTTTGACTCTTCCTCAGGCTTAAATTTGGCAATAGTGTGATCCGCTTCACGCAAATTACTCAGTTTCTCATTATTTAAAGGAACAGTTTCAGCTTTGCGATCAAGAAATATCTCTCGTTTATAGATACCACTCTCATTACGAGCCCAATGATACGTCTCAAACGTATCTATAATTTTTGATGCTCCATGCTTGTTTTTACACCATTTGCCTTGTGTTTCGTTACACTTCGTGGCGTTTTTTTGCGATTTCCGGAACTAACCTATTAACAAGTCGCCACAGTGTCAGTTCCCTGTTTTCTGCTGTTTTTGTGTTTCAGAAGTGATACACAGGAAATATTCTCGGAATTGGATGAAACAAGTTCCTGAAGTCTTATTTTGCCCGGAAGCTTCCAGAGATCAGAAGAGGCGAAGGAGAGGGGTCACAGGCCAGCCTCACACTAGGCCGGCGCGGCCCAGGCCCTGGCCGCGCCGCCTAGGAGTGAGGAGGCCTAGGGCCACTCCTGACGAGACCCCTTCGCCTATATAAAGCCTCGGGACGGAAAACCCTAGGGGAGTCGGAAAATTTCCAGAAAGAGTTCTGCATTTCCACCGCCGCCGCCGACAAATTTCGGGGGACAGAAGTCTCTGTTCCGGCACCCTGCCGGGACGGGGAAGTGCCCCCGGAGCCATCTCCATCGATCTCCATCGCCGTCTCCGCCGTCTCCATTGATCTCACCGACATCTCCATCAACCTTGCTGTCTCCTATGATGAGGAGGGAGTAGTTCTCCCCCGGGGCTGAGGGCTCTACCGGTAGCTATGTGGTTCACCTCTCTCTCCCATGATGTGATCTTTATGTGATCGTGAGCTTTGTATCATGTTGAATAAGTAGATGCTACTCTTCATCATTATGTGTACTCTAGTGGTGTTATTAAAGTAATCTATTCCTCCTGCCATGGTGTAACGGTGACAGTGTGTGCATCGTGGTGGTACTTGGTCTAGGCTACGATTGTGATCTCTTATGGATTATGAGAATAATTATCACTATGATAGTATTGAAGTGATCTATTCCTCCGTTCATGGTGTAATGTTGACAGTGTGTGCACCGTGTTAGTACTTGGTCTAAGTTGCAATAATATTTATCTTGAGTTGTGATTTGATTTGGATATCTCTATGAGTGGTGTTTGTCAAGTACTTGATGAACTTTAAGGGGTGCTTCTGTAGTCACTACGCAATGATTAGTGTTATTCAATAGGAGAGTAATTTAGAGTATTATAGTGAAGAGAAGTTATTTATTTGTCCAATTATGTTATATTTGTTGAGAGTGTGTCCACTAGTGAAAGTATGATCCCTAGGCCTTGTTTCCAAGCTTTGCACACCGTTTACTTGCTGTTTTGTTACTTGTTTACTTGCTGCCATTTTATTCTAGATTGCATTTACTACTTATAATCATCTATACCACTTGTATTTCACTATCTCTTCGCCGAACTAGTGCACCTATACATCTGACAAGTGTATTGGGTGTGTTGGGGACACAAGAGACTTTCTGTATCGTAATTGCAGGGTTGTTTGAGAGGGATAGCTTTGACCTCTTCCTCCCTGAGTTCGATAAACCTTGGGTGATCCACTTAAGGGAAACTTGCTGCTGCTCTACAAACCTCTACACTTGGAGGGCCAACACTGTCTACAAGAACAGAAGCGTGTGTAGACATCAAGCTCTTTTCTGGCGCCGTTGCTGGGGAGGTAAGGTAAAAGGTACTCGCATCCTCCTATGTGAGTGCTCGGAGTTATTTCCTTTAGATTCTGTAATTACATCTTTTTGTTTCTTGTTTTTATTTTCACTAGTTAGGCTTAATGGAAAACAAAGAGTTCTGTAGTCTTTTTCCTGAGTTTAGATATGAAGTGTTTGAAGAGAAAATTGAAAAACCTTTGGAGCTTAATTTGCATGTTAATAGTGTTGTTAGTATGAATGCTTTGAACACCATTATTGCTAATGCTATAGAAAAGTCTAAGCTTGGGAAAGCTGGTTTTGTTAAGCATGATATTTTTAGTTCCCCAGCTTTAGTGGAGAAAGTTTGCTCTGATGATATTTTATCTCCCCTATGTGATGTTCCTATGCCTGTTACCTATGTTAGTGATCATGATTGGGAAAAGCACTCTACTTTTGATATTGAAAATCTTTTTGGTACCGATTCTAAGGTTAATAATTGTTGTACCATTAGTACTATCCATGTTCCTTGTTATGATGATATGTTTGATGAGTATGCTTTGCGAAATAGTTGTTCTCTAGCTTGTGATGATACTAAACCTCTAGTTTATGATGGTTATGATGATGAGTATAATATTTTCAGTTCACCTACTTTTGAGGGGGAAAATAGTTATGATTACAATATGCCTCCTGTTTTTGATGATTATGGTGATGAGAATGATTATTTTGTTGAATCTGCTCCTACTACAATTGTTCATGTGGGGAGTATTAATTCTTTTATGCATGTGGCTCATGATAGGGAAGCTTTATGTGATAATTATATTGTTAATTCTATTCATGATGCTACTGAAAGTTATTATGAGAGAGGGAAACATGGTTTGATGGATCTCAACAATATTGAGTTTCCCCTCTTTATGTTGCAATTCTTGAAGTTGTACTTGTTTTGCCTTCCTATGCTTTTTGCTTTGCGCTTTCATGACTTGTCTCTTTACAAGACTATTTTTCATAGGAAGTGGTTTAGATTTAAATGTCTTTCACATTTTCTTTTTGATGCTCTCTATTGCTTTAAGTTCCTATATGGCGCCTTTGCCTCAAGCTCTTATATGGCGCCCACATGAGCATCTTTGCAAATTACTGCGCCTAGCTCAAAGGCGTTAAAGAAAAGCACTCTTGGGAGATAACCCAATATTTTTACTTTTAGTACTTTTTCTTTTTTTTTGAGTCTTGGAAGTTATTACTACTATAATAACCGCTCCTTATCCTTTTTATTTCATTGTTGTGCCAAGAGAAGCCTCTAATTTGAGTGAGGTAAGATTTGGGGACGTTGCTGTCCTGAAACTGTTTTCGGTGCTGCACCGTAAAAATTCGTGAAAATTCTCTGTATATCTTTTGGACCTGCACTTTCTTGTGCATATGCCCCAGGTTATATCCAAACTTTCATTAGTTGAACACTTTTTTATTTGAGCAACAGAAAACCCCTCAAAAATTCGACCTTTGTCAGCTATTCTGTTTTGACAGATTTCTGCCAATATTTGTGTTCGCCGCTTTATCGCTTTCTTTTGAGTTTTTTTGATCACGGAAATTTTTGGGGAAGTTGCTACAGTAGTATATGCTTTATATGTGGTGGTTTTGGGTTAAAACCTGAAGCAAAAAGAGGTTGATTATATGTTATGCTTGCACTAATGTTGCTAATAGAATTGTGTTTAGTTTTGTATGAAGGAAGTTTTCAAGTGTAGGGATCGGAGAGTGATGAGATGAGTTGAAGAATGGACAAAAGCTCAAGCTTGGGGATGCCCATGCATCACCCCAAGAAATATCCAAGAAGTACAAGCTTCAAAGCTTGGGGATGCCCCGAGGCACCCTCTTCTTCATCGGCAAAAATCAGGTCACCTTTCAAAACACTATATTTTTATTGCTTCATGCACTATGTGTTTTTCTTGGAGCGTTAGTTGTTTTTGTTTTCAGTTTTCTTTTATTTTGTTTTCTGCAATAAATGGTTAGATCACATCATGTTTCTTTTGGAGGAGATGAACTCGCTTTTCATTTGTCAAGAACACTCTAGTTTTTCACTCTTATCGTTTCAACGAGTGTTCTCTTTTTCTGCTACTGCGTTTAGCTTGCATTTTTCACCTTGATTTTTGTTCAGATCTTGTTATATCTTTTCATCAAGGTGTATTTTTGCCTCTGATCTTTGTTGGTTTTCCTCAAAAGAGTTTCCTCAAAAAGGTTTTAATGGTGTTGGAAAAGAGAAAAAGCTTTATGCAAAAAAGTGGTACAAGTAGGAGTTTGTGTAGACTGCGGCCTAGGCTTTTGCATGTCGTGCTTGATGTCTTTTTGATAGTATACTTAGTTATTTTGCTGTAGCATGACTTGTCTCAAATAACTGAGATTGCTTAATGAGCCTTTGAAAAAATCATGCGTTGTTTTAATTATTTGGAAGCATTATTTTGGTTTTCTCCTTGATGCTTTATTTGGGTTGACTTGGCGCATGCTCATACATGTTAGACTCATACAAAGTCGCCAATAGCCTCTATGATCATTTAGTTTTTGACTTTTGATGCCATCTTATGCTTAATGTTGCTTTGTCGCTTTGCATGATTATGGCCATTATTGCTCTCTTAGTTGGTCGCTCCCAGTCTTTTGCTAGCCCTCATTTTGTACTGAGTATGAGCTCTACTCGTGCATCCAACTCCCAAAAACCAAGTTTGCCATTGTGTCCACTATAAATTCCTATGCATGGTATTTGTAAGCCATTCCAAGTAAATTTTCATGTGCTACCTTTCAAAAAACCTTCAAAATACTTCTCATTTTGTGACACTGTTTTCAGCTCATGGGGACGTAGTGGTCGGATTTGCTATCTTCCATATTGCTTATTCCAAAAAGAAAAAAAAAGAAAAAAAGAAAAGAAAAAAGGCACTCCTCCATGGAATGTGAATGTTGGTGGGCATCCGATGGAATCGGTTAGCCATGGTTTGTGAAAGGAAAAAAAGGTGGGGAGAAGTGCCAAGCTTTATAAAAGAGCACAAAAGTGCCAATCTCTCTCTCAAAAACTTGCTTCATTTTTGTATGGAAGATAGTAAGAACCCCATTGCCAGTTGTTGACAAAGACAACCACCTCTCAAAACCAATTTTTATCTCTCTGTTTTACAAATGAAAAGCTCTAGCACATATTTAATCACTGCTTCCCTCTGCGAAGGGCCTTTATTTTACTTTTATGTTGAGTCTCCACCTTCTACCTTTATGCACCATTAAGAGAGCATAGTTGTCATTCTTAGTATAATGTGCATTGTCCCAAAGTTTTCATTGATTGATTCATATTGTTGGTTTCACTTGTTCTCAAATTATTTGTATCTAGTCGCCCTCTTAAACTTGAAGGTGTCCTATGCATTTATGTTTTTCTCTCCATGAAGGACAAGCTGAAAATTATTTGTATGTTTTTCCATATGATTTGAACACACGTTTGACTTTCATTGTTTCATTTTCATGATCTTTTGTTTGTGTTCTATTTAATGTTATAACATGGTTGCTAAGTTTTTATTGTCAAGATTATGTCTTTCATGCCCATGTTTTAAGTTCTTATGATCCCAGCACTCAACGCTTACATATATGATCAAGATTGTGTAGGTACATGTCACCTCAAAAATTATTTCTTTTGTTATCACTTACCTACTAGAGGACGAGCAGGAGTTAAGCTTGGGGATGCTGATACGTCTCAAACGTATCTATAATTTTTGATGCTCCATGCTTGTTTTTACACCATTTGCCTTGTGTTTCGTTACACTTCGTGGCATTTTTTTGCGATTTCCGGAACTAACCTATTAACAAGTCGCCACAGTGCCACTTCCCTGTTTTCTGCTGTTTTTGTGTTTCAGAAGTGATACACAGGAAATATTCTCGGAATTGGACGAAACAAGTTCCTGAAGTCTTATTTTGCCCAGAAGCTTCCAGAGATCCGAAGAGGCGACGGAGAGGGGCCACAGGCCAGCCTCACACTAGGCCGGCGTGGCCCAGGCCCTGGCCGCGCCGCCTAGGTGTGAGGAGGCCTGGGGCCACTCCTGACGACACCCCTTCGCCTATATAAAGCCTCGGGACGGAAAACCCTAGGGGAGTCGGAAAATTTCCAGAAAGAGTTCTGCAGTTTCGCCGCCGCCACCGACGAATTTCGGGGGATAGAAGTCTCTGTTCTGGCACCCTGCCGGGACGGGGAAGTGCCCCCGGAGCCATCTCCATCGCCGTCTCCGCCGTCTCCATCGATCTCACCGCCATCTCCATCAACCTTGCTGTCTCCTATGATGAGGAGGGAGTAGTTCTCCCCCGTGGCTGAGGGCTCTACCGGTAGCTATGTGGTTCACCTCTCTCTCCCATGATGTGATCTTTATGTGATTGTGAGCTTTGTATCATGTTGAATAAGTATATGCTACTCTTCATCATTATGTGTACTCTAGTGGTGTTATTAAAGTAATCTATTCCTCCTGCCATGGTGTAACGGTGATAGTGTGTGCATCGTGGTGGTACTTGGTCTAGGCTACGATTGTGATCTCTTATGGATTATGAGAATAATTATCACTATGATAGTATTGAAGTGATCTATTCCTCCTTTCATGGTGTAATGTTGACAGTGTGTGCACCGTGTTAGTACTTGGTCTAAGTTGCAATAATATTTATCTTGAGTTGTGATTTGATTTGGATATCTCTATGAGTGGTGTTTGTCAAGTACTTGATGAACTTTAAGGGGTGCTTCTTTAGCCACTACGCAATGATTAGTGTTATTCAATAGGAGAGTAATTCAGAGTATTATAGTGAAGAGAAGTTATTTATTTGTCCAATTATGTTATATTTGTTGAGAGTGTGTCCACTAGTGAAAGTATGATCCCTAGGCCTTGTTTCCAAGCTTTGCACACCGTTTACTTGCTGTTTTGTTACTTGTTTGCTTGCTGCCATTTTATTCCAGATTGCATTTACTACTTATAATCATCTATACCACTCGTATTTCACTATCTCTTCGCCGAACTAGTGCACCTATACATCTGACAAGTGTATTGGGTGTGTTGGGGACACAAGAGACTTTCTGTATCGTAATTGCAGGGTTGTTTGAGAGGGATAGCTTTGACCTCTTCCTCCCTGAGTTCGATAAACCTTGGGTGATCCACTTAAGGGAAACTTGCTGCTGCTCTACAAACCTCTGCACTTGGAGGCCCAACACTGTCTACAAGAATAGAAGTGTGTGTAGACATCACCCAACCCCTTAAAAATTGGCTCAGTTGACGAATCTTACATTGCCACTGCTCTATTGGGGATGATCCTTTAGAAATAGATGTCCATGCATTGGTCACTATTTTGAGGAAACCCTCTTCCTTCAGCCAAGCCAACTCAAAAGAACTATAGACCTTATCGCCAAGAAAAGCTTGCTCACCTTAATCTAAGTACATGCCTATTTGTCTTTTAAATGTTAGTTTTTTTACTAAAGTAGGCACAAATAGGTTAACATGGATTGCTTAATAAGTTATCAAGCCTACACAAACTGCGTTTATGCCAGGGCGGCATATTCTCGAGGGTGTGGTTATCTTGCACGAAACTATTCATGAACTTCATAGGAAGAAATTGGATGGTGTTGTGTTCAAGATTGATTTTGAAAAGGCTTATGATAAAGTTAAGTGGCCTTTCTTGCAACAAGCGTTGCGTATATAAGGGTTTGAACATAAATTTTGTGAGTTGATCGCAAGTTTTGTTCAAGAAGGAAGTGTTGGGATAAAAGTACACGATGCCATTGGTCATTATTTTCAAACTAGAAAGGGGTTGCGTCAGGGCGACCCCTTATCTCCACTTCTGTTTAATATTGTGGTGGACATGCTTGTTATCCTTATTGCTAGGGAAAAAGAGGATGGTCATGTGGGAGGACTTTTTCCCCATTTGGTGGTGGTGGGGGGGGGGGTGTCTATCTTACAGTATGCTGATGACACGATTCTTTTCATGGAGCATGATTTACAGAAAGATGTGAACATGAAACTGATTCTGTGTATCTTTGAGCAATTGTTTGGTTTGAAAATAAATTTCCACAAAAGTGAAATCTTCTATTTTGGGAAGGCAAAAAAGGAAGAGAACTACTATAAACAAATTTTTGGTTGTGAGAGTGGTTCTTTACCTTTTAGATACTTGGTCCCTATCCATTATAGAAGATTGCGACATGGTGAATGGAAGCCGGTAGAAGACCGATTTGAAGGAAAATTGGGCTGCTGGCAAGGAAAGTTTCTCTCTTATGGTGATAGACTTGTCCTTATTAATTCCGTTCTTACAAGCTTACCGATGTTTATGCTATTGTTTCTTGAAATACCAAAAGGGGTAAGGAAATGGTTAGACTTTTATAGATATCGCTTTTTCTGGCAGAGTGATGAGCTAAAAAGAAAATATCAGTTGACTAAGTGGAATATAATTTGTGGCCCAAAAGACCAAGGGGGTTTAGGGGTGGAGGTTCTTGAATTGAAAAAGAAATGTTTATTAAGCAAATGGCTATATAAACTTTTGAATGAGGAGGGAGTGTGGAAAGAATTATTACACAATAAATACCTCCAAAATAAAACTTTATCGCAAGTGACCGCGAAACCCACCGACTCTCCTTTTTGGAAAGGAATTATGGGGGTTAAGGAGGCCTTTTTTAGTAGAGGGTCTTTAGCGTTGGGAAATGGGAAAAGTATTAGGTTTTGGGAGGATACTTGGTTAGGTGATACTCCCTTAGAAAACCAATACCCATCCCTATTTAACATCGTGCGACGTAAAAATGTTACGGTTGCTGATGCATTGGGGATGGTGTAGTAGAATATTGAATTTAGGCGAACATTAACTGGAAATAAGTGGAACAGATGGTTGTATTTAGTCCAAAGGTTGATGCATGTAAACTTATCGCCTGAGAGTGATCATTTTGTGTGGAAATTAACAACTTCCAGAAATTTTACGGTTAAATCAATGTACGCAGACCTGATAAATGGTCATACTAGATTTCTTTGTAAATATCTTTAGAAGTTAAAGGTACCTCTGAAGATAAAAGTCTTTATGTGGTTCCTGTATAAAAAGGTCTTGCTAACAAAAGATAATTTAGCTAAGCAAAATTGGAATGGTTGTAAAAAATGTGTATTTTATGATTTAGAGGAATCTATTCACCATTTATTCATCTCTTGTCCGTTTGCTCGTCTTGTTTGGAGAGTTGTAGAGTTTACCTTTAACTTTACCACCACCAACTAATATTACAAATTTGTTTGGTAATTGGTTGAGTGCGATTGTTAAAGAGGACATGGAACGTATCCGGGTTGGGGTGTGTGCTTTGCTTTTGACTTTGTGAAATTGCAGAAATGACTTAGTTTTTAATAAGACTGGTCATGCTAATTTTTTACAGGTTATCTACAAGACTACGTACTGGATCCACGCATGGTCTTTCCTTCTCCCGGAGAGGCAGCGGGGTCTATGGATTCTGGATGCAGCCGTTTGGAAACGGTCGCACGGGCTATCTACAGCCTGGCTGATGGCATGCTAATAGAATAGATGTTG
Organism: Dactylis glomerata; assembly: GCA_007115705.1. Taxonomy (NCBI): domain Eukaryota; kingdom Viridiplantae; phylum Streptophyta; class Magnoliopsida; order Poales; family Poaceae; genus Dactylis; species Dactylis glomerata. Next base: position 479,067 of record QXEO01000911.1, on the reverse strand, counting down.
CTTAAGATTTTTTTGCTATTTATCTTTCGTTGGCTCATCTTTATCGCCACTTTGAGTGATCCATGATTTGTAAACTTTTGGTACTACTACCGCTACTCTAAAACTGTGCAATAAAAAGGTTGTGTGCATCTATTGATGCAGAGGCTAGGGTTTTACCCCCATTTCAAAAAAAAAAGTCATTTTTGCTGAGGCTCAAATATGTGGTATTTAGTATTGAAAATTTACAGACGGGTAGAATAAAGCATTGACTACATCTTGATTTTTCTATAAATAATTAAGCTTTATTTTTAAATATTTCAGAATTTTCAAAACGGCCTACCTGGAGCCCGGGAGGCATATCGCTGCATCCCAGTTTCAGTTCCCTACTCTTTTTGAAGGAAATACAGATGTTTTGGAGTTTTTTATCTTCTGTAATTGGACACAGTTTTTTCTTTCCCAATTTCCCGAATGTGGAAAGCCTATACATTTCACTCCACACTTGCATAGGTTCCCCTAAATTTTATATACACATGCCCACGTCATCTTCACTTCTCATTTTCATGACTTGTGAAGTTGAGGGAACTTGTTTTAGTATGCCTTGTGTACAAACATACTACGAAGCAACTCTACGGTTGCAATGATTTTTCATCCTCTGTATGACTGTATCCGATGACAACCAGCATGGATCTCGCTAACTTCATCCAATGAGACTAGTATTTACAGAACCTAACCACAATTCTCCTTGCGCAGCTTGCTACTGGATGCTGATAACATGTTGTTGAGGTGGCATCGTCTGCAGGCCCTGTAAACCCTCTGCTCTTCCGGGTTCTGAATCTGGCGTTACGTCATGCGCACACTGCACTATCATAAAAACTTTATATTTTGAATGGAAGTGTCGACTATGTTTAAATGTACGAGATGTTTGACAGACCTGGTGTTGATTGTACCGATGGAGCAAAGTGACAACTGATATCAAGATAATGTAGATTGGTATGACAACTCCGGCTGTTCTCAACATCAGCAGCTGTCTCATCAACGCAATTCGTATCAGCCAGATAATTTGGTAACCCATGAATCACAATTCAGGGCAAGAAAGTACTAGAAAGGATTCATCAGGTTACAGGACTCAGTCTCTTACACTGATCAGTGCCATTGAGTACACATCAGGACCGCCAAGGAGAAGCGAGATTGCGTCACGGAGCACTAGCAGAGCCATCAACTGAAGGTTTATGTGCATTAGTTGACTACTCGTGTCCAGATGGAAGGTTTTACATTTTGTAGCACTTACAGCTATGGCAATTACACGGCAGTAGGTGGCGCCTTTCGGATTGGAACCTTGGGAGTCAAAGCTTGATGTGCCAGCACCATGATCTGAGGTTTGAGAAATGTTCTCTTCAGCATTGAGACCATCCGGTGTTTCTACAGCTCTCCTACAGTGAGAAGAGAGCTAAGATGTTAGATAGCCCCTTTCTCTGACCAGAATGTTACCATGGAAATGAAGCACCAAATGACACCTGAAGATAATTTGGTTTCTTCCAATCCGAAACAACTTCAAAGGGGCATTGTAGTTCGGTGTAAATTGCTGTGCCATAATTAGCAGATACAACAAATTAGTCAACAAACCATGCACTGTCTTTTGGCACTTAGCAGTTAGCACTGGTGATGGTGTTTTCATCTTCTCTTGTGGAATAGATTTTAACTGAAAACCTTAAGCATAAGGATACATGGAATCGCTTTACTAGGATGGAAAGGTCTAGCTGAATTCAGCTGCTTCTTTCTTGTTTCAGTTGAGAATGGTTGGTTGTGATCAAAACTTTGGTTGTGATAAGGCAGTTCAAGAAGTGCTCACCTGTAAGCATATCTCACATATGGTGTCTCCCTTCTCGTTACACCACCTCTGGATGCATATGTGGTGAGCATACTGCAGGAAGCAACAAACCAATTCAAGTAAAACCTCCATTGACCATTAGGACTAAACTGAATGAGCATCTGCTAGAAAAGCAAATGGGTAGTCGAATCTACATGGAAGTCATGATATAGCACCCAGAAAAAATCAGTTCAGTTGCGCTAACACAAAAGAAGAAGGAATTCACTGATAGTCATACAGAAAATAGAAAGTTTGTTCCTAGAGGCATTTTTATGTGAAGCGAGCTCCCTTCCACGGTTGAAGATGCGGTGATGAATAAGCGGGTTCTGAGCTTGAGGTTATTCTGCGGTTCAGATTTCGAACAGTACTTAATTATCAAACTGGAAGAGGAACAGAAACCCTTGCTGGTTTCTTTAATGGAACCGGGGGAAACACTCTTTTTCTTAAATAAAAAAAAAGAAACCCTTGCCTTGAGGCTACCCTTGCAGGAGCAAGGGGTCTCCATGTAGGCTTCATCACCTTCTTCTTGGCAGATTCTGCATTCCACCACGACGCCACTCTTGGTCCTCCCGTCCTCGAAAACAGAATGATCATGATGATCACAAGCAGCCTTCACTGAAGGGAAATCGAAGGCTTCATGAATGGCAGACTGAAGTGTGGCCTCCGTGATCATCCGCCCCGTTATCAGCGCGAAGTGGTCCGCCATCCCTGAATCGATCGTCTGCAGATTAAGATGAGGAAGATTAGATCAAAACCGAGGTGTTGGAACTTGGAGAACATAGGCAGCTGTGATTATTTTCGCGGACACGATAACGGAAAGAACATAGGCACGCAATCCATTATCCATGTTGATTTGCATCACATGACAAGAATTAGGACACGAACATCACACGAGATGGTAGGAAAGTAGCTTTTTTTCCACCAAACATCCTTGATGATAAAGAGGAGCTAAAAAGAGCCATTCGCCCATGCAGAGATATGAAAAGGGCCATGTGAATCAGATGTTACTTACCTGGGGGCAAAGGCCAGCCGGTGCAGGACAATAAAAGGCACGAGCTTTTTTACGCCATGAGAATGAGCTTAGACATAGCACGCAAGGTGGTCGCCCTAAGGATCTCTGCTTTCTCCACGAACGAAGGAAGAGATGATATGATATATGCAGATCAAAGGGGGCAGGAGGAAACGAAGAGAAGAGTAGGAGAGGCAGGCCAACAACAGAGGAGAAGCAACAACGGAAGAGTAGGACGCTTGCAAGGCGGGACTTTGGAGATCCCAAACATCCAGAGAAGCAAGAGATCGATGGATTAGGTGGCCCTCCTCTGCTACTGCCCTCCTTGTTTCTGAAGACTGGGTCGGATTCCGCTGCCGCTGCCGCCGCCTCGCGATTCGTGCTACTGACTTTACAGGATGGCCCACCGTGGTAACTGTATTAGTTACATGTTTAATCATCACTATCAGTTTCCTATGCATATGTGAAATGTTTTTGATCGTGCTGCAGTATTATGATGTTCTTTCAAAGTTGATTATATGAAGAAGAAAATTGTGACAGCATTTGTTTCCTCAATTAGAAAAAAGGAGCTAGCCGACCCAACCCAACCTGACCTGCAGATTCTCAAGAAAGCACTTAGCAGTTGGGACGATTGTTGGGAAACCGATCCTGCTTTTCCTGCCAAAGCCACCTATTTTCATGGGCGATCCTATTCATCATCCATTGGTGACCATCTTGCAAGGTTCACGTTCCTGGCAAGTGTGGAGTTACCCGACAGGGTGCAACCATTCACGGAGAGTTTCTGCGAAACGTCAAATTTACCTGGCATTCTGCCATAGCATGATTAGTTACCTGATTAGAGTGGAGAGGGGTGACAATTCACAACTGCAAGGTGTTGCGGGTGCCGTATTAGATGAGTCGGTCTACCGTACGTTACGTATGTTGTATTGTATATGTATTTCTGCAAGTATATAAATAGAAGAGACGTGGAGAGGCATTGCCTCACGAAACCCTAAAAACACTTTTCTAACTTGGTATCAGAGCCTAAACCCTAGGGCTCCTCCGCCGCCACCGCGCAAGTCGCCCGCGCCGCCGCCGCCGCCGCGAGATCTTCCCCGCGCCACCGCGAGACCATCTTCGCACCACCGCGATGTCTTCCACCTTGGCCCTCGCGCTCGCTTCACCAACGGGGGCGATCGTCTCCGTCCCCAATGCCTCCACATCCCGTCGGCCTCTCCACATCGTCCGGCATCTCCGTTCGCGTCGACGCCCACAACTTCATGTTGTGGAAGGGGCTCACCGTGCCCGCTCTCACCGGCGCAGGCCTTCATGGCCATCTCGACGGCACCACTGCGGCCCCGACACAGACCATCAAGGAGGGCACCGGCGATGCCGCCGTGGACATCCGCAACCCAGAGTACTCCCGCTGGTGGGTCACAGACCAGAGGGTCCTCAGCTTCCTCCTCGGCTCCATGGAGCCAGTCATCGCCTGCCTGCTCATTGGTTGCACGTCGGCCATGGACATCTGGGCCACCGTGCACCGGCTGTAAGGCGCGCAGAATCGCGCCAACGTTCGTTATGTTTGTCGCCAACTCCAGTCTCTTCGCAAGGAGGGGATGACCGCTGCCTAGTACATGCAGCAGATGAAGGCCTCAGCGATGTCATGGCAGGAGCTGGTTCTCCTCTCTCCAACGACGAGCTCGTCGACTACATCATCACCGGACTCGGCAAAGAATTCAATGCCATCACAGCGACTCTTACGCTCGGTAACAAGTCCGTGACTTATGATGAAATTTACTCTCACATCTTGTCGTTCGAGGCCCTTCAGAGTAGCAAGATCAGTCAGCAGACTCGTCCTCCTCCGCGAATGCCATCTCGCATCCCGACCTCTACTCCAACCCCAGCCGGCCGCGCGCTCCTGAGTTCATGGCTGGTGCTCCTTGCCATCCTGGTACGTCTCAAACGTATCTATAATTTTTAATGTTCCATGCTTGTTTATACACCATTTACTTTGTGTTTTGTTACACTTCGTGGCGTTTTTATGCATTTTCCAGAACTAACCTATTAACGAGATGCCACCGTGCCAGTTCTTGTTTTTGTGTTTCAGAAAAGCTACACAGGAAATATTCTCGGAATTGGACGAAACAAAAGCCAAAGTTCCTATTTTTCCCGAAGCGTGACGGAGTCCAAAGCAGAGACGAAGGGGGGCCAGGAGGCGGCCACACCACCCCATGGCGCGGGCCACCCCCAGGCCACGCCAGGGCATGGTGTGGGCCCCTGGTCCACCTTCTGACACCGCCCTTCCGCCTATATATTCCCCTCAACGGGAAAACCCTAAGCACCCGATCAATTTTCCACGAAACATAATGTAAGCCGCCGCCATCGTCGACGCGAGAACGGGAGGGTCCAGAAGCTCTTCTCGGCACCCTGCCGGAGAGGGGAATCACCGCTGGAGGCCTTCTTCATCACCATGCCTGCCTCCGGAGTGATGTGTGAGTAGTCTACCTTGGACTACGGGTCCATAGCAGTATCTAGATGGTTGTCATCTCCTCCATGTGCTTCATGTTTAGATCTTGTGAGTTGCCTATCATGATCAAGATCATCGTTGTGTAATTCTACATGTTGTGTTTGTTGGAATCCGATGAATATTGGTACTTTGTCAAGTTGATCTACTGATTTATCATCTTTATGTTATATCTCTATGTTGTTTATGATCTTGCATGCTCTCCGTTGCTAGTAGATATCTTGGCCGAGTAGATGCTAGTGACTCCAAGAGGGAGTATTTATGCTCGATAGTGGGTTCATGCCTCTAGTAACTTGGGGGAGTGAGAAAAACCTCTAAAGTTGTAGATGTGCTATTGGTACTAGGGAGAAAACAACAATCTTGTGTTCAAGGACATTTATATTGTTTACATTACACACTTTGCTTAAGGCGATAATCTGTTGCTTGCAACTTAATACCCAATGGTTGCTCGGACGACATCCGGCGGGTGAATTATTAGTCATAGATGCAGTTGGATTACGGTCTATGTATTATGTTGTAATGCCCAAGTGAATCTCATAGTGATCCTCATGACATTTGTACGCTTGCTTTATTCTATCAATTGCCCAACTGTAATTTGTTTAACCAGCATATTATTTATCTTATGGAGAGACACCACTAGTGAACTGTGGACCCCGGTCCATTCTTTTACATTGTTATTACCATTTACCATTTACTTGCTTTACTTTCATTCTTGCAAACTACTATCTTTTACCACTCGATACGCTTAATCCTTTGTTTACAGCAAACCGGTGAGATTAACAACCTCACTGTAAGTTGGGGCAAAGTATTTGGTTGTGCTGTGTGCAGGTTCCACGTTGCTGCTGGTGCAAAGCTACGCCCTGGACGAGGCGCCATATATAAATTGTCCGGAGCTGTCGCGAAGCTAGCGAGCATCAACCTTCGGAATTTGGTTCTTTCTCCTACTGGTTCGATAAACCTTAGTTTCATACTGAGGGAAGACTTGCTGATGTGCTCATCATACCTTCCTCTTGGGGTTCCCAACTGGGCGGTCATCTACACGCCATCAAGCAATTTTTCTGGCGCCGTTGCCGGGGAGAAAGAGGATTTCCGTAAGGGGAGTCTCTCGCTACCAATCTTTTACTTTGTTATTGTTTTCCTTTATTTTATTTTTTGCTTGCATCTTTTTATCAAACATACAAAAAAATTAGTTCCTTTATAGTTGTTATTTTTACTTGCCTACTTTTAGTTTTGCTAGAATGGGTACTCCTGAGAACACCAAGTTGTGTGATTTTACTAGCACAAACAACAATGATTTTATCTGCACTCCTATTGCGCCACCTGCTCCTGAGGCAATTTTTTTATGAGATTAAACCTGCTTTGTTGAATCTTGTTATGAAAGAGCAATTTTCTGGTGCTAGTACTGATGATGCTGCAGCAGCTCATCTCAACAATTTTGTTGAGCTATGTGAGATGCAAAAGTACAAGGATGTAGATGGTGATATTATTAAGCTTAAGTTGTTTCCTTTCTCTTTAAGAGGAAGAGCTAAGGATTGGTTGCTATCTTTGCATAGAAATAGTATTGATTCTTGGGTTAAGTGTAAGGATGCTTTTATTGGAAAATATTATCCTCCTGCTAAGATTATAGCTTTGAGGAGTGATATTATGAAGTTTAGACAGTTTGATAATGAACATGTTGCTCAATCTTGGGAAAGAATGAAATCGATGATAAAGAATTGTCCCACTCATAGACTGACTACTTGGATGATTATCCAAACCTTTTATGCAGGACTAAATTTTTCTTCAAGAAATCTCCTGGATTCAGCTGCTGGAGGTACCTTTATGTCCATCACCTTGGGCGCCGCAACAAAACTTCTTGAATATGATGGTAAATTATTTTGAGTGGCACACCGAGAGAGTTCCACAAGGTAAGAAGGTAAATTTTATTGAAGAAACCTCTTCTTTGAGTGATAAGATTGATGCTATTATGGCTATGCTTGTTAATGATAGAGCTCATGTTGATCCTAATAATGTTCCTTTAGCTTCTTTGGTTGCTCAAGAAGAGCATGTTGATGTGAACTTCATTAGAAATAATAGTTTCAACAACAATGCTTATAGGAACAATTTTGCTAGCAACAATTATAGGCCGTATACTTCTACCAATGGTAATGGTTATGGCAACTCTTATGGTAATTCCTCCAACAACACTAGGGGCGTGCCCTCTGAGCTTGAATTCATGCTCAAGGACTTCATTAGTAAACAAACTGCTTTTAATAAGTCTGTTGAGGAAAAGTTGGGTAAAATTGATGTTCTTGCTTCTAAAGTTGATAGCCTTGCTCTTGATGTTGAACTTCTGAAACTAAAAGTTTTGCCTCATGATGTGAAAGAAAGCAAGACTTTGAATGCCATCCAGGTTAGAATTGATGAAAATGTTAGGATGTTAGCAGAATTGCATGCTAGGTGGGAAAGAGAAGATGAGATGGCTAGAAATATGAAGGTTTGTACTATTACCACCTCTAGTGATGTTGTTTCAAATGTTAGCAATCCTCTTACTATGATTGGTGTAGAGAAAACTCGTACTCCTTGTGCGAAAAAGCCTAAAACTGCAAAAAAATCTACAAAAAGTGCTGAAATTTTTCGGAGTTTGGGAGACAATAGCTCTACTTCTTTTAATGATTTTGATGTTGATGGTTGCAATATATCTAAAGTTATTTTGTTCTTGCAAAAGCTTGCTTGAAGTCCTAATGCTAGTTCTATGCATGTTGCTTTTACAAAGCATATTACAAATGCTCTCATGAAAATTAGGGAAGAAAAGTTGAAACAAAAGGTTCCTATTCCCAAGAAGTTAGAAGATGGTTGGGAGCCCATCATTGATATGAATGTTAATGATTTTGATTGTCATGCTTTAGGTGATCTTGGTGCAAGCATTTCTATTATGCCTAGAAAGATTTATGATATGCTTGATTTACCACCGCTTGAAAATTGTTATTTTGATGTTCCTCTTGCTGATGTTGCTAAGAAGAAACCTTTGGGAAGGATTAATGATGTTCTTATTATGGTTAACAATAACCTTGTTCCTGTTGATTTTCTTGTTTTGGATGTTGAATGCAATGCTTCATATCCTATTATTTTGGGAAGACCTTTTTTTAGAACTGTTGGTGCCATCATTGATAAGAAGGAAGGCACCATTAAATATCAATTTCCACTCAAGAAAGGTATGGAACACTTCCCTAGAAAGAGAAAAAATTACTTTTTGACTCTATTCTTAGAGCAAATTATGAACTTGATGCTTCATCGCTTGATATTACTTGATTTCCACTTTCTGCGCCTAGCTCAAAGGCGTTAAAGAAAAGCACTCTTGGGAGATAACCCAATATTTTCTTTTCAGTACTTTTTCTTTTTGTTGAGTCTTGGAAGTTATTACTACTGTAATGACCTCTCCTTATCATTTTTATTTCGTTTTTGTGCCAAGAAGAACCTCTAATGTGAGGAAGGTAAGATTTGGGGAAGTTGCTGTCCTGAAACAGATTTCTGTGCTGCACCGTAAAAATTCGTGAAAATTCCCAGAATATCTTTTTGATCTGCGTTTCTTGTGCACATGCCCCAGGTTATTTCCAAACTTTCATTAGTTTTGAACTTTTCAATTTGAGCAACAGAAGGTCCTCGTAAAAATCGATCTTTGTCAGCTGTTCTGTTTTGATAGATTTCTGCCACTATTTGTGTTTGCCTCTCGATCACTTTCTTTTTTAGTTTTTTTTATCACAGAAATTTTGAGGAAGTTGATACAGTAGCTTATGCTTTAATGGATGGTATATTTGTGTTTGAAACTGAACCAAAAGAGTAGATTTACTATCATGCTTACACTAATGTTGCTAATAGAATTGTGTAAAGTTTTGTATGAAGAAAGTTTTCAATTGTAGGGAAAGGAGAGTGATGAGATGAGATGAAGTATGGAAAAAAGCTCAAGCTTGGGGATGCCTATGTCACCCCAAGAAATATCCAAGAGGTACAAGCGTCAAAGCTTGGGGCTGCCCCCGAGGCACCCCTTCTTCATCGGCAAAAATCAGGTCACCTTTCAAGACACTATATCTTTATTGCTTCATGTACTATGCGTTTTTCTTGGAGCGTCTTTACTTTCGCTTTCAGTTTTCTTTTGTTTTGTTTGCTGCAATAAATGGTTGGACCCAAACAAACTTCTTTTGGAGAAGACACATTCCATTTTTCTTTGCCAAGAACACGCTAGTTTTTACTCTTATCGTTCAACGAGTGTTCTCTTTTTCTAGTACTACGTTTAGCTTTCGTTTTTTGCCTTGATTTGTATCAAGGTGTATTTAGACCATTGGTCAGTGGCAGACCTAGCAAAACTTATGAGTGGGGGCATATCAAGTGAGTGGGGGCCTTTTCTTGAATAAACTTTGCAGAATTTGAATTTTTTATATCAAATATGAACAAATATTATAGGAATTCCAAATTTTGAGTGGAGGCCTAGGCCCCTACTTAGCTCTACTTGGGTCCGCCCATGCCACTGGTCTATGTTGGTTTTCATCTCAAAGAGTGGTTATAAAAAGGTTGAATGGTGTTGGAAAAGAGAAAAGAGTTTCATGTCGATAGTGGTACAAATGGGAGCTTGCTTAGACTGTGGCTTAGACTTTTGCATGTCATGCTTGATGTTATTTTGATAGTATGCTTAGTAGTTTTTTCTGTAGCATGACTTATCTCAAATGACTGAGATTGCTTAATGTGCCTTTGAAAGAATCATGCGTTGTTTTTATTATATGGGAGCATATTATTGTGGTTTTCTCCTTTGATGCTTTATTTGGGTTGACTTGGCACATGCTTACAACATGTTTGACTCTAACAAGTCGACATAAGCCTCTATGATCATTTGGTTTTTGACTTGTGATACCACTGTATGCTTCGGTTAATGATGTTTTGTCGCTATGCATGATTATGGCCGTTATTGCTCTCTTGGTTGGTCGCTCCCAGTCTTTTGCTAGCCTTCATTTTGTACTGAGAGGGAATACTTCTCATGCATCCAACTCCCAAAAACCAAAGTTTTCCAATGTGTCCACCATATCTACCTATTAGCAATTTGCTATTCCAAGCACATTCGTCTTGCTTTTATCTATCCTTCAAATTAAACTTTTTTGTGTTATGTGAAAATTAGTCAGTAAAGCTCTCACGAACCTGATGGCACACTTTACTTTTCTTGCTTTTAAGAAATTTGACATTGTGGCTCTCTTATGTTGATGTTATACTTGCAAGTTGTAAGTTGGAGGTTAGCCCAGCCATGCCGTCATGGGGCAAGCTTTCAACATTGCACTTTCTCTCATTTATTTGATATCATGATCTTTTGTTTATGGATACCTGCGATGTGAAATAAGTTAGAAACTTGTGAGCTCATGGAGTTTATATATGTGTTAGAGAAACGCCTGGGCCGCTAAGTGATACGTCTCAAACGTATCTATAATTTTGTATGCTCCATGCTTGTTTATACACCATTTGCTTTGTGTTTTGTTACACTTTGTGGTGTTTTTATGCATTTTCCGGAACTAACCTACTAACGAGATGCCATAGTGTCAGTCCCTATTTTCTGCTGTTTTTGTGTTTTAGAAAAGTTACACAGGAAATATTCTCGGAATTGGACGAAACAAAATCTGAACCTCCTATTTTTACCAAAGCTTCACGAAGACCGAAGATGAGATGGAGGAGGGCCAGGGGCCAGGCTCACCATGGGGTGGCGCGACCTAGCCCCTGGCCGTGCCACCACATGGTGAAGCTAGCTGGCCCACCTTCTGACGCTGCCCTTTCACCTATAAATTCCCCTCGACGGGAAAAACCTAAAGGACGGATCGCTTTTCCTCAAAACATACTGCAAGCCGCCACCATTGTCGAAGCGAGATCGGGAGGATCCAGGAGCTCTTCCCGGCACCCTGCCGGAGAGGGGAATCCCTGATGGAGGCCTTCTCCACCATGATGGTCGCCTCCGGAGTGATGTGTGAGTAGTCTACCTTGGACTACGGGTCCATAGCAGTAGCTAGATGGTTGTCTCCTCCACCATGTGCTTCATGTTTAGATCTTGTGAGCGGCCCTACATGATCAAGATCATCTTTGTGTAATTCTACATGTTGTGTTTATTGGGATCCGATGAGTATTGGTACTATGTCAAGTTGATGTGCTAAATATATATCTTTATGTTATCTCTATGTTGTTTATGATCTTGCATGCTCTCCGTTTCTAGTAGATATCTTGGCCGAGTAGATGCTAGTGACTCCAAGAGGGAGTATTTATGCTCGATAGTTGGGTTCATGCCTCTAGTAATCTGGGGGAGTGACAGAAACCTCTAAGGTTGTAGATATGCTGTTGCCACTAGGGAGAAAACAATATTCTTGTGTCCAAGGATATTTGCTTTGTTTACTTTACGCACTTTGCTTAATGCAGTTATCCGTTGTTCGCAACTTAATACCCAATGTTTGCTCGGATGACATTCGGAGGGTGGATTATTAGTCATAGATGCAGTTGTATTACGATCTATGTATTTTGTCGTAATGCCCAGAGTAAATCTCATAGTGATCCTCGTGACATATATACGTTATCTTTATTCTATCAATTGCCCAACTGTAATTTGTTTACCCAGCATGTTGCTATTTATCTTATGGAGAGACACCATTAGTGAACTGTGGACCCCGGTCCAATTTCCTTTACATTGCTATACTGTTTTACTTTTACACGCACTGTTTACTTTCTTGCATACTATTATCCTTTTACCACTCGATACGCTCAATCCTTTGTTTACAGCAAACCGGTGAGATTGACAACCTCATTGTAAGTTGGGAGCAAAGTTCTTGGTTGTGTTGTGTGCAGGTTCCACGTTGCTGCTAGGTGAAGAAACTCCTACATCAACAACGCACCAGTAATTTTTCTGGCGCCATTGTCCGGAGAGTCGCGAAGCTAGCAAGCATCACCTTCTGAAGTTTGGCTTTCTCCTACTGGTTTGATAAACCTTGGTTTCACAACTGAGGGAAGACTTGCTACTGTGCTCATCATACCTTCCTCTTGGGGTTCCCAACGGGCTGTTACTTACACGCCATCAAGCAATTTTTCTGCCGCCATTACCAGGGAGAAAGAAGATTTCTGCAAGGGGAGTCTCTCACGCACAATCTTTTACTTTGTTTTTGTTTTGCTTTATTTTTGTTTTGCTTGCATCTTTTTTATAAAAAATACAAAAAATATTAGTTCCTTTGATAGTTTGCATTCCGTTACTTTTACCTTTAGTTCATTATGTTGTTCCCTAAGTATGCTTTAGAGAACCTCTCAGTAGGTAGTGGTTCTATTATTGGGAAAGGTAACATTGAGGAGTTCTTTAATCATATTAGTATGCATAAAGATGTTGAGGATAGATCTTTGGCTGAGCTTGCTCCTAGTTATGAAGTTGCTGCTGCTTATTTAGTTCACATGTTGGAGGCTAGGTTTGTTAACCTTAATCCTTTTATGCAACAAATGTTTCTTAAGCTTCATGATATCGAAGACTCTGAAAAGAAAGATTTTATTTTGGAGACTTTGCGTAGAGAATTTAGAGATGTTGCTATTGAAGCTAGGAAAGTTTTTGAGCATTTTAATATGCTTGGCTCACCTGTTAATGTTGTTGATACAACCATAGAAGACATCAAAGTACCAATACCTTGCAAACTTGTAGGATTGCATGAAGCTTTGGAAAAGAATTTCGATTGGATTTGTCCTGAAAACCCTTTTGATGAAAGTAGTGAACCAAAGAGTGTTCATAAGGGATATTCAAAAACTCATTTGGATACAATCCAATTCATTATTGAGAAGACTTCTGCAATTGATCTTAATGACTCATTTGATAATACTTGATTTGCACCTTTCTGCGTCTAGCTCAAAGGCGTTAAAGAAAAGCACTCTTGGGAGATAACCCAATGTTTTCTTTTTCCATACTTTTTCTTTTATTTGATTCTTGGAAGTTATTACTACTGTAATGACCTCTCCTTATCATTTTTTATTTCGTTGTTGTGCCAAGAAGAACCTCTAATTTGTGGGAGGTAAGATTTGGGAAAGTTGCTGTCCTGAAACAGATTTCTGCGCTGCACCATAAAAATTCATGAAAATTCTCAGAATATCTTTTTGATCTGAAATTTCTTGAGCATATGCCCCAGGTTATATACAAACTTTTATTAGTTTTTAACTTTTCGATTTGAGCAACAAACGGTCCTCGAAAAATTCAACCTTTGTCAGCTGTTCTGTTTTGACAGATTTCTGCCACTATTTGTGTTTGCCTCTCGATCGCTTTCTTTTTTAGTTCTTTTGATCACGGAACTTTTGAGGAAGTTTCTACAGTAGTATATGCTTTATATGTGGTGTTTTTGAGTTTGAAACTGAACTAAAAAAGGTTTATTTACTATTATGCTTATGCTAACGTTGCTAATAGAATTGTGTGAAGTTTTATATGAAGGAAGTTTTCAAGTGTAGGGATTGGAGAGTGATGAGATGAGATGAAGTATGGACAAAAGCTCAAGCTTGGGGATGCCCATGTCACCCCAAGAAATATCCAAGAGGTACAAGCGTCAAAGCTTGGGGATGCCCCCGAGGCACCCCTTCTTCATCGGCAAAAATCAGGTCACCTTTCAACACACTATATTTTTATTGCTTCATATTCTATGCGTTTTTCTTGGAGCGTCCTTACTTTTGCTTTTAGTTTTATTTTGTTTTGTTTGCTGCAATAAATGGTTGGACACCAACAAATTTATTTTGGATAAGGCATACCTTGTTTTTCATTGCCAAGAACACTCTAGTTTTTACTCTTATCGTTCAACGAGTGTTCTTTTTTTCTAGAACTGCGTTTAGCTTTCGTTTTTTGCCTTGATTTTTGTTCAGATCTTGTTTTATCTGTGCATCAAGGTATATTTAGACCACTGGTCTATGTTGGTTTTCATCAAAAGAGTTGTTTCAAAAAGGCTTGAATGGTGTTGGAAAAGAGAAAAGTTTCATGCAAAAAGTGGTACAAAAAGGAGCTTGTTTAGACTGCGGCTTAGACTTTTGCATGCCATGCTTGATGTCGTTTTGATAGTATGCTTAGTAGTTTTTTATGTAGCATGAATTGTCTCAAATGACTGAGATTGTTTAATGAGCCTTTGAAAAAATCATGCATTGTTTTTATTATATGGAAGCATTTATTTGGTTTTCTCCTTGATGCTTTATTTGGGTTGACTTGGCGCATGCTTACAATATGTTTGACTCTTACAAAGTTGCCATAAGCCTCTATGATCATTTGGTTTTTGACTTGTGATGCCATTTTATGCTTTTTAATGATGTTTTGTCGCTATGCATGATTATGGCCGTTATTGCTCTCTTAGTTGGTCGCTCCTAGTATTTTGCTAGCCCTCATTTTGTACTGAGTATGAACTCTACTCGCGCATCCAACTCCCAAAAACCAAGTTATTCTAGTGTGTCCACTATAAATTCCTATGCATGGTATTTGCAAGCCATTCCAAGTAAATTTTCATGTGCTACCTTTCAAAAACCCTTCAAAATACTTCTCATTTTGTGACACTGTTTTCAGCTCATGGGGACGTAGTGGTCGGATTTGCTATCTTCCATATTGTTTTATTCCAAAAAGAAAAGAAAAAAGAGGAAAAAGAAAAGAAAAAAAGGCATTCCTCCATGGTATGTGAATGTCGGTGGGCACCCGATGGAATCGGTTAGCCATGGTTTGTGAAAGGAAAAAGGTGGGGAGGAGTGCCAAGCTTTATAAAAGAGCACCAAAGTGCCAATCTCTCTCTGAAAAACTTGCTTCATTTTTGTATGAAAGATAGTAAGAACCCCATTGCCAGTCGTTGACAAAGACAACTGATGACCCACAAGTATAGGGGGTGTATCGTAGTACTTTTGATAAATAAGAGTGTCGAACCCAACGAGGAGCAGAAGGTGTTGACAAGTGGTTTTGATCAAGGATTCACTGTAAATACTAGCAAACGGGTTTTTAGGGGTATTTGGTGATGCAAATAAATAAAGTGCGAATAAATAAAAGACAATAATAGTAATTGCTGCCAGTGGCCCAATCCTTTGTAGAGCAAAGGACAAGCCGGTTGTGTAACTTATGATGAGCAAATGTTCTCGAGGACACACGGGAGTTTCTGTCAAGTGCTTTCACTTCATACCGCTAAATAATCTTTATTGGTTTGATAAGTGTTATGGGGGTGAACCTGTGCTAGCGCACTGCCCTTACTAGGATAAATACACACTTGTGATTATACCCCTTGCAAGCATCTGCCACTACAAGAAAGTAATTAAGATAAATCTAACCATAGCCTTAAACTCTAAGATCCTACGCTCCCTGGTGCAATGGTTTCCTAACGGAGGTTTAGGTTTCTGTCACTCCAGCAACCCCACAATTAGTAGCCAAATACACAATGCATCTCACTAGGCCCATAAATGGTAAAGTATCATGTAGTCGATGTTCACATGACACCACTAGTGAAATAGCACCACAACATATAAATATCAAACCATTAAATATTACTTAACATAATTCCACTACTAACATCTTGACTTCTCCCATGTCCTCAAGAACTAAACAAACTACTCACAAGACATCATATGGATCATGATCAGAGGTGAAATAATGGTAAATAACAATCTGAACATAAACCTTAATTCAACGGTTCTACTCATAGCATCAACCACAAGAGTAATCAACACCGGGAAAGTTTCCCCTAAGAATTTGACAAGATTCAACCCAAGATGTTACAGCGGGATGGCGTGGTGATGGTGAAGATGAAGGTGCTGGTGATGAGGATGATGGTGATGATGATCCCAATGAAGTCCAGTGCGATGGTGATGACGATGGCGATGATCTCCCCTCTCCGGGAAGGAATTTCCCCGGCAGATTTCTGCCTACCGGATAGCTTTTCTCTCTCTGGTGTTTTCCGCCCCGCAGAGGCGCAGTGTTTATCTCTGAGCCCCCCTTGACTTAGGTTTTTAGGGACGATGAAATACGTGAAGGGGCGATGGCAGTAGTGGGCCAGGGTGGCCTCACCACAGGGCGGCACGGCCAGGGGTGGGCCCGCGCCCCCTGGTGGTGAGCCCACCCTGTGGCTCCTCTCATCTCCTCGTTCTGGCTCCTTCAGTCTTCTGGCGAAATATAATTTTTTGGTATTTTTCTGGAATTTCCTGATCTTCCGAAACATGGTGTCTTGACGGTCCTTTTTCCAGCAGAATCCTGACTCCGGCAGCAATTCCTCCAATGATCATCAAACATGTAAAAACAGAGGAAACAACATAAGTATCATCTCTAAATATGAAATATATCAATGAATAACAGTAAATTATGATACAAAATAGTGATGCAAAATGGACGTATCAACCCCCCAAGCTTAGACCTCGCTTGTCCCCAAACAAACACTAAACTCGGTAAACATGATCACAGGTTTATGGAGTGAAGTGTCGATAATCAAAATACGGACAAGAAGCATCACATTCACCAAGGCACAAATTATAATAGGCAGCAACTTCCCTTCATATAATATAGACTTACAATAAGTAAAAGGGAATCACGAACAAAGATGCATAAGATAAATTATAATTGGTGGTGGCAAACCTTAGTTCTTAGTCAAAGAACAATGAACAAACTATACTTGCTTTTGAACGGAGCCTTTTATAACAGAGCTAATATAGCAAAAACCATATGCTGAACGAAACAAACCCTTTGCAATCATAGAAAGCTTTCAAACATATATTCCTTTAGATAAAAGCATTGTACTAAACAAAAGAAGATAGTAAACATGATTGAACGGATCATCATATAGATGAGTGAAACATAACAACTCAAATGCTTGCTTGAGATAGAAGGGAATAGTTTGACTCAACATAAAAGTAAAAGACAGGCCCTTCACAGAGGGAAGCAGGGATTAAACATGTGCTAGAGCTTTTCATTTATAAAACAGAGATAAAAGTTATTTTGAGAGGTGGTTGCTTTTGTCAACGACTAGCAACGGAGTTCTTGATATCTTCCATACTAAACAAGTGAGAGCGGTTCCGACATGTTGATTAATTGGCACAATTGTGCTCTTTTATAGCTTTGCACTCCTCCCCACCTTTTCCTTTCTCAAACCATGGCTAACCGATTCCATCGGGTGCCCACTAACTTTCACATACCATGGAGGAGTGCCTTTTTCTTTTCTTTCTCTTTTTGTAGATTACAATGGTCTGACCAGCTCTCTTGCAAAATTAATGACGAGCAGATGAAGCTGCC
Organism: Dactylis glomerata; assembly: GCA_007115705.1. Classification (NCBI taxonomy): domain Eukaryota; kingdom Viridiplantae; phylum Streptophyta; class Magnoliopsida; order Poales; family Poaceae; genus Dactylis; species Dactylis glomerata. The sequence continues at coordinate 461,462 of QXEO01000911.1, read as the reverse complement.
TAGTCGAGGGGTACTCAATTTAGTATGGAAGATAACAAACCCATTCACTACATCCTCATGAGCTAAAAACAGTGGCACAAAATGAGAAGTATTTGAAGGTTTTTGAAAGGTAGCACATGAAAATTTACTTGGAATGGCTTGAAGTACCATGCATAGGAATTTATAGTGGACTCTTTGGAAGTAACTTGGTTTTTGGGAGTTGGATGCACGAGAAGTACCCTCTCAGTACAGGTTTTTGGCTAGCAAGGCTGGGTAGCAAGCATAAGAGTTGCATGAAACAAGCAAACATACATATAATAGGAACAATCATGCAAACTTTCTTGAAAGTACAAAAGATTTTAACTTGAGAATACCATTGCTTATAAGCCAAACATGAAGGAAAGCTGAAATGATGTAACTACCAATACTTCTTTCTTATTTTCTACTCAAACCTCAAGGTAATGTTGCTACTGACCAAGCTAAGTTTGCCAAAACCAACTAAATTTACTAATGCTCCCAAAGTGATACCAATACTAATCAACAAGACTAATCATATAAGAAACATTGCAAACTAAAATAAAGTGTGCGGAAAGTAAACGATAAAACTTCTCATTAATATTTCATTACCGCAACTCACACCAAGGGATACATAGATAACCAACTAAGGAGGATACTTCCACACTGCAAACTATTCTATAAGATAACTTCTCTATTTATGATATGACTCTACTTGAAAAGTAAATGAGTAAAAGATAATGATGTGATACCGCGGCACTCCCCCAAGCTTGGAACAAGCCATGGGGATGCCTATACCAATGATGAATTACTCATTCGGCGGTGGTGGTAAGATCATCCTTGGACCAAGGAGAAGTTCCAGCATCCTACGAAGCCTGAGATTCTCTTCTTGAAGTATCTGTATCTCCCTCTCCAGAACTCGGTACTGGGCACAAAGCTCATAAGTGACCAGAAGCCCTTCTTTTATCATCGGCATGAAGTTTAGATCCAAGACTGGTAGTGTTGGTCCCTGCATATTATGAGAAAAGGCACGTCCAGCGTTCATTGATCCTACAAAAGTAGGGCCTCTTGCCCTCGATCCTCCAGCCACCTGTTCTTCCTTCAGCTTGCAGTCTTGGTGATCCTCTTTCATAGGCTTTCTGCCCTTGTCATCGCTGGAGGAGTCCATGGTGCTCCCAGAACTGAGATCAACTCCTGACAGAAACAGCTCGAAACGAAAACACGACGCGAACACGATATACAAACCTCGGGCAGTCCGGGGGGGTTATATAGGCGAAAATTAAACATCAAAACGAAATCACAAGAGGAAACCGGGACGGAAACGAGCTCTGAAGGAAATATGCCCTAGAGGCAATAATAATATTGTTATTACCATATTTCTTGTTTATGATAATGTTTATATTCCATGCTAGAATTGTATTAAGCGGAAACATTAATACTTGTGTGGTTTATGAACAACACTGTGTCCCTAGTATGCCTCTACTAGACTAGCTCATTGATTAATGATGGTTAAGGTTTCCTAATCATAGACATGAGTTGTCGATTAATAATGAGGTCATGTCATTAGGAGAATGACGTGATGGACAGACCCAAATTAGGCACAGCAATTAGATCGTGTCATTGTGTTCACAATTGCGTAGCTTTTCCTATGTCAGTATCCTATTCCTTAAAGCATGAGATAATGTCACTCCCTGGTACCAGAAAAGAGCTTTGAGGTCATCAAACGTCATCCTATGATAGGGTGATCATAAAGGTGTCTCTCAGGTAATCGAAAAGTACTTGTTGGGTTGCATATATCGAGATGGAATTTATCCCTCCCATGTCAGAGAGATATACTCCGGGCCCACTCGGTAATCAATATCATACACCGTTTGCAAACACATGATTAATGAGTTTAATCACAGGGTGATATTGGATTGCGGAACGAGTAAAGAGTACTTGCTGTGAACGAGATTGAACTAGGTATGGCGATACCGATGATCGAATCTCGGGCGAGTAAAATATCGCGAGACAAAGGAATTTGTATACGAGATTATTTGAATCCTGACATCATGGTTCACCGATAATGATCTTCATTGAATATGTGGGAGTCAATATGGATATCCAGATCCCGCTATTGATTATTGATGGTGATCATGTCCGCATATTCTCGAACCCATAGGGTCACACACTTAACGCTCATCGACGCTAGGATAATTTCGGGATTTATGGAAATTATTTCAGAGAGTTACGGAATTGTTCCGGGAAGAGGATTAATGATTAATTAATTAATTGAATTAATAAATATTAATACATATATTTATTTATTGGAAATAAATAAGGATTAAAAGTAGTCCATTAGTAGTTTTGCTAAAGGCTAATTTTGTAGCCCATCTAGACAAACTACTACTAATAAAAAGACAAAAAGAAAAAGGAAAAAATGCAAGTGGGCCGGCACCGCACGGCCGGCCGGCCGCATAGCACAGCGATCGATCGTGATCGATCGTGTTGGCTTCGGCTGCGGGCGTTGCACGCACTTGCAATGCCGGGCTTGGCCGATTGGCCACGCAAGCATTGACTTGTATTGTAAGTTTTCTTTACGCGAGATTGGTTATAAAAGAAACTAGATCGGTCGGTGTTTAGGTTAGACCTAATACCGAAAATTGTTTCAGACGGCTCCGTCTCTGCTATTTGTAGTATTTTCTTGCTCTAGTTTGACTAGATCTTTAGCCTTTCTTCTTCCACCTCGCGCGCGTAGACGAAGCCCTGCCCGTAGATACTCTCCACCATAAGCACCACGCCGCCGTGCTGCTGATCCCATCTACCACTCCACCGTATCTTGCTGGACCGAGGAGGAGGAGGAGTCGCTGCGCTGTACGTGTGCATCGCTCGGAGGCGCCGCCCGTTGTGGCGCTTGGATCGGATCGGATCGCGAGGAGGAGACGCTAGTATGACTACACCGACCACGTTCATCTGAATGTTTCCGCTGTACGATTTACAAGGGTATGTAGATCTAATCTCTCTCGCTCGTTATTTTGCATCTCGTAGATCAGATCTTGGCTTGTTCTTGTTCGTCATCGTAGGAAATTTTTTGTTTTCTATGCTGCGAAACCCTTTAGGCCTTGTTTGGTACGAGAGTTTTGGTGGGGATTAGTGGGGATTATCCCCACCAAACCCCAAATCCCCGCTCACTTCTAAAAATATGTTTGGTACTAGAATATTGGGCGAGTTTAATCCCCACCAATCCCCACTTTTCCCCAAATTTTAGTGTATTTTTGTCAATCCCCAATACTCTACCTCTACCTAGTGGATTGTAGGTGGGGTTTTGTGGGGATTGGGTGAAGGTAGGGGTTTCACCCAATACTCTAGGGGATTATCCCCGCTAATCCCCACCAAAACTCTAGTACCAAACAAGGCCTTAGTGGTATGAGAGCGAGATCTATGCGTAGATGTTTTACACGAGTAAAACGCAACCATGTTGTTGCGGGCGTTGATGTTTTCTATTGCAAACCTCTATGTTGTGTATTTCTTATGGTGCGGCATAGTGAGATCGAAGTGGTCCAGGCCAACTTTACGCGACCTCGTTCGCGAGACTGGCTCCGTACTTGACGTGTGGCTTGTTTCACACATGCGGCTGGTGGATATCAGTTTCTCTCACTATAGTAGTCATGGGATTTACAACGGATGTTAGCAACCATAATATCACCGTTGTGGCTTTGCGCAGGTAAGAACCGTTCTTAAGCGTAGCTCCCATAAGCCACGTAAAACATGCAATCGACAAATTAGAGGCGTCTAACTTGTTTTTGCAGGAAGTGTTTCAGATATGGTATTGCCACAAGATGTGATTGTGATTGATATATGTGATGTATGCAATGGTTCATGTTTTGTAATATTTTCACGACTTGCATGTCGATGAGTTCACAACCCGCAGGAGCCATGTGGTTGTCTTTATAATTTTGTATGACCTGTGTGTCAACTTCCTATACGCCATGTAATAGCTTTACTTTATCGCTAAGTAGTTAGCAATAGTCGTAGTTGCTATTCGTGGTGGAGACAATCATGATGGAGTGATGGAGATCATGCCGGCGCACACGAGATGGAGATCAATGTGCGAAGATTGGCTATACCATGTCACATATTGTATATGTATGTGATGTTTATCCTTTATGCATCCTATTTTGCTTTGATCGCGGCGGTAGCATTATAAGATGATCCCTCACACTTAATTTCAAGATAAAATGTGTTCTCCCCTCGTATGCGCCGTTGCGAAAGATCGTCGTTTTGAAGCATCACGTGATGATCGGGTGCTATAAACTCTATGTTCATATACAACGGGTGTAAGCCAGATTTACACATGCGAAAATACGTGGGTTAAACTTGACGAGCCTAGCATGTACAGACATGGCCTCGGAACACACGGACCGAAAGGTCAAGCATGAGTCATATGGATGATATGATCAACATGTTGATGTTCACCATTAAAGCTACATCATCTCACGTGATGATCGGTCTTGGTGTAGTGAATTTGGATCATGCTTCACTAAACAACTTCGAGGGATGTTGAATTTAGTGGGAGTTCATTTGTAATTTGATTAACTTGAACTAATTATCATGAACTAAATCTTAGTGTATTTGCATAAGTCGTTGTAGTCTTTGGCAACCGTTTTCCACCGATACTTAGTTTTAATTGAGTTAATATAACTATAGAATTCTGGATAATCACTTTTCGGACTAGTGCCGTTTAGTTAAAATGTCAAGTTCAAAGATTAAGTCCTATTGCAAACTTTAGCAAACCTCTCTTGCTCCATACGATTTAATAAGTTGTATTAATCTAAGAGCAATGATTCAAGTTTTGTATCTAAAATCATATGTTTGCCTTCATGAGAAATTGATCTTCAAAATTATTTGAGAATCAAAGTGATCTTGGAGCTGAAAGAATTGTTTCAGAAACAAACAATAGGTAAAAGATATTTGATATCTAAAACTTTGATTGTTTGCAAAATGATGAAGTATAATTTAGTAAAAGAACATATGCTCATATTGTATGAATATATGCGAAGATTGAAGGCGCTAGGCGTCTTGATCACCCAAAAGTTTGGGGAACTAATATTATACTTGCATTCATCCTTATGAGCTATAGTAGTTTGATCATGAAAGTTGTCATGATAATATGGATGAAAAAGGTGTCAGCTAAATTGTTTTGCTATACCAAAAGAATACTAAACAATGGAATCTAGAAGAACGCCAATTATATGATGATGGCGATCCACTTCAAAGTGCAAAATCCAAGGCTATTAGTATTTGACTAACATCCTTTGGACTATGTGTCGAATGATTGACGCCACTATTGATGTTGATAGATTCTTCTAATGGAGTGTAAATGCTAAATAGGATCTGCAAAACATTTGGTAGAAAAGGAAAAGACTAGAAATGTCCAGCTCAGGTATATAAATGATATACATGTTATAGATGTATTCTTTGCTCGTTAACAATAAAATTCTTGGGTATTTAATACTGGATTGTTGGTATGAAATGTCATACAAAGCAACACAATGCTAGAACTATGATGGCCTAAACAACTAGCAAAAGAATGTGGTGACAATGTGCATCGAGAAACAAATAAATCTGTTATTGTGTTTTTTGTCGGCATCAAACCTAGCCTTCAAGATTTGTTGTGAACTTAATAATTGTTATATTGTTCTGGTATTATAAGAGCAATGGTTGTTCAAATTATTACCATCTTCCATAATCGATGGATAGATTATTATCTTGTTCGTGAAATAGACATTTATAACACTGATGCTAAAGGTCGCAAGACAAAACAAATTTCACTTATTTGAAACACCGTCATTTAAGTCATATTGGAAACAAAACATGAAAGAAATTCTATATTGATAGATTTTTGAGTCATTTGATTTTGAATTGATTGACGCTTGTGAGACTTTTTCCTAAAGATGATTAAACTCCGTTCATGGGCCATGGACAGAACAAGCGACTAACTAAATGGAGATCGTACATGTTGATATATGCAGTCCATTGTGTGAAGTTGATCGCGGTGTATTTTCTATTTCATCAATGAATCGAATAGATGTATGGTATATCTACTTGATGAGATAGAAGTATGAAATGATTGAAATTGTTCAATTTATGAAGTGGAAATTGTTGTAACAAGAAAATTCAAGTTTTATGATTGGATCATAAAGGAGAATATTTGAGTTACAAGTTTAGCAAACATCTAAGAGTTAAGGGAATTGTTCCACAAACTTGCTTCGTGATAAAACACCATATGAGTATGGAGTTTTCGATGGATGTAATCAAACCTTGTTTGATATGGTTAGATCAATGATGAAATAAAACTACCAATATAATTTGTGGATTATGCTTTAGAGACTACCGCTTTTCACTGAATAGAGTGCCATCACAATCTGCTGAAATGACACCGTACAAGTTATAGTTGTCTTTTCGTAAATTTTGGTATGCGAGGCATATGTAAAATGTTTATAACCAAAATTAGATTAGTAAGTCTTTGTAGGTTAGCCCAAAGAATGTCAATGGGTATTCCTTCTACTATGAACCTGAACACATAGTGATTGTCGCTAAAGAAGTGAATTTCTTATGAAGGATTTTTTTTGCGAAAGGTTTAAGTAGGAGGAAGATAGAACTTGATGATGTTATTGAACCTGAGCGAGATGATCTGAGTAGTGCAGCACCGGAAAATGTTCTGGAAGCGGTAACTGCATTCATGGCTCACGCGTCTACAATGTGTTGTAGTCATGACATCGAAGTTCCTATTTAACCAAGTTGGTCATAATCAAATAGCAAGATTTGAGGATGAGATATTATTGGATAATAGTAACCAACAATATACAGAGAAGCGGTGATGGGCCCTGACTTCGTCATATGGATTATTCTAGTAACAATTACATATTGAGATATGATAGTTGAATAAACGAAACAACGTTCCTCTACCGGAATGCACACCAAGGATGTGTACCTGACATGACCCAATGGGTTTTGTTAATTCAAAGGTTGCTAGATATGTATGCAAACTTCAATGGTAGAAGTAAGCATAATGAAGTTGGAATCTTCAATGATGAAAATGTTAAAATGTTAATTTTATCAAGATATTTGAAGATGCTTGTATTTACAAGAAAGTAAGTGGGAGCGCTAAGACATATTTCTAATACTTTATATAGACGACATATCGTTTATTAGAAATTATGTGTTTTTCTTGATATTGTGAAGATTTCATTAAAAATTAGATTTTCAATGAAAGACTTAGGCAAAACCAGAATATTGAGCATCAATGTCTATGCGGATAGATTGATGCACTAATATAGTTTTGCCAGAGTACATAGATGAAATATTGAATTTGTTCAATATGGAAACAATAAGAACGGTTCTTGTTGCATGGAAGAGGTTGGAGCAAGAATCAAGTATTTTGACACTCAATGAGTGAAACCACAAGAATGACTTTATCAATCTTGTATACCATAATATGTATATCCAGATATGTCCGATGCTCTAAAGGTTACGAGCATTCATATGATGATCGTTGGACAATAGTAAGATTATTCTTATGTACTTTAGAAGGACTAAGAATATGCTCTGTATGCAGTATTGACAAATGGTTCATTGCAATGTGTTACATTGGCTTTCTCACATATACAGATAAAATTTAATCTTAATTTTAGGCTATTTGTTTTGAGTTAGAAGGTGGCACAATAAGATGGAAGAAAGTTCCATGATAGCTTGGATGAGTTTCAAAGTTAGACATTGTGACGGATACTGCAACAAAGGCTCAGTATATAACTGCTCTAGAAGAAGCAAAAGAACTAGGTGTAGTTCTAAGTGTGCTAGTACCATGTAGTTCTATTGTACGACAATAGTGACAACATAGTCTCGGCAAAGAAACAAAGGTCTCACCAGAAGACCAAGTTTATATGATGCCATCTCACAGAAGATGAGTAATGCATGCTGATGCAAAAGATATGCAAATACAAACGGACCTGAAAGGTGTCAGACCCGTAGATAAGGTTTACCACATGCAATGCGCATGAGTAACACCGGAATGCCATAGGTGTTAAAGGCGCAAGTATGACTAGATTATTGACTCTAGTGCAAGTGGGAGACTGAAGGAAATATGCCCTAGAGGCAATAATAATATTGTTATTATCATATTTCTTATTCATGATAATGTTTATATTCCATGCTAGAATTGTATTAAGCGGAAACATTAATACTTGTGTGGTTTATGAACAACACTGTGTCCCTAGTATACATCTACTAGACTAGCTCATTGATTAATGATGGTTAAGGTTTCCTAACCATAGACATGAGTTGTCGATTAATAATAAGGTCATGTTATTAGGAGAATTACGTGATGGACAGACCCAAATTAAGCACAGCAATTAGATCGTGTCATTGTGTTTACAATTGCGTAGCTTTTTCTATGTCAATATCCTATTCCTTAGACCATGAGATAATGTCACTCCCTGGTACCGGAAGAGAGCTTTGAGATCATCAAACGTCATCCTATGAGAGGGTGATCATAAAGGTGTCTCTCAGGTAATCGGAAAGTACTTGTTGGGTTGCATGTATCAAGATGGGATTTGTCCCTCCCATGTCGGAGAGATATACTCTGGGCCCACTCGGTAATTAATATCATACACCGTTTGCAAACACATGATTAATGAGTTTAATCACAGGGTGATATTAGATTGCGGAACAAGTAAAGAGTACTTGCTGTGAACAAGATTGAACTAGGTATGGCGATACCGACGATCAAATCTCGGGCGAGTAAAATATCGTGAGACAAAGGAATTTGTATACGAGATTATTTGAATCCTGACGTCGTTGTTCACCGATAATGATCTTCGTTGAATATGTGGGAGTCAATATGGATATCCAGATCCCGATATTGATTATTGATGGTGATCATGTCCGCATATTCTCAAACCCGTAGGGTCATACACTTAACGCTCATCAACGCTAGGGTAGTTTCGGGATTTATGGAAATTATTTCAGAGAGTTACAAAATTGTTTCGGGAAGAGGATTAATGATTTATTAATTAATTGAATTAATAAATATTAATACATATATTTATTTATTGAAAATAAATAAGAATTAAAAGTAGTCCATTAGTAGTTTTGCTAAAGGCTAATTTTGTAGCCTATCTAGACAAACTACTACTAATAAAAAGACAAAAAGAAAAAGGAAAAAAATGCAAGTGGGCCGGCACCGCATGGCCGGCCGGCCGCATAGCATAGCGATCGATCGTGATCGATCGTGTTGGCTTCGGCTGCGTGTGTTGCACGCACATGCAATGCCGGGCTTGGCCGATTGGCCACGCAAACATTGACTTGTATTGTAAGTTTTCTTTAAGCGAGATTGGTTATAAAAGAAATCAGATCGGTCGGTGTTTAGGTTAGACCTAATACCGAAAATTGTTTTAGACGGCTCTGTCTCTGCTATTTGTAGTATTTTCTTGTCCTAGTTTGACTAGATCTTTAGCCTTTCTTCTTCCACCTCGCGCGCGTAGGCGAAGCCCTGCCCGCTGATACTCTCCACCATAAGCATCACGCCGTCGTGCTGCTGATCCCATCTACCACTCCACCGTATCTTGCTGGACCGAGGAGGAGGAGGAGTCGCTGCGCTGTACGTGTGCATCGCTCGGAGGCGCCGCCCGTTGTGGCGCTTGGATCGGATCGGATCGCGAGGAGGAGACGCTAGTACGACTACACCGACCACGTTCATCTGAATGTTTCCGCTGTGCGATCTACAAGGGTATATAGATCTAATCTCTCTCGCTCGTTGTTTTCCATCTCGTAGATCAGATCTTGGCTTGTTCTTGTTCGTCATCATAGGAAATTTTTTTTTCTATGCTGCGAAACCCTTCAAGCTCTGGGGTGCTCTCACCACAGGGCGGCGCAGCCTGGAGTGGGCTCGCACCCCCTGGTGGTGAGGACACTCCGGACTCCGTCTCATGCCCGTTTTCGTCTCGTGATTTTTCATATTTAATAAAAACAACAAAAATATTAATGGAAAAGTTTAACGCGAACCTTTTCTGACTAGACTATTACCTATTCGAAAACGAACTCTGCAGGTTCCTGCATATTGTCCTGGATGAATTCTTTCGGAGTCACCGTTTGAATAACATCAACATCTTCATTATAAGAATCTCCAGCAATATAATGTTTGAGTCTTTGCCCATTCACCACTTGTGTAGTGTTATCTTTTAACGAAGCAATCTTTATCGCACCTGAGCGGTACACCTCTTCAATAACATAGGGTCCTTCCCATTTCGAGAGTAATTTTCCTGCAAAAAATCTGAGATGAGACCTATACAATAGAACTTTCTCACCAACATGAAACTCTCTCTTAAGAATTCTCTTATCATGCCATTGCTTGACTTTCTCTTTAAAAAGTCTGGCATTCTCGTAAGCTTCATTTCTCCACTCATCTAAAGAACTCAAATCAAGCAACCTTTTCTTACCGGCGAGTTTAAAATCCCTATTAAGCTCTTTCACTGCCCAAAAAGCTTTGTGTTCTAATTCTAAGGGTAAGTGACATGCTTTTCCGTAAACCATCTTGTAAGGAGACATGCCCATGGGGTTCTTATAAGCAGTTCTATAAGCCCATAAAGCATCGTTTAACTCGCTAGCCCAGTTTTTCCTAGATCTATTGACAGTCTTCTGCAAGATAGACTTGATCTCTCTATTTGAAAGCTCTACCTGCCCACTGGTTTGGGGATGATAAGTAGAAGCAATTCTATGATTAACGTCATATCTAGCAAGAATTTTTCTAAAACCACCATGAATAAAATGAGAACCTCCGTCAGTCATAAGATACCTAGGTACACCAAACCTAGGAAAAATAACATCCTTAAGCATTTTTATCGAGGTCTCACCATCGGCACTCTTCGTAGGTATGGCTTCTACCCACTTGGTAACATAATCAACAGCAACAAGTATATGAGTATAACCTTCTGAAGGAGGAAAAGGACCCATAAAGTCAAATCCCCAACAATCAAATGGTTCAATAACAAGAGTGTAACTCATAGGCATTTCATTACGTCTAGAAATATTACCAACTCTTTGACGTTCATCACAGGATAAAACATACCTTCTAGCATCTTTAAAAAGGGTTGGCCAATAAAAACCTGATTGTAGAACCTTTTGTGCAGTTCTATCTCCAGCATGATGTCCTCCATAAGCACTACCATGGCATTTTCTCAATATTTCTTGTTGTTCATACTCTGGAACACATCTTCGCATAATACCATCAACTCCTTCTTTATATAAGTGTGGGTCATCCCAAAAGTAATGCCTCAGGTCGTAAAAGAATTTTCTTCTTTTCTGAGCTGTAAAGGTTGGAGGCAAATACTTGGAAACAATAAAGTTAGCATAATCAGCATACCACGGATTCTCTTGCGAAGTTACATTTATTGAAGCCAACTGTTCATTTGGAAAACTATCATTAACAGGAATAGGATCAAAAGAAACATTTTTCAATCTAGACAAATTGTCAGCAACAGGATTTTCAGCACCTTTTCTATCTACAATATGCAAATCAAACTCTTGTAAAAGCAACACCCATCTAATAAGCCTAGGCTTAGCATCCTTCTTTGACATAAGATATCTAATAGCAGCGTGATCAGTATGAATAGTAACTTTAGAATCAACAATGTAAGGTCTAAACTTATCACATGCAAAAACAATAGCAAGAAACTCCTTCTCAGTAGTAGCATAATTCTTCTGAGCAGCATCAAGAGTCTTACTAGCATAATGAATAACATTCAACTTCTTATCTACGCGTTGTCCAAGAACAGCACCAACAGCAAAATCACTAGCATCGCACATAATTTCAAAGGGTAAATTCCAATCAGGTGGTTGAACAATAGGAGCAGTAGTTAAAGCCTTCTTAAGAGTTTCAAAAGCTTCCTTACAATCATCATCAAAAACAAATGGTACATCTTTTTGAAGAACATTAGTAAGAGGCTTTGAAATCTTAGAGAAATCTTTAATAAACCTCCTATAGAAACCAGCATGACCAAGAATACTACGAATACCTTTAACATCTCTGGGACAGGGCATTTTCTCAATTGCTTCAACCTTTGCTCCGTCAACTTCGATACCTCTTTCGGAGATTTTATGTCCAAGAACAATTCCTTCATTCACCATAAAGTGGCATTTCTCCCAATTTAGAACAAGATTAGTTTCTTCACACCTCTACAAAACTTTATCAAGATTGTGCAAACAATTATCAAAAGAAGTTCCATAGACGGAGAAATCGTCCATGAACACCTCCACAATTTCTTCACAAAACCCATGAAAAATAGCAGACATGCATCTTTGAAAAGTAGCAGGAGAATTGCACAAACCAAATGGTATACGTCTATAAGCATAAGTTCCATAAGGACAAGTAAAAGTGGTTTTCTCTTGATCTTCCTTTTTAACAGCAATCTGAGAGAAACCGGAATAACCATCAAGAAAACAAAAATGAGTCTTCTTAGACAACCTCTCTAACATTTGATCTATAAACGGTAAAGGATAATGATCCTTCTTAGTAACTTTGTTTACCTTTCTAAAATCAATGCACATCCTATAACCAACTACTACCCTTTGAGGAATAAGCTCGTTATTCTCATTAGGCACAATAATTATACTTCCTTTCTTAGGAATACAATGAACAGGACTAACCCATCTACTATCAGCAATAGGATAAATAATACCAGCATCAAGGAGCTTCAATACCTTATTTCTTACCGCTTCCTTCATCTTGGGAATTAAGCGACGTTGATGTTCAACAACTGGCTTTGCATCTTCCTCCATGTTAATAGCATGCTAACATACAGTGGGAGAAATCCCTTTTAAATCATCAAGAGTATATCCCATAGCTCCTCGGTGTTTCCTCAATATTTCCAATAACCTTTCTTCCTCCTTTCCTGAAAGTCTAGAACTGATGATAAGAGGATATATTTTCTTATCATCTATATAAGCATACTTAAGATCATCAGGTAAAGGTTTTAATTCAAAAACAGGATCTTCCTTAGGTGGCAAAGTGATACCAAGATCCTCCACAGGTAAATTGTGCTTAATCAACGGTGGTTGATGAAGAAGGATATCGTCAATCTCTTCTCTTTCTTTCCTGAAAACATCACTTTCATGGTCCTCCATAAATTGTTGCAAAGCATTATTAGGAGCAAGAGCAATAGAGGCAAGCTGTTCAACTCGAAAATTTTCATTAGGCAATTCATTTTCATAAGGAGCTTTAGCGACTTAGAAAAATTAAACTCATAAGACTCTCCATCAAACTTAGTCACAACTTTCTCCTTCTTACAATCTATCACAGCACTACAAGTATTCAAAAAGGGTCTACCAAAAATAATAGGACAAGTAACTTCAGTACCAAGTATAAGAAAATCAGTAGGGTATTTAGTCTTACCACACAAAACTACCACATCTCGAACAATACCAAGTGGAGAGATAGTTTGTCTGTTTGCAAGCTGAATAACCACATCAATCTCCTCCAATTCACAAGGGGCAATTTCATGCATAATTTCTCTGTAAAGCTCTAAAGGAATAGCACTTGAACTTGCACCGATGTCACATAAACCATAATAGCAATGATCGCCAATCCTGACAGAAATAACAAGAACACTTGCTTTCCTAGGCCTACTAGGATGTGAAACAATGTTAGAAGCATCTTCACAAAAGACAATATGTTTATCTCCTACATTTTTAGTAACAAGGTCCTTCACTATAGCCACAGGAGACTTAATAGTAATTGCTCATCAGGTTCTACAGCTTTCTTGGTACTTTTATTAAGCACGCTTATCAAAGTGGAATGCTCCTTTACCTTAGCAAGGAACGGTGTTTTCTCAAAATAAGGTTCAGGCAAAATGCGATCAATAGTACAAACTTCAGTAGCTTTAGCAGGAATATGACTAATAGAATCTTTATAAGGCGCATGATATTTGTTCCAATCTTTCTTTGGAACATCAAGATAAGAGGCAAAAGCCTTAAAACAGTTAGCAAGTATCTGAGAATCAAGACCATAAACAGTGCTAACATTATGAAAGTCATCGGTTCCCATAATTTATACCTGACTTCCTACCTTTGTCGTTTTCCCATCCTTCAGTATTTTCTTGAATACGATCAAGAAGATCCCACTTATCTTCTTCTTTCATGCGCGTTAATGATCCAGAGCAGGAAGCATCCAATAAATCCTTATCGTGAAGAGTAAGCCTCGCATAAAAGTTATTAATAACAATGTTGCTGGGAAGCTCATGAGTGGGGCATTTGAGCATTAGTGACTTCAATCTCCCCCACGCTTGGGCAATACTCTCTCCATCATGAGGCCAAAAGTTATATATTCGATTACAATCTTTATGAATTTCACTTGGAGGATAAAATTTGGAATAAAAGAGAGGTACAATTTCCTCCCAAGCAATAGATGGACCATCCTTTAGCAGCCGATACCACTCCTCAGCTCTGCCTTTCAGTGATAAAGAGAATAGCTTCCTCTTAACATGGCTTGATGAAATACCTGCACACTTGAACAACTCGCATAATTCATGTACAAAGAGTAAATGATCACCCCGGATAGACAGTTCCATCTCCTGAATAGCAGTTATTCATAACACGCTCAAGAATTTTCATAGGTATTTTAAAAGGATCTAATTGAGCAGGTGGTGGTGGTGGTTCATCCACATCCGCAATAGTGGTAGTAGTGCTCCCAAATAGGAAACCAAATGGAGAACTCTCCATAGCAATATAAAATAAAAATAATACTCACAGCGACGGTTACCTTTACCAATTCCACTCTTCAATAGCGCTTCACTCCCCAGCAATGGTGCCAGAAAATAGTCTTGATGACCCACAAGTATAGGAGGTGTATCATAGTACTTTCGATAAATAAGAGTGTCGAACCCAACGAGGAGCAGAAGGTGTTGACAAGTAGTTTTGATCAAGGATTCACTGTAAATACTAGCAAACTGGTTTTCAGGGGTATTTGGTAATGCAAATAAATAAAGTGCGAATAAATAAAAGACAATAATAGTAATTGCTGCAAGTGGCCCAATCCTTTCTAGAGCAAAGGACAAGCCGATTTGTAACTTATGATGACCAAACGTTCTCGAGGACACACGGGAGTTTCTGTCAAGTGCTTTCGCTTCATACCGCTAAATAATCTTTATTGGTTTGAAAAGTGTTATGGGGGTGAACCTGTGCTAGCGCACTACTCTTACTAGGATAAATACACACTTGTGATTATACCCCTTGCAAGCATCCGCAACTACAAGAAAGTAATTAAGATAAATCTAACGGAGGTTTAGGTTTATGTCACTCCAGCAACCCCACAATTAGTAGCCAAATACACAATGCATCTCACTAGGCCCATAAATGGTGAAGTGTCATGTAGTCGACGTTCACATGACACCACTAGTGAAATAGCACCACAACAAATAAATATCAAACCATTAAATATTACTTAACATAATTCCACTACTAACATCTTGACTTCTCCCATGTCCTCAAGAACTAAACGAACTACTCACAAGACATCATATGGATCATGATCAGAAGTGAAATAATGGTAAATAACAATCTGAACATAAACCTTAATTCAACGGTTCCACTCAATAGCATCAACCACAAGAGTAATCTACACCGGGAAAGTTTCCCCTAAGAATTTGACAAGATTCAACCCAAGATGTTACAGCGGGATGGCGTGGTGATGGTGAAGATGAAGGTGCTGGTGATGAGGATGATGGTGATGATGATCCCGATGAAGTCTAGCGCGATGGTGATGACGATGGCGATGATCTCCCCTCTTCGGGAAGGAATTTCCCTGGCAGATTTCTGCCTGCCGGAGAGCTTTTCTCTCTCTGGTGTTTTCCGCCCCACAGAGGCGGCGGTGTCTATCTGTGAGCCCCCCTTGACTTAGGTTTTTGGGGACGATGAAATACGCGAAGGGGCGATGGCAGTAGTGGGCCAGGGTGGCCTCATGATACGTCTCCAACGTATCTATAATTTTTGATGCTCCATGCTTGTTTTTACACCATTTGCCTACTGTTTCATTACACTTCGTGGCACTTTTATGCATTTTCCGGAACTAACCTATTAACAAGTCGCCATAGTGCCAGTTCCCTGTTTTCTGCTGTTTTTGTGTTTCAGAAGTGATACACAGGAAATATTCTCAGAATTGGACGAAACAAGTTCCTGAAGTCTTATTTTTCCCGGAAGCTTCCAGAGATCCGAAGAGGAGACGGAGTGGGGCCACGAGGGGCCACACACCAGGGCGGCATGGCCTGGCCCCTGGCTGCGCCCCCTACGTGTGAGGCCGCCTCGGTCCACTCCTGACGATGCCCCTTCGCCTATAAAGACCCCCCGACGGAAAAAACCTAAGTACCCGATCAATTTTCAAAAAACACATCGCGATTCGCCGCCGCCGTCGACCCGAAGATCGGGAGGGTCCAGAAGCTCTTCCCGGCACCCTGTCGGAGAGGGGAATCGCCACCGGAGGTCTTCTTCATTGCCATGCTTGCCTCCGGAGCGATGAGTGAGTAGTCTAAATTGGACTATGGGTCCATAGGAGTAGCTAGATGGTTGTCTTCTCCACCATGTGCTTCATGTTTAGATCTCATGAGCTGCCCTACATGATTGAGATCACCGTTATGTAATTCTACATGTTTGGTTTATTGGGATCCGATGAATATTGGTGCAGGTTCTGCGTTGCTACTGGCCGAAGACGAGTCAACAAGTATCGTTAAACGGCGCCCTTGTTGGAGTGTTACTAAGCCAGTCTGCATCACCTTCAGTCGCATTGTCTGCTCTTCTCCTGATCGACATACATTGGTTCCTTAACTGAGGGAAAATATTGCTGCTATATTCATCACACCTTCCTCTTGGGGTTCCCAACGGGCCGGTTATTTACTTCATCAACTCGGTCGCATCAAGCTCTTTTCTGGCGCCGTTGCCGGGGAAGAGTGGAAGACCTCTGCAAGGGGAGTTTTTCGCACGCACATCCTTTACTTTGTTTTATTGTTTTGCTTTACCTTATTTATTTTACCTGCATCATTTTATATCAAAAACCCAAAAAAATTAGAATCCTTGGTAGTTGTTATTTCTTTACTTTTAGTTCATCATGTTGTTCCCTAAGTACGTTCTGGAGGACCTCTCAGTAGGTAGTGGTTCAATTATTGGAAAAAGTAACATTGAGGAGTTCTTTAATCACATTAGTATGCATAAGGAAGTTGAGGAAAAGTCTTTGGTTGAGCTAGCTCCTAGTATTGAAGTTGCTTCTGCTTATTTAATTCACATGCTAGAAACTAGGTTTGCTAGTCTTAATCCTTTTATGCAATACATGTTCCTTAAGCTTCATGAAATTGAGGATCCCGAAAAGAAAGCTTTTATTTTGGAAGCTTTGCGCCTAGAATTTAAAGATGTCGTTATTGAAGCTAGAAAAGTTCTTAAACGTTTTAACAAACTCGGTTCACCTATAAAGGTTATTAGTACAAACGATGAAGGAGCCGAAATACCTATACCTAGCAAGCTCTTGGGATTGTGTGAAGCTTTCGAAAATAATTTTGACTGGATCTGTCCCCAAAATCTTTTTAGTGATTTGAGTGAACCAAAGCGTGATCACAAAGGGGCTTCTAAAACTTATGAGGATGAAATACAATGCCTTATTGACAAAACTTCTACAGTTGATCTTAATGCTTCATCACTTGATGTTACTTGATTCGCAATTTTCTGTGCCTAGCTCAAGGGCGTTAAAGAAAAGCACTCTTGGGAGATAACCCAATGTTTTATTTCCAGTACTTTTTATTTTATTTGAGTCTTGGAAGTCATTACTGCTGTAATGACCGCTCCTTATCCTTTTTATTTTATTGTTGTGCCAAGAGAAGCCTCTAATTTGAGTGAGGTAAAGATTTGGGGATGTTGCTGTCCTGAAACTGTTTTCGGTGCTGCACCATAAAAATTCGTATAAATTCTCTGTATATCTTTTGGACCTGCGATTTCTTGTTCATATGCCCCAGGTTATATCCAAACTTTCGTTAGTTGAACACTTTTTGATTTGAGCAACAGAAAACCCCTTAAAAATTCGACCTTTGTCAGCTGTTCTGTTTTGACAGATTTCTGCCAATATTTGTGTTTGCCGCTTTATCGCTTTCTTTTTGAGTTCTTTTGATCATGGAACTTTTGGGAAAATTGCTACAGTAGTATATGCTATATATGTGGTGGTTTTGGGTTGAAACCTGAAGCAAAAGGAGGTTGATTATATGTTATGCTTGCACTAATGTTGCTAATAGAATTGTGTTTAGTTTTGTATGAAGGAAGTTTTCAAGTGTAGGGATTGGAGAATGATGAGATGAGTTGAAGAATGGACAAAAGCTCAAGCTTGGGGATACCCATACATCACCCCAAGAAATATCCAAGAATTACAAGCGTCAAAGCTTGGGGATGCCCCTGAGGCACCCCTTCTTTATCGGCAAAAATCAGGTCACCTTTCAAAACACTATATTTTTATTGCTTCATGCACTATGTGTTTTTCTTGGAGCGTCAGTTGTTTTAGTTTTCTTAGTTAGTTTAGTTTTGTTTGCTGCAATAAATGGTTGGACCCCAACAAATTTCCTTTGGAGGAGATGAACTCGTTTTTCATTGCCAAGAACACTCTAGTTTTCACTCTTATCGTTCACCGGGTGTTCTTCTTTTTCTGCTACTACTTTTCGTTTTCATTTTCGCCTTGATTTGCATTCAGACCTTGTCATATCTCTTCATCAAGGTGTATTTTTGCCTCTGATCTTAATTGGTTTTCATCAAAAGAGGTGTCTATAAAAATTTCAAATGGTGTTGGAAAAGCGAAAAAGCTTTATGCAAAATAGTGGTACAAGAAGGAGCTTGTGTAGACTGCGCCTTAGGCTTTTTCATGTCATGCTTGATGTATTTTTGATAGTATGCTTAGTGGTTTTGCTGTAGCATGACTTGTCTCAAATAACTGAGATTGCTTAATGAGCCTTTGAAAAAATCATGCGTTGTTTTTATTGTATGGAAGCATTATTTTGGTTTTCTCCTTGATGCTTTATTTGGGTTGACTTGGCGCATGCTCCCACATGTTAGACTCTTACAAAGTTGCCAATAGCCTCTATGATCATTTAGTTTTTGACTTTTGATGCCATCTTATGCTTCTTTTAATATCGCTTTGTCGCTTTGCATGATTATGGCCATTATTGCTCTCTTAGTTGGTCGCTCCCAGTCTTTTGCTAGCCCTCGCCTTGTACTGAGTATGAGCTCTACTCGTGCATCCAACTCCTAAAAACCAAAGTTTTCCAAAGTGTCCACCATACATACCTATTAGCAATTTGCTATTTCAAGTAAATTTGACTTGCTTTTATCTTCTCTTCAAATTAAACTCTTACTAGTGTTATGCGAAAATTGGTCAGTAAAGCTCTCACGAACCGAAAGGCACACTTTACTTTTTCCCGTTCTTAAAAATTTGACATTGTGGTCTCTTATGTTGAGTTGTTATGCTTGCAAGTTGTAAGTTGGATTCTAGCCCATCCATGCTGTCATGGGGCAAGCTTTCATCATTGCACTTCTTATTTGAGTTGATATCGTGATCTTTTGTTTATGGATGCCCGCGGTGTGAAATGAGTTGGGAATCTTGTGGGGATCATGGAGTTTGTATATGTGTTAGGGAAACGCCTGGGCTGACAATCTAAGCCATGCATAATTCATGGTGGAAATTTGCAGCATACCCATGGTGGACATTCGATGACGCATCTCACAATAAAAAGCTAAACAAATGGCAAATAAAAGAGATGTCGAGGTGTTCATTGTCTGCTTGTCCTGTCATTTTGATGTGGGCTTGTTCCATATCATCGGGCACGGAGGTACCCCGTTGGCAGTTCTCGATGATACATATATACTTACAATGACAAGAGCCTTGCTTGGGACTCTAAGTTGAGTAGCATGAGGTTTGGGTACTCATATTCACGGGACACGAGGTTTTCAACTTATGATTTGTCAAGCATATGCATCATAATTGTTCTCGCATTAACTCTAACCATTCAAGATGCTTATGATGGGGGCAATGAGAGCTCAAAGCCGGTAAGTAACATAATTTTTGAAGGTCTATAAAACTTGCAATCACTGCTTCCCTCTGCGAAGGGTCTTTCTTTTACTTTTATGTTGAGTCACCACCTTCTTTCTTTATGCACCATAAGAGAGCATAGTTGTCATTCTTAGTATAATGTGCATTGTCCCAAAGTTTTCATTGATTGATTCATATTGTTGGTTTCACTTATTCTCAAATTATTTGTATCTAGTCGCCCTCTTAAACTTGAAGGTGTCCTATGCATTTATGTTTTGCTCTCTATGAAGGACAAGCTGAAAACCATTTGTATGTTTTTCCTTATGATTTGAACACACGTATGACTTTCATTGTTTCATTTTCATGATCTTTTGTTTGTGTTCATTTTCATATTTACAACATGGTTGCTAAGTTCTATTGTCAAGATTATATCTTCATGCCCATGTTTTAAGTTCTTATGATCCCAGCTCACAAATGCTTACATATATGATCAAGATTGTGTAGGTGCATGTCACCTCAAAAATTATTCTTTTGTTATATCTTACCTACTCGAGGACGAGCAGGAGTTAAGCTTGGGGATGCTTGATACGTCTCCAACGTATCTATAATTTTTGATGCTCCATGCTTGTTTTTACACCATTTGCCTACTGTTTCATTACACTTCATGGCACTTTTATGCATTTTTCGGAACTAACCTATTAACAAGTCGCCACAGTGCTAGTTCCCTATTTTCTACTGTTTTTGTGTTTCAGAAGTGATACATAGGAAATATTCTCGGAATTGGACGTAACAAGTTCCTGAGTCTTATTTTTCCCGGAAGCTTCCAGAGATCCGAAGAGGAGACGGAGTGGGGCCACGAGGGGGCCACACACCAGGGCAGCGCGGCCTGGCCCCTGGCCACGCCCCCTACATGTGAGGCCGCCTCGGTCCACTCCTGACGATGCCCCTTCGCCTATAAAGACCCCCCGATGGAAAAACCTAAGTACCCGATCAATTTTCCAGAAACACATCGCGATCCGCCGCCGCCGTCGACCTGAAGATCGGGAGGGTCCAGAAGCTCTTCCCGGCACCCTGCCGGAGAGGGGAATCGCCACCGGAGGTCTTCTTCATCGCCATGCTTGCCTCCGGAGCGATGAGTGAGTAGTCTACCTTGGACTATGGGTCCATAGTAGTAGCTAGATGGTTGTCTTCTCCACCATGTGCTTCATGTTTAGATCTCATGAGCTGCCCTACATGATTGAGATCACCGTTATGTAATTCTACATGTTTGGTTTGTTGGGATCCGATGAATATTGGTGTTATGATTGAGTTGCTATACTGAAATATATCTTATGTTATCTCTATGTTGTTTATGATCTTGCATGCTCTCTGTTGTTAGTAGCTATCTTGGCCGAGTAGTTGCTAGTGACTCCAAGAGGGGGTATTTATGCTCGATAGTGGGTTCATGCCTCTATTTAACCTGGGGGAGTGACAGAAACCTCTAAGGTTGTAGATGTGCTGTTGCTACTAGGGAGAAAACAACATTCATATGCTCAAGGGCATATGCTTTGTTTACATTACACACTTTGCTTAATGCAATTATCTGTTGTTCGCAACTTAATACTTGTGGAGCTCTCGGATTGATTCGCCACAAGTGGATTATTAGTCATAGATGCAGTTGGATGGCGGTCTATGTATTTTATTGTAATGCCCAGAGTAAATCGCATAGTGATCTTCTTGACATATCACGTTTATCTTTATTCTATCAATTGCCCAACTGTAATTTGTTTACCCAGCATGTGTTATTTATCTTATGGAGAGACACCACTAGTGAACTGTGGACCCCGGTCCTATTTCCATCATATTGGTATCACCTGTTTACTTTACTCGCACTGTTTACTTTACTCGCATACTTCTACTGTTTTCCACTCGCTACGCTCATAACCTTTGTTTCAAGCAAACCGGTGAGATTGACAACCTCATCGCAAGTTGGGAACAAAGTACTTGGTTGTGTTGTGTGCAGGTTCCGCGTTGCTACTGGCCGAAGACGAGTCAACAAGTATCGTTAAACGGCGCCCTTGTTGGAGTGTTACTAAGCCAGTCCGCATCACCTTCAGTCGCATTGTCTGCTCTTCTCCTGATCGACATACCTTGGTTTCTTAACTGAGGGAAAATCTTGCTGCTATATTCATCACACCTTCCTCTTGGGGTTCCCAACGGGCCGGTTATTTACTTCATCAAGTCGGTCGCATCACCTCACCACAGGGCGGCACGGCCAGGGGTGGGCCCACACCCCCTAGTGATGAGCCCACCCTGTGGCTCCTCTCGTCTCCTCCTTCTGGCTCCTTCACTCTTCTGGCAAAATATAATTTTCTGGTATTTTTCTGGAATTTCCCGATCTTCCGAAACATGGTGTCTTGACGGTCCTTTTTCCAGCAGAATCCTGACTCCGACAGCAATTCCTCCAATGATCATCAAACATGTAAAAACAGAGGAAACAACATAAGTATCATCTCTAAATGTGAAATATATCAATGAATAACAGTAAATTATGATACAAAATAGTGATGCAAAATGGACATATCAACAACCACCTCTCAAATCCAATTTTATCTCTCTGTTTTACAACTAAAAAGCTCTAGCACATGTTTAATCCCTGCTTCCCTCTGCGAAGGGCCTTTCTTTTACTTTTATGTTGAGTCTCCACCTTCTACCTTTATGCACCGTCTAAGAGAGCATAGTTGCCATTCTGAGTTTAATGTGCATAGTCCCAAAGTTTATCATTGATTGATTCATGATTACGGTTTCACTTGTTCTTAAATTATTTGTATCTAGTCGCCCTCTTAAACTTGAAGGTGTCCTATGCATTTATGTTTTGCTATTCCATGAAGGACAAGCTGAAAACCACTTGATATGTTTTTCCATATGATTTGAACACACGTTTGACTTTCACTGTTTCATTATTCATGATCTTTTATTTATGTTTCTTTTCATGTTATAACATGGTTGCTAAATTTTTATTGTCAAGATTATGTCTCTTATGCCCATGTTTTAAGTTCTTTGATCCCAGCACTCAATGCTTTACATAGATGATCAAGATTGTGATGGTGCATGTCACCTCAAAAATTATTCTTTTGTTATCACTTACCTACTCGAGGACGAGCAGGAGTTAAGCTTGGGGATGCTTGATACGTCTCAAACGTATCTATAATTTTCGATGCTCCATGCTTGTTTATACACCATTTGCTTTGTATTTTGTTACACTTCGTGGCGTTTTTATGCATTTTCCGGAACTAACCTACTAACGAGATGCCACAGTGCCAGTTCCCTGTTTTCTGCAATTTTTGTGTTTCAGAAAAGTTACACAGGAAATATTCTCAAAATTGGACGAAACAAAAACCGAACCTCCTATTTTTACCGAAGCTTCACGAAGACCGAAGATGAGACGGAGGGGGGCCAGGCTCACCATGGGGTGGCGCGGCCCAGCCCCTGGCCGCGCCACCACATGGTGAGGACAGCTGGCCCACCTACTGATGCTGCCCTTTCGCCTATAAATTCCCCTCGATGGGAAAACCCTAAAGGATGGATCGCTTTTCCTCGAAACATACTGCAAGCCGCCGCCATCATCGAAGTGAGATCGGGAGGATCCAGGAGCTCTTCCTGGCACCCTGCCGGAGGCCTTCTCCACCACCATGGTCGCCTCCGGAGTGATGTGTGAGTAGTCTACCTTGGACTGTGGATCCATAGCAGTAGCTAGATGGTTGTCTCCTCCACCATGTGCTTCATGTTTAGATCTTGTGAGCTGCCCTACATGATCAAGATCATCTTTGTGTAACTCTATATGTTGTGTTTGTTGGGATCCGATGAGTATTGGTACTATGTCAAGTTGATGTGCTGAATATATATCTTTATGTTATCTCTATGTTGTTTATGATCTTGCATGCTCTCTGTTGCTAGTAGATATCTTGGCCGAGTAGATACTAGTGACTCCAAGAGGGACTATTTATGCTCGATAGTTGGGTTCATGCCTCTAGTAATCTGGGGGAGTGACAGAAACCTCTAAGGTTGTAGATGTGTTGTTATCACTAGGGAGAAAACAACATTCTTGTGTCCAAGGACATTTGCTTTGTTTACTTTATGCACTTTGCTTAATGCAGTTATCCATTGTTCGCAACTTAATACCCAATGTTTGCTCGGATGACATTCGGAGGTTGGATTATTAGTCATAGATGCAGTTGGATTACGGTCTATGTATTTTGTCGTAATGCCCACAGTAAATCTCATAGTGATCCTCGTGACATATGTATGCTATCTTTATTCTATCAATTGCCCAACTGTAATTTGTTTACCCAGCATGTTGTTATTTATCTTATGGAGAGACACCACTAGTGAACTGTGGACCCCAGTCCAATTTCCTTTATATTGCTATACCGTTTTACTTTTACTCGCACTGTTTACTTTCTTGCATACTATTATCCTTTTACCACTCGATACGCTCAATCCTTTGTTTATAGCAAACCAGTGAGATTGACAACCTCATCGTAAGTTGGGAGCAAAGTTCTTGGTTCTGTTGTGTGCAGGTTCCACGTTGCTGCTAGGTGAAGAAGCTCCTACGTCAACAATGCACCAGCAATTTTTTTGGTGCCATTGTCCGGAGTGTCGCGAAGCTAGCAAGCATCACCTTCTGAAGTTTAGCTTTCTCCTACTAGTTTGATAAACCTTGGTTTCACAACTGAGGGAAAACTTGCTGCTGTGCTCATCATACCTTCCTCTTGGGGTTCCCAATGGGCTTTTACTTACACGCCATCACTAATCTAAGCCATGCATCATTCATGGTGGAAATTTACAGCATGCCCATGCCCATAGTGGACATTCGACGACGCATCTCACAATAAAAAGCTATACCAATGGTAAATAAAAGAGATGCCGAGGTGTTCATTGTCTGTTTGTCTTGTCATTTTGATGTGGGCTTGTTCCATGTCATCGGGCAAGAAGTGCCCCGTTGGCGTTCTCGATGATACATGTATGCTTAAAATTACAAGAACTTGCTTGGGACCTAAGTCGAGTAGCATGAGGTTTGGGTATTCGTACTTCAAGGGACACGAGATTTTCAACTTATGATTTGTTAAGCATATGCTTCATAATTGTACTCGCATTAACCTTAACCACTCAAGATGCCTATGATGGGGGCAATGAGAGCTCAAAGCTAGTAAGTATCATAATTTTTGGAGGTTTATAAAACTTGCAATCACTACTTCCCTCTACGAAGGGCATTTCTTTTACTTTTTTGTTGAGTCTCCACCTTCTACCTTTATGCACCTTCTAAGAGAGCATAGTTGTCATTCTGAGTTTAATATGCATAGTCCCAAAATTTATTATTGATTGATTCATGATTATGGTTTTGCTTGTTCTTAAATTATTTGTATCTAGTCGCCCTCTTAAACTTGAAGGTGTCCTATGCATTTATGTTTTGCTATTCCATGAAGGGCAAGCTGAAAACCACTTTGCTATGTTTTTCTATATGGTTGAAACACACACTTGACTTTCAATGCTTCATTACTCATGATCTTTTGTTTGTGTTACTTTTCATGTTATAACATGGTTGCTAAGTTTTATTGTCAAGATTATGTCTTTTATGCCCATGTTTAAAGTACTTTGATCTCAGCACTCAATGCTTTACATTGTTTGATCAAGATTGTGTTGGTGGATGTCACCTCAAAAATTATTGTTTTGTTATCACTTACCTACTCGAGGACGAGCAGGAGTTAAGCTTGGGGATGCTTGATACGTCTCAAACGTATCTATAATTTTTGATGCTCCATGCTTGTTTATATACCATTTGTTTTGTGTTTTGTTACACTTCGTGGCGTTTTTATGCATTTTCCAGAACTAACCTATTAACGAGATGCCACAGTGCCAGTTCCATGTTTTCTGCTATTTTTGTGTTTTAGAAAAGCTACACAGGAAATATTCTCAGAATTGGACGAAACAAAAGCCAAAGTTCCTATTTTTCCCGAAGCGTGACGGAGTCCAAAGCAGAGACGGGGGGGCCAGGAGGCGACCACGCCACCCCATGGCACGCCACCCCCAGGCCGCGCCAGGGCATGGTGTGGGCCCCTGGTCCACCTCCCGACGCTGCCCTTCCGCCTATATATTCCCCTCGACGGGAAAACCCTAAGCAGCCAATCAATTTTCCACGAAACATACTGTAAGCCGCCGCCATCATCGATGCGAGATCGGGAGGGTCTAGAAGCTCTTCCCGGGACCCTGCCGGAGAGGGGAATACCGCCGGAGACCTTCTTCATCACCTTGCCTGCCTTCGGAGTGATGTATGAGTAGTCTACCTTGGACTACAGGTCCATAGCAGTAGCTAGATGGTTGTCATCTCCTCCATGTGCTTCATGTTTAGATCTTGTGAGCTGCCTATCATGATCAAGATCATCGTTGTGTAATTCTACATGTTGTGTTTGTTGGGATCCGATGAATATTGGTACTTTGTCAAGTTGATCTACTGATTTATCATCTTTATGTTATCTCTATGTTGTTTATGATCTTGCATGCTCTCCGTTGCTAGTAGATATCTTGGCCGAGTAGATGCTAGTGACTCCAAGAGGGAGTATTTATGCTCGATAGTGGGTTTATGCCTCTAGTAACTTGGGGGAGTGACAGAAACCTCTAAAGTTGTAGATGTGATGTTGCTACTAGGGAGAAAACAACAATCTTGAGTTCAAGGACATTTGTATTGTTTACATTACACACTTTGCTTAAGGCGATAATCTGTTGCTTGCAACTTAATACCCAATGGTTGCTCGGACGACATCCGGCGGGTGAATTATTAGTCATAGATGCAGTTGGATTACGGTCTATGTATTATGTTGTAATGCCCAAGTGAATCTCATAGTGATCCTCATGACATTTGTACACTTGCTTTATTCTATCAATTGCCCAACTGTAATTTGCTTACCCAGCATGTTATTTATCTTATGGAGAGACACCACTAGTGAACTGTGGACCCCGGTCCATTCTTTTACATTGTTATTACCGTTTAGCATTTACTTGCTTTACTTTCATTCTTGCAAACTACTATCTTTTACCACTCGATACGCTTAATCCTTTGTTTACAGCACACCGGTGAGATTGACAATCTCACTGTAAGTTGGGGCAAAGTACTTGGTTGTGTTGTGTGCAGGTTCCACGTTGCTGCTAGTGCAAAGCTACGCCCTGGACGAGGCGCCATATATAAATTGGTCGGAGCTGTCGCGAAGCTAGCGAGCATCAACCTTCGGAAGTTGGTTCTTTCTCCTACTGGTGAGATAAACCTTGGTTTCATACTGAGGAAAGACTTATTGATGTGCTCATCATACCTTCCTCTTGGGGTTCCCAACTGGGCGGTCATCTACACGCCATCACAGCCCGACACCTATCAGCCTAGCCCTGGCAGCGGCGACAACAGTCGCCCGTGTGATGGCCAGGGCAACGCCTCTCCCTACGGCAGCCAACCTACCAGTGGCCAAACCTGTGGTCACAGAACTATGGCGGCAATGACAGTGGTAACCGTCAGAACAACCGCCGCCACCAACCCCCCTAGTGTCAAATCTACAACTATTGGGGGCATGTTGCGTCATACTATAGGAACCGGTTCAATCCCGAGTTTCAGCCCCGCAACAATAATAACCAGCGCGTCGGGAATGCGGCGTCTACCAGCTACAACACCGACGCCCCTATCTGGCATCTCGACTCCGGCGCCACGAATCACTTGACGAGCGATCTGGCTCATCTTCACCTCTAGGAGCGCTATGCCGGGATAGATCATGTCCAAGTGGCCAACAATACAGGTTTGTCTATTTCGCATATTGGTCATTCTTCGTTAGCCGGTTCTTCTATCCACTTAAAAAATATTCTCCATGTTCTGTGTCTTAGCACACACCTTTTGTCTGTCAATCGCCTTTGTTGGGATAATGACATCTTTGTTGAATTTTACCGTCATTTTTCTTTGTTAAGGACAAGGCCACGCGGAAAATTCTACATCACGGTAGAAGTCAAGGCGGCCTCTACCCCATCCCGCTCAGCCATGCTTCATCCTCTGCGCTGCGCCGAGCTCTCTCCGGTGTTACGGCTTCGCCCTCTCAGTGGCATCAGCGTCTTGGTCATCCCACAAGTAATGTAGTGCATACTATTGTTAAGACACATGATTTATCTTGTGCTCCGTTTGATACTTCCTCGTCCGTTTGTGATGCATGTCAATGTGAAAAAAGTCATCAATTACCATATACTTCGTCCCATCGTGTTTCCACTATGCCACTTGGGTTAATTCACTCCGATGTTTGGGGTCTTGCTATTGCTTCCTCTCGTGGTTTTAAGTATTGTGTGAGTTTCGTTGATGACTATTCGCGTTTCTGCTGGATTTATCTCTTGAAACACGTCTGATGTTGAGCAAGTTTTCTATGCGTTCAGGCTCATGTTGAGCGTCTTTTAGATACCAAAATCAAGTCAGTTCGGTCTGACTGGGGTGGTGAATATCATAAGCTGCATCGCTATTTTCAGCGCATGGGTATCTCTCACCGTGTATCCTGCCCTCACACCTCCCAGTAGAATGGCATTGCCGAACGCAAGCACTGCCATCTCATTGAAACTGGCCTTGCTCTCCTTGCTGACTCCTCTTTGCCATTACGCTACTGGGATGAAGCTTTTCTTACTGCATGTTATCTTGTTAACCGCATGCCCACACCGGTCCTCCAGAAGGACACATCGGTGCATCGCCTCTTCGGTGTCCATCCCAACTATGAGTCTCTCCGCACGTTTGGATGTGCGTGCTAGCCTAGTCTTTGCAAGTATAATGTGAGTCTCTCCGCACGTTTGGATGTGCGTGCTGGCCTAGTATTTGCAAGTATAATGCTCATAAACTTGCGTTTCGGTCTAAGCAGTGTGTCTTCCTCGGCTACAGTCCTATGTATAAATGGTATCAGTGTTTGGATAAATCCTTTGGGCGTATTTACATCTCACGTGATGTCGTGTTGGATGAATCTATTTTTCCATACGCCACTCCTAGAGTCTCTATTGATATTCCCACACTTCGGGAGGCCATCAATTTTCCGTCTACTGAACCGGCTACACATGACTATGTTCATCAATATGACTTATCTTACTTGTCCACTAACCCACCTCTGTTCGGCGATGATGCTACACCTCTGCAGGTCCCTTCGGCACAGCATGCTGTCGCTCCGCCCTCGCCTGCCGTGACAGCCGACCTGGCGTCTTCTCCTGTCGCGGCAGCACCCGCGGTAGCCGATGTTGTGATTTATCCTGTCGTAGCAGAACCCGCGGTGACTTCTCCTGTCGTGGCAGCCCGCGGTGTCCCAGCGCCTCCTGGCTCTCCTTCGCATGTGCCTGGTGCGCCTTAGCAGCCCGAGTCGCCTCCTGCTGGTAGCCCTCCTACTCCAGTCGCAACTCCTCTGGCTGCTCCTCCCGGTCATGGTATGGTCACTCGTCTCCAGGATAATACTCATCGCGAGAAGAAATACACTGATGGTACCGTTCGGTACAATCCTCAATGGTGTGCCCTCTTCACTGCTCTAGTGTCTCATCATGATACCCTTAGCGAACCTGCCTGGCGCAATGCAATGTCTAAGGAGTTTTCGGCTCTCTCTCAGACAAATACATGGACCCTGGTTCCTCGTCCACCTGGCACAAATATTGTTGGTAGCAAGTGGATTTTTAAAACCAAGCATCATCCGGATGGTTCCGTTGAGAAGCACAAGGCTCGTCTCGTTGCTCGTGGCTTCACCCAGCAGCACGGTATTGACTATGATGACACCTTTAGTCTAGTTGTAAAGCCTGCTACCATTCGCCTGGTTCTCTCCATTGCTATCTCCCATGGGTGGGTGCTCTGCCAGGTTGATGTGAGCAATGTGTATCTCCATGGTTTTTTGTCTGAGGATGTCTACATGCAACAGACGCCCGGTTTTGAAGACCCCCCGGTATCCGTCCCATGTTTGCAAGTTGTGGCGCTCTCTTTACGGTCTGAAGCAGTCCTCTCGAGCATGGTACGCGAGGCTCAGTGATCGCCTCTCTCAGCTTGGTTTCATTCCTTCCAAGACGGCTACGTCTCTCTTCATTTTCCAGCACGATGGTGTTCAGATCTTTATGCTGGTCTACATCGATGATATTGTTATTGCTAGATCTATTCCAGCTGTTGTTGACCGCCTGGTTCGGTCCTTGTCAGACATTTTTCCCATCAAGGATCTTGGTCCGTTGGAGTACTTCCTTGGACTAGAAGCGTCCTACAATCCTAGGGGCATAACACTCACTTACCGCAAGCATGTGCTAGATCTTCTGCTTCGTGTTAATATGGAGAATTTGAATCCTACTCCTACTCCACTGGTTCCCTCTGAGCGTCTTGCACGACACACTGGAGCATTGTTGGGTCCTGAGGATTCCTCTTGGTATCGCAGCGTGGTGGGCAGCTTGCAGTATTTGACTCCCACACGTCCAGATATTTCTTTTGCGGTGAACAAAGTATGTCAGATTCTCTCCCGGCCTACTGAGATGCACTGGGAAGCAGTCAAGCGTATATTACGTTATGTGAAGGGTACTATAGACACTGTCTTACGTTTTCATAGGTCTTCACTGCTGGACGTTAGTATCTTCACTGATGCAGACTGGGCCGGATGTGTTGATGATTGGCACTCCGCAGGAGGTTATGCAGTCTTTGTGGGTCCAAACTTAGTATCTTGGAGTTTGAAGAAGCAACCCACTGTTTCGAGATCTAGTACCGAGGCAAAGTACAAAGCACTTGCTAATGGAGAGCTGAAGCAATATGGATAAGTTCTTTGCTTAAAGAACTTGGAGTCACACATCGGCGTATGCCTGTTCTTTGGTGTGACAACTTAGGGGCTATCTAAACAATGAATTCTGTTTTCCATGCTCAAACAAAGCACATAGAGATAGACTTTCACTTTGTGCGCGAGCGTGTTGCTGAAGGAGCCTTGCAGGTGAAGTTCATCTCTTCTAGTGATTAGTTGACTGATGTGTTTACTAAACCAGCCACACGACAAATGTTAGACTGATTCAAGTCCAATATTAACCTTGTATGTAATAGTAGTTTAGATTGGAGGGGTGTATTAGATGAGTCGGTCTACCATTACGTACGTTATATTATACATATATTCCTGTTAAGTATATAAATAGAAGAGACGTAGAGAGGCATTGTCCCATAAAACCCTAAAAACATTTTTCTAACTTGCCAGGGTGTGGATTAGGGCTCCGTCGCTGTACACGAAGTAAACCTCTGTCTTGGTTCTCTCCGGTACTCCGTCTCTGCACTCCTTGGCACTGCCTGACGTGGACGGGACAACACGTTTCGATTCATGTGGCTCTTTTCAGTCACGATCAGGCTAACTTGCTCTAGCTGCATCTTTAAATTTCATTTCTATTACCCCGCTCCGACATGTGAACCTTTCTAAAAAAGCTTACATTTCACAATAGAGGTTGTACTAGTTTATATTTTTTCTTTTTTTTTTCTTCAAAGAAAGAGAGAAAAGTACATAAGTTGTAAACCAATCTCATATCTAGCCACTATATTTTGTCACACAGATTTCGAGTGGAACAAATAACGATTGGATGGACACAGATGCAAATTATATGGGCCGCCAATTTGCAGTGGAAATAGGCGGGACTAGTTGGAAAAACTGGGCACCGGATAACTCTTGATCGATATATTAGGGTCCTTTTAACGTGATTTGAAAAGATGCATTGGAATCTACTATATACTAAAAGCACAATACGGAGGGTCTAAAATAAAGACACTACGTTAATCCACATCATCTAAATTATTTAGACGGTTAGATCTATAATTAATGATTGAGATTTAAAGATAAAAGTGTTACGTACAACTTATTCGTGTACAAATGACCAAAGCTGACACGTGATAGCTGTCCTGGCCGTGTACATGATATACATCCGGCCACCGTACATGCAAAAAAAAAAACTTAGTCAGACCCGGCCACCATACGTGCAAAAAAAATCTTAGTCAGCTATCCTTTGTGCTTTGAATCTGTGTGTAATAGCATGTTCTAATACTTATGGCTATCATATATATGTACATAAATAATTCTACTATTGTGTATAAATATTATTGGGCAAACATTAACACAAGTAGAGAAGGTGTAAACCAGATTTATACAAATCATTGAAATAGAAACAATTTTAGCAATGTTGTTTTAAAAAAATTAAAACTGAAAAATAATAAAAATCGACAATCTGATTTTCATTTAGTAAAAACTAACGAGATAGAGAAAAACAAAAAACCTATGACAAGAATAAATCTAAAATATACTTTAATGAATATGCGGGGTCTAACAGAGGGCTCCAGGTTGAGCCATATATATCATCTAAAATAATTCAACTCACATATCCTCATACGAGGAGATATAAGGATGACTAAGTGTTTAAAATGAAAGAAAACTTTGGTATACTGGACTCTCAAGTAAAGACATAAACACATATAGCAGCACGTGGACTCAACTATTCAAAACAATATCGCGTGCACATAAAAGTTATATCACATGACCCTTGGTATATGCACGTATGTCAATTTAAGAATCCATGTGTTGTTACACCATGCATGTTGATATCTTAATCAGCTGATCGAGTCCTCTCTCATATATTCTCATATACACAAGTGTTAATTTTTAAAAAGAATTAAGAAATCATTTTGTAAGTACCTTGGAGGTACATCACATGCCGTACGAGTCTTCTTTTGCAAAAATTTCTTGCAGACATAATCATAAATTCATTATAATTGTATCTATGAAAAATAAATATATATTTTAGATATTATTCAGATGTTTCGCTCGCAAATGCGAGGGCCACCGTGCTAGTTATAGTAAACTTCAACAACACGGTGTACTAACTTGCGGATCGTATTGCTCGTATCGGAAAAAACCATATGCAATAACATATATGGAGGAAATACGTAAGCACTTAGGCAGACGTTCAGAGAGCCAATGTCTAATCCAATGATTAGGATTTCAGAAATGAAATTTGCAGTAGCAAATCAATATATAGCAACATCAATCCATTTTACGTGAAAACTCTCTCAAATTGAAAAGAAAAAGCACGGACCGAAGCCATCTAAATCATCTTCCATTATTATCAAATAGGGATACAATTTATTTTTCTCTAAAGAGCACAAGAGGATCTCATATAAAATACACATGAGTCTTAAATGCTAACAACAAGATTTGGGACATAAGATCTACTCCCTCCATATTGGTTTATTAGTCATTCACGTATCCCTAAGTTGCCAATTTGGCTAACTTAATATAGGTTATATATTACAAAATTATATTATGAGGAAATTAAAATGTTATATTTTCTAATGCTATAATTTTAGTGTTATATACTTCATATTAAGTTGGTTAAATTTATGACCTAGAGATACACAAAGACTTGTAAACCGGTATGGAGGTACTAGAGATTAGAACAATCTCACCAAATATAGTGGAACCATAGCTTGAAGAGGCAGTGGATCTGGACTTCAAAACCTTATGGGCATTGTCCGATTCTCAATTCAGCTGCTTACTTTGACTTACTATCCTCCTCCTCACATAGTTTCTTTTTTTAATGGAGGATAACCTGGATTTTTGTCACTCCACCTAGTGGGTGGCTGGATGGGAGGGTTAACATCCATAGTTCAAAGTTGAGTAAAATCTGCATAAACTCCAAAATAAATCCAAATATAGCTAGCTTCTAGATAAATGGTTATCTTCCTTTATTGGCCATCCAACCAGGCCTACTTACCGTGAAATTGCAGTGGTGGCATGTTGCACCTTATTCTTGGTAGCAGCCTCACAAAACACCACATGTTTTTCTCTGTTTTGACACAAATAAAATGTAAAATAATTTTTATGGTATAATGTTTGACAGGACAAGATGCACATGTTTTCCAAGTTTGGCGCAGTATCACTTGCTTTAGTTGTAACCTATATGGTCACTAGGGTGGAAAGCCAAGTTAATTAACCCGTAGAGAGGATTATCTTATGTGTGAGATTTTCTTAAGAAACACCAAATTGGAAAATTAGTATTTAGCAAGGGAAGTATGTGATAAGTTAACTCCATGCGTAACAATTTTGGTTTTCTCATACTCTTCGGTTCATTTCAAATTTGGTTCAAATTTACTAGCAAAGCCGACAATCATACAAGTGGGCAAAGAAATTTAAAGTTTCATTGTGAATTTCTAATACAACACTTGGACAAAACCATAATGCATTTTCTCACCAATTTTATAACCAATGTTTACGGTACATAAAGTTCTAATTTGAGAACACTAGCATAAATTCAAAAATAAATCAAAACATGGCTAGCATTCGAGATAAATGGTCATATCATATAATTGGCCATCATATTAGGCCCGCTTACCATGAAAATTGCAATGGTGGCATGTTGCACCTTATTCTTGGTAGCTGCTTCACAAAGCATACACATTTTGCTTTATTTAAGCATGAATAAAATGGGAAGTCATTTTTTATTGAACAAAGTTTGAAACTCAGGTTGTAAATCTTTTTTTCCATGACAAGGTGCACAAGTTAAGTTTGCCTAGTTTGGGCGCATTATGGCCTAGTATGCTTGAGTTTTTGCGATCTATATGGTCACTTGGGTGGAAGCCAAGTTAGCCCATACAGGATGGTCTTATCTTTAAAGAGATTTTCTTAAAACCACCAAATCGCAAGGTTAACTTTTTATGGGAAGTATGTGATATTAAGGTGCCTCCATGCACAAGATTTTAATATATATTTTTAATACCCATCAGTTCATTTCAAATTTATCGAAATATGCGCCATTCATACAAGGGGATTAAAATTTGAAGTTTCATTCTGTGTTATGCATTCAACCCTTCCAGTATACCACAGAGTGTTTTCTTCCTGCTTTTATGACCAATGTTTATGGTATCTATAGTTTAGTTTTGAGTAAATCTGACATAAACTAAAAATAAAGTAAAATTTGTACTAGGCAATGATACCTTCGATCTGAAATACCGGATGCAGTATAGCTTTCCTTTTCCCTAGTAGACCTAGGTTTATATTGAATCCTTGGGAAGAAAATGTCGTGGTGATTTACTCAAGCAAGACCAAGTTACCAATAGTATCTTTGTCTCACCATACCTTCGCATTTACTATTGTGTTGTGTGTAGATGTTTGGAGATAGGCCAAGGATAAAGATTCACCTACAGTTGTGCAATACAAAATGGGATGCAAGAAAATTGATAAGCTAAAGTGTGTTAATTCAAAAAGGATAAGAATCTTGTGAATGATGTGTCCTAAAACACTATAGCTTCCGCAAGCCACTTATGGCTATAGCATGTTTGGTCCAACCACGGCACTCTATTCAAGCTGGTTAAGCCACAGTTATTAAGTGGTGTGTGCATAGAACAAAGCCTTAAGATTAATGATGTCAATGTTTACTCCCTAGTCGAGTCAACTACTATACTCCCCCTGTTGTCATTGGGTTTCACTTGAAGAAGACATTCTCCACTAATCTCACCTCACTACTAATTCGACCGTCGAGGTCTTGGATACCTGACAAGTCCTAGATTGAGGTAGGAGAGAAGGATACAATCTTAGAAATCTCAAATGACAAATTAAACACAATACCCATATGAAAACATGCACATCCGTGAGGACTACTCACACATGATGACATCAACAATCATAAACATTGTACTAAAATATTCAAAATATATATAGAATAGTCTTACAATGCCGCCAATCGTGACAAGATCACGGTTACAAGTAGTGTCTATGGCGATGGAGAGGTAGAGGGATGAAGATGATGATGGAGATGGCGGGGGGTGGAGCAGCGGTTCCTCTCTCCTCAGATGAAATGGATCTCAGATCTCTGTGTGATTTTTTTTGCTCTCTCTTCATGTTTGCGGCGGTTGTGTTCTAAATTATATATTGGTCCTTCACGGAAGTTTCTTGGGTTGACCTGACTGAGGCGATGGCAGGTGGTACGGCCGCACTATACAGGCGGGGTTGCTCCCGTTCCAGTGCTCGCCAAAGCTTCTGATGCTTGGCTCCACAGTCTCCTTGGCTTGGGAATATTGGCAGCTCATAATTTTTCATTAATTAGCCTAAATTTCGCATAGAAAGTGTCCAAATCTGCAAAGAAAAATAAAAAAATATCTGCACATCTTTGTAATAATTAGTCATTAGTAGCAAGGTGAGAGAGATATTTCATCAATTACTTGACCAAATTCATTAAGCTGCTGTTAAAAACATATATTAGATTAATAGATGCTCCGGAAATGAAGCTACATGATTTATCCTAGGGTTACATGTTGTATATGTGCATATAATGTATCTTATCTGTATGGGAGGAACATACCTTTTTCTAGAAAAAGGGAGGCATACCCCTAAACCCATTCTTATCGGGCCAAATTTAATTAGACCTCATCTCACCATAGCAGGCTGGGTAGGAGGGCAGCATGGATGGCCCATGTGGTACATTTTTTTATGAAAAAAACATGATAGCTGCTGAAGGCGAGAGTTGGGGTATATTTTAACCTGAACTGCAGTTCATATGCATAGTTATATGACTATTATATGCTTCTGCTGCCCATATTAGATATGATGTTAGGTGGTTTGGTGAAGTTAAAATGTAGTATACTAAGCTCATGCTGACAAATATATATTTTAAAAACACACACTTATAATGCTCACATAGGCAACCGTATATTACTATGGTCTACGCAGTTGATTAAGTCAGCCTTGGGTAGTTGGCGCAGTGGCAAAAAAATTAAGAAATTGACTTACTAAGGTCTCTTGTTCAAATCATGTTCTTACATACATTTTAGCACATGTTTTGCTGTGTAGAGATGCTAACATCAAGGACCTACCTATCAGCAATGTCACTCAACATTATCAAATTTGAATCTTACAAGCGTGTTTGAAAATAAAAGCCAAGTAGTCAGCAATCTCGGGGAAGAAAATAAATCTAGATAACATTTATTATTTAGAAAATGGTGACATCAGGAACCCACCTGTCAGCATCGTCCTCGTCCTTAAAAAGT
Organism: Dactylis glomerata; assembly: GCA_007115705.1. Classification (NCBI taxonomy): domain Eukaryota; kingdom Viridiplantae; phylum Streptophyta; class Magnoliopsida; order Poales; family Poaceae; genus Dactylis; species Dactylis glomerata. Next base: position 424,344 of record QXEO01000911.1, on the reverse strand, counting down.
TCAAATTTTAGGCGCGAGTTCAAAAAAAAACAAGTAGCCAGCATTCATGGGAAAGAAAATAAATCCAAATAGCACATGTTTCTTGTTCAGAGACTCTGGCATCTGGGACCCACCCGTCAGCAGCGTCCCTCAACCGTATCAAGTATGAATTTCAGGGGCGGGTTCAAAAATAAAAGCCGTATCCAACATTCATGGGGAACAAAATAAATCTAGATAGCACACATTTCTTGTTTAGAGGGTCTGACATGGGACCCATCCGTCAGCAGCGTCCCTCAACCTTATCAAGTTTCAATTTCAGGGGCGGGTTCAAAAATAAAAGCTAAGTAGCTGGGCAATCACGGGAAAGAAATAAATCCAAATATCACACATTTATTGTTCACAGAGTCTGACATCAGGGACCCACCTGTCAGCAGTGTCCTCGACCTTAACAAATTCAAATTTCATGGGCGTATTTGAAAATAAAAGAGAAGTAGCCATCAATCATATGGAACAAAATAACTCAACATAGTACACATTTCTTGTTCAGAGAGGCTGACATCGAGGACCCAACCGACAACAGCATCCATGAACATTATCAAGGTGAGCAGCTTCAGAAAAAAGCAAGTAGCCAACAATTGTGTGGAACGGATAATTAAACGAGAGGCTGACATTGGGGACCCATGGTCCATACCATAGACGGCAGCATCGAGCAACATGAGCTAGGTCATGGCAAGGAAAAGAATAAGTCCACTAGAGACACTGACATCACAGCCCCACAGCATGAAAAGCTTGGTTGGAGTAAAAAATCGGACACGAAATCAAAAAAACGACATCTACCACGCACCAGATGACCATCTACCACAATTTTCCCAAATCCATGGTAGTAGAGGGCTACCGAAATGAGAAAAATAAGTTTTTTCCATCTACCACAAAACCGATCAAAATCATGGTAGAAGGGGGCCTTCAGCAATGACCGAAAGAGCCAGTCGTGGTAGATGGGCACTTTTATTCTAGTGGCGTCCAACGCTGGAGTCGGCTTCACCTGGCTTGGCTCGACTTGAGCCATTGTCCCCGACAGGTGCTTCCCCGGCCCCCGCTCTAGTCATCCGCTCGGCTGCGACACAGATGTGCGGCCACCCGCCATTCTGTTGGATCCGGATGAATCTTCCTCGATGAATGCACGCGCTTTGGATCCTCAATGGCCTGTCACATGTGCGATGCATGGTGTGAATCAACCAAAGTCTTCCTCCTTTCGGCCTCCCCAGTTGGCCTCCCTGCAGCGTATAGATGGTACGATTGCTTGTCTTGCAGCCTATGTTGCTCACTCTATTGATGATCCCACTGCCGAACCTCGTCATTTCTAGGCTGCTCCTTGTATTCCCCGTTGGCGCACTCCTATGGAACAAGAATTTGAAGCTTTTCTTCACAATAACACATGGCATCTTGTTCCTCTAGTTCCTTGTGCTAATATTATTAACTCCAAGTGGGTGTTCAAATTCAAGTGTCACTCCAATGGGACCATTGAGCGGTATAAAACATGCATGGTTGCTAAGGGCTTCAGGCAGAGTTATGGGCTCGATTATGAGCACACTTTCAGTCATCTTGTTAAAGCCACTACCATTCGTTTGCTTTTGACGACTGATGTTACCCAAGGTTGGTCTATGCGTCAGCTGGATGTGCAAAATCCTTTCTTAATGGTTTTCTTGAGGAGGAGGTCTTTATGCGCCAACCTCCAGGTTTTGAGGACTCTTGGTACCCTCATCACCTCTGTCGCCTTGAGAAGTCTCTTTATGGTCTGAAGCAGGCACCATGATCTTGGCATCATTGTCTTGGATCTGCTCTCTATGCCCATGGTTTTGTTGCCTCTACTATAGACATGTCGTTATTTCTGTTTGAGCAAACTAATCTTACCATGTACCTCTTGGTGTATGTTGATGATATTATTGTGATCAGCTCTTCTTCAGCCGTTGTTGATCATCTTCTTGTCGGACTACGCCAGCAGTTTGCTATCAAGGATTTGGGTGACCTTCATTATTTTCTGGGGATTGACATTTTGCCGTCTCTGGATGGGTTTGTCGCTGAGTCAGCGCAAGTTTTCTCTTAAACTTCTTGCTCATGATGGTATGTTGAAATGAAGTTCGGCCCCCACGCCTATGGCCTCAGCTGATCATTTTTGTGGTACTAATGGTGATCCTTTAAGTACAGATGATGCTACTACGTACCATAGTCTAGTTGGTGGATTGCAGTATCTTGCTCGTTGATGTCTACGCACGCGTCTGTTCTTGTAGACAGTGTTGGGCCTCCAAGTGCAGAGGTTTGTAGAACAGCAGCAAGTTTCCCTTAAGTGGATCACCCAAGGTTTATCGAACTCAGGGAGGAAGAGGTCAAAGCTATCCCTCTCAAACAACCCTGCAATTACAATACAGAAAGTCTCTTGTGTCCCCAACACACCCAATACACTTGTCAGATGTATAGGTGCACTAGTTCGGCGAAGAGATAGTGAAATACAAGCGGTAGTGATGATTATAAGTAGTAACTGTGATATGAAATAAGTATCGCTGCGAGCAAACATGTAACAAAACAGTAAGTAAACGGTGTGCAATGCTTGGAAACAAGGCCTAGGGATCATACTTTCACTAGTGGACACACTTCCAACAAATATAACATAATTGAACAAATAAACAACTTCTCTTCACTATAGTACTCTGAATTACTCTCCTATTGAACAACACTAATCATTGCGTAGTGGCTACAGAAGCACCCCTTAAAGTTCATCAAGTACTTGACAAACACCACTCATAGAGATATCCAAATCAAATCACAACTCAAGATAGATATTATTGCAACTTAGACCAAGTACTAACACGGTGCACACACTGTCAACATTACACCATGAAAGGAGGAATAGATCACTTCAATACTATCATAGTGATAATTATTCTCATAATCCATAAAAGATCACAATCGTAGCCTAGACCAAGTACCACCATGATGCACGCGCTGTCACCGTTACACCATGGCAGGAGGAATAGATTACTTTAATAACACCACTAGAGTACACATAATATCTGAATAATAACATCTACTTGTTCAACATGATACAAAGCTCACGATCACATAAAGATCACATCATGGGAGAGAGAGGTGAACCACATAGCTACCGGTAGAGCCCTCAGCCCCGGGGATGAACTACTCCCTCCTCATCATAGGAGACAGCAAGGTTGATGGAGATGGCGGTGAGATCGATGGAGACGGCGGAGACGGCGATGGAGACCGATGGAGATGGCTCCGGGGGCACTTCCCCGTCCCGGCAGGGTGCCGGAACAGAGACTTCTGTCCCCCCAAAATTCGTTGTCGGCGGCGGCGGCGGAGCTACGGAACTGTTCTGGAAATTTCGCCGACTCTCCTAGGGTTTTCCGTCCCGAGAGTCTTATAGGCGAAGGGGTGTCGTCAGGGGGCAGCCAGGGGCTCCTCACACTAGGGTGATGCGGCCAGGGCCTGGGCCGCGCCACCTATATGTGAGGGCGGCCTCTGGCCCCCCTCCGGCTCTCTTTCGGTCTTCGGGAAGCTTCCGGGAAAAATAAGACTTCTGAAACTTGTTTCGTCCAATTCCGAGAATATTTCCTGTGTAGCTTTTCTGAAACACAAAAATAGCAGAAAACAGGGAACTGGCACTGTGGCATCTTGTCAATAGGTTAGTTTCGGAAATCGCATAAAAACGCCACGAAGTGTAACGAAACATTAGGCAAATGGTATAAAAACAAGCATGGAGCATCAAAAATTATAGATACGTTTGAGACGTATCAGCATCCCCAAGCTTAACTCCTGCTCGTCCTCGAGTAGGTAAGTGATAACAAAAGAATAATTTTTGAGGTGACATGCACCTACATAATCTTGATCATATATGTAAGCATTGTGAGCTGAGATCAAAGAACTTAAAACATGGGCATGAAAGACATAATCTTGATAATAAAGAACTTAGCAACCATGTTGTAAAGATGCAAATGAACACAAACAAAAGATCATGAAAATGAAACAATGAAAGTCAAATGTGTGTTCAAATCATAAGGAAAAACATACAAATGGTTTTCAGCTTGTCCTTCATGGAGAGCAAAACATAAATGCATAGGACACCTTCAAGTTTAAGAGGGCGACTAGATACAAATAATTTGAGAACAAGTGAAACCAACAATATGAATCAATCAATGAAAACTTTGGGACAATGCACATTATACTCAGAATGACAACTATGCTCTCTTAATGGTGCATAAAGAAAGAAGGTGGTGACTCAACATAAAAGTAAAAGAAAGGCCCTTCGCAGAGGGAAGCAGTGATTAAACATGTGCTAGAGCTTTTCATTTGTAAAACAGAGAGATAAAAATTGGTTTTGAGAGGTGGTTGTCTTTGTCAACGACTGGCAATGGGGTTCTTACTATCTTCCATACAAAAATAAAGCAAGTTTTTGAGAGAGAGATTGGCACTTTTGTGCTCTTTTATAAAGCTTGACACTCCTCCCCACCTTTTTTCCTTTCACAAACCATGGCTAACCGATTCCATCGGGTGCCCACCAACATTCACATTCCATGGAGGAGTGCCTTTTTTCTTTCTTTTTTTCTCTTTTTTTCTTTTTGGAATAAGCAATATGGAAGATAGCAAATCCGACCACTACGTCCCCATGAGCTGAAAACAGTGTCACAAAATGAGAAGTATTTTGAAGGTTTTTCGAAAGGTAGCACATGAAAATTTACTTGGAATGGCTTACAAATACCATGCATAGGAATTTATAGTGGACACAATGGCAAACTTGGTTTTTGGGAGTTGGATGCACGAGTAGAGCTCATACTCAGTACAAAATGAGGGCTAGCAAAAGACTGGGAGCGACCAACTAAGAGAGCAATAATGGCCATAATCATGCAAAGCGACAAAGCGACATTAAAAGAAGCATAAGATGGCATCAAAAGTCAAAAACTAAATGATCATAAAGGCTATTGGCGACTTTGTATGAGTCTAATATGTGTGAGCATGCGCCAAGTCAACCCAAATAAAGCATCAAGGAGAAAACCAAAATAATGCTTCCAAACAATAAAAACAACGCATGATTTTTTCAAAGGCTCATTAAGCAATCTCAGTTATTTGAGACAAGTCATGCTACAGCAAAACCACTAAGCATACTATCAAAAAGACATCAAGCACGACATGCAAAAGCCTAAGCCGCAGTCTACACAAGCTCCTTCTTGTACCACTTTTTTGCATAAAGCTTTTTCTCTTTTCCAACACCATTCAAACCTTTTTGAGACAACTCTTTTGAGGAAAACCAACATATACTAGAGGTCCAAATACACCTTGATGCAAAGATAAAACAAGATCTGAACAAAAATCAAGGCAAAAAAATGCAAGCTAAATACAGTAGCAGAAAAAGAGAACACTCATTGAACGATAAGAGTGAAAACTAGAGTGTTCTTGGCAAATGAAAAGCGAGTTCATCTCCTCCAAAAGAAACATGATGTGATCTAACCATTTATTGCAGCAAACAAAACTAAACTAACTAAGAAAACTAAAACAACTGACGCTCCAAGAAAAACGCATAGTGCATGAAGCAATAAAAATATAGTGTCTTGAAAGGTGACCTGATTTTTGCCGATGAAGAAGGGGGTGCCTCGGGGGCATCCCCAAGCTTTAACGCTTGTACTTCTTGGATATTTCTTGGGGTGATGCATGGGCATCCCCAAGCTTGAGCTTTTGTCCATTCTTCAACTCATCTCATCATTCTCCAATCCCTACACTTGAAAACTTCCTTCATACAAAACTAAACACAAATCTATTAGCAACATTAGTGTAACATAACATATAATCAACCTCTTTTTGCTTCAGGTTTCAACCCAAAACCACCACATATATAGCATATACTACTGTAGCAACTTCCCCAAAAGGTCCGTGATAAAAAGAACTCAAAAGAAAGCGATAAAGCGGCAAACACAAATATTGGCAGAAATCTGTCAAAATAGAACAGCTGACAAAGGTCGAATTTTTAGAGGGTTTTATGTTGCTCAAATCAAAAAATGTTCAACTAATGAAAGTTTGGATATAACCTGGGGCATATGCACAAGAAATCGCAGGTCCAAAAGATATACAGGGAATTTTCACGAATTTTGACGGTGCAGCACCGAAAACAGTTTCAGGACAGCAACATCCCCAAATCTTTACCTCACTCAAATTAGAGGCTTCTCTTGGCACAAAAATGAAATAAAAAGGATAAGGAGCGGTTATTACAGTAGTAATAACTTCCAAGACTCAAATAAAAGAAAAAGTACTGAAAATAAAACAATGGTTTATCTTCCAAGAGTGCTTTTCTTTAACGCCTTTGAGCTAGGCGCGGTAATTTGCAAAGATGCTCATGTGGGCGCCATATAAGAACTTAAAGCAATAGAGAGCATCAAAAAGCAAGCATGGAACACATTTAAATCTAAACCACTTCCTATGCATAGGAATCTTGTAATAAAATAAATCAACGAGGCACATAGTAGCAAGCATGGATAGATAAAACAAGTGCCACTTCAAGATTTGCAACATAAAGAGGGGAAACTTAATATTGTTGAGATCCATCAAACCATGTTTCCCTCTCTCATAATAATTTTCAGTAGCATCATGAATAGAACTAACAATATAACTATCACATAAAACATCCCTATCATGAGCCACATGCATAAAAGAATTAATACTCACCACAGGAACAATAGTAGTAGGAGCAAATTAAATAGAATAATTATTCTCATCACCATAATCATCATAAATAGGAGGCATATTGTAATCATAACTAATTTTCTCCTCAAAAGTAGGTGAACTGAAAATATTATACCCATCATCATAACCATCATAAACTAGAGGTTTAGTATCATCACAAGCTAAAGAACAGCTATTTCGCAAAGCATATTCTTCAAACATATCATCATAAGAAGGAACATCACATATGGGAGATAAAATATTATCAGAACAAACTTTCTCCACTAAAGCTGGGGAACTAAAAATATCATGCTTAACAAAACTAGCTTCCCCAAGCTTAGACTTTTCTATAGCATTAGTAATAACAGTGTTCAAAGCAATCATACTAACATCACTATTAGCATGCAAATTAAGCTCCAAAGGTTTTTCAATTTTCTCTTCAAACACTTCATATCTAAACTCAGGAAAAAGACTAACGAACTCTTTGTTTTCCATTAAGCCTAACTAGTGAAAATAAAAACAAGAAACAAAAAGATCTAATTGCAGAATCTAAAGGAAATAACTTCGAGCACTCACCAGCAACTAAAAGACTTAGTAGCCAAAGAATGTTAGTACCTTTTACCTTACCTCCTCGGCAACGGTGCCAGAAAAGAGCTTGATGTCTACGCACGCGTCTGTTCTTGTAGACAGTGTTGGGCCCAAGTGCAGAGGTTTGTAGAACAGCAGCAAGTTTACCTTAAGTGGATCACCCAAGGTTTATCGAACTCAGGGAGGAAGAGGTCAAAGCTATCCCTCTCAAACAACCCTGCAATTACGATACAGAAAGTCTCTTGTGTCCCCAACACACCCAATACACTTGTCAGATGTATAGGTGCACTAGTTCGGCGAAGAGATAGTGAAATACAAGCGGTAGTGATGATTATAAGTAGTAACTGTGATATGAAATAAGTATCGCTGCGAGCAAACATGTAACAAAACAGTAAGTAAACGGTGTGCAATGCTTGGAAACAAGGCCTAGGGATCATACTTTCACTAGTGGACACACTCCCAACAAATATAACATAATTGAACAAATAAACAACTTCTCTTCACTATAGTACTCTGAATTACTCTCCTATTGAATAACACTAATCATTGCGTAGTGTCTACAGAAGCACCCCTTAAAGTTCATCAAGTACTTGACAAACACCACTCATAGAGATATACAAATCAAATCACAACTCAAGATAGATATTATTGCAACTTAGACCAAGTACTAACACGGTGCACACACTGTCAACATTACACCATGAAAGGAGGAATAGATCACTTCAATACTATCATAGTGATAATTATTCTCATAATCCATAAAAGATCACAATCGTAGCCTAGACCAAGTACCACCATGATGCACGCACTGTCACCGTTACACCATGGCAGGAGGAATAGATTACTTTAATAACACCACTAGAGTACACATAATATCTGAATAATAACATCTACTTGTTCAACATGATACAAAGCTCACGATCACATAAAGATCACATCATGGGAGAGAGAGGTGAACCACATAGCTACCGGTAGAGCCCTCAGCCCCGGGGATGAACTACTCCCTCCTCATCATAGGAGACAGCAAGGTTGATGGAGATGGCGGTGAGATCGATGGAGACGGCGGAGACGGCGATGGAGACCGATGGAGATGGCTCCGGGGGCACTTCCCCGTCCCGGCAGGGTGCCGGAACAGAGACTTCTGTCCCCCAAAATTCGTTGTCGGCGGCGGCGGAGCTACGGAACTGTTCTGGAAATTTCGCCGACTCTCCTAGGGTTTTCCGTCCCGAGAGTCTTATAGGCGAAGGGGTGTCGTCAGGGGGCAGCCAGGGGCTCCTCACACTAGGGTGACGCGGCCAGGGCCTGGGCCGCGCCACCTATATGTGAGGGCGGCCTCTGGTCCCCCCTCCGGCTCTCTTTTGGTCTTCGGGAAGCTTCCGGGAAAAATAAGACTTCTGAAACTTGTTTCGTCCAATTCCGAGAATATTTCCTGTGTAGCTTTTCTGAAACACAAAAATAGCAGAAAACAGGGAACTGGCACTGTGGCATCTTGTCAATAGGTTAGTTCCGGAAATCGCATAAAAACGCCACGAAGTGTAACGAAACATTAGGCAAATGGTATAAAAACAAGCATGGAGCATCAAAAATTATAGATACGTTTGAGACGTATCAGCATCCCCAAGCTTAACTCCTGCTCGTCCTCGAGTAGGTAAGTGATAACAAAAGAATAATTTTTGAGGTGACATGCACCTACACAATCTTGATCATATATGTAAGCATTGTGAGCTGAGATCAAAGAACTTAAAACATGGGCATGAAAGACATAATCTTGATAATAAAGAACTTAGCAACCATGTTGTAAACATGCAAATGAACACAAACAAAAGATCATGAAAATGAAACAATGAAAGTCAAATGTGTGTTCAAATCATAAGGAAAAACATACAAATGGTTTTCAGCTTGTCCTTCATGGAGAGCAAACATAAATGCATAGGACACCTTCAAGTTTAAGAGGGCGACTAGATACAAATAATTTGAGAACAAGTGAAACCAACAATATGAATCAATCAATGAAAACTTTGGGACAATGCACATTATACTCAGAATGACAACTATGCTCTCTTAATGGTGCATAAAGAAAGAAGGTGGTGACTCAACATAAAAGTAAAAGAAAGGCCCTTCGCAGAGGGAAGCAGTGATTAAACATGTGCTAGAGCTTTTCATTTGTAAAACAGAGAGATAAAAATTGGTTTTGAGAGGTGGTTGTCTTTGTCAACGACTGGCAATGGGGTTCTTACTATCTTCCATACAAAAATGAAGCAAGTTTTTGAGAGAGAGATTGGCACTTTTGTGCTCTTTTATAAAGCTTGACACTCCTCCCCACCTTTTTTCCTTTCACAAACCATGGCTAACCGATTCCATCGGGTGCCCACCAACATTCACATTCCATGGAGGAGTGCCTTTTTTCTTTCTTTTTTTCTCTTTTTTTTCTTTTTGGAATAAGCAATATGGAAGATAGCAAATCCGACCACTACGTCCCCATGAGCTGAAAACAGTGTCACAAAATGAGAAGTATTTTGAAGGTTTTTTGAAAGGTAGCACATGAAAATTTACTTGGAATGGCTTACAAATACCATGCATAGGAATTTATAGTGGACACAATGGCAAACTTGGTTTTTGGGAGTTGGATGCACGAGTAGAGCTCATACTCAGTACAAAATGAGGGCTAGCAAAAGACTGGGAGCGACCAACTAAGAGAGCAATAATGGCCATAATCATGCAAAGCGACAAAGCGACATTAAAAGAAGCATAAGATGGCATCAAAAGTCAAAAACTAAATGATCATAAAGGCTATTGGCGACTTTGTATGAGTCTAATATGTGTGAGCATGCGCCAAGTCAACCCAAATAAAGCATCAAGGAGAAAACCAAAATAATGCTTCCAAACAATAAAAACAACGCATGATTTTTTCAAAGGCTCATTAAGCAATCTCAGTTATTTGAGACAAGTCATGCTACAGCAAAACCACTAAGCATACTATCAAAAAGACATCAAGCACGACATGCAAAAGCCTAAGCCGCAGTCTACACAAGCTCCTTCTTGTACCACTTTTTTGCATAAAGCTTTTTCTCTTTTCCAACACCATTCAAACCTTTTTGAGACAACTCTTTTGAGGAAAACCAACATATACAAGAGGTCCAAATACACCTTGATGCAAAGATAAAACAAGATCTGAACAAAAATCAAGGCAAAAAAATGCAAGCTAAATACAGTAGCAGAAAAAGAGAACACTCATTGAACGATAAGAGTGAAAACTAGAGTGTTCTTGGCAAATGAAAAGCGAGTTCATCTCCTCCAAAAGAAACATGATGTGATCTAACCATTTATTGCAGCAAACAAAACTAAACTAACTAAGAAAACTAAAACAACTGACGCTCCAAGAAAAACGCATAGTGCATGAAGCAATAAAAATATAGTGTCTTGAAAGGTGACCTGATTTTTGCCGATGAAGAAGGGGGTGCCTCGGGGGCATCCCCAAGCTTTGACGCTTGTACTTCTTGGATATTTCTTGGGGTGATGCATGGGCATCCCCAAGCTTGAGCTTTTGTCCATTCTTCAACTCATCTCATCATTCTCCAATCCCTACACTTGAAAACTTCCTTCATACAAAACTAAACACAAATCTATTAGCAACATTAGTGTAACATAACATATAATCAACCTCTTTTTGCTTCAGGTTTCAACCCAAAACCACCACATATATAGCATATACTACTGTAGCAACTTCCCCAAAAGGTCCGTGATAAAAAGAACTCAAAAGAAAGCGATAAAGCGGCAAACACAAATATTGGCAGAAATCTGTCAAAATAGAACAGCTGACAAAGATCGAATTTTTAGAGGGTTTTATGTTGCTCAAATCAAAAAATGTTCAACTAATGAAAGTTTGGATATAACCTGGGGCATATGCACAAGAAATCGCAGGTCCAAAAGATATACAGGGAATTTTCACGAATTTTTACGGTGCAGCACCGAAAACAGTTTCAGGACAGCAACATCCCCAAATCTTTACCTCACTCAAATTAGAGGCTTCTCTTGGCACAAAAATGAAATAAAAAGGATAAGGAGCGGTTATTACAGTAGTAATAACTTCCAAGACTCAAATAAAAGAAAAAGTACTGAAAATAAAACAATGGTTTATCTTCCAAGAGTGCTTTTCTTTAACGCCTTTGAGCTAGGCGCGGTAATTTGCAAAGATGCTCATGTGGGCGCCATATAAGAACTTAAAGCAATAGAGAGCATCAAAAAGCAAGCATGGAACACATTTAAATCTAAACCACTTCCTATGCATAGGAATCTTGTAATAAAATAAATCAACGAGGCACATAGTAGCAAGCATGGATAGATAAAACAAGTGCCACTTCAAGATTTGCAACATAAAGAGGGGAAACTTAATATTGTTGAGATCCATCAAACCATGTTTCCCTCTCTCATAATAATTTTCAGTAGCATCATGAATAGAACTAACAATATAACTATCACATAAAACATCCCTATCATGAGCCACATGCATAAAAGAATTAATACTCACCACAGGAACAATAGTAGTAGGAGCAAATTAAATAGAATAATTATTCTCATCACCATAATCATCATAAATAGGAGGCATATTGTAATCATAACTAATTTTCTCCTCAAAAGTAGGTGAACTGAAAATATTATACCCATCATCATAACCATCATAAACTAGAGGTTTAGTATCATCACAAGCTAAAGAACAGCTATTTCGCAAAGCATATTCTTCAAACATATCATCATAAGAAGGAACATCACATATGGGAGATAAAATATTATCAGAACAAACTTTCTCCACTAAAGCTGGGGAACTAAAAATATCATGCTTAACAAAACTAGCTTCCCCAAGCTTAGACTTTTCTATAGCATTAGTAATAACAGTGTTCAAAGCAATCATACTAACATCACTATTAGCATGCAAATTAAGCTCCAAAGGTTTTTCAATTTTCTCTTCAAACACTTCATATCTAAACTCAGGAAAAAGACTAACGAACTCTTTGTTTTCCATTAAGCCTAACTAGTGAAAATAAAAACAAGAAACAAAAAGATCTAATTGCAGAATCTAAAGGAAATAACTTCGAGCACTCACCAGCAACTAAAAGACTTAGTAGCCAAAGAATGTTAGTACCTTTTACCTTACCTCCTCGGCAACGGTGCCAGAAAAGAGCTTGATGTCTACGCACGCGTCTGTTCTTGTAGACAGTGTTGGGCCCAAGTGCAGAGGTTTGTAGAACAGCAGCAAGTTTACCTTAAGTGGATCACCCAAGGTTTATCGAACTCAGGGAGGAAGAGGTCAAAGCTATCCCTCTCAAACAACCCTGCAATTACGATACAGAAAGTCTCTTGTGTCCCCAACACACCCAATACACTTGTCAGATGTATAGGTGCACTAGTTCGGCGAAGAGATAGTGAAATACAAGCGGTAGTGATGATTATAAGTAGTAACTGTGATATGAAATAAGTATCGCTGCGAGCAAACATGTAACAAAACAGTAAGTAAACGGTGTGCAATGCTTGGAAACAAGGCCTAGGGATCATACTTTCACTAGTGGACACACTCCCAACAAATATAACATAATTGAACAAATAAACAACTTCTCTTCACTATAGTACTCTGAATTACTCTCCTATTGAATAACACTAATCATTGCGTAGTGTCTACAGAAGCACCCCTTAAAGTTCATCAAGTACTTGACAAACACCACTCATAGAGATATACAAATCAAATCACAACTCAAGATAGATATTATTGCAACTTAGACCAAGTACTAACACGGTGCACACACTGTCAACATTACACCATGAAAGGAGGAATAGATCACTTCAATACTATCATAGTGATAATTATTCTCATAATCCATAAAAGATCACAATCGTAGCCTAGACCAAGTACCACCATGATGCACGCACTGTCACCGTTACACCATGGCAGGAGGAATAGATTACTTTAATAACACCACTAGAGTACACATAATATATGAATAATAACATCTACTTGTTCAACATGATACAAAGCTCACGATCACATAAAGATCACATCATGGGAGAGAGAGGTGAACCACATAGCTACCGGTAGAGCCCTTAGCCCCGGGGATGAACTACTCCCTCCTCATCATAGGAGACAGCAAGGTTGATGGAGATGGCGGTGAGGTCGATGGAGACTGCGGAGACGGCGATGGAGATCGATGGAGATGGCTCCGGGGGCACTTCCCCGTCCCGGCAGGGTGCCGGAACAGAGACTTATGTCCCCCAAAATTCGTCGTCGGCGGCAGCGGAGCTACGGAACTGTTCTGGAAATTTCGCCGACTCTCCTAGGGTTTTCCGTCCTGAGGCTTCTTATAGGCGAAGGGGCGTCGTCAGGGGGCAGCCAGGGGCTCCTCACACCAGGGTGGCGCGGTCAGGGCCTGGGCCGCGCCACCTATGTGTGAGGGCGGCCTCTGGCCCCCCTCCGGCTCTCTTTTGGTCTTCGGGAAGCTTCCGGGAAAAATAAGACTTCTGGAACTTGTTTCGTCCAATTCCAAGAATATTTCCTGTGTAGCTTTTCTGAAACACAAAAATAGCAGAAAATAGGGAACTGTCACTGTGGCATCTTGTCAATAGGTTAGTTCCGGAAATCGCATAAAAACGCCACGAAGTGTAACGAAACATTAGGCAAATGGTGTAAAAACAAGCATGGAGCATCAAAAATTATAGATACGTTTGAGACGTATCACTTGTCCAGACATCTCTTATGCAGTTAGTCGTGTTTGTCAGTATCTCCGTGCTCCTCGCAGTTTGCATTGGTATGCTGTCAAACCGCATTCTTTGATATGTTCATGGCACACTTGCTCATGGTATTCTCATTTAGATAGCGCCATCTAATACATTGTCTTCTTATTCGGGTGCTGATTGGGCTGGTAGTCTTTATGATCGGTGATCAACAGGGGGATATGCTCTCTTTTATGGTCGTAGCTTGATCGCTTGGAGTGCGAAGAAACAATCTACTGTTTCTTGCTCCAGCACTAAATCTGAATACAAGGCTGTTGCTAATGCTACTGCTGAAATCATCTGGGTCGAGGCGATGTTGCAAGAACTTGGTGTGAAGCAAGATTCTTCTTCTGTTCTGTGGTGCGATAATATTGGTGCTACGTATTTGTCCTCTAACCCAGTGTTTCATGCTCGTACAAAGCATATCGAGATTGATTATCATTTTGTTTGGGAAAGGGTGGCATAGAAACTTCTTCGCATTTAGTTCATCTCGTCGAATTATCAGCTGACAGATATCTTCACTATACACCTAGGGTGTGTTTGGTAGCCCGGGTCATAGCAGAATGACTTTCTCACCTCAGATATTCTTACCTCATACAAGTTGCACTGAGATTTTTTCACATGTTTGGTAGCTCGTGTGTGTTCACCCGTGCCGTGTCAAGATGTTGTTTGGTGGCTTGTATACGTTGAGATATGAGTTAGGTCTAGTTTCTTACACACAAGACCGTATATCAGAGATTAAATTGCAAACACGTACAACATTTTTACACAAAACACCCTAAATAAAAAATAAAAAATAATCAGGTCTTCTCCTAAATAGAGGCTGGCGGCGATGGGGCTGGCCGCTGCCGCCGGTGGGAGTCCAAGCCGGTGAGCTGATGGTGGTGCATCTCAAGGGCGGCGGAGGCCTGCTGCGGTGTTGATCGGGCCGGCCCGGCGAGCTCCAGTGCAGATCGGGGCTACAACGCTCTGGTCCTGGCCGGCTTGCCTCCAGATGCGAGCTCCGTTGCAGATCGCGGGGCTGCGCGGAGCAGATCACAGATCTCTGGACTCCGGTGCAGATCGGCGGTCTGGTCTGGTCATCGGCGCGGGCCGGAGAAGCTCGGGGCACAGGGAGCTTCGGGGCGGACACAAGCTCTTGCGGGAGAGCAGGAGGCGGGGGCGCGGGGACAAGATCGGCGTGGGCCGAAGAAGCTCGGGGCACAGACAACCTTAGGGCGGAGTAGCTCGGTGGGGTGCTCGTCGGGCCAGGAGGAAGGACGACCGACGGTGGGATGGTCGTCGGGAGAGGAGGAGGAGGGGCACGGGGACAGGAGAGGAGAAAGATTGGGGGAGAAATGAGGAAGAAGAACGGTGGCGGTGGGGGTCTGGGGGTACGCGGGGCCTGCTACAGTACTCTGTGGGGGATGGATTCAGCCTGGGCGAGTTGTGAAGCTCGATTTGAGCTTCGCAACTCAGCCTGGCTGAGGACCGTTTTTCGCATGAGTCGGGCAGTGCTGAGTTGGCCCGACCCAGGCTAACAAACAACAAATTGGTGAGTGGGACGGGTTGAGATGGGAATCTCCCTGCTGGACTGGGCTACCAAACACACCCCTATTGTAGCCTCCTTTCTTGGAATGTAAGCGCAATCTTAATATGCATGCCATAGTTGAGATTGAGGGGGGCTGATAATGTACGTGTGTGTCACGTATTGTACTTGTAACAAATTGAGTTAATAACACTACATATACATAAACTTGGCCATTACTTGCAAACTCATACATAAACTTGCAAACTGTGGTAAACTGATCCATTAACTTGTAATGTTGGTGCAAAACTAGTCCAGATCGAGCTAGCGCATACACGTGTCATGGTTTACTTTGCAAATAAACTCTCTATACTCTTTCTTTTGTAAATCTGATCTTACATGTGTTGTGCAGCTGGCCGGCGTTCGCGGAGGCGCTGAACCCATCGTTCCTTCGCCACCGGGCCATGACCTCACCGCCACCGAAGCACTCGCGTACGGCGGTGGCGCAATGGCCACGAGCTTTCCCTCCCTTCCGGCCTTCCGTCGGCCGTCGCTTGCGCGGCATAGGGAAACAACACTCGCTCTCCTCATCTCCTCACTCTGATCTTGATCGGTACCTTGTCCTCGTAGGCGAGCTGATGATGGGGTTGCTGAACCGATGCAGCGTGCACTTGCTAGGCTCCAGCGCCGAGCGGCCGCCGGCGTGCATGCAGAACTGCTCGAACGTGCCCCCGAAGGTCGTCCGCCGAGCTTGCCACGGGCGGCTAGGGCCTCTCCATGCTCGCTGGCTTCCAGGAGAAGGATGGGCGGGGTGCTCGGCCATGTCAGTCTGCTCGACGAGGCTGCAGATGTGGCGACATCGAGGAGGAGAACGTTGCCAATCTTTCTTGTCAGGGACCCATGGCCAACGAGGGGCCCTTGAAGCTGATGCTCCCCTCGTGTCGACGTGTCGTGAGACCTCCGGCTCAGCCTCAAGATCCATGACACCTTCTCGTCGCCGGCGACCGCTGCCCCTTTGGCTTGCTCTCGGCCACCACGAGCAGGGAGATGCAGCTGCGGTCGGCCTGTCGTTGCAGGTCGCAGCAGAGCGCCAGCGTGCACGCCGCGCACATCTGATGCCAATGGACCATAGTCCTGCCACCTCGATGTTGCACGCCTGGTCCTCCTCATGGCCTCGATTCAGCTCCACCACGTACATGATCCTCCCTACTCTAGCAGCTCTAGGGCGTAGCGTCGATGGTGACAGGGCGGCGGCGGAATAGCTTCTAGCGGGCGGTGAGATTAAAATGAGGATAGAAAGGTTACATTACAAAAGAAAAAATTTAAAGGGTTTCTTCACAAAATAAACCATGACACGTGTATGCACTAGCTCGATTTGGACTAGTTTCGCACCCACATCACAAGTTAATGGATCATTTTACCATGGTTTGCAAGTTCGTGTATGAGTTTGCACGTAGTGGACAAGTTTTTGTATCTGCAGTGTTATTAACTCTAACAAATTTGTTGTAATCCCGTGTAATTAGGCTCATTAGTACCTACCTAATATTGTAATTAATCTTGATATATAAAGCGGTATGTCGCACCAGGTTGAAATGTCGAGCATTGTCCATCTATTTCTATTGTTTACAGTAGGAAGTTCGGAAAGATTTGCAAAATAGTCAGAATATATGTATGGATGTGACGATCTAGCTAGCTAGCTACTCTGATCTACCGTGGGCCGGGAGCGGTATGTCTGCTAGGTCCTCACGGTAAGGCACGGGCTCGTCGACGTCCTCCTCCACGTCGCCGCCTGCTGCCTTCTCCGTGTCAGCCTTGCTGGAGTCGGCGACGAAGGTAATGACGGTATCCTTCCGGAAGGTGAGGTAGACAACAGCAACGACGTAGACAAGCATCAGTGGGAAGACGGCGATGCCGACGAGCACATTGGCATACTTGGGCAGCGAGTTGCTGATGAGCCACCCAACGAAGCTTGTGCTCAAAAAGTACACGTTGATGCCGATCAGCATCAGTCCAAGCGTCCACGAAAAAACGATGATCTGCAGGTACGCACAAAATTCTCCTATTCAGTAAAACACAATATCACATTTGTTACTACTCCTCGCAAATTTTGTATAAAGTTGTGCTAAATCATACAAGTAATATGGATCTACTATGACATCCATCATCGTTTGTATATAGCTGGCATTAATGTGAGTCGGTCGTCCAGATGTTTGATATCATGTTGTTGCCATGCTGATATATAGTAGCAGTATGTACGAGAGTGGATTTTTGTAGCCCGAGCTACATGTAGCTCGGTTTTTTTAAAACATCGAAAATGATATTTTAAAGTTTCAAAAAATTCCCAAAAAAAATCTAGATGTTGACAATGATATGATCTACCAACGTGTAAAATTTAAACTCGAGATTCCTAATATTCTAGGCTGTACAAAAATGACAAACTCTGACATATTGTGAGATTTCGAAAATCTGCACTGTTCACTATTGTAGATCTAAGAATTTGTCATTTTTGCACAGCTCAAACTATAAGGAATTTTGACTTGAAAATTTGAACGATTATAGATCACAACATTGTCTACTTGTAGATTTAATTTCAGATTTTTTTTGAAACTTCAAAATATGATTTTCGAATTTTTCAAAAAACAAGCTACATGTAGCTCGAGCTACATTTGTGGTTTTCGCAGTATGTACCTATTTGTTTGGTTCAGCTTGGACGTACGTGTCCTGCATGCATGTGCCCATCCTAGTGATCCACGCATGCATCATTCGCACATCCTATCATTCATGCATCCAGAACATGGCATATTGGCATGTAGGGCTAGCTCGATCAGTTCATCATTTTGTGCAACCTAGGCAGCTAGCTAGCGATATATTGGGTACGTTAATGTGTGGGGATGAACAATTATTGAAGTGCATGATCATGCAACGCAGGTGTATGACGTAGGTGCGTCCAAAACCAAGCTTGAAGGAAAACACAGGGGAAGCTTACATAGATGGAGTTCTTGTGTGGTCCCATCTTGCTGCTGCTGCTGCTGAACTTCAGAAGCGGGATGAGTGCAAATGGCAGCTCAAACGACAGTATCATCTGCAGGGAATTCAATCAAAGGAAAATAATTATAAGAACCGAATCATTTCGATGTGGTCGTTAAATGGATGGTATAGAAGGCACACTCTTCAGACTTGAATCATCTACTCCCTCTAATTGAAAAAGGTTTTCGGATGATTTAGTACAACTTAGTACAAAGTTATACTAGCTCACCAACAAACTTTTCCGATCAGAGTAATATTTTTCACTTTTTTAGATGCTTTGTTAGTGCGTTTGTTAGTTAAGAACTCGCAGGCTGCTAATAAGCCGTAGTTAAGAGTCGTGCTATATATAGTAGTGGATGGGGCATTATATCTGTGTGTTTTCTGACCCAGTGGCGACGGCGACCGGCGTTTCGCCGTGCTAGTGCAGCCTGGTCATTTTCTCCTGCTAACAACGATATTGAAGCTCGTGGAAAGAGAGACGTGTGTCGAGCACCGTACCGATGCGATTATGATGAGACGGCCGGCGCCATTCGACCCGCCGATGATGGAGACGACTAGGCTCGGCGCAATGGCGATGCAGCGCGTCATCAGGTTCCTCAACCACGTCTTCATCTTAATGTCCAAGAAGCCCTTAATTAAATAATTTACAAGGGAAAATTGGTCAAATTGTGCTTTAAGATTTATCACACTCCCATAAGAGAAAACGAAAGATGCAAGCGCACATAGACTAAAAGTAGAAATTAATGGTGGAGTCCTACTAGGTTTCGCACAAATATATAAGAAAAAGACGACAAGTAAGTAAACGGCACATAAGAATTGGTACCTGCATGATGTACTGGCCGGCGTAGGTGCCGGTAATGGTGGAGCTCTGCCCTGAGGCTAACAGCGCCACGCCGTACACGATCGAGCTGGACTTGCCGAGCACGTTCTGGTGGTTCGTAGTACAAAAATATCAAGATGTGAATCATTTAAGCTTTTAGTTAATTAATCATATGAGAACAGTACGAATGACGACGTCGTGTAAGAATCTTGTTAGTACCTTTAGGAGAAACGAGGAGTTGTCCAGGCTGAGGTCGCTGCATCTGTCTGCGTCATCCGCCGAGAGGTTCTCCCCGAAGCAGACGGTCCCGGAGACGGAGATGATGGCGATGTTAATGAGCAGCGCGACGAACAACGCGAAGCCGCTCTCGTAGAGAAAGAACCTGCAGGCGTCCTGCAGATCGACCCAAGGGAACAACACCAACATATATGTTCAGTTCAAAGTTGCAGTACTGATTTATTCATGCGTTCTCGCTAATGCTATATGCAGTCCGACCTTGATCCCCCTTACTGACGCCGGCGTCTTCCTTGAGAGCACCAAAGCCGAATGCAAGAACAGGTTGTGTCTGTAATAATTGGCGAGACGGGACATTATGTTCAGCTTAAGTTGTTTAATCAGGAAATCAACGATGGATGCATGTAGTTGAGTATATATGTCTAATGAGCAGCTGCATACGGCATAACAAGAGCTCCAAGGAGGGCAATGGCGTCTCCTGTGGCGCCGTCTCCCTTGAGCTTGGGGATGAAGAGCCCTTTCAAGACCTCCTTGGCCGGAGGCTTCACTATGCTCAGCTCACCGAAGAAGCACGCCGCCATGACGAACACCAGCATTGAGACCACGAACTCTAGCTTGCGTACGCCGTATCTCTGCAGACCAAGCAGGAGGAGCGTGCTGCTTCCGGTGATGAGAACCCCGATCCACACGGGGATGTGGAACAAAAGGTACAGAGCGAAGGCCGTTCCGATAACTGCAGACAAAAATAATGACGTTTTCGTTTGTTAATTTAACAGATGAGGCGATGTGATCGATGGATTAAGTTGGCCGTTGCTGATAGTATTTTGTACACATGATAAGACAACTGAACCACGGGGATGACTGGGTGTGAGTATATATTTTCTTGCTCTGCATCGTGACTTCACCTTTGGGTTCATGTTCATAGATATGCTTAATTAGCTTTTAACTGTTAGCAACAGTCGACTAACGACAAGCAGTTAGAACAAAAAATGCCGCCCCACAGTTGGATCGAAACGTAGGGGCTCCGGAGTTATTCTGCTATCAGTGAGCTAATTGCTTATCTATGACAGTGTCACATGTGCATGATAGTACTTAATTTTGAATATGGTATTACTAGTCTGACCTTCTGGGATATCAGCAGCGATCACTGCTAGCTCCGCAAGGAGCCATAAGCAGATCATCACGAACTTTGGATACTCGCTCTTGCATATCTCTGCGAGATGCTTTCCTGCATGCATGTGATTGTCCATTAATTAGCATCCACTTACATTTTGTTTTACCTGTAAGGTGCCATTAATAAAACTTCAATACTACCTGTCACCACGCCAAGGTTAGCCGCTAGTGATTGTATGATCAGTGCGAAGATGAGCCCAATCAGAATCACCCAAAGGAGCTACAAGGACACAACGAAGTGGACAAAGCAAAAGACTGAGTTGCATTTTTCTAGTGACGGTCTGGAAACGTTGAAAAGGCTGAGATTTTCTAGAAAAAATGCATAATGGCTACAAAAAGTGGGGTATAATATCATTAAAAAGCAAGAAAAGTGTGTCCTGCTTTTACTGCAAAGTGGATCCTACTAAAATGAGAAGTAAAATCATCTCAAGGAAAATACGAATCGCTGAAAAATGCACCTCATATCTGTGGTTGGCACCTGCTTGCAGATCCGTTTCCACTGCATCAGTTTCAGCACCGTTAGAACTATGATGTCGAGAGGGAAACAGAGCCAGGAGAAAGAGAGAGAAGGAGCTGCTCACAATTGCCGGGATCCAAGTAGGCGAGAGACACCATGAACCCTGGTCCAATATGAGCAAGGAACCTTTTCCATGCTGGCTCCTGCTTTGCACAAGCAAGCAAAACAGAAGTATAATCAAGAAAAAACGAGAATCAAAGCTCCATCAATCTTAATCTGTCCTCCATGACGCAAAACACAAGAAATTTATTTTGATCTTGCTAGATATAGCTGTAGAGTGCTCAACAGGGCATGAACATGAGCTTGTTGTGTGTGCCAGAGTGATAAACAGTACGACCAGTTGGTAGACAAAACACACCTTGATGAACTGATAACTTTCTTCAAGCTTCTTAGCGTCCTGATCTTCCGCCGTGTTGGACCGCCAGCTCCTTCCTCTGTCGCTGCCCGGTGTTTCTCTCTCAATCTCCATTGGCGTCACTTGGGCCGGCTTGGAACCAAACACAGTATGGCTGCCGGCTAGATTGGGAGAAGACGAGTTCCTGGCTTGCGTTGCCACCCTCTTGTGGTGCTTATATACAAGCAGTGGACAGAATTATTAGGTCTAAAGATTAAAGAAAGAATATATGGGCCTGATTCTGAACGTACAAAAGAAAGCTCCATGTGGAATCTGTTAAGGGATGCCAAGAGTAGTACCCTCTCTACGTTTTCTGCTAAAGTGTGTTTGCATTCAAGGTCACGGTCACTGAAGCCTTGCCTGGCTGTATCTAGTATTTGATTGTTAGGAGAAGCAGCTTGGAGGAGAAGCTAAGTTTGGTAATCTGGGTATTTTAGACCGTCTGACTGCCCTGAAACATACGTGCACAACATAGTAAAAAAATGCCGTCCTCACTGACCATCGTGTGTTCTTTGGCTTTTGTGATAACTAGCACAGTGGCCCTCTTAAATGGGAGAGAATCATTTGTACGTTGAAGTGTTCAAAAAACAAATGTAGTTCCATTGATATCACATTATGTAACAATAAACAAAACTATTCACAACTATCACAATTTTCGGTAACATAATATCTTGTATGCGAGTAACATGTTGGCAATCTTAAAAATGTGGGTAAATGATTATCATGCCAGATTTCAAAACACCCATGTAAGTGATATTTGATACTCCCTCCGATCGGAAATAATTGTCGGCAATTTTGTACTAGCTTAGTATAAAGTTTGTACTAAGTGCCCGATAGTTATTTCCGATCGGAGGGAGTATTAGATTAGTACAGATAGTTATCTTTGATTAAAAAATCATTGAATTAATATATACTTTCTATCTTTCTTAATAGGTAGGAAACATTAAATAGTGAGAATTATCTTTTTGATGTTTCTTCCTTGCATTTCCTCACACCATGTCACAATGTGCAACTTTTGTAGAAACATGAATGTGCTGAAACTTCGGCTATTATTTTTATATGAATATTCTGCTAAAAGATATTTTATATACTTTTAGGTGCATTCTTTAGAAAATTATACATCGATAAGAGTTAGATAAGTATGACTCTACGTTTTCCAGACTCTTAATTTGTCCTGATCTTGATTCAATAGTTTTAAACACCTAGTCATATGTATTTTCTCTGTTATCGAAAATAATTGTGCGGCTTGGATAACATAGTTCAATACCCTGAATCAGTCGTCAATTTACGATATTGATTTGTTATATGAGAGAAACACGCGTACAATAATCCAAATATGTATACCATGCAAACCAAGTAATATCCACCAAAATAATTCATAAGAATTACGTTTACGATTTCTAGGTCTTCTGCTTAAAAAATATGTGTTAACTCAGCCATGTATGTATCATTAAGCATGTAACATTTTGTTGTTGTGAAGAACGTTTTACCAAGTTATCATTTACACCATTGTTTTTTAAAATTTATTTGATCCCACGAAGTACACCACATGGACCAAGTTCTAGCCGTGGGTCGCATGCACGACTGATTTGTGTAACACATGTTATGTGATTACTAATTTTTAATAAAATCTTAGCCTTTTTTTGCTTTCTTTATTCAACTTTAATTAAATGATATGGATCAACATAATAGCACTGTTAAATCCCTATATATTTGGGTTCACCTGAGGTGCTTGTCGTAAAGTATGTTCTATCTAATTTACAATATAATTATTAAGTGATTTTTTTATTTTTACACAAATAAATCAACTTTTGGCTTTAAACATTGGTATAGGTATATGATTTATCTATCAGATCCTAAACACACCTTATAGTCACATTTTAAGATGAAGCATGTAGTCTAGATACACGTATTTTATATGGCTACATCCTAGTGGAGACACGTACATACCCAACCTATATATATTAACGTACACACGTATGGTGTACAAATTCTTTTCTTTATTGTTGAAGTAGTCCTGAAACTACACATCTCCTATTTATAAGATGGATCTATAAGTTACACGTTTTTTTTCAAAAACACAGCGCAACTAATTCGTACCTACAGCCACGTTGTAGTTAAGGTGCCTGGTTTATACATGTACTAAGAGTCCTATGCATCCACGCCTAAAAATAATATATTTTTTACATCTTTTTTTAAGTAGTTTCTATTCGGTACATATATCCAACATAAAATATGTGGCCAAGAAAAAAACATAAAACGCGTTGAGTCAGATTACACTGAGTTACATAACAGTTAATCTTATTTTAAATCCTAGCCACATAGTTTAGATCTAACTGTAAAAATAATTATAATGATGTGGATTAACATGGTGGCTCTATTTTAGAACTCCGTATTGTGCTTTTAGTATATAGTAGATAGATCTCTCAGCATTCTTTGTTTTTTTATAAAGAGTATATATTAATATCGTGAAGATACCAATCACACCTAAGTCTCAGTAATAACGCAGTGCTCTAATGATATTACAGATGCACAAAGCCAAAGAACAGAAGAAAAATTATAAAAATTAAAAGTCTCGTGATAGTGATCTATTCTTTGTAGCAGCAGTACAACCACCACCAAAACAACACCAGAAGTCTAGCTTTTCCAATAGCGACGCCTTCAAGAAGGAAACAGTGGACAAGCACCATCGTCGCCTGATCATAGATCATAGGTTTTCACCCTGGAGAAAGTCCTCGCTCACAAAACAATGCCTTCAGCAAGGCTATTGCCAGACACAACAATTAAGGCCAGACCTTGGATTTTCATCCTGCAGGGTAGGATTTTGAACTTCTCCTATGTTGTCGCCCCACTTTCTAACGCCGTTGCTATGAGTCACAAATCACCAAGCAAGTTCCTCATCGCCACAAAAACTTGAACCCCCGTTGCAAGTCCTCATAAACTTGGCTTCCATGTCATTCTTCGCCTCTGACTTCACCATGGACCGTAGGACATGTCCCATGATGGTAACAGACAACAGAGCTTCGCAACGCTCCCTCTGAAACCAAATGGTCAGAAAAAATGGGCACGCACGACCTAATCCCATCTGATTCAGCAATCTCCAGGCATAAGGCGCCCAGTGAAGTTCGCCAGCGAAGCCTTTCGGAACGCAACACTTCGGTCAATCAATGAGAGCATGCATCCAGCATATCTTCATCTTGACACGAGAGAAACCCTAGAACCGCCTCCTTTACTTGAACACACCAGCAGGTCTCCACGCCACCGGTCGACCACCTCCAACGGAGGAGGCGGCACACCACACCCTAGACCAGCTCGACATCGAGCCAGAGTGAGTACAAGGGCTAGGGATAATCAGTCCGCCGCCGATCTTCCGCGCGCATGTGCACTCCCCAAGCAGCCGCATGTGTGCATTGGTGGACCAACATGCCTAGGACCCAGCCCGCATGCAAGCATGCCCTGGTCGCACGCCAACACAAGGATGCGATCCAGATCAGAAGGCAGGAAATCAGATCGTGAGGCCATCCACGCGAAGCAGTGGCAGCTAGATCAGGAAGCCAGCGATGTGGGGCGATGGCGACTAGATCATGGGCAAACGATTACACGTTGGAGGAGGATGACCATCGTGGAAGAAACCAAAAAAATGGACGGAGACGCCCTGCCGCTGCCGTCCGCTGGACGACGGGCCTCCTCTGGCGGCGGCGAGGCAGACGGGGTGGCGTGGGAGGACCTCCCTAAGGCGGTGTTCTTTGTTATTGAAGGGTTTTGCAGCATAGTAAATCAAAATTTTCCTACGGAAGCGAACAAGAAAGCCAAGATGTAATCTAGGAGATGGGAAACAACGAGAGAGAGAGAGATGAGATCTTCATACCCTTGAACAAATCGCACAGCGGAAATGTTCAATAGAACATGGATGATGTAGTTGTACTAGCCTCCTCCTCCTCGTGATCCGATCCAATCCAACGCAGCAAGTGGCGACGCCTCTGAGAGATGCACGCGTGTAGCACACCAAGGACTCCTCCTGATCGGTCCAGCAAGATATGGTGGAGTGGTAGATTGGATTGGCAGTACGACGGCGTGGTGTTATGGTGGAGAGTTTACGCGGACAGGGCTTCACCTACACGCGGTTCGGGGAAGAAGAGAGGAAGGGGAGCACTTGGGTGGCGGCTAGGGTTGGAGTGGTCGGACTCCTCCCTCTGCCCTCCTCTATATAGGAGGCTGAGCGGCAACCCTCGCCCCCTCTCCAAGTGAAAGGATCTTAACGGGCGACTAGAGGGGGGGTGAATAGGCGCTACACAAATTTTTAGTCTTTTTCAATTTTAAGGCTTGACACAAAGTAAATTCACTAGATGTGCAACTAGGTTAATTTCCTATACGTGACAAGCAAGCAAGCAATATGTAAACAAGTAAGATACAAGTTAGGGAGCGAGATAACCAAAAGGTGGAGACCGGAGACATGAGGATGTATTCCCGTAGTTCCTTTCTTTCGAGGAGAAGTACGTCTACGTTGGAGAGGTGTGGTGACACGGAGTCGACCAACGCCACGGAGGCTCACCATATTCTCCGGTGAGCAAGCCACGGTGGCTAGCTCGTTTTCACTAAGCGGTGGTATTGGGGGAACCCACCGAATCCCTTACACAGAGCTTGGGGCACACATCCACAACTCAATTGGAGGCTCCCAAGAATGCCACGGAGGCTAGAAAACCACAAAGACAAGAGTAATCACAAATTACACCACCTAGTGTTTCCAAGGAACCACTAGGAATGAATTCCCCAAGCAAATGGAGAGGAAAAAGAAATTCCTTCGGTGGAGATGTAGATCGGGACCTCCTCCTTTGATCCTCCAAAGATTAGGGACTTTGGGTGGTTAAAGGTGGAGATCTAGCAGTGGGGTTGCCTCCAAATAGTGTCTTGTTCTTGATGAGGACGAGCAAGCTGGAGAAGATGAGGGGGAGGGGTATAAATACCCCTCCCCGAAATATATCTGTTGCAGCCGCCATGGCCGGATTATCCGGGGCAAGTTAGGGCCGGATAATTCGGCCAGCCGGATAATCCGGCCACTTCTGGAATAATCTGGCCGAAATATCCGCCCAGCCTTCTGGGTGACGCGTGCCTCGCCATCTTCTGGTCCTTAGCCGATTTCAAGGGTGGCCGGATTATTCGGCCCAGATTTGAAATATCCGGCCAGAATATCCGGCCACACTTCTGGGGGACGCGCCTCTGGTCTTTAGCCAATTTTGGGGTGGCTGAAATATTCGGCCCGGATTTGAAATATCCGGCCACACTTCTGGGTGACGCGCATCATGAGCTCTTCTGGTCCTTAGCCGATTTCAGGGGTGGCCGGATTATCTGGCCCGGATTTGAAATATCCGGCCGAAATATCCGGCCACACTTCTAGGTGACGCGCCTTTGGTCCTTAGCCGATTTTGAGGGTGGCTGAAATATCCGATCCGGATTTGAAATATCCGGCCGAAATATCCGGCCACACTTCTGGGTGACCCGCATCACAACTTCTTCTGGTCCTTAGCCGTTTTCGAGGGTGGCCGGATTATTCGGTCCAGATCTGAAATATTTGGTCCAAATATCCGGCCACATTTCTGCACCAAATACAATGTTAAATTATCCTAGTATTGTTAACTAACATACAAAACTAGGGAGGGCTAGAAAATGCCCTAACAATCTCCCCCTTTTTGGTGTTAGATGACAACACTAGGATTTGCAATAGTATAGTGATCAAGTAAAAGGAGCTCCCCCTAAAGATGTGCATAGCATCAATTGGAGCTCCCCCTAGAGATGAGCATAGACATAATATGCAAGGAGAACATAAGGCAAGAGTTACATAATAATTTAACGAGTTCCATAATAATTTAACGACTAAGAAAGTTCACCAAGCACAAGACAAAGGAAAGTTCCACAAACGATATAAACGGAAGCACAAGCTCTCAAGAATGATAAAGGCACATGCTTGAGCTCCCAAACCAAATGCAAATCCCCGCAAGAGACCTACTAGAACTTCTTCTCCCCCTTTGGCATCGAGACACCAAAAAGGGAAAAGAGCGATGCTACACGCCCCAAGAGATCACACAAAGTCATCATCGTCCTCGTCTTCCTCCAAATCATCTTTAGCCTCCTCCTCTTCTTCCTCTTCCTCTTCCTCCTCTTCCTCTTCCTCTTCATCATCATCATCAACACGAGTGGTACGACCAACAAAGAGAGACCTCTCCATTGCACCCCAATCATAGGTGTCAGTGCGCCACTGGTTGTAGGCAATGGCGGGAGGAGGTGGAGACAGAGGAGCTTGTTGCCCACTTAACTTATGAAGGATCTCACGTTGATTATCAAGGATGACTTTGCGCTCACAATATGCATCATAGTTCTCACGATGAATCTCGACCTTCATACACAGAACATGCTTCTGAAACCAGCTCAACTTCTTCACTCTCTTGGGCACATCCTTGGACACAAACTTGCCCAGGGCACTAGAACGAGCAGCTCCCATAAAGGAATTTGGAGCAACTGGAGCTGGTGCTGACTTGGTCTTCTTCACATAGAGCCTCTTAACCTTGTGCGCCACACATCGCTCACTGAAATCATGATCCTTGAATTTGTCTTGGATGAGCCTCATGATAAAGGGGGCATATGGAAGAGAGCCCCTGCTGACCATAGCATCAAACATCTCGGTGAAGATAAAGTCCATCACATCGAGAGAGAAGTCCGCATTAGGGTCGGTGGACTTGGCACACTCATGGGCATAGATGAGAAGGTCCACCAAGGAGCCACAGATAGCATCGTTGTTGCCTCCACTTGGAGCAATGTTCTCCCTAAAGATACGCACAAGCAGATCATACAGAGGGAGAAGTCCGGCAACCTCACCAACAGTCCCCTTAGGCCCATACAGATCACTGAGCTGCTCCTTGTCAACTGGAATCGGTGAGTGAATGTGATGACCAACAGGATTGGTCGGACCATCAAAAGGATAGCCCAACACAGCAGCAAACCGAGTGAAAGTGGACTCACAGTAACGAGTCCAAGACATCCACTTGAACGTCCTCTCATCATCACCAGTAAAAGATAGAGTGGCATAGAACTACAGAAAAGCTGGGGATCATCGTCACACTGACAAGTCAATAGCCCTGTGAGACCTAGCCTCTCTACCACTTGGACAGCTGGAACAAAATACTCCTTAGACTTCAGAAAAGCAAGATCAATGGGGTGCATTGGGCAAATAGGCTTCTTCATGGGAGCAAAGATATCCTGGTAAATGTACAGCTGCTCCATACACCAAAAACGACGGTCCTCAATGTGATTCGACCTCGACTGAGAAGTGTACCAATCAAGTTGCCTCATGGCTGAGTAGGAAACTGAGCTCATCTTCTTGTAATTGACCCTTGGAGACTTCCCTTTTCTAGCTCTAGCAGCGTTTGCCTTCTTAGCATCCTTGGCTTCCTTGACCTTCCTAATGGTTGTAGGCTATCTCTGATGAATCGACACCTCATCTTCAAGGATACCTTCGTCATTGGGACGAAAGTAGCGAGGACGACTCCTCTTGGCCGGTCTGGCACCTGTGAAGAGAAGAAGTGGAGAGCATGGTGATGAGAATGCACACAAGTATCAAGGATATACACTAGAGGGATAGACCTAGCAGAGGAATGTAGGCCAACGGTGGTCAAAAAGAAAATCCCAGGCCAGATTATCCGGCCAGAACAGGGCTGGATAATCCGCCCCTGGCAGAACTTTCTCAGATCTTGACCAAAACATGGCTAAAACATAGATCGGCTAGGTAGATCACTAGAGTATACAACAAGGCCCAAGGAAAACACACGGTAACAACTAGAACTCCAAGATCTAAGCAAATAAATTTCACAAGAACTTCACCACTAGGGTTAGGAGATGCGAAATTTACCCTCATCCATTGGAGGAACTGCTTGGAGGAACTTGTTCCTGAGGTGAAGGAGAGCATGGGGCTGAGAGATCAGCCGGATCCGGCGGCTGGGGAGGCGCCAGCGAGCAAGGGGAGGACCAGGCGGCAGCGGAGGAGAGAGGGGGTCGGGGTGGAAGAACTGGCTCTAAGAGCAGTTCACCCTGACGCCCCCTTTTTATATGGACTGACCACAGAGTTTGGCCTGGATATTCCGGCCCCCGGATAATCTGGCCCAGAAGTGACCCGGATTATCCGGCCTGGAACTCCTCTGCTCAGGAAAACTGGAGCGAAAACGGACTTGTGTGCATGGAGAGAAATGTTTGTAGATGAGATAGGCTTAGGATAGAAGACAAACATGGAGTGGTTCTCGGCACTTGATATTGCAAAACCCAAGAAATCATCGAAAGACCAACACAAGTGCCTTCCCATATCAAAAATAAAGACAAATGAGCTCAAAAATATTCAAAAGATTTGCAACAAATTAACTCTTTGAAAAAGAGGTCAGTGGCCGAGGCCACCATGTAAGAGTGTTATGGCATTGAACCGCGAAGATATATCTTGGGTCCATAACCAATACTCATCATTAAATCTCACATATCACAAAATGATATTAAGAGAATGATTTTGTTGCTATCGGCATTATGGGGGGAGGGATAGCCCAATTACTTAGGACCGCACTTCCCCTATCTCTATGCCCACATCTAGATTAGAACACGTGCTATAGTATGGGAATGAGTGCACACTATCAAGCCACATTGCAAGAGTCAATAATATTCAACTCATGCCTCAACTCTCATAATCTTGCTTCATCAAGGGGCTTCGTGAAGATGTCGGCGAGTTGATCATTTGTACCTACATAAGATAGGTTAATATCACCTCGATTGACATGGTCCTAGATGAAGTGATGCCGGATCTCAATGTGCTTCGTCTTATTGTGTTGAACCAGATTATGAGCAATCTTGATGGCACTCTCATTATCACACAAGAGTGAAACCTTGTCACAATGAATTCCATAGTCCTTCAACGTTTGCCGCATCCGAAGGAGTTGAGCACAACAACTCGCGGTAGACACATACTCGGCTTCGGCGGTGGAGAGAGACACACAATTTTGCTTCTTGGAAGACCAACTAACCAAGGACCTACCAAGAAATTGGCAAGCCCCGGAAGTTGATTTCCTATCCACTTTGTCTCCCGCCCAATCGGAATCTGAGTACCCAACAAGCTCGAAGCTTGATCCCTTCGGGTACCAAAGGCCAAAAGTTGGGGTATGAATTAAATATCAAAAGATTCTTTTGATGGCCATCAAATGGCTTTCCTTTGGGGCGGCTTGGTATCATGCACACATTCCCACACTAAGCATGATATCGGGTCTAGATGCACAAAGATAAAGCAATGAGCCAATCATAGAGCGGTAAAGCTTTTGATCCACTTCTTTACCATTTGGATCGAGTTCGAGAGTAACCTTAGTA
Organism: Dactylis glomerata; assembly: GCA_007115705.1. Lineage (NCBI taxonomy): Eukaryota > Viridiplantae > Streptophyta > Magnoliopsida > Poales > Poaceae > Dactylis > Dactylis glomerata. The sequence goes on along the minus strand of QXEO01000911.1, from coordinate 393,239 downwards.
GGCATGGGGGTTTTGGCTCCCTTAACTCTGGAATCCATGTTGAACTTCTTGAGCATGTCTTGGATATACTTGGCTTGATTGATGAAGGCCCCTCCTCTCAATTGCCTAACTTCAAAGCCAAGAAAGAATTTCAACTCTCTGATCATCGACATCTTGAATTTGTCGGTCATTAGCTTTGCAAATTCATCATTGAAGATTTTGTTAGAAGAGCCAAAAATGATGTCATCTACATAAATTTGGCATATGAAAAGCTCTCCATTGACCTTCTTAGTAAAAAGAGTTGGGTCAATGAGCCCTATTTCAAACCCACGGTCTACTAGTAACTCTTTAAGATGCTCATACCATGCACGTGGGGCTTGTTTAAGGCCATAGAGCGCCTTATCGAGTTTGTAGACATGGGTTGGGAAATGAGGGTCCTCAAAGCCTGGGGGTTGCTTTACATATACTAATTCATGTAGAGGACCATTGAGAAAAGCACTCTTCACATCCATTTGTTGCAACTTAAAATTATGGTGAGAAGCATAAGCAAGAAGGATACGGATTGACTCGAGGCGAGCCACGGGAGCGTAGGTCTCCCCATAGTCAATGCATTCAACTTGAGAGTATCCTTGATCAACCAAGCGAGCCTTGTTTCTCACAACAATCCCATTCGCATCTTGTTTGTTCTTGAACACCCACTTGGTTCCAATGACGTTGCGGCAATCTTTGGGCTTCTCCACCAATGACCAAACTTTGTTGCGCTTGAAGTTGTTGAGTTCTTCGTGCATGGCTTCCACCCAATCCGGGTCTTCAAGTGCCTCAAAAACCTTTTGGGGTTCCACACAAGAGATGAAGGCATGATGGCTACTAAAGTTTGCTAATTGTCTCCTTGTGGAAACCCCTGTCCTCACACTTCCAATCATTCTATCCATAGTATGACTCCCCTTGCGGAGAACATCTTCCACTTTCCTTGCACGGCGAACTTGAGCTTCTTCAAAAGACTCTTGAGAAACTACTTGGTCATCACAACTATTTTGGTCCTCGCCTTGACCTTCAACTTGAGCTTGTTTATCAATATGAGCATGCTCATCATCTTGAGCTTGGCCTTGATCTATCGTTGGTGAAGACTCACCACCATCCACTTGGTCTTGATCTTGGCCTTGCTCACTTGGGTGAGGGTCTAAAGCTTGTCTTTGGTTAGCATCAATCGGACCTTGTGAGGCTTGGCTTGTGAAGGTGAAGGCTCCACTTGAGTAGAGCATAGTCCTTCTCCTTCCGCCAAAAGGTGTTTGGTGGTGCGGTGTTGATGATGTAATTGACCGGCCAGTTGGGAACCCCAAGAGAAGGTGTGATGAGCACAGCAGCAAGTTTTCCCTCAGTTATGAAACCAAGGTATGTCAATCTAGTAGGAAAAAGCCAAACTCCAGAAGGTGATGCTTGCTAGCTTAGTGACGCTCCAACAAGGGTGCCGTTAACGATTCTTGTTAGGGCGTCTTCAACAAGGAGCAACGCGGAACCTGCACACAACACAACCAAGAACTTTGCTCCCAACTTACGATGAGGTTGTCAATCTCACCGGTTTGCTGTAAACAAAGGTATGAGCGTATCGAGTGGAAAGCAATAGTAGTATGCGAGAAAGTAAACAGTGCGAGTAAAGTAAACAGGTGATAGCAATGTAAAGGAAATTGGACCGGGGTCCACAGTTCACTAGTGGTGTCTCTCCATAAGATAAATAACAACATGCTGGGTAAACAAATTATAGTTGGGCAATTGATAGAATAAAGATAATGTGCATATGTCGAGAGGATCACTATGAGATTTACTCTCGGCATTACAACAAGATACATAGACCGCCATCCAACTGCATCTATGACTAATAATCCACCCACGGGGAATCATCCGAGGACCCCGTGAATATTAAGTTGCAAACAACAGATAACTGCATTAAGCAAAGTGTGTAATGTAAACAAAGCATATGTCCTTGGACACAAGAATGTTGTTTTCTCCCTAGTGGCAACAACACATCTACAACCTTAGAGGTTTCTGTCACTCCCCCAGATTAAATAGAGGCATGAACCCAACTATCGAGCATAAATACCCCCTCTTGGAGTCACTAGTATCTACTTGGCCAAGATAGCTACTAACAACGGAGAGCATGCAAGATCATAAACAGCATAGAGATAACATAAGATAATATTCAGCACATCAACTCAATCATAACACCAATATTCATCGGATCCCAACAAACACAACATATAAAATTACATAACGGTGATCTCGATCATGTAAGGCAGCTCACGAGATCTAAACATGAAGCACATGGTGGAGAAGACAACCATCTAGCTACTGCTATGGACCCATAGTCCAAGGTAGACTACTCACTCATCGCGCCGAAGGCAAGCATGGCGATGAAGAAGACCTCCAGTGGCGATTCCCCTCTCCGGCAGGGTGCCGGGAAGAGCTTCTGGACCCTCCCGATCTCGGCTCGATGATGACGGCAGATCGCGATGTGAATCTGGAAAATTGATCGGGTACTTAGGTTTTTCCCGTCGGGAGGTCTTTATAGGCAAAGGGGCAGCGTCAGAAGTGGACCAGGGCGGCCTCACACATAGGGGGCGCGGCCAGGGGCTGGGCCACACCGCCCTACTGTGTGGCCAGCCCGTGGCCCCTCTCCGTCTCCTCTTCAGACTTCTGGAAGCTTCGGTAAATTTCTGGATGTTCGACTTTTGTTTCGTCCAATTCCGAGAATATTTCCTGTGTAACTTTTCTGAAACACAAAAATAGCAGAAAATAGGGAACTCGCACTGTGGCATCTTGTTAATAGGTTAGTTCCAGAAAATGCATACAAACACCACGAAGTGTAACGAAACACTAAGCAAATGGTGTAAAAACAAGCATGGAGCATCAAAAATTATAGATACGTTTGAGACGTATCAGCATCCCCAAGCTTAACTCCTGCTCGTCCTCGAGTAGGTAAGTGATAACAAAGCAATAAATTTTGAGGTGACATGCACCTACACAATCTTGATCATCTATGTAAAGCATTGAGTGCTGGGATCAAAAGAACTTAAAACATGGGCATGAAAGATATAATCTTGATAGAAGAAACTTAGCAACCATGTTATAACATGAAAAAGAACACAAATGAAAGATCATGAAAATGAAACAATGAAAGTCAAACGTGTGTTCAAATCATATGAAAAAACATAGCAAATGGTTTTCAGCTTGTCCTTCATGGAATAGCAAAACATAAATGCAAAGGGCACCTTCAAGTTTAAGAGGGCGACTAGATACAAATAATTTAAGAACAAGTGAAACCAAAATCATGAATCAATCAATGAAAACTTTGGGACTATGCACATTAAACTCAGAATGACAACTATGCTCTCTTAGACTGTGCATAAAGATAGAAGGTGGTGACTCAACATAAAAGTAAAAGAAAGGCCATTCGCAGAGGGAAGTACTGATTGCACATGTGCTAGAGCTTTTCATTTGTAAAACAGAGAGATAAAAATTGGGTTTTGAGAGGTGGTTGCTTTTGTCAACGACTGGCAATGGAGTTCTTACTATCTTCCATACAAAAATGAAGGAAGTTTTTTAGAGAGATTGCCACTTTTGTGCTCTTTTATAAAGCTTGGCACTCCTCCCCGCCTTTTTTCCTTTCTCAAACCATGGCTAACCGATTCCATCGGGTGCCCACCAACATTCACATACCATGGAGGAGTGCCTTTTTATTTTCTTTTTTCTCTTTTTTTTCTTTTTGGAATAAACAATATGGAAGATAGCAAATCCGACCACTACGTCCCCATGAGCTGAAAACAGTGTCACAAAACAAGAAGTCTTTTGAAGGTTTTTTTCAAAGGTAGCACATGAAAATTTACTTGGAATGGCTTGCAAATACCATGCATAGGAACACATTGGAACAACTTGGTTTTTGGAAGTTGGATGCACGAGTAGATCTCATACTCAGTACAAAACAAGGGCTAGCAAAAGACTGGGAGCGACCAACTAAGAGAGCAATAACGGCCATAATCATGCAAAGTGACAAAGCAACATTAAAAGAAGCATAAGAGGGCATCAAAAGTCAAAAACTAAATGATCATAAAGGCTTATGGCGACTTTGTATGAGTCTAACATGTATGACCATGCGCCAAGTCAACCCAAATAAAGCATCAAGGAGAAAACCAAATTAATGCTTCCAAATAATAAAAACAACGCATGATTTTTTTCAAAGGCTCATTAAGCAATCTCAGTCATTTGAGACAAGTCATGCTACAGAAAAACCACTAAGCATACTATCAAAATGACATCAAGCACGACATGCAAAAGTCTAAGCCGCAGTCTAAACAAGCTCCTTTTTGTACCACTTTTTTGCATGAAATTTTTTTCTCTTTTCCAACACCATTCGAACCTTTTTAAAACAACTCTTTTGATGAAAACCAACATGGACCAGAGGTCAAAATACACCTGGATATAAAGATATAAGAAGAAAATAAAACACAAATCAAGGCAAAAATCGAAAGCTAAATGCAGTAGCAGAAAAAGAGAACACTCATTGAACGATAAGAGTGAAAAATGGAGTGTTCTTGGCAAATGAAAAGCAATGCAACTTCTCCCAAAGGAATTTGTTGGGGTCCAACCATTTATTGCAGCAAACAAAACTAAACCAAACTGAAAACTAAAGACAAGACGCTCCAAGAAAAATGCATAGTGCATGAAGCAATAAAAATATAGTGTGTTGAAAGGTGACCTGATTTTTGCCGATGAAGAAGGGGTGCCTCGGGGGCATCCCCAAGATTTGACGCTTGTACCTCTTGGATATTTCTTGGGGTGCATGGGCATCCCCAAGCTTGAGATTTTGTCCATTCTTCAACTCATCTCATCATTCTCCAATCCCTACACTTGAAAACTTCCTTCATACAAAACTCAACACAATTCTATTAGCAACATTAATGTAAGCATAATAATGAATCAAACACCTTTTGCTTCAGATTTCAACCCAAATCACCACATATAAAGCATATACTACTGTAACAACTTCCCCAAAAGTTCCGTGATCAAAAGAACTCAAAAAGAAAGCGATCGAGAGGTAAACACAAATAATGGTAGAAATCTGTCAAAACAGAACAGCTGACAAAGGTCGAATTTTTAGAGGGTTTTCTATTGCTCAAATCAAAAAGTGTATAACTAATGAAAGTTTGGATATAACCTGGGAATATGCACAAGAAATCGCAGGTCAAAAAGATATTCAGAGAATTTTCACTAATTTTTATGGTACAGCACCGAAATCTGTTTCAGGACAGCAACATCCCCAAATCTTACCTCACTCAAATTAGAGGTTTCTCTTGGCACAACAATGAAATAAAAATGATAAGGAGCGGTTATTACAGTAGTAATAACTTCTAAGACTCAAATAAAAGAAAAAGAACTGAAAGTAAACATTGGGTTATCTCCTAAGAGTGCTTTTCTTTAAAGCCTTTGAGCTAGGCGCAGAAAGTGCGAATCAAGTAATATCAAGTGATGAAGCATCAAGCTCATAATTTGCTCTAAGAATATAGTCAAAAAGTAATTTCTTCCTCTTTCTAGGGAAGTGTTCCATACCTTTCTTGAGTGGGAATTGATATTTGATGGTGCCTTCCCTCATATCAATGATGACACCTACAGTTCGAAGAAAAGGTCTTCCCAAAATAATAGGACATGAAGCATTACATTCAACATCCATGACAAGAAAATCAACGGGAACAAGGTTATTGTTAACCATAATATGAACATCATTAATCCTTCCCAAAGGTTTCTTCTTAGCAACATCAGCAATAGGAACATCATAATAACACTTTTCAAGAGGTGGTAAATCAAGCATGTCATAAATTTTTCTAGGCATAATAGAAATACTAGCACCTAGATCACATAAAGCATGGCAATCAAAACCATTAACATAAATATCAATGATAGGTTCCCAACCATCTTCTAACTTCTTGGGAATAGAAGCTTTTTGCTTCAACTTTTTATCCCTAATTTTCATGAGAGCATTGGTAATATGCTTAGTAAAAGCAACATTTATAGGACTAGCATTAGGAGTCAAAGCAAGATTTTGCAAGAACAAAATAACTTCAGATAGCATTAGCAGTGGCATTAGTAAAAGCAACATTTATATATTGCAGCCATCAACATCAAAATCATTAAAGGAAATAGAGCTATCATCTCCTACACTCCGAAAAATTTCAGCACTCTTTTGAGAAAAAGTTTTTGCTGTTTTGGGCTTTTTAACACAAGGAGTAGGAGTTTTCTCTACACCAATCAAAGTAAGAAGATTGCTAAAATTAGGAACAACATCATTAGAGGTGGTAATGGTACATACCTTCATCTTTCTAGCCATCTCATCTTCTCTTTCCCACCTGGCATGCAATTCTGCTAACATCCTAACATTTTCATCAATTCTAACTTGGATAGCATTAGCAGTGGCAAAAGTATTGTTCTCTTTCACCTCATTAGGCAACACTTTTAGTTTCAGAAGTTCAACATCATGAGTAAGGCTATCAACTTTAGAAGCAAGAATATCAATTTTGCCTAACTTTTCCTCAACAGACTTGTTAAAAGCAGTTTGCTTACCGATGAAGTCCTTGAGCATGACTTTAAGCTCAGAGGGCGTAGCCCTAGTATTGTTGGAGGAATTACCATAAGAGTTACCATAACCATTACCATTGGTAGAAGGATACGGCCTATAATTGTTACTAGCAAAATTGTTCCTATAAGCATTGCTGTTAAAATTATTATTTCTAATGAAGTTTACATCAACATGCTCTTCTTGAGCAACCAAAGAGGCTAAAGGAACATTATTAGGATCAACATGAGTTCTATCATTAGAAAGCACAAGCATTATAGCATCAATCTTATCACTCAAGGAAGAGGTTTCCTCACAAGAATTTACCTTCTTACCTTGTGGAGCTCTCTCGGTGTGCCATTCAGAATAATTTACCATCATATTGTCGAGAACTTTGTTGCGGCGCCCAAGGTAAGGGACATAAAAGTGCCTCCAGCAGCTGAATCCAATAGGTTCCTTGAAAAATTCAGTCCTGCATAAAAGGTTTGGACAATCATCCAAGTAGTCAGTCCATGAGTAGGGCAATTCTTTATCATAGATTTCATTCTTTCCCAAGCCTGAGCAACATGTTCATTATCAAACTGGCTAAACTTCATAATATTGCTACGCAAAGCTATAATCTTAGCAGGAGGATAGTATCTTCCAATAAAAGCATCTTTACACTTAGCCCATGAATCAATACTATTTTTAGGCAAAGACAGCAACCAATCCTTAGCTTTTCCTCTCAAAGAAAAAGGAAACAACTTAAGCTTAATAATATCACTCTCTACATCCTTATATTTATGCATCTCACATAGCTCAACAAAATTGTTGAGATGAGCTGCAGCATCATCAGTACTAGCACCAGAAAATTGCTCTTTCATAACAAGGTTTAATAAAGCAGGCTTAATCTCATAAAAATCAGCAGCATGAGCAGGTGGTGTAATAGGAGTGCAGATAAAATCACTATTATTAGTGCTAGTAAAATCACACAACTTGGTGTTCTCATGAGTACCCATTCTAGCAAAGCTAAAAGCAGACAAGTAAAAGCAACTAATAGGAAACTAATTTTTGTGTGTTTTTGATAAAATGATGCAAGTAAAAATAAAGTAAAGCAAATCAATAAACAAAGTAAAGGATGTGTGTGCGAAACTCCCCTTGCAGAAGTCTTCTTTTTCCCCGGCAACGGCGCCAGAAAAACTTGTTGGTGGCGCGGTGTTGATGATGTAATTGACCGGCCAGTTGGGAACCCCAAGAGAAGGTGTGATGAGCACAGCAGCAAGTTTTCCCTCAGTTATGAAACCAAGGTATGTCAATCCAGTAGGAAAAAGCCAAACTCCAGAAGGTGATGCTTGCTAGCTTAGTGACGCTCCAACAAGGGCTTGATGCGGTATGGTGTTGATAGCTTTTCACCGTCCAGTTGGGAACCCCAAGAGGATGGTATGATGAATATTGCAGCAAGGTTTTCCCTCAGTTAAGAAACCAAGGTATGTCGATCAGGAGAGGAAGGAGACAATACGACTGAAGGTGATGCTTGCTAGTCTAGTGACACTCCAGCAAGGGCACCATTTACGATCAAATGAGTTAGCGCATCTTCAACTAGTAGCAACGTGGAACCTGCACACAACACAACCAAATACTTTGTTCCCAACTTACGATAAGGTTATCAATCTCACCGGTTTGCTGTAAACAAAGGAATGAGCGTATCGAGTGGAAAATAGTAATAGTATGCGAGTAAAGTAAACAGTGTGAGTAAAGTAAACAGGTGATAGCAATATAGAGGAAATAGGACCGGGGTCCACAGTTCACTAGTGGTGTCTCTCCATAAGATAAAATAATACATGCTGGGTAAACAAATTACAGTTGGGCAATTGATAGAATAAAGATAACGTGCATATGTCGAGAGGATCACTGTGAGATTTACTCTGGGCATTACAACAAGATACATAGACTGCCATCCAACTGCATCTATGACTAATAATCCACTTGTGGCGAATCAATCCGAGAACTCCACAAGTATTAAGTTGCGAACAACAGATAATTGCATTAAGCAAAGTGTGTAATATAAACAAAGCATATGCCCTTGAGCATATGAATGTTGTTTTCCCCCTAGTAGCAATAGCACATCTACAACCTTAGAGGTTTCTGTCACTCCCCCAGATTAAATAGAGGCATGAACCCACTATCAAGCATAAATACCCCCTCTTGGAGTCACTAGCAACTACTCGGCCAAGATAGCTACTAACAACGAAGAGCATGCAAGATCATAAACAACATAGAGATAACATAAGATAATATTCAGTACTTCAACTCAATCATAATACCAATATTCATCGGATCCCAACAAACACAACATGTAGAATTACATAACGGTGATCTCAATCATGTAAGGCAGCTCATGAGATCTAAACATGAAGCACATGGTGGAGAAGACAACCAACTAGCTACTGCTATGGACCCATAGTCCAAGGTAGACTACTCACTCATCGCTCCGGAGGCAAGCATGGCAATGAAGAAGACCTCCGGTGGCGATTCCCTTCTCCGGTAGGGTGCCGGGAAGAGCTTCTGGACCCTCCCGATCTTCGGGTCGATGGCGGTGGTGGATCGCGATGTGTTCTAGAAAAGTGATTGAGCCCTTAGGTTTTTCCCGTCGAGGGGTCTTTATAGGTGAAGGGGCAACGTCGGGAGTGGGCCGAGGCGCTGTCACACTCGGCCCACTCCTGATGTTGCCCCTTCGCCTATAAAGACCCCTCGACGGGAAAAACCTAAGGGCCCGATCACTTTTCCAGAACACATCGCGATCCACCATCGCCATCGACCCGAAGATCGGGAGGGTCCAGAAGCTCTTCCCGGCACCCTGTCGGAGAAGGGAATCGCCACCGGAGGTCTTCTTCATCGCCATGCTTGCCTCCGGAGCGATGAGTGAGTAGTCTACCTTGGACTATGGGTCCATAGCAGTAGCTAGTTGGTTGTCTTCTCCACCATGTGCTTCATGTTTAGATCTCATGAGCTGCCCTACATGATTGAGATCACCGTTATGTAATTCTACATGTTTGGTTTGTTGGAATCCGATGAATATTGGTGTTATGCTTGAGTTGATGTACTGAAATTTATCTTATGTTATCTCTATGTTGTTTATGATCTTGCATGCTCTCCATTGTTAGTAGCTATCTTGGCCGAGTAGTTGCTAGTGACTCCAAGAGGGGGTATTTATGCTCGATAGTGGGTTCATGCCTCTATTTAATCTGTGGGAGTGACAGAAACCTCTAAGGTTGTAGATGTGCTATTGCTACTAGGGGGAAAATAACATTCATATGCTCGAGGGTATATGCTTTGTTTACATTATAGACTTTGCTTAATGCAGTTATCTGTTGTTCGCAACTTAATACTCATGGAGTGTTCAGACGATATCCCCGTGAGTGGATTATTAGTCATAGATGCAGTTGGATGGCGGTCTATGTATCTTGTTGTAATGCCCAGAGTAAATCTCATAGTGATCCTCTCATCATATGCACGTTGTCTTTATTCTATCAATTGCCCAACTGTAATTCGTTTACCCAGCATGTTTTATTTTATCTTATGGAGAGACACCGCTAGTGAACTATGGACCCCGGTCCTATTTCCTTTATATTGCTATCACCTGTTTACTTTACTCGCACTGTTTACTTTACTCACATACTATTATTTTCCACTCGATACGGTCATTCCTTTGTTTCAAGCAAACCGGTGAGATTGACAACATCATCGTAAGTTGGGAGCAAAGTATTTGGTTGTATTGTGTGCAGGTTCCGCGTTGCAGCTAGCAAGCAAAGCTTGGACGAGGCGCCTTATAAATTGTCCTGAGCCGTCGCAAGCTAGCAAGCATCACCTTCAGTCGTATTGGCTCCTTCCTCTCCTGAACGATAAATCTTGGTTTCTTAACTGAGGGAAAAACCTTGCTGCTATATTCATCATACCTTCCTCTTGGGGTTCCCAACTGGACGGTGAAAAGATAACACCACCGTACCGCATCAAGCTCTTTTTCTGGCGCTGTTGCCGGGGATTGAAGAAGAATAAGCTCCCACGTCAACTAGGCACTAGCTCTTTTTCTGGCGCCGTTGCCGGGGAGGAAGAAGAAGACTTCTGCGAGGGGAGTTTTCGCACGCACATCCTTTACTTTGTTTAAGTTTTGCTTTACTCTATTTATTTTACTTGCATCGTTTTATCAAAAACCCAAAAAAAATAGAATCCTTTGTAGTTGTTTTTACTTGTCTGCTTTTAGTTTGCTAGAATGGCTACTCCTGAAAACACCAAGTTGTGTGACTTTACTAGCACAAACAATAGTGATTTTATCTACACTCCTATTGCGCCACCTGCTTCTGCTGCAAATTTTTATGAGATTAAGCCTGCTTTGTTGAACCTTGTTATGAAAGAGCAATTTTTTGGTGCTAGTACTGATGATGCTGCAGCTCATCTCAACAATTTTGTTGAGTTATGTGAGATGCAAAAGTATGAGAATGTTGATGGTGATATTATTAAGCTTAAGTTGTTTCCTTTTTCTTTGAGAGGAAAAGCTAAGGATTGGTTGCTGTCTTTGACTAAGAATAGTATTGATTCATGGGCTAAGTGTAAGGATGCTTTTATTGGTAGATACTATCCTCCTACTAAGATTATAGCTTTGCGTAGCAATATTATGAAGTTTAGTCAGTTTGATAATGAACATGTTGCTCAAGCTTGGGAAAGAATGAAATCTATGATAAAGAATTGTCCCACTCATGGACTGACTACTTGGATGATTGTTCAAACTTTTTATGCAGGACTGAATTTTTCTTCGAGGAACCTACTTGATTCAGCTGCTGGAGGCACTTTTATGTCCCTTACCTTGGGCGCCGCAACAAATTTTCTCGACAATATGATGGTAAATTACTCTGAATGGCACACCGAGAGAGCTCCACAAGGTAAGAAGGTAAATTTTGTTGAGGAAACCTCTTCCTTGAGTGATAAGATTGATGCTATTATGCTTATTCTTTCTAATGATAGGACTCATGTAGATCCTAATAATGTTCCTTTGGCCTCTTTGGTTGCTCAAGAAGAGCATGTTGATGTAAACTTCATTAGAAATAATAATTTTAACAACAATGCTTATAGGAATAATTTTGCTAGTAACAATTATAGGCCGTATCCTTCTACCAATGGTAATGGTTATGGTAACTCTTATGGTAATTCCTCCAACAACACTAGGGCCGCGCCCTCCAAGCCTGAGGTAATGCTCAAGGACTTCATCGGTAAGCAAAATGCTTTTAACAAGTCTGTTGAGGAAAAGTTAGGCAAAATTGATATTCTTGCTTCTAAAGTTGATAGCCTTGCTCATGATGTTGAACTTCTGAAATTAAAAATGTTGCCTAATGATGTGAAAGAGAACAATGTTTTTGCTACTGCTAATGCTATCCAAGTTAGAATTGATAAAAATGTTAGGATGCTAGTGGAATTGCATGCCAGGTGGGAAAGAGAAGATGAGATGGCTAGAGGGATGAAGGTATGTACCATTACTACCTCTAATGATGTTGCTCCTAATGCTAGCAATCCTCTTACTTTGATTGGTGTAGACAAAGTTCCTACTCCTTGTATTAAAAAGCCTAAAACTGCTAAAACTTTTTCTCAAAAGAGTGCTGAAATTTTTCGGAGTGTAGGAGATGATAGCTCTACTTCCTTTAATGATTTTGATGTTGATGGCTGCAATATATCTGAATTTATTTTGTTCTTGCAAAAGCTTGCTTTGACTCTCAATGCTAGTTCTTTAAATGTTGCTTTTACTAAGCATATTACCAATGCTCTCATGAAAATTAGGGATGAAAAGTTGAAGCAAAAAGCTTCTGTTCCCAAGAAGTTAGAAGATGGTTGGGAACCCATCATTGATATGCATGTTAATGGTTTTGATTGCCATGCTTTATGTGATCTAGGTGCTAGTATTTCTATTATGCCTAGAAAGATTTATGACATGCTTGATTTACCACCGCTTGAAAAGTGTTATTATGATGTTCCTATTGCTGATGTGGCTAAGAAGAAACCTTTGGGAAGGATTAATGATGTTCTTATTGTGGTTAACAATAACCTTGTTCTCGATGATTTTCTTGTCATGGATGTTGAATGCAATGCTTCATGTCCTATTATTTTGGGAAGACCTTTTCTTCAAACTGTAGGTGCCATCATTGATATGAGGGAAGGCACCATCAAATATCAATTTCCACTCAAGAAAGGTATGGAACACTTCCCTAGGAAAATAAAGCAATTAGTTTTTGACTCTATTCTTAGAGCAAATTATGAGCTTGATGCTTCATCACTTGATATTACTTGATTCGCAATTTTCTGCGCCTAGCTCAAAGGCGTTAAAGAAAAGCACTCTTGGGAGATAACCCAATGTTTTTACTTTCAGTTCTTTTTATTTTATTTGAGTCTTGGAAGTTATTACTACTGTAATGACCTCTCCTTATCCTTTTTATTTCGTTTTTGTGCCAAGAGAAGCCTCTAATTTGAGTGAGGTAAGATTTGGGGATGTTGCTGTCCTGAAACAGTTTTCGGTGCTGCACCGTAAAAATTCGTGAAAATTCTCTGTATATCTTTTGAACCTGACATTTCTTGTTCATATGCCCCAGGTTATATCCAAACTTTAATTAGTTGAACACTTTTTGATTTGAGCAACAAAAAATCCCTCAAAAATTCGACCTTTGTCAGCTGTTCTGTTTTGACAGATTTCTGCCAATATTTGTGTTTGCCGCTTTATCGCTTTCTTTTTGAGTTCTTTTGATCACGGGACTTTTGGGGAAGTTGCTACAGTAGTATATGCTTTATATGTGGTGGTTTTAGGTTGAAACCTGAAGCAAAAAAGGGTTGATTCTATGTTATGCTTACACTAATGTTGCTAATAGATTTGTGTTTAGTTTTGTATGAAGGAAGTTTTCAAGTGTAGGGATCGAAGAGTGATGAGATGAGTTGAAGAATGGACAAAAGCTCAAGCTTAGGGATGCCCATGCATCACCCCAAGAAATATCCAAGAAGTACAAGCATCAAAGCTTGGGGATGCCCCCGAGGCACCCCTTCTTCATCGGCAAAAATCAGGTCACCTTTCAAGACACTATATTTTTATTGCTTCATGCATTATGTGTTTTTCTTGGAGCATCAGTTGTTTTTAGTTTTTAGTTTAGTTTAGTTTTGTTTGCTGCAATAAATGGTTGGACCCCAACAAATTTCTTTTGGAGAAGTTGCCTTGCTTTTCATTTGCTAAGAACACTCCGTTTTTCATTCTTATAATTTCAACGAGTGTTCTTCCTTTTCTAGAACTGCGTTTAGTTTTCGTTTTCGCCTTGATTTGCATTCAGATCTTGTTATATCTTTTTATCAAGGTGTATTTTTTGCTCTGATCTTTATTGGTTTTAATCAAAAGAGGTGTTTATAAAAAGTTTGAATGGTGTTGGAAAAGAGAAAAAGCTTTATGCAAAAAAGTGGTACAAGAAGGAGCTTGTGTAGACTACGGCTTAGGCTTTTGCATGTCGTGCTTGATGTCTTTTTGATAGTATGCTTAGTGGTTTTGCTGTAGCATGACTTGTCTCAAATAACTGAGATTTCTTAATGAGCCTTTGAAAAAATCATGTGTTGTTTTTATCGTTTGGAAGCATTATTTTGGTTTTCTCCTTGATGCTTTATTTGGGTTGACTTAGCGCATGCTCACACATGTTAGACTCTTACAAAGTCGCCAATAGCCTCTATGATCATTTATTTTTTGACTTTTTATGCCATCTTATGCTTCTTTTAATGTCACTTTGTTGCTTTGCATGATTATGGCCGTTATTGCTCTCTTAGTTGGTCGCTCCCAGTCTTTTGCTAGCCCTCGCCTTGTACTGAGTATGAGCTCTACTCGTGCATCCAACTCCTAAAAACCAAGTTTGCCAAAGTGTCCATCATACATACCTATTAGCAATTTTCTATTCCAAAGTATATTTGACTTGCTTTTATCTATTCTTCAAATTAAACTCTTATCAGTGTTATTCGAAAATTAGTCAGTAAAGCTCTCACGAACCGGATTGCACACTTTATTTTTTCTTGTTCTTAAAAATTTGACATTGTGGTCTCTTATGTTGAGTTGTTATGCTTGCAAGTTGTAAGTTGGAGATTAGCCCAACCATGCCGTCATGGGGCAAGCTTTCAACATTGCACTTCTTATTTGAGTTGATATCGTGATCTTTTGTTTATGGATACTCGCGGTGTGAAATGAATTGGGAATCTTGCAGGATCATGGAGTTTGTATATGTGTTAGGGAAATGCCTGGGCCGCCAATCTAAGCCATGCATAATTCATGGTGGAAATTTGCAGCATGCCCATAGTGGACATTCGACGACGCATCTCAAAATAAAAAGCTATACAAATGGTAAATAAAAGAGATGTCGAGGTGTTCATTGTCTGCTTGTCCTATCATTTTGATGTGGGCTTGTTCCATGTCATCGGGCACGGAGGTACCCCGTTGGCGGTTCTCAATGATACGTATATACTTACAATGACAAGAGCCCTGCTTGGGACTCTAAGTAAAGTAGCATGAGGTTTGGGTACTCGTATTCATGGGACACGAGGTTTTCAACTTATGATTTGTCAAGCATATGCAGCGTAAGTGTTCTCATATTAACTTTAACCATTCAAGATGCTTATGATGGGGGCAATGAGAGCTCAAAGCCGGTAAGTACCATAATTTTTGAAGGTCTATAAAACTTGCAATCACTGCTTCCCTCCGCGAAGGGCCTTTCTTTTACTTTTATGTTGAGTCACCACCTTCTATCTTTATGCACCATTAAGAGAGCATAGTTGTCATTCTTAGTATAATGTGCATTGTCCCAAAGTTTTCATTGATTGATTCATATTGTTGGTTTCACTTGTTCTTAAATTATTTGTATCTAGTCGCCCTCTTAAACTTGAAGGTGTCCTATGCATTTATGTTTTGCTCTCCATGAAGGACAAGCTGGAAACCATTTGTATGTTTTTCCTTATGATTTGAACACACGTTTGACTTTCATTGTTTCATTTTCATGATCTTTTGTTTGTGTTCATTTTCATGTTATAACATGGTTGCTAAGTTTCTTCTATCAAGATTATGTCTTTCATGCCCATGTTTTAAGTTCTTTTGATCCCAGCGCACAATGCTTACATATATGATCAAGATTGTGTAGGTGCATGTCACCTCAAAAATTATTTCTTTTGTTATCACTTACCTACTCGAGGATGAGCACGACTTTGTATGAGTCAAACATGTGTGAGCATGCGCCAAGTCAACCCAAATAAAGCATCAAAGGAGAAAACCAAAATAATGCTTCCAAATAATTAAAACAACGCATGATTTTTTCAAAGGCTCATTAAGCAATCTCAGTTATTTGAGACAAGTCATGCTACAGCAAAACCACTAAGCATACTATCAAAAAGACATCAAGCACGACATGCAAAAGCCTAGGCCGCAGTCTACACAAGCTCCTTCTTGTACCACTTTTTTGGATAAAGCTTTTTCTCTTTTCCAACACCATTCGAACTTTTTATAGACAACTCTTTTGATGAAAACCAATAAGGACCAGAGGCAAAAATACACCTTGATGAAAAGATATAACAAGATCTGAACACATATCAAGGCGAAAATCGAAAACCAAAAGCAGTAGCAGAAAAAGAAGAACACTCGGTTTTTGATAAGAATGAAAACTAGAGAGTTCTTGGCAAATGAAAAGCAAGGCAGCTTCTCCAAAAGGAATTTGTTGGGGTCCAACCATTTATTGCAGCAAACAAAACTAAACTAAACTGAAAACTAAAAACAACTGACGCTCCAAGAAAAATGCATAGTGCATGAAGCAATAAAAATATAGTGTCTTGAAAGGTGACCTGATTTTTGCCGATGAAGAAGGGGTGCCTCGGGGGCATCCCCAAGCTTTGATACTTGTACTTCTTGGATATTTCTTGGGGTGCTGGGCATCCCCAAGCTTGAGCTTTTGTCCATTCTTCAACTCATCTCATCATTCTCCAATCCCTACACTTGAAAACTTCCTTCATACAAAACTGAACACAAATCTATTAGCAACATTAGTGTAAGCATAACATTGAATCAACCCTTTTTTGCTTCAGGTTTAACCTCAAAGCCACCACATATAAAGCATATACAACTGTAGCAACTTCCCCAAAAGTTCCGTGATCAAAAGAACTCAAAAAGAAAGCGATAAAGCGGCAAACACAAATATTGGCAGAAATCTATCAAAACAGAACAGCTGACAAAGGTCGAATTTTTAGAGGGTTTTCTGTTGCTCAAATCAAAAAGTGTTCAACTAATGAAAGTTTGGATATAACCTGGGGCATATGCACAAGAAATCACAGGTACAAAAGATATACATAGAATTTTCACGAATTTTTACGGTGCAGCACCGAAAACTGTTTCAGGACAGCAATATCCCCAAATCTTACCTCGCTCAAATTAGAGGCTTCTATTGGCACAAAAACGAAATAAAAAGGATAAGGAGCGGTTATTACAGTAGTAATAACTTCCAAGATTCAAATAAAAGAAAAAGTACTGAAAAGAAAACATTGGGTTATCTCCCAAGAGTGCTTTTCTTTAACGCCTTTGAGCTAGGCGCAGAAAATGCGAATCAAGTAATATCAAGCGATGAAGCATCAAGTTCATAATTTGCTCTAAGAATAGAGTCAAAAATAAATTTCTTTCTCTTTCTAGGAAAGTGTTCCATACCTTTCTTGAGTGGAAATTGATATTTGATGGTGCCTTCCCTCATATCAATGATGGTACCTACAGTTCGAAGAAAGGGTCTTCCCAAAATAATAGGACATGAAGCATTGCATTCAACATCCATGATAAGAAAAATCAATGGGAACAAGGTTATTGTTAACCATAATAAAAACATCATTAATCCTTCCCAAAGGTTTCTTCTTAGCAACATCAGCAATAGGAACATCATAATAACATTTTTCAAGCGGTGGTAAATCAAGCATGTCATAAATTTTTCTAGGCATGATAGAAATACTAGCACCTAGATCACATAAAGCATGGCAATCAAAACCATTAACATGCATATCAATGATGGGTTCCCAACCATCTTCTAACTTCTTGGGAACAGAAGCTTTTTGCTTCAACTTTTCATCCCTAATTTTCATAAGAGCATTGGTAATATGCTTAGTAAAAGCAACATTTAAAGAACTAGCATTAGGAGTCAAAGCAAGATTTCGCAAGAACAAAATGACTTCAGATATATTGCATCCATCAACATCAAAATCATTAAAGGAAATAGAGCTATTATCTCCTACACCCCGAAAAATTTCAGCACTCTTTTGAGAAAAAGTTTTAGCAGTTTTAGGCTTTTTAACACAAGGAGTGGGAGTTTTCTCTACACCAATCAAAGTACGAGGATTGCTAGCATTAGGAGCAACATCATTAGAGGTAGTAATGGTACATACCTTCATCTTCCTAGCCATCTCATCTTCTCTTTCCCACCTGGCATGCAATTCTACTAGCATCCTAACATTTTCATCAATTCTAACTTGGATAGCATTAGCAGTAGCAAAAGGATTGTTCTCTTTCACATCATTAGGCAACACTTTTAATTTCAGAAGTTCAACATCATGAGCAAGGCTATCAACTTTAGAAGCAACAATATCAATTTTGCCTAACTTTTCCTCAACAAACTTGTTAAAAGCATTTTGCTTACCGATGAAGTCCTTGAGCATTAACTCAAGCTCGGAGGGCGCGGCCCTAGTGTTGTTGGAGGAAGTACCATAACAGTTACCATAACCATTACCATTAGTAGAAGGATACGGCCTATAATTGTTACTAGCAAAATTGTTCCTATAAGCATTGTTGTTAAAATTATTATTTCTAATGAAGTTCACATCAACATGCTCTTCTTGAGCAACCAAAGAGGCTAAAGGAACATTATTAGGATCTACATGAGTCCTATCGTTTGAAAGCATAAGCATAATAGCATCAATCTTATCACTCAAGGAAGAGGTTTCCTCAATAGAATTTACCTTCTTACCTTGTGGAGCTCTCTCGGTGTGCCATTCAGAGTAATTTACCATCATATTATCGAGAAGCTTAGTTGCAGCGCCCAAGGTAAGGGACATAAAAGTGCCTCCAGCAGCTGAATCAAGTACGTTCCTTGAAGAAAAATTCAGTCCTGCATAAAAAGTTTGGACAATCATCCAAGTAGTCAGTCCATGAGTGGGACAATTCTTTATCATAGCTTTCATTCTTTCCCAAGCTTGAGCAACATGTTCATTATCAAACTGACTAAACTTCATAATATTGCTACGCAAAGCTATAATCTTAGCAGGAGGATAGTATCTTGTAATAAAAGCATCCTTACACTTAGCCCATGAATCAATACTATTTTTAGGCAAAGACAGCAACCAATCATTAGCTTTTCCTCTCAAAGAAAAAGGAAACAACTTAAGCTTAATAATATCACTTTCAACATCCTTATATTTTTGCATCTCACATAGCTCAACAAAATTGTTGAGATGAGCTGCAGCATCATCAGTTCAAGCACCAGAAAATTGCTCTTTCATAACAAGGTTCAACAAAGCAGGCTTAATCTCATAAAAATTTGCAGCAGGAGCAGGTGGCGCAATAGGAGTGCAGATAAAATCACTATTATTCGTGCTAGTAAAGTCACACAACTTGGTGTTTTTAGGAGTAGCCATTCTAGCAAACTAAAAGTAGACAAGTAAAAACAACTACAAAGGATTCTAATTTTTTGGGTTTTTGATAAAACAATGCAAGTAAAAATAAAGTAAAGCAAAACTTAAAACAAAGTAAAGGATGTGCGTGCGAAAACTCCCCTCGCAGAAGTCTTCTTCTTTCTCCCCGGCAACGGCGCCAGAAAAGAGCTTGATGTGGTACGGTGTTGATAGCTTTACACCGTCCAGTTGGGAACCCCAAGAGGAAGGTATGATGAATATAGCAGCAAGGTTTTCCCTCAGTTAAGAAACCAAGGTATGTCGATCAGGAGAGGAAGGAGCCAATACGACTAAAGGTGATGCTTGCTAGTCTAGTGACACTCCAACAAGGGCGCCGTTTACGATCAAACGAGTTAGCGCATCTTCAACTAGTAGCAACGTGGAACCTGCACACAACACAACCAAATACTTTGTTCCCAACTTACGATGAGGTTGTCAATCTCACCGGTTTGCTATAAACAAAGGAATGAGCGTATCGAGTGGAAAATAGTAATAGTATGTGAGTAAAGTAAACAGTGCGAGTAAAGTAAACAGGTGATAGCAATATAGAGGAAATAGGACCGGGGTCCACAGTTCACTAGTGGTGTCTCTCCATAAGATAAAATAATACATGCTGGGTAAACAAATTACAGTTGGGCAATTGATAGAATAAAGATAACGTGCATATGTCGAGAGGATCACTATGAGATTTACTCTGGGCATTACAACAAGATACATAGACCGCCATCCAACTGCATCTATGACTAATAATCCACTTGTGGCGAATCAATCCGAGAACTCTACAAGTATTAAGTTGCGAACAACAGATAATTGCATTAAGCAAAGTGTGTAATGTTAACAAAGCATATGCCCTTGAGCATATGAATGTTGTTTTCCCCCTAGTAGCAACAGCACATCTACAACCTTAGAGGTTTCTGTCACTCCCCCAGATTAAATAGAGGCATGAACCCACTATCGAGCATAAATACCCCCTCTTGGAGTCACTAGCAACTACTCGGCCAAGATATCTACTAACAACGGAGAGCATGCAAGATCATAAACAACATAGAGATAACATAAGATAATATTCAGTACTTCAACTCAATCATAACACCAATATTCATCGAATCCCAACAAACACAACATGTAGAATTACATAATGTTGATCTCAATCATGTAAGGCAGCTCATGAGATCTAAACATGAAGCACATGGTGGAGAAGACAACCAACTAGCTACTGCTATGGACCCATAGTCCAAGGTAGACTACTCACTCATCGCTCCGGAGGCAAGCATGGCAATGAAGAAGACCTCCGGTGGTGATTCCCTTCTCCAGCAGGGTGCCGGGAAGAGCTTCTCGACCCTCCCGATCTTCGGGTCGATGGCGGCGGTGTATCGCGATGTGTTCTGGAAAAGTGATCGGGCCCTTAGGGTTTTCCCGTCGAGGGGTCTTTATAGGCGAAGGGGCAACGTCAGGAGTGGGCCGAGGCGCCGTCACACATAGGGGGCGCGGCCAGGGGCCAGGCCACGCCGCCCTATTGTGTGGGGCCCTCGTGGCCCCACTCCATCTCCTCTTCGGTTCTCTGGAAGCTTCGGTGAATTTTTGGACGTTCGGCTTTTGTTTCGTCCAATTCCGAGAATATTTCCTGTGTAACTTTTCTGAAACACAAAAACAACAGAAAACAGGGAACTGGCACTGTGGCGACTTGTTAATAGGTTAGTTCTGGAAAATGCATAAAAGTGCGACGAAGTGTAACGAAACACTAAGCAAATGGTGTAAAAACAAGCGAGAAAGTAAATAGTGCGAGTAAAGTAAACAGGTGATAGCAATATAAAGGAAATAGGACCGGGTTCCACAGTTCACTAGTGGTGTCTCTCCATAAGATAAAATAACACATGCTGGGTAAACAAATTACAGTTGGGCAATTGATAGAATAAAGACAATGTGCATATGTCGAGAGGATCACTATGAGATTTACTCTGGGCATTACAACAAGATACATAGACCGCCATCCAACTGCATCTATGACTAATAATCCACTTGCGGAGAATCAATCCGAGAACTCCACAAGTATTAAGTTACGAACAACAGATAACTGCATTAAGCAAAGTGTGTAATGTAAACAAAGCATATGTCCTTGGGCATAAGAATGTTGTTTTCTCCCTTGTGGCAACAGCATATGTACAACCTTAGAGGTTTCTGTCACTCCCCCGAATTAAATAGAGTCATGAACCCAACTATCGAGCATAAATACCCCCTCTTGGAGTCACTAGTATCTACTCGGCCAAGATAGCTACTAACAACGGAGAGCATGCAAGATCATAAACAACATAGAGATAACATAAGATAATATTCAGCACATCAACTCAATCATAACACCAATATTCATCGGATCCCAATAAACAGAACATGTAGAATTACATAACGGTGATCTCGATCATGTAAGGCAGCTCATGAGATCTAAACATGAAGCACATGGTGGAGAAGACAACCATCTAGCTACTGCTATGGACCCATAGTCCAAGGTAGACTACTCACTCATCACGCCAAGATATCTACTCCCTCTTGGAGTCACTAGCATCTACTCGGCCAAGATATCTACTAGCAACGAAGAGCATGCAAGATCATAAACAACATAGAGATAACATAAAGATAATAATTCAGCAAATTAACTTGACATAGTATCAATATTCATCGGATCCCAACAAACACAATATGTAGAATTACACAACGATGATCTTGATCATGATAGGCAGCTCACAAGATCTAAACATGAAGCACATGGAGGAGATGACAACCATCTAGCTACTGCTATGGACCCGTAGTCCAAGGTAGACTACTCATGCATCACTCCGGAGGCAGGCATGGTGATGAAGAAGGCCTCCAGCGGTGATTCCCCTCTCCGGCAGGGTGCCGGGAGGAGCTTCTGGACCCTCCCTATCTCGCGTCAACGACGGCGGCGGCTTGTAGTATGTTTCGAGGAAAATTGATCGGTCCCCTTAGGTATTCCCGTCGAGGGGAATATATAGGCGGAAGGGCGGCGTCGGGAAGTGGACCAGGGGCCCACACCTGCCCATGGTGTGGCCTGGGGGTGGCCCGCGCCATGGGGTGGCATGGCCGCCTCCTGGCTCCCCTCTGTCTCTGCTTTGGACTCCGTGACGCTTCGAGAAAAATAGGAATTTTGGCTTTTGTTTCATCTAGTTCCGAGAATATTTCCTGTGTAGCTTTTCTGAAACACAAAAATAGCAGAAACAGGGAACTGGCACTATGGCATCTCATTAGTAGGTTAGTTCTGGAAAATGCATAAAAACGCCACGAAGTGTAACAAAACACAAAGCAAATGGTGTATAAACAAGCATGGAGCATCAAAAATTATAGATACATTTGAAACGTATCAAGCATCCCCAAGCTTAACTCCTGCTCGTCCTCGAGTAGGTAAGTGATAACAAAACAATAATTTGTTAGGTGACATGCACCATCACAATCTTGATCAACGATGTAAAGCATTGAGTGCTGAGATCAAAGTACTTAAAACATGGGCATAAGAGACATAATCTTGACAATAAAACTTAGCAACCATGTTATAACATGAAAAGTAACACAAACAAAAGATCATGAGTAATGAAGCATTGAAAGTCAAGTGTGTGTTTCAACCATATAGAAAAACATAGCAAAGTGGTTTTCAGCTTGTCCTTCATGGAATAGCAAAACATAAATGCATAGGACACCTTCAAGTTTAAGAGGGCGACTAGATACAAATAATTTAAGAACAAGCAAAACCATAATCATGAATCAATCAATGATAAATTTTGGGACTATGCACATTAAACTCAGAATGACAACTATGCTCTCTTAGACGGTGTGCATAAAGGTAGAAGGTGGAAACTCAACATAAAAGTAAAAGAAAGGCCCTTCGCAGAGGGAAGCAGTGATTAAACATGTGCTAGAGCTTTTCATTTGTAAAACAGAGAGATAAAAATTTGTTTTGAGAGGTGTTGTTTTTGTCAACGACTGGCAATGGGGTTCTTACTATCTTCCATACTAAGCAAGTTTTTGAGAGAGAGATTGGCACTTTGGTGCTTTTTTAAAAAGCTTGGCACTCCTCCCCACTTTTCCTTTCACAAACCATGGCTAACCGATTCCATCGGGTGCCCACCAACTTTCACATACCCTGGAGGAGTGCCTTTTTTTCTTTTCTTTTTTCCCTTTTTTCCTTTTTTGGAATAAAACAATATGGAAGATAGCAAATCCGACCACTACGTCCCCATGAGCTGAAAATAGTGTCACAAAATGAGAAGTATTTTGAAGGTTTTTTGAAAGGTAGCACATGAAAATTTACTTGGAATGGCTTGCAAATACCATGCATAGGAATTTATAGTGGAATCATTGGAAAACTTGGTTTTTGGGAGTTAGATGCACGAGAAGTATTTCCTCTCAGTACAAAATGAAGTCTAGCAAAAGACTGGGAGCGACCAACTAAGAAAGCAATAACGGCCATAATCATGCATAGCGACAAAACATCATTAACCGAAGCATAAAGTGGTATCACAAGTCAAAAACCAAATGATCATAGAGGCTAATGGCGACTTGTTAGAGTCAAACATGTTGTAAGCATGCGCCAAGTCAACCCAAATAAAGCATCAAAGGAGAAAACCACAATAATATGCTCCCACATAATAAAAACAACGCATGATTTTTTCAAAGGCTCATTAAGCAATCTCAGTCATTTGAGACAAGTCATGCTACATCAAAAACTACTAAGCATACTATCAAAATGAAATCAAGCATGACATGCAAAAGTCTAAGCTGCAGTCTAAACAAGCTCCCATTTGTACCACTATAGTCATAAAACTTTTTTCTCTTTTCCAACACCATTCAAACCTTTTTGAAACAACTCTTTTGATGAAAACCAACATAGGCCAGTGGTCTAAATACACCTTGATACAAAGATATAACAAGATCTGAACAAAAATCAAGGCAAAAAACAAAAGCTAAACGTAGTTCTAGAAAAAGAGAACACTTATTGAACGATAAGAGTGAAAACTAGAGTGTTCTTGGCAATGCAAAACGGAGTGTGTCTTCTCCAAAAGAAATTTGTTCGGGTCCAACCATTTATTACAGCAAACAAAACAAAATAAAACTGAAAGCTAAAGTAAAGATGCTCCAAGAAAAATGCATAGAATATGAAGCAATAAAAATATAGTGTCTTGAAAGGTGACCTAATTTTTGCCGATGAAGAAGGGGTGCCTCGGGGGAATCCCCAAGCTTTGATGCTTGTACCTCTTGGATATTTCTTGGGGTGACATGGGCATTCCCAAGCTTGAGCTTTTGTCCATACTTCATCTCATCTCATCACTCTCCATTCCCTACACTTGAAAACTTCCTTCATACAAAACTTCACACAATTCTATTAACAATATTAATATAACCATGATAATAAATCTACTCTTTTGTTTCAGTTTCAAACTCAAATATACCATCCATTAAAGAATAAGCTATTGTAGAAACTTCCTCAAAATTTCCGTGATAAAAAAAACTCAAAAAGAAAGCGATCGAGAGGCAAACACAAATAGTGGCAGAAATCTGTCAAAACAGAACAGCTGACAAAGATCGATTTTTTCGAGGACCTTCTGTTGCTCAAATCGAAAAGTGCAAAACTAATAAAAGTTTGGAAATAACCTGGGTCATGCGCACAAGAAATCGCAGATCAAAAAGATATTCTATGAATTTTTACGAATTTTTATGGTGCAGCGCAGAAATCTGTTCAGGACAGCAACTTCCCCAAATCTTACCTTCCTCAAATTAGAGGTTCTTCTTGGCACAAAAACGAAATAAAAATGATAAGGAGATGTCATTACAGTAGTAATAACTTCCAAAACTCAAATAAAAGAAAAAATACTGAAAATAAAACATTGGTTATCTCCCAAGAGTGCTTTTCTTTAACGCCTTTGAGCTAGGCGCAGAAAGTGGAAATCAAGTATTTTTAAATGAGGCATTAAGATCAATTGCAGGTGTCTTTTCAACAAGGCATTGTATTGTATCCAAATGAGTTTTTGAAGATCCCTTATGAACACTCTTGGGTTCACTACTTTCATCAAAAGGATTTTTAGGACAAATCCAATCAAAATTCTTTTCCAAAGCTTCATGCAATCCTATGAGTTTGCAAGGTATTGGTACTTTGATTTCTTCCTTGTTTGTACCAACAACCTCTACACATGAGCCAAGCATATTAAAATGCTCAAAAACTTTCCTAGCTTCTATAGCAACATCTCTAAATTCTCTACGCAAAGTCTCCAAAATAAAATATTTCTTTTCAGAGTCTTCGTATCATGAAGCTTAAGAAACATTTGTTGCATAAAAGGATTAAGGTTAACAAACCTAGCCTCCAACATGTGAACTAAATAAGCAGCAGCAACTTCATAACTAGGAGCAAGCTCAGCTAAAGATCTATCCTCAACATCTTTATGCATACTAACATGATTAAAGAACTCCTCAATGTTACCTTTCCCAATTATAGAACCACTACCTATTGTAAGGTCCTCTAGAGCATACTTAGGGAACAACATAATGAACTAAACGTAAAAGTAATGGAATACCAACTATCAAAGGAACTAATTTTTTTGTATTTTTTATAAAAAGATGCAAGCAAAAAATAAAATAAAGCAAAACAATAACAAAGTAAATGATTGGAAGCGAGAGACTCCCCTTGCAGAAATCCTCTTTCTCCCCGGCAACGGTGCCAGAAAACTTGTTGATGGTGCGGTGTTGCTGTAGGAGTTTTATAGATGACCGCCCAGTTGGAAACCCCAAGAGAAGGTTATGATGAGCACAGCAGCAAGTCTTCCCTCAGTATGAGACCGAGGTTTATCGAACCAGTAGGAGAAAGAACCAAACTTCTGAAGGTTGATGCTTGCTAGCTTTGCGACAGGTTGATGGGTTCGTAGCATAGAAAACAAAAAATTTCCTACGCAAGAACACATAAACTAGCCAAGATACTCTACGAGTTGGTAGCAACGGAGACTAACCCTCGATGACCGTAAGCGGGGATTACATTCCCGCACAAACGTTGACGATGGAGAGTCGATGAAGACGCACATAGTCGACGTAGTTGTTCACTTGACGTAGTCGACGTAGTGGTTCACTTGACGATCACAAGATCGTGTACACGGCGCCACAAGTGGCAGCGCCCCCGTACTCGGATACACGTACGGTTCGGTGACGACCTCCATGCCCTCGGTCCAGCGGGGCAGCGGAAGTAGGGATCCGCCGGAACTCCTCCTCCTCCACTTCTCCAAGTGTTGGTGGCTAACAATTTCAGCAGTGCTTCGCTTAAGCAACAGCCATGGTGTGGAGCAACAAGGTAGGGGATGGAAGCAACTAAGTGTAGGGAGAAGAGGAGCATGTCCAACATATATATAGGAGAGAGGGGGCAGCCATCCATGAGGGTGCGGCCAGCCCCTCCCCCTTTTCTCCTCTTCATGGTGGTGGTAACCCCCTCCTTCATGGAAAGGTAACCCCCCTCATCAAATGAGTAACCCCCATTTTAATTTTGCATGACATTCATGTTAATTAAAATCCACACTTATTGAATTAATAAAACATTTTTATTTCTTTAATATTTGTTAATTCAATCAATTAACAAACATTAACATTTACCCCCTTGAGTCATTTTGATATACCGAAACAGTTTCGGTGCTTTTCTGAAACAACCCCTGTGCTGTCCAATAATTTAGCCGGAGTTCCAAATCCACTCAAAACGCGTCAGCGAACGTTAAGTGTGTCACCCTACGGTTCATGAATAAAGTGGACATGATCGAGACTCCTCTCTGATCAATAATCAACAGCGGGATCTGGAAATCCATGATGACTCCCACTTACTCAACGATGAACTAGTGATCGTGTGAACCAATAACGAACATAGTTAATTCCTTTTGTCTCGCGATATTATTACTTGTCCGAGATCCGATCATTTGGTATCAACCATACCTAGTTCGATCTCGTTCCTGACAAGTCTCTTTACTCGTTTCGTGATAATGCATTCCTGTGACCTAGTCACATGCTTGCAAGCGATTCTAATGCAATATCACCGAGAAGGGCCCAGAGAATATCTTCCCGTCATCGGGTCGGACAAATTCCACTCTTGATCCATGAGCCTCAACTAATACTTTCAGAATACCCAAATCAACCTTTATAATCACCCTGTGATGGTGTGACGTTTGATATCATCAAAGCACTCTTCCGGTATCAGTGATTAACACGATCTCATGGTCTGAGGATTAGAACTATTTCGTATGAGTTTGATATAGCAATCAACTTGATGACTTGATCGTTTTGCTATTCATACTATGGGTGTGAGTGTTCATCATATCAGTCTTCTAATGATATGACCCCGTTATTAACAACATCCAATGTTCATGATCAGGAAACCTTGATCATCCGTTAATCAACGAGCTAGTATAAAAGAGAGGCTTTACTAGGAACCTTTTTAGTTTATTAATCACACAAGTATTAATGTTTCCGATTAATACAATTCTAGCATGAGAAATAAACATTTATCATAAACATGGAATATGATAAAAACCACTTTATTATTGCCTCTCGGGCATATTCCCTTCAGTCTCCCACTTGCACTAGAGTCAACAATCTAGTTGATACTTGCGTATATAACACTTATGGCTTTCACGTGTTATCCGTACGCGTTGCAGTGGTTAATCTGATCTCTAGATCTGACACTTTCAGTTCTGTGTGTATTTGCATGTCTTTGCGTCTCTACGCATCACTCATTCTCAAATGAGATAGTTGGGTATAAATTTGGTTTTTTGGTGAGACCTTAGTTCCTTTAGCTAAAATTATGTTGTCACTATTGTCGCACAATAGATCTTCACAGTAATAGCCAGCTTGGAACTACACCTAGTTTGATAACAAACTTCTTGACACAAATGCCCTCTTTTGCTACTTCTAAAGTAGCCATATACTCAACCTTTGTTGTAGAATCCATCACAATGTCTTAACTTTGGAACTCATCCAAATCCATCATGGAACTTCCTTCCATTACATTGTGCCACCTAAACATACAGCTAAAATTGAGATAAACTTAATTTGTATCTTGTGACAAACTTAGTATCAATGTAATACTTTACAATGAATTATGTGTTACTTTGTCATACATAATATATATCCTTAGTCCTTCCAAAGCACATAAGGATATCTCTACTATTGTCCAGTGATCATCTTATGACTTTTATCACTCTGGTATATGCTTATAACATTTAGAGCATAGGACATATCTGGATATGTACATATCATGGTATACATGATCGATCAAATCATTCATGTGGCTTCACTCATCAAGTGTCAAAAACACCTGAATCTTGTTTCCACCTCTTCCATGCGACAAGAACTTTTCTTGTCATTTCCATATTGAACTTCATTCAATATTTCATCTATGTACTTTGGCACAACCATATTGGTACCTCGATCTATCTATATAGACATCGAGACCCAATATTTTTGGTTTTGCCTAAGTTTTTCATTGAAATCTAATTTTAATGAAATTTTTAACCTATGCCAATAAAATATACATCATTTCCAATTAACAATATGTCTTCTACATAATGTACTGAAAATATGTCTCAGCGCTCCCACTTAATTTCTTGCAAATGCAAGCATATTCATCGTATCTGATGAAACTAAACCTTTTAATTATTTCATCACGGTGAATATTCCAACTCCGCGATGCTTACTTCAACCATTGAAGTTTGCATGCCTTTTAGCATCCTTTGAATTTACAAAACCCATTGGACCATGTCATGTACATGTCCTAGGTAACCATTCTATTAGAAGAATGTTGTCTTGTTTGTTCAACTAACATATACCAAACTTGGCATATATAGTGGTTGCTACAGTAATCCTTCCAGACAAAATATCGCTATGAAAGATCAAATCTTGTCATAGTCAACTCATTGAACACAATCGTAAACTCTTTTAATGATGTGTCGACTATTTCAAAGATGTTAAACATCCATGTCTGTCTTTATAGATCCAAATACGTTCATTAGGCTTCATGCCTTTTGAGGGTCTTCCAAGTTCATAAACTTGGTTTCTCGTGTATGGAACTATCATGGATTTTATGGCTTCTAGCCATTTGACGGAGTCAGGGCCCATCATTGCTTCTTTGCATGCAGTCGGTTCATCATTGTCAAACAATAATGATTCATTCTCAAATCTAACTATTTGATTGTTACCCGACTCACGCGGTTCAATATGAACTTTGATCTATGTGACCACAACCTTTGAGGTACGACAGCCATGCGCATTGTGGCCGCCTCTGGGACACTTCCCAGCGCTACGCTACTCAGCACATATAGCTTAGGTTCAACAACCTAATCAAAGTTCAATTGTCCTCCCACTTGACTTTTTGCGAAAAATTCCTTCTCAAGAAACTTGACGTTTTCGGTGACAAACACTTTTGTCTTAGGTGTTCTGGAGGAATACCCAACATTTATTTTGGGATAACCTACAAAGACGTATTTATCCGACTTTGGTTGTAAACATTTTACATATGCCTAGCATACCAAAATTTCAGAAAAGACAACTTGGGTTTTATCCCATGCCATATCTCATATGGTGTCATTTCAATGGATCATGATGGCGCTCTTTTCAGTGTAAAAAGCGGTAGTCTCTAAAGCTTTATCCTTAAAATATAATGGCAGCTTTATAGATGACACCTTTGATCCAACGATGTCAAACAAGGTTTGATTTTATCTCTCGAACACTCCATACTCCTATGGTGTTTCGGGAAATACAAGTCTATGGAACGATTCCTCAACTTTTAGGTGTTTGCTAAACTTGTAACTCAAATATCTTCCTTTATGATCAAATCATAAATTCTTTATTCTCTTGTTACAATGATTTTCAACTTCAACTAGAAATACTTTGAACAATATTCAAATATTTCATGCTTCTTCCTTATCAAGTAAATATACACATATATCTACTCAAATCATCGGTTAAAGTAAATGAAGTTCAAGAATTCACCACACATGGCTACACATAATGGACTATATACATCAACATGTACAATATCCAATAAGTTAGTCGTCCGTTCTTCTTTGGCCTATGAACGGAGTTTTAATCATATCTAGGAAATTCTCACAAGTGTCAATTGATTCAAAATCAAAAGGCTCCAGAATTCCATTAATATGGAGTTCCTTCACGTTTTCTTTCCAATATGATTTAAACGGTGGTGTCACTCATAAGTGATCTTCTAATCATTTGTCTTAAGACATTTTTAGCATCAGTGTTATGGATGTGATTTCTCCAACAAGATAAGCGTTCATTCATCTTTTATGAATGCGGTAATAATTTGAACAACCATTGTTCTCATAATACCAGAACAAAATAACAATTATTCAAATAAATCTTGAAGGCTAGGTTTAATTCCAACGAAACACAATAACACTTTATTTGTTTTCGATGAGAATCATCCGATATTCATTTACTAGTTAATTAGGCCATTGTAGTTCTTGTATTGCGTTGTATGACAGTTCATACCAACCAATTTAGTATCAAATACCCAAGAACCACATTGTTTTAACAAGCAACGAATACAACCATAACATGTATATCTTCTATATACCTGAGCTGGACATTTCCAGTCTTTTCTTTTCCGCCAGAATAAATTTTGGATTCTCTTTTAGCAACTTGTTTTTTCGTCTAGAAGAATCTATCAACATCAATAGTGGCGCCATACACATGGCACATAGCTCAAGGCATGATTAGTCAAACATTAATACCCTTGGACTCGCACTTTGAAGTAGATCACCATTATCAAATATTTGGCGTTCTTCCAAATTCCATTCTTTAGTAATCTTTTAGTGTAGTAAACATTTTACCTACATCTTCCATTCATCCTATCATGACAACTTTCATGATCAAGCTACTATAGCTCATGAGGACGAATTGCGAGTATAATATTAGTTCCTAAACCTTTTAGGAGATCTGGACGCCTGGCGTCTCTAATCTTCGCAAATTCTCATACAATACGAGAACATGTGTCTTACTAAATTATACTCTATCACTTTGCAACCAAACATTTTTTCAGATATCACAATATCTTCCACACATGATAGTTTATGAAACAATTCTTTTAACTCCTAGATAACCTTGATACTAAAAACAACTTTTGAATATCAAGGATCATGGAGGCAAGTGTGATACTTAGATACTAACACTGGAATTGTTACTCTTGATTTAATACTACTTATTAAATTTTATCGAGTAACAAGGGTTTGTTAAAAGTTTGCAATAGGACTTTAAACTTTAGATTGACATTCAAACAATACGATACCAGTTCGTAAAGTTAACATCCAGAATTCTATAGTTCTATTATCTCAATTATAGCTAATCGCAAGGTAGTAAACGGATGCCAATAACTACAACAAACTATGCAAATTCACTTTGATTTAGTTCATGATAAATTGAGTTCTATAATTCAAAATTACTAAATGAACTCCCACTTAAAAACAACATCCCTCTTAGTTTTCTTAAGTGATTACATGAACCAAATTCACTATACCGCAACCGATCATCACGTGCAACGGCATAGTTTCAAAGACGAACATCACCATGTTCATCATATCAACCATATGACTCATACTTAACCTTTCGGTTCGTGTTCCGAGGCCATGTCTGTACATGCTAGGCTCGCCAAGTAGAACCATAGCACTCGCGTGTGTAAAACTGTCTTACACTCGTCGTATGTGAACGTAGAGTCTGTCACACCCGATCATCACATGGTGTCTCGAAACGACGAACTTTCTTGACGGTGCATGCTATGGAAGAACACATTTTTATCTTGATATTTATGTGAGAGGGATCATCTTATAATGCTACCACGTGATCAAATCTAAGCAAAATAAGATGCATAAAAGGATAAATATCACATGCATATATAATGTGATATGATATGGTCCTTCACGCATTCGATCTCCATCTTGTGCGTCATGGCATGATCTCCATCATTCCACCGGCGTAGCACCAAGGTCTATGGCGCGCCACCTTGGTTGTCTTCCTCCATTACAATATATCACTTGGATATATATATTCGGCACGCATGCCATTTAAATGTAAAGACAACCATATGGCTCCTGCCGATTGTTTATAACTTACAAAAAGGATCATTGCATACAATTTGTAACATAAACAATTTAACCATATCACACCACATGCCCTGCAAAAACAAGTTAGACGTTTCTAATTTGTCTTGCATATTTTACGTGGTTTGGGGCTTTCTAGGAAGAACCGTTCTTACCTACGAACATGTAACCACAACGGTGATAAAAATATTATTAACAACTCTTTGTAAAATAGATCATAACTTTAGTGGGAGAAACGTGCACCCGCAAAGCCACATATACCGAAGCATGTCAAGTGTGGGACAAGTCTCGTGAACGCGGTCACGTAATGTTAGTCTCGGGCAGCTTCAATCCCACTATGCCACTATGATCCAAAATATAAAAAATTGCAATAACATGATCATCAATGCCCACATCCACATGTGTTCTAACCGTACATACCAACTATGCATAGAGATGGCTCTGATACCACTGATGGGTTCATAGCATAGAAAACAAAATTTTTCCTACGCAAGAACACATAAACTAGCCAAGATACTCTACGAGTTGGTAGCAACGGAGACTAAACCTCGATGACCGTAAGCGGGGATTACGTTCCCGCACAAATGTTGTCGATGAAGACGCACGTAGTTGACGTAGTTGTTCACTTGACGTAGTCGACGTAGTGGTTCACTTGACGATCACAAGATCGTGTACACGGCGCCACAAGTGGCAGCGCCCCCGTACTCGGATACACGTACGGTTCGGTGACGACCTCCATGCCCTCGGTCCAGCGGGGCAGCGGAAGTAGGGATCCGCTGGAACTCCTCCTCCTCCACTTCTCCAAGTGTTGGTGGCTAACAATTTCGGCAGCCCTTCGCTTAAGCAACAGCCATGGTGTGGAGCAACAAGGTAGGGGATGGAAGCAACTAAGTGTAGGGAGAAGAGGAGCATGTCCAACATATATATAGGAGAGAGGGGGCAGCCATCCATGAGGGTGCGGCCAGCCCCTCCCCCTTTTCTCCTCTTCATGGTGGTGGTAACCCCCTCCTTCATGGAAAGGTAACCCCCCTCATCAAATGAGTAACCCCCATTTTAATTTTGCATGACATTCATGTTAATTAAAATCCACACTTATTGAATTAATAAAACATTTTTATTTCTTTAATATTTGTTAATTCAATCAATTAACAAACATTAACATTTACCCCCTTGAGTCATTTTGATATACCGAAACAGTTTCGATGCTTTTCTGAAACAACCCCTGTGCTGTCCAATAATTTAGCCGGAGTTCCAAATCCACTCAAAACGCGTCAGCGAACCTTAAGTGTGTCACCCTACGGTTCGTGAATAAAGTGGACATGATCGAGACTCCTCTCTGATCAATAATCAACAGCGGGATCTGGAAATCCATGATGACTCCCACTTACTCAATGATGAACTAGTGATCGTGTGAACCAATAACGAACATAGTTAATTCCTTTTGTCTCGCGATATTATTACTTGTCCGAGATCCGATCATTTGGTATCAACCATACCTAGTTCGATCTCGTTCCTGACAAGTCTCTTTACTCGTTCCGTGATAATGCATTCCTGTGACCTAGTCACATGCTTGCAAGCAATTCTAATGCAATATCACCGAGAAGGGCCCAGAGAATATCTTCCTGTCATCGGGTCGGACAAATTCCACTCTTGATCCATGAGTCTCAACTAATACTTTCAGAATACCCAAATCAACCTTTATAATCACTCTGTGACGGTGTGATGTTTGATATCATCAAAGCACTCTTCCGGTATCAGTAATTAACATGATCTCATGGTCTGAGGATTAGAACTATTTCGTATGAGTTTGATATCGCAATGAACTTGATGACTTGATCATTTTGCTATTCATACTATGGGTGTGAGTGTTCATCATATCAGTCTTCTAATGATATGACCCCGTTATTAACAACATCCAATGTTCATGATCAGGAAACCTTGATCATCAGTTAATCAACGAGATAGTATAAAAGAGAGGCTTTACTAGGAACCTTTTTAGTTTATTAATCACACAAGTATTACTATTTCTGATTAGGGATTTCTATTTTCGTGCCCCTGGTTCGTTAGTTGTACTCAGTTTTCCCCAGCTCCTTAGTTTTTCCTCAGTTTTCCCCAAGCCGTTGTCTGAAACCGTCACCAGTGCTGGAACGGCCGGTTGCCCGACGGTTGAACACCTTTGACCGTTAACTGCTGACTAGTGGGGCCACGTAGAGCCCGCAAAGACACGTCAGAGCATCCATCGTTGTTTGACCGTAAGCATCGCCGTATCCAGCACCAAAACGCGGACGAGTGGGGCTTCGGTATATCGAATGACAAGTGGGACCATGACGCTGATACAAGGGGCAATACACGGGTAGGATTAGATTTTTAAACGGAGCTCTACAGCGATGGCACGGAGGAGGTGGCCTGCGGGGTGCCGAAATGAGATCGACGTCCACAAAGAACTCCATGAGGGGAGACCAGACGTATTAGATAGATATGATCTGGACGCGTTTAACCATGCAAAGAAGAGAAGAAATGGTCGAGGACATCGACGATGACCTCAACACTTTGACTGACGGTGTCGGACACGAACGCGAGCAGTGTAGAGAAAACTAGTGTCTCTCCTTTCTGGCGTGTATAGATAGGTGCTAGGGGAGTGTGGTGGCGAAGGGAAAGACCTCGCGGTGGTCTATGGCGTCCAGCAGAGCGGGGCGGCGTGGCCGTGCCCACAGCGGCGTGCATGTTCGGCATTGGCATCAGCATGTACGTTCGTCATTGGCCTCGGCGGTATCTCTGGTGTGTCAGTGATCGAATGAGGGGACAGGATTGAGGGTGCATCCCGACGGTGACCTAGCAGTGGCGGCGAGCATGCATACCCGTTCTGACCATGCCGATATCGGCATCGGCATCGTTTGGAGGCTGTGGTGCTCGAATCATAGTGGAAATTGCGATTTCCTATTATTTTTACATGCATAATATATAGAAAATAACTAGATCTATAAATCGATGCATATGAAGCTACATATATATTCTTGGTCATAATCCCCTTAGATGCATGGCTTCACGTCGTCGTCGCTTTCATCGTGAGTATCTTCGTCGTCCGTGTAGTAGTACTTCCTGCACATTGTTCCGTCGAACACCTTCACTGTGAGCACATAATCGCCTTCATATTTGAAGTGTAGGAAGCAGCCGAAATCCACACCGTGCGCGATGGCGAAATTCTCCCAGCCCTTGTCGAGGTACATCCGGCCTTGTCCGTCAAATAGGACCTCCACGGTCCAGAGACGAGGACCGCAGTCAGCTGCTCGCAGATACACCTTTGCGGGCTCCTGGCCGTCAAGATAGTCCGCAAACTTTTGTGGGAGTGCCTGCAAAGAAATTAAAGGTTTTTTAGAACATGCACATAATTAATCACATGCATCATATATGTGGGAACGCGTACGTACCTTCTTGGCCAAAGGGTCTTCATAGATGGTGATGAAGAACTCCTCTATGATCAATGGCAGTGTTGACGGTGGTGGTGGCAATGATGATGATCCACCACCCCGGCCGCCCCTTCCCCTTCCCCTTCCCCTTCCCCTTCCGGTCGGCGTCCGAGACGTGGAAGCCATGGCAATGGATCAAGTGTATGTGAACGAAGAAGAGAGAGGCAGAAACGAAGAAGAGAGAGGCAGAACCTATTGACATGAGGGATGGCTGTTGTGGGGGTTTATAAGGGAGAGATGACCGTTGTGGGGTTTACACCATAAATTAAGGTAGAGATGACCGTTGTGGGGTTTACACAATAAATTAAGGAGGAGATGACCGTTGTGGGGGTGGTTTATATCTCAACAAAAAAAGTAATGCCTAAAAGAAATGGAAATTCGTGAAAGTTCATCATTTTACCGTGAAAAGTAAAGCCTACAAGAAATGGAAATTCGTGATAGTTTATCATTTCAGCGTGAAAAGTAATGCCTACAAGAAATGGAAATTCGTGATAGTTTATCATTTCAGCGTGAAAAGTAATGCCTACAAGAAATGGAAATTCGTGATAGTTTATCATTTTACCGTGAAAAGTAATGCGTAAAAGAAATGGAAATTCGTGATAGTTCATCATTTTACCGTGAAAAGTAAAGCCTACAAGCAATGGAAATTCGTGATAGTTTATCATTTCAACGTGAAAAGTAATGCCTACAAGAAATGGAAATTCGTGATAGTTTATCATTTTACCGTGAAAAGTAATTCCTAAAAGAAATTCGTGATTACCCAACTTGTTGAATCCGGTGGCAAACTCGTCATTTAGCATACATAGAGGGGTAGTAGTTTGCCACCGACAGATAGAGAGAGGGTGGCACGATCCTGCCCGTTGGATCATAGGATCGACGGTAGGTGGGCACGATCCGTGTGACAACAGCTCGACCAATCAGGCCAAGTTTGGGCTTCTGTGAGAAGGGAGAGGGTAAAACTGAGTAGTATCAAGGATACAAGGGCAAGTAAATAGTAAACAGGCTAAGGAATTCAAATAAGAGATTTAGAAAAAGAAAAACACATGTTTTGTACAATGAAACCCATGTTGGCCTACCTCAAAGTATTAGCAATTCAAATATACATGAGTGTAAAAATTATGGCCTCATTCAGACAAACTATGTTTTGGGTATAGATGTTTTGAGAAGGGGTTTGAGTGGAAAGCCATGAACCTTCATAGCTACTAGTGATTTCAGAAGTGGCCATTTGTGTGAAAACTTGATTTATATATGTTTGTTATGATTTTATTTTGCGCATGAGTTGGAGGCACTATGATTTTATTTTTTTGATTTTTTTTGCGCATGAAATGACTCAATTAGATGGCTTAATCCCATCTGTTGACTCTCTGTTGACCAGCCACTTGAGGGTAAAACTGAGTATATTGCACTAGGCAGTATTAGTACTCGAGGGGAAAACTGAGTACAGATATTTTTCCAGTGTAAGATTCGAGGGTAGAACTGAGTACACGTAACGGTGCTGACGTGTAGTCCCATGGACGCGTGTCGCGGTGAGCAGCGGTTAGCCGCGCGGTGCGCGTGTTGAGACCAAAACGTCAACTGCTGAGACGAACCGTCACTTTGCCAGTACAGAGCCCCTCTCCCTCCCTCTGCACACAGTCTCATCATAACTCACGCACGCAACCACGCCTCTCACGTCCCATCACCTTCTCAAAAAAACCCCAGCCGCCCTACGCGCGCTCCCCTGCCGGCGATGGAGAAGAAGAATGCGCCGGCGGCCGTCGCCCCCGAGCCCGTCGCCTCCGAGCCCATCGCCTCCGAGCCCGTCGCATCCGAGGGCGGCGCATCCAAGCGCGGCGCCTCCGTGAACTGGGCCTCTCTTAAGGGTGACGGACCACTTCACAAGATCGGCGACTGCTTACTGGCGAACGAGGAGTACGTGGACACCTACGCTGCTTTGAGGCAAGTTTGTAGAATTGGCGCTCAGATCTACCTGAGCCCGACGTGCACCTGCACGAATGGATCCTGGTAGAACACGCCCTTCCACGCGCCGCTGAGTTCTCCTTCCTCAACCTCCGCACATCCCGCTACGTCACCATCGATCTAACGGAAGTTCATGCAAGGTTCAAATTCCTCCATATCTATAGAGTTAATCTATTTTTATCTTAGTGCTGAATGTTTTCTTCATCAACTCCCTTTTAGATACTACTTCGTCGGCTTTTACCGTGGCATCATCGTGCTTGCCCAGAGGAACCAGCCGCACAAGATACGGCTTCTGAACCCACTCACAAAGACATTGAACGCTACGTTTGAGGCGCAGATGCCATCTATGATTGTGGAGTCAGTCGCTGTAATGAAGTCCCCGACTATGGTCTTCATTTGCACAGGTTACCCCAATGAAATTGCTTGGGTCGATGAGAGCTCTCCTACTAAGGATATAGATGTAGAAGATTGGGGAGAAGGAAGATTTTCGATCGAGGAAGATTCTCTCAGTTGCCTTACCCCGTTCAATGGTGAATTGTATGCAATAGCTGTGAACAATTTTGATGTCGGAACATTAGTGTGCACCAACAATGTCCAGTTGGAGAAGCGCGCGAGCACTATCAACATGGAGACACTATTTTCATTTCCAGAACTTGGAACTGACAGGTTCTACCTTGTGGAGTCTGATGGTGATCTGCTGCTTGTGTTGTTCGGCGGCAGCCCTGGCAACAGGTATTTGGAGGAAGGTCAACCATTGGTGTACCGTGTGGACACTGAGAGCCGCTCTCTCCATGCCGTCAACATTGGCAGTCGTGCCTTCTTCGTCAGTTATAAACGGTGTATCTCCGTCGACACCAGAGTGCACCCGACAGTTCGACCTGGCTGCATCTACTACGAGGGCGGTTATATCAGACAGTACTTTGATGATAGAAAGGCCTGGGATGAGTGGCCACGACTTGTGGATAGATTAGATTCCGACGGTATGAAAAAAGAACAAAGGCCATACCTTTTGGAGGATCTATTGGCTGCACACTGCAGACGGAAGGAGTTCAGTCAATATTTTTTTCGTCTCATGGAATATAGCGACTCCGAAATATATGATGAAGAATGAAGAACCTTCATGTTGGGCATACATTGCGTCTTATATTATTTTCAGCTTAGTTTGTCGTGAATATTAACATCGTTATTGGCTTCTTTTGGCTGTTGTATGCATTTTATGTATTATACTATACTAGCTTCTAGATTAGCTTCTAGATTTGTTACCATATTGGGCAAAAAACGAGGGCCAAAAGGCAGCAATCATTGAAGAAAGACAGAAATAGAAGCTTCTCTAGATTTGATACTAATTTGGTGAAAAGAGAGAGAACTGTTTACAGAGAGAGGGGAAAAAGGCGCTCTGAAAAGGCGCTCTGAAAAGTCAATGCCAATTTGGCCCGAGAGAGACAGAACCGACCTCTCACGTACAACCAAACGCGGTCTCGTCCTGTCCCATGCGGTCCCTTTCTACCAGCCCCACGCGACGCGGCCCCACACGTCAGCACGGAAATGGTCCCTTTCTACTAGCCCCACGCGACGCGGCCCCACACGACGCGGCCCCACACGTCAGCACGGAAACGGTCCCTTTCTACCAGCCCCACGCGACGCGGCCCCACACGATGCGGCCCCACACGTCAGCACGGAAACGGTCAACTTAACGGGAATCCTCACGTCCGAGCTCCTTGAGGGTTTCAGACAACGGCTTGGGGAAAACTGAGGAAAAACTAAGGAGCTGGGGAAAACTGAGTACAACTAACGACCTGAGGGCACGAAAATAGAAATCCCTTCTGATTAATACAATTCTAGCATGAGAAATAAACATTTATCATAAACATGGAATATGATAATAACCACTTTATTATTGCCTCTCGGGCATATTCCCTTCACAGGTCCGGACAACGGCGCCTTGTCCAGGGTGTAGCTTTGCACCAGCAGCAACATGGAACCTGCACACGACACAACCAACTACTTTTTCCCAACTCACAGTGAGGTTGTCAATCTCACCGATTTGCTGTAAACAAAGGATTAAGCGTATTGAGTGGTAAAAGATAGTAGTTTGCAAGAATGTAAATAAAGCGAGTAAATAGTAAATGGTAATAACAGTGCAAAAGAATGGACCGGGGTCCATAGTTCATTAGTGGTGTCTCTCCATAAAGTAAATAACATGTTGGGTAAACAAATTATAGTTGGGCAATTGATAGAATAAAGCAAGCATACAAATGTCATGAGGATCACTATGAGATTCACTTGGGCATTACAACATAATACATAGACTGTAATCCAACTGCATCTATGACTAATAATCCACCCTCCGGATGTCATCCGAGCAACCATTGGGTATTAAGTTGTAAGCAACAGATTATCGCCTTAAGCAAAGTGCGTAATGTAAACAATACAAATGTCCTTGAACACAAGATTGTTGTTTTCTCCCTAGTAGCAACAGCACATCTACAACCTTAGAGGTTTCTGTCACTCCCCCAGATTACTAGAGGCATGAACCCACTATCGAGCATTACTGTGGCGGTGTGTGATAGTGTAAATCACCGTCCTGTTGGGAACCCCAAGAGGAAGGTTTGATGAGTACAGCAGCGAATTTTCCCTCAGTAAGAAACCAAGGTATGTCGAATCCAGGAAATAGCCAAACTCAAGAAGGTGATGCCTGCTAGTTTCGCGACAGCTCCAGACAATTTATATGGCGCCTCGTCCAAGCTTTGCTTTGCGAGCGGCAACGTGGAACCTGCACACAACACAACCAAATACTTTGCTCCCAACTTACGATGAGGTTGTCAATCTCACTGGTTTGCTTGAAACAAAGTGTATGAGCGTATCGAGTGGAAAGCAATAGTAATATGCGAGAAAGTAAACAGTGCGAGTAAAGTAAACAGGTGATAGCAATATAAAGGAAATAGGACCGGGTTCCACAGTTCACTAGTGGTGTCTCTCCATAAGATAAAATAACACATGCTGGGTAAACAAATTACAGTTGGGCAATTGATAGAATAAAGACAATGTGCATATGTCGAGAGGATCACTATGAGATTTACTCTGGGCATTACAATAAGATACATAGACCGCCATCCAACTGCATCTATGACTAATAATCCACTTGCGGAGAATCAATCCGAGAACTCCACAAGTATTAAGTTGCGAACAACAGATAACTGCAT
Source organism: Dactylis glomerata (assembly GCA_007115705.1). Taxonomy (NCBI): domain Eukaryota; kingdom Viridiplantae; phylum Streptophyta; class Magnoliopsida; order Poales; family Poaceae; genus Dactylis; species Dactylis glomerata. The sequence goes on along the minus strand of QXEO01000911.1, from coordinate 352,174 downwards.
TAAGCAAAGTGTGTAATGTAAACAAAGCATATGCCCTTGGGCATAAGAATGTTGTTTTCTCCCTTGTGGCAACAGCATATCTACAACTTAGAGGTTTCTGTCACTCCCCCGAATTAAATAGAGGCGTGAACCCAACTATCGAGCATAAATACCCCCTCTTGGAGTCACTAGTATCTACTCGGCCAAGATAGCTACTAACAACAGAGAGCATGCAAGATCATAAACAACATAGAGATAACATAAGATAATATTCAGCACATCAACTCAATCATAACACCAATATTCATCGGATCCCAACAAACACAACATGTAGAATTACATAACGGTGATCTCGATCATGTAAGGAAGCTCATGAGATCTAAACATGAAGCACATGGTGGAGAAGACAACCAACTAGCTACTGCTATGGACCCATAGTCCAAGGTAGACTACTCACTCATCACGCCGAAGGCAAGCATGGCGATGAAGAAGACCTCCGGTGGCGATTCCCCTCTCCAGCAGGGTGCCGGGAAGAGCTTCTGGACCCTCCCGGTCTCGGGTCGACGATGGCGGCGGATCGCGATGTATTCTGGATTAGTGATCGGGTCTTTAGGTTTTTCCCATCGGGGGATCTTTATAGGCGAAGGGGCATCGTCAGAAGTGGGCCAGGTGGCCCTCACCATAGGGCGGCGCGGCCAGGCCCTAGGCCACGCCCCCTGGTGGTGACGCCACCCCCTGGCTCCGTTCTGTCTCCTCTTCGGTTCTCTGGAAGCTTTGGTAAATTTCTGGATGTTCGGCTTTTGTTTTGTCCAATTCTGAGAATATTTCCTGTGTAACTTTTCTGAAACACAAAAACAGTAGAAAATAGGGAACTGGCACGGTGGCATCTCGTTAATTGGTTGGTTCCGAAAAATGCATAAAAACGCCACGAAGTGTAATGAAACACTAAGAAAATGGTGTAAAAACAAGCATGGAGCATCAAAAATTATAGATACGTTTCAGATGTATCAGCATCCCCAAGCTTAACTCCTGCTCGTCCTCGAGTAGGTAAGTAATAACAAAAGAAATAATTTTTGAGGTGATATGCACCTACACAATCTTGATCATCTAAGTAAGCATTGTGCGCTGGGATCAAAATAACTTAAAACATGGGCATGAAAGATATAATCTTGATAGAAGAAACTTAGCAACCATGTTATAACATGAAAAAGAATAGAAATGAAAGATCATGAAAATGAAACAATGAAAGTCAAGCGTGTGTTCAAATCATATGGAAAAACATACAAATGGTTTTCAGCTTGTCCTTCATGAGAGAGCAAAACATAAATGCATAGGACAACTTCAAGTTTAAGAGGGCGACTAGATACAAATAATTTAAGAACAAGTGAAACCAACATCATGAATCAATCAATAAAAACTTTGGGACAATGCACATTATACTCAGAATGACAACTATGCTCTCTTAGATGGTGCATAAAGATAGAAGGTGGTGACTCAACATAAAAGTAAAAGAAAGGCCCTTCGCGGAGGGAAGCAGTGATTGCAAGTTTTATAAACCTTCAAAAATTATGGTACTTACTAGCTTTCTGCTCTCATTGCCCCATCATAGGCATCTTGAATGGTTAAAGTTAATGTGAATACAATTATGTTGCATATGCTTGACAAATCATAAGTTGAAAACCTCGTGTCCCATGAAGTACGAATACCCAAACCTCATGCTACTCGACCTAGAGTCCCAAGCAAGCTCTTGTCATTGTAAATATATGTGTATCATTGAGAACAAGCCCACATCAAAATGACAGGACAAACAGACAATGAACACCTCGGCATCTCTTTTATTTACCATTGGTATAGCTTTTTATTGTGAGATGCGTCGTCAAATGTTCACTATGGGCATTCTATAAATTTCCACCATGAATTATGCATGGCTTAGATTAGCGGCCCAGGCATTTCTCTAACACATATACAAACTCCATGATCCCGCAAGATTCCCAACTTATTTCACATTGCAAGTATCCATAAACAAAAGATCACGATATCAACTCAAATGAAAGAAAGTGCAATGTTGAAAGCTTGCCCCATGACGGCATGGCTGGGCTAATTTCCAACTTACAACTTGCAAGCATAACAACTCAACATAAGAGAGCCACAATGTCAAATTTTTAAGAACGAGAAAAGTAAAGTGTATCATCAGGTTCGTGAGAGCTTTACTGACCAATTTTCGAATAACACCAAAAGAGTTTAATTTGAATGATAGATAAAAGCAAGTCAAATGTACTTTGGAATAGCAAATTGCTAATAGGTATGTATGGTGGACACAATGGCAAACTTGGTTTTTAGGAGTTGGATGCACGAGTAGAGCTCATACTCAGTACAAAATGAGGGCTAGCAAAAGACTGGGAGCGACCAACTAAGAGAGCAATAACGGCCATAATCATGCAAAGCGACAAAGCGACATTAAAAGAAGCATAAGATGGCATCAAAAGTCAAAAACTAAATGATCATAGAGGCTTATGGCGACTTTGTATGAGTCAAACATGTGTGAGCATGTGCCAAGTCAACCCAAATAAAGCATCAAAGGAGAAAACCAAAATAATGCTTCCAAATAATTAAAACAACGCATGATTTTTTCAAAGGCTCATTAAGCAATCTCAGTCATTTGAGACAAGTCATGCTACAGCAAAACCACTAAGCATACTATCAAAAAGATATCAAGCACGACATGCAAAAGCCTAGGCCGCAGTCTACACAAGCTCCTTTTTGTACCACTTTTTTGCATAAACCTTTTTCTCTTTTCCAACACCATTCGAACTTTTTGAAACAACTCTTTTGAGGAAATGCAACATGGACCAGAGGTCAAAATACACCTTGATGAAAAGATATAACAAGATCTGAACACAAATCAAGGCGAAAAATGAAAGCTAAATGCAGTTCTAGAAAAAAGAGAACACTCGTTGAAACGATAAGAGTGAAAAACGGAGTGTTCTTGGCAAATGAAAAGCAAGGAAACTTCTCCAAAAGGAATTTGTTGGGATCCAACCATTTATTGCAGCAAACAAAACTAAACAAAACTGAAAACTAAAAACAACTAACGCTCCAAAAAAAGCATAATGCATAAAGCAATAAAAATATAGTGTGTTGAAAGGTGACCTGATTTTTGCCAATGAAGAAGGGGTGCCTCGGGGGCATCCCCAAGCTTTGACGCTTGTACCTCTTGGATATTTCTTGGGGTGCGTGGGCATCCTCAAGCTTGAGCATTTTTCCATTCTTCAACTCATCTCATCATTCTCCAATCCCTACACTTAAAAACTTCCTTCATACAAAACTAAACACAATTCTATTAGCAACATTAGTGTAAGCATAGCAATGAATCAACCCTTTTTGCTTCAGGTTTCAACTCAAAACTACCAGATATAAAGCATATACTACTGTAGCAACTTCCCCAAAAGTTCCGTGATCAAAAGAACTCAAAAAGAAAGCGATCGAGCGGCAAACACAAATAATGGCAGAAATCTGTCAAAACAGAACAGCTGACAAAGGTCAAATTTTTAGAGGGTTTTATGTTACTCAAATCAAAAAGTGTATAACTAATGAAAGTTTGGATATAACCTGGGGCATATGAACAAGAAATTGCAGGTCAAAAAGATATTCTGAGAATTTTCACGAATTTTTACGGTGCAGCACCGAAATCTATTTCAGGACAGCAATATCCCCAAATCTTACCTCACTCAAATTAGAGGCTTCTCTTAGCACAAAAACGAAATAAAAAGGATAAGGAGCAGTTATTACATTAGTAATAACTTCCAAGACTTAAATAAAAGAAAAATAACTGAAAGTAAAATAATGGGTTATCTCCCAAGACTGCTTTTCTTTAACGCCTTATAGCTAGGCGCAAAAAGTGCAAATCAAGTAATATCGAAAGAAGCATTAAGATCAATTGTTTCCTCAAGATCACCACTTACCACACTAGGCACTTTAGAGGTTCCCGAAGATGATTCAACCTGCAAGTCACTCTTAGTTGAACTAAAAGTCTTACCAATCTTAAAAACATGCTGCGATTTAGGCACAGACACCCTAGGAACATACATAAATTTTTGCTCTTTTCCAACAAAGGCTTTCTCCTTCTTAAACTTAAGAGAAGAGAAAATTGAACTTAAAGTTTCCATGGATTCCTCTAGTTTCCAAATCCTAAGGTTTTGACTATCAAGAGTAGTGCTAGCTTCTAAAACGGTAATTCTCTTACCGATACTTTCTATCGCTTCATTAACTCGGCTAGCGTTATCAAGGATATTTGGCAAACTTTTTTCTAAAGAGCCTAATTTTTCTATAACTTCCTCCAAAGTGATCTCAGTTTTAACAACATGAATAGGTGGTACTCCCACTAAAATTTCTATTAAAGTGCATGCTTCAAGAGCGGGAGTACCCAGAAAATTACCTCCTGCAAGAGTATCAAGAACGTACCTATTCCAACTAGTTATATGATACGTCCATTTTGCATCACTATTTTGTATCATAATTTACTGTTATTCATTGATATATTTCATATTTAGAGATGATACTTATGTTATTTCCTCTGTTTTTACATGTTTGATGATCATTGGAGGATTTGCTGCCGGAGTCAGGATTCTGCTGGAAAAAAGGACCAACAAGGCACCATATTTTGAAGATCAAGAAAATTTCAGAAAAATACCAAAAAAATATATTTTACCCGAAGACTAAAGAAGCCAGAAGGAGAAGGCGAGAGGGGCCACAGGGCAGCCTCACCACCAGGGGGCACGGCCCAGCCCCTGGCCGCGCCCACCTATGGTGAGAGCCCCCTAGCCCACTTCTGCCATCGCCCCTTCGCGTATTTCATCGTCCCCGAAAACCTAAGTCAAGGGAGGGGCTCAGAGATAGACACCGCCGCCTCTGCGGGGCGGAAAACACCAGAGAGAGAAAAGCTCTCCGGCAGGCAGAAATCTGCCGGGGAAATTCCTTCCAGGAGAGGGAAGATCGTCGCCATCGTCATCACCATCGCACCGGACTTCATCGGGATCATCATCATCATCATCTCCATCACCAGAACCTTCATCTCCACCATCACCATGCCATCCCGCTGTAACATCTTGAGTTGAATCTTGTCAAATTCTTAGGGGAAACTTTCCCGGTGTTGATTACTCTTGTGGTTGATGCTATTGAGTGGAACCGTTGAATTAAGGTTTATGTTCAGATTGTTATTTACCATTATTTCACCTCTGATCATGATCCATATGATGTCTTGTGAGTAGTTCGTTAAGTTCTTGAGGACATGGGAGAATTCAAGTCGTTAGTAGTGGAATTATGTTGAGTAATATTTAATGGTTTGATATTTATTTGTTGTGGTGCCATTTCACTAGGGGTGTCATGTGAACGTCAACTACATGATACTTCACCATTTATGGGCCTAGTGAGATGCATTGTGTATTTGGCTACCAATTGTGGGGTTGCTGGAGTGATAGAAACCTAAACCTCCGTTGGGAAACCATTGCACCAGGGAGCGTAGGATCTTAGAGTTTAAGGCTGTGGTTAGATTTATCTTAATTACTTTCTTATATTTGCGGATGCTTGCAAGGGGTATAATCACAAGTGTGTATTTATCCTAGTAAGGGTAGTGCGCTAGCACAGGTTCACCCCCATAACACTTATCAAACCAGTAAATATTATTTAGCAGTATGAAGCGAAAGCACTTGACAGAAACTCCCGTGTGTCCTCGAGAACGTTTGGTCATCATAAGTTACACAACCGGCTTGTCCTTTGCTCTAGAAAGGATTGGGCCACTTGCTGCAATTATTATTACTGTCTTTTATTTACTTATACTTTATTTACTTGCATTACCAAATACCCCTGAAAACCCGTTTGCTAGTATTTACAGTGAATCCTTGATCAAAACCACTTGTCAACACCTTCTGCTCCTCGTTGGGTTTGACACTGTTATTTATCGAAAGTACTACAATACACCCCCTATACTTGTGGGTCATCAAGACTATTTTCTGGCGCCGTTGCCGGGGAGTGAAGCGCTATTGAAGAGTGGAATTGGTAAAGGTAACCGTCGCTGTGAGTATTGTTTTTATTTTTGTCTTTTACTTTTATTTTATTATGCTATGGAGAATTCTCCGTTTGGTTTCCTATTTGGGAACACTACTACCACTGCTGCACGTGTGGATGAACCACCAACACCACCACCTGCTCAATTAGATCCTTTTAAAATACCTATGAAAATTGTTGAGCGTGTTATGGATAACTGCTATTCTGGAGATGGAACTGTCCATCCGGGTGATCACTTACTTTTTATACATGAATTATGCGAGTTGTTCAAGTGTGCAGATATTTCACCGAGCCAGGTCAAGAGGAAGCTATTCTCTTTATCATTGAAAGGCGGAGCTGAGGAGTGGTATCGACTGCTTAAAGATGGTCCATCTATTGCATGGGAGGAAATTGTGCCTCTCTTTTATTCCAAGTTTTATCCTCCAAGTGAAATTCATAAAGATCATAATTGGATATATAACTTTTGGCCTCATGATGGAGAGAGTATTGCCCAAGCATGGGGGAGATTGAAGTTACTAATGCTCAAATGTCCCATTCTTGAGCTCCCCAATAATATTGTTATTGATAATTTTTATGCGAGGCTTACCCTTCCTGATAAGGATTATTTGGATGCTTCCTGTTTTGGATCATTTACTCATATGAAGGAAGATGCTAAGTGGAATCTCCTTGATCGTATTCAAGAGAATGCTGAAGGATGGGAAAACGACAAAGGTAGGAAGTCAGGTATAAATTATGATTATGAATGCATTAAAACTTTTATGGGAACTGATGACTTTCATAATGTTAGCACTACTTATGGTCTTGATTCCCAAATACTTGCTAACTGTTTTAAGGCATTTGCCTCTTATCTTGATGTTCCAAAGAAAGATTGGAACAAATATCATGCGCCTTATAAAGATTCTATTAGTCATATTCCTGCTACAGCTACTGAAGTTTGTACTGTTGATAGCATTGTGCCTGAACCTTATTTTGAGAAGACACCTTTCCCTGCTAAGGTAAAAGAGTATTCTACTTTGGTAAGTGTGTTTAATAAAAGTACTAAGAAAGCTGTAGAGCCTGATGAGCAAATTACTATTAAGTTTCATGTAGCTATATTGAAGGACCTTGTTACTAAAGATGTAGGGGATGAATATATTCTCTTTTGTGAATATGCTTCTAACATTATCTCACATCCTAAAAGGCATAGGAAAACAAGTGTTCCTGTTATTTCTGTCAGGATTAGCGATCATTCCTATTATGGCTTATGTGACATTGGTGCTAGTGCAAGTGCTATCCCTTTAGAGCTTTACAAAGAAATTATGCATGAGATTGGCGCTTGTGAACTTGAAGATATTGATGTTGTTGTTCAGCTTGCTAACAGAGGGACTGTTTGGCCTCTGGGTATTGTTCGAGATGTGGAAGTTCTTTGCGGTAAGACCAAATATCCCACTGATTTCCTAGTACTTGGTAAGGAGGCTAGTAAAACTTGTCCTATTATTTTTGGTAGACCCTTTTCGAATACTTGTGGTGCTGTGATAGATTGTAAGAAAGAGAAAATTTTCACTAAGTTTAATGAAGAGTCTTATGAGTTTAATTTTTCCAAGTTTGCTAAGACTTCTTATGAAAATGACATGCCTGATGAAATTTTTTGAGTTGAACAGCTTGCTTCTATTGCTCTTGCTCCTAATAATGCTTTGCAGCAATTCATGGAGGACCATGAAAGTGATGTTTACAGGAAGGAAAGAGAAGAGATTGACGATATTTTCCTTCATCAACAACCGTTGATTAAGCACAATTTACCTGTGGAGGATCTTGGTACCACTTTGCCACCTAAAGAAGATCCTGTTTTTGAATTAAAACCTTTACCTGATGATCTTAAATATGCCTATATAGATTATAAGAAAATATATCCTGTTATTATTAATTCTAAGCTTTCAGGAAAGGAAGAAGAAAGGTTATTGGAGATATTGAGGAAACATCGAGGAGCTATGGGATATACTCTTGATGATTTAAAAGGTATTTGCCCCACTTTATGTAAGCATGCTATTAATATGGAGGACGATGCGAAGCCAGTTGTCGAACATCAACGCCGCTTAATTCCCAAGATGAAGGAAGTGGTAAGAAATGAGGTATTGAAGCTCCTTGATGCTGGTATTATTTATCCTATTGCTGATAGTAAATGGGTTAGTCATGTTCATTGTGTTCCTAAGAAAGGAGGTATGACTGTTGTGCCTAATGAGAATAACGAGCTTATTCCTCAAAGGGCAGTAGTTGGTTATAGGATGTGCATTTACTATAGAAAAGTTAACAAGGTTACTAAGAAAGATCATTATCCTTTACCATTTATAGATCAGATGTTAGAGAGGTTATCTAAGAAGACTCATTTTTGTTTTCTTGATGGTTATTCTGGTTTATCTCAGATTGCTGTTAAAAAGGAAGATCAAGAGAAAACCACTTTTACTTGTCCTCATGGAACTTATGCTTATAGACGCATGCCTTTTGGTTTATGCAATGCTCCTGCTACTTTTCAAAGATGCATGTCTGCTATTTTTCATGGTTTTTGTGAAGAAATTGTGGAGGTTTTCATGGACGATTTCTCCGTCTATGGAACTTCTTTTGATAATTGTTTGCACAATCTTGATAAAGTTTTGCAGAGGTGTGAAGAAACTAATCTTGTTCTTAATTGAGAGAAATGCCACTTTATAGTAAATGAAGGAATTGTCCTTGGATATAAAATTTCTGAAAGAGGTATTGAAGTTGACAGAGCAAAAGTTGAAGCAATTGAGAAAATGCCTTGTCCCAGAGATGTTAAAGGTATTCGTAGTATTCTTGGTCATGCTGGTTTCTATAAGAGCTTTATTAAAGATTTCTCTAAGATTTCAAAGCCTCTTACTAATCTTCTTCAAAAAGATGTACCATTTGTCTTTGATGATGATTGTAAGGAAGCTTTTGAAACTCTTAAGAAGGCTTTAACTACTGCTCCTATTGTTCAACCACCTGATTGGAATTTACCCTTTGAAATTATGTGTGATGCTCATGATTTTGCTGTTGGTGCTGTTCTTGGACAGCACGTAGATAATAAGTTGAATGTTATTCATTATGCTAGTAAGACTCTTGATGCTTCTCAGAAGAATTATGCTACTATTGAGAAAGAGTTTCTTGCTGTTGTTTTTGCATGTGATAAGTTTATACCTTACATTGTTGATTCTAATGTTACTATTCATACGGATCACGCTGCTATTAGATATCTTATGACTAAGAAGGATGCTAAGCCTAGGCTTATTAGATGGGTGTTGCTTTTACAAGAGTTTGATTTGCATATCGTAGATAGGAAAGGTGCTGAAAATCCTGTGGCTGACAATTTATCTAGATTGGAAAACATTTCTTTTGATCCTATTCCTGTTAATGATAGTTTTCCAAATGAACAGTTGGCTTCAATAAATGTAACTTCATGAGACCTTCCTTGGTATGCTGATTATGCTAACTTTATTGTTTCCAAGTATTTGCCTTCAACCTTTACAGCTCAGCAAAGAAGAAAATTCTTTTATGATCTGAGGCATTACTTTAGGGATGACCCACACTTATATAAAGAAGGAGTTGATGGTATTATGCGAAGATGCGTACCAGAATATGAGCAGCAAGAAATATTGAGGAAATGCCATGGAAGCGCTTATGGAGGACATCATGCTGGAGATAGAACCGCACAAAAGGTTCTACAATCAGGTTTTTATTGGCCAACCCTCTTTAAAGATGCTAGAAGGTATGTTTTATCTTGCAATGAATGTCAAAGAGTTGGTAATATTTCTAGACGTAATGAAATGCCTATGAGTTACACTCTTGTTATTGAACCGTTTGATTGTTGGGGATTTGACTTTATGGGTCCCTTTCCTCCTTCAAAAGGCTATACTCACATACTTGTTGATGTTGATTATGTTACTAAGTGGGTAGAAGCCATAACTACAAAGAGTGCCGATGGTGAGACTTCGTTAAAAATGCTTAAGGATGTTATTTTTCCTAGGTTTGGTGTGCCTAGATATCTTATGACTAACGGAGGTTCTCATTTTATTCATGGCGGTTTTAGAAAAACTCTTGCTAGATATGATGTTAATCATAGAATTGCTTCTACTTATCATCCCCAAACTAGTGGGCAGGTAGAGCTTTCAAATAGAGAGATCAAGTCTATCTTGCAGAAGACTGTCAATAGATCTAGGAAAAACTGGGCTAGCAAGTTAAATGATGCTTTATGGGCTTATAGAACTGCTTATAAGAACACCATGGGCATGTCTCCTTACAAAATGGTTTACGGAAAAGCATGTCACTTGCCTTTAGAATTAGAACACAAAGCTTTTTGGGCAGTGAAAGAGCTTGATACGTCTCAAACGTATCTATAATTTTTGATGCTCCAAGCTTGTTTTTACACCATTTGCCTTGTGTTTCGTTACACTTCGTGGCATTTTTATGCGATTTCCGGAACTAACCTATTGACAAGATGCCACAGTGCCAGTTCCCTGTTTTCTGCTGTTTTTGTGTTTCAGAAAAGCTACACAGGAAATATTCTCGGAATTGGACAAAACAAGTTCCAGAAGTCTTATTTTTCCCGGAAGCTTCCCGAAGACCGAAAGAGAGCCGGAGGGGGGCCAGAGGCTGCCCTCACACGTAGGGGGCGCGGCCCAGCCCCTGACCGCGCCCACCTGGTGTGAGGAGCCCCTGGTTGCCTCCTGACGACGCCCCTTCGCCTATATAAAGCCTCAAGACGGAAAACCCTAAAAGAGTCGGCGAAATTTCCAGAACAGTTCCGCAGTGCCGCCGCCGTCGAAGACAAATTTCGGGGGACAGAATTCTCTGTTTCGGCACCCTGCCGGGATGGGGAAGTGCCCCCAGAGTCATCTCCGCCATCTCCATCGACCTCACCGCCATCTCCATCAACCTTGTTGTCTCCTATGATGAGGAGGGAGTAGTTCTCCCCTGGGGCCGAGGGCTCTACTGGTAGCTATGTGGTTCACCTCTCTCTCCCATGATGTGATCTTTATGTGATCGTGAGCTTTGTATCATGTTGAATAAGTAGTTGTTACTCTTCTTCATTATGTGTACTCTAGTGTGTTATTAAAGTAATCTATTCCTCCTGCCATGGTGTAACGGTGACAGTGCGTGCATCATGGTGGTACTTAGTCTAGGCTACGATTGTGATCTCTTATGGATTATGAGAATAATTATCACTATGATAGTATTGAAGTGATCTATTCCTCCTTTCATGGTGTAATGTTGACAGTGTGTGCACCGTTTTAGTACTTGGTCTAAGTTGCAATAATATGTATCTTGAGTTGTGATTTGATTTGGATATCTCTATGAGTGGTGTTTGTCAAGTACTTGATGAACTTTGAGGAGTGCTTCGTAGCCCTACGCAATGATTAGTGTTATTCAATAGGAGAGTAATTCAGAGTACCATAGTGAAGAGAAGTTATCTATTTGTTCAATTATGTTATATTTGTTGGGAATGTGTCCACTAGTGAAAGTATGATCCCTAGGCCTTGTTTCCAAGCTTTGCACACCGTTTACTTGCTGTTTTGTTACTTGTTTGCTTGCTGCCATTTTTATTCCAGATTGCATTTACTACTTATAATCATCTATACCACTTGTATTTCACTATCTCTTCGCCGAACTAGTGCACCTATACATCTGACAAGTGTATTGGGTGTGTTGGGGACACAAGAGACTTTCTGTATCGTAATTGCAGGGTTGTTTGAGAAGGATAGCTTTGACCTCATCCTCCCTGAGTTCGATAAACCTTGGGTGATCCACTTAAGGGAAACTTGCTGCTGTTCTACAAACCTCTGCACTTGGAGGCCCAACACTGTCTACAAGAACAGAAGCGTGTGTAGACATCAAGCTCTTTTCTGGCGCCGTTGCCGGGGAGGTAAGGTAAAAGGTACTCACATTCTTTGGTTACTAAGTCTTTTAGTTGCTGGTGAGTGCTCGGAGTTATTTCCTTTAGATTCTGCAATTACATCTTTTTTGTTTCTTGTTTTTATTTTCACTAGTTAGGCTTAATGGAAAACAAAGAGTTCTTTAGTCTTTTTCCTGAGTTTAGATATGAAGTGTTTGAAGAGAAAATTGAAAAACCTATGGAGCTTAATTCGCATGCTAATAGTTTTGTTAGTATGAATGCTTTGAACACTGTTTTAGAAAAGTCTAAGCTTGGGGAAGCTGGTTTTGTTAAGCATGATATTTTTAGTTCCCCAGCTTTAGTGGAGAAAGTTTGCTCTGATGATATTTTATCTCCCCTATGTGATGTTCCTTCTTATGATGATATGTTTGAAGAATATGCTTTGAGAAATAGCTGTTCTCTAGCTTGTGATGATACTAAACCTCTAGTTTACGAAGGCTATGATGATGGGTATAATATTTTCAGTTCACCTACTATTGAGGATAAAATTAGTTATGATTACAATATGCCTCCTATTTTTGATGATTATGGTGATGAGAATAATTATTCTGTTGAATCTGCTCCTACTACTATTGTTCATGTGGGGAGTATTACTTCTTTTATGCATGTGGCTCATGATAGGGATGCTTTATGTGATAGTTATATTGTTAATTCTATTCATGATGCTACTGAAAGTTATTATGAGAGAGGGAAACATGGTTTGATGGATCTCAACAATATTGAGTTTCCCCTCTTTATGTTGCAATTCTTGAAGTTGTACTTGTTTTGCCTTCCTATGCTTTTTGCTTTGCGCTTTCATGACTTGTCTCTTTACAAGACTATTTTTCATAGGAAGTGGTTTAGATTTAAATGTGTTCCATACTTGCTTTTTGATGCTCTCTATTGCTTTAAGTTTCTATATAGCGTCTTTGCCTCAAGCTCTTATATGGCGCCCACATGAGCATCTTTGCAAATTACTGCGCCTAGCTCAAAGGCGTTAAAGAAAAGCACTATTGGGAGATAACCCATTGTTTTATTTTCGGTACTTTTTCTTTTATTTGAGTCTTAGAAGTTATTACTACTGTAATAACCGCTCCTTATCCTTTTTATTTCGTTTTTGTGCCAAGAGAAGCCTCTAATTTGAGTGAGGTAAGATTTGGGGATGTTGCTGTCCTGAAACAATTTTCGGTGCTGCACCGTAAAAATTCGTGAAAATTCTCTGTATATCTGTTGGACCTGGGATTTCTTGTGCATATGCCGCAGGTTATATCCAAACTTTCATTAGTTGAACACTTTTTGATTTGAGCAACAGAAAACCCTCCAAAAATTCGACCTTTGTCAGCTGTTCTGTTTTGACAGATTTCTGCCAATATTTGTGTTTGCCGCTTTATCGCTTTCTTTTCGAGTTCTTTTGATCACGGAACTTTTGGGGAAGTTGCTACAGTAGTATATGCTTAATATGTGGTGGATTTAGGTTGAAACCTGAAGCAAAAAGGGTTGATTATATGTTATGCTTACACTAATGTTGCTAATAGATTTGTGTTTAGTTTTGTATGAAGGAAGTTTTCAAGTGTAGGGATCGGAGAGTGATGAGATGAGTTGAAGAATGGACAAAAGCTCAAGCTTGGGGATGCCCATGCATCACCCCAAGAAATATCCAAGAAGTACAAGCGTCAAAGCTTGGGGATGCCCCCGAGGCACCCCTTCTTCATCGGCAAAAATCAGGTCACCTTTCAAGACACTATATTTTTATTGCTTCATGCACTATGCGTTATTCTTGGAGCGTCAGTTGTTTTTGTTTTCAGTATTAGTTTAGTTTAGTTTGCTGCAATAAATGGTTAGATCACATCATGTTTCTTTTGGAGGAGATGAACTCGTTTTTTATTTGCCAAGAACACTCCGTTTTCCACTCTTATCGTTCAACGAGTGTTCTCTTTTTCTGCTACTGCGTTTAGCTTGCATTTTTTGCCTTGATTTTTGTTCAGATCTTGTTTTATCTTTGAATCAAGGTGTATTTGGACCTATGGTATATGTTGGTTTTCCTCAAAAGAGTTTCCTCAAAAAGGTTTTAATGGTGTTGGAAAAGAGAAAAAGCTTTATGCAAAAAAGTGGTACAAGAAGGAGCTTGTTTAGACTGTGGCTTTGGCTTTTTGCATGTCATGCTTGATGTCTTTTTGATAGTATGCTTAGTGATTTTTGCTGTAGAATGACTTGTCTCAAATGACTGAGATTGCTTAATGAGCCTTTGAAAAAATCATGCGTTGTTTTAATCGTTTGGAAGCACTATTTTGGTTTTCTCCTTGATGCTTTATTTGGGTTGACTTGGCGCATGCTCACACATATTAGACTCTTACAAAGTCGCCAATAGCCTCTATGATCATTTAGTTTTTGACTTTTGATGTCATCTTATGCTTCTTTTAATATCACTTTGTCGCTTTGCATGATTATGGCCATTATTGCTCTCTTAGTTGGTCGCTCCCAGTCTTTTGCTAGCCCTCGCCTTGTACTGAGTATGAGCTCTACTCGTGCATCCAACTCCTAAAAACCAAGTTTGCCATTGTGTCTACTATAAATTCCTATGCATGGTATTTGTAAGCCATTCCAAGTAAATTTTCATGTGCTACCTTTCAAAAACCTTCAAAACACTTCTCGTTTTGTGACACTGTTTTTAGCTCATGGGGACGTTGTGGTCGGATTTGCTATCTTCCATATTGCTTATTCCAAAAAGAAAAAAAAAGAAAAAAAAGGCACTCCTCCATGGAATGTGAATGTTGGTGGGCACCCGATGGAATCGGTTAGCCATGGTTTGTGAAAGGGAAAAAGGTGGGGAGGAGTGCCAAGCTTTATAAAAGAGCACAAAAGTGTCAATCTCTCTCTCAAAAACTTGCTTCATTTTTGTATGGAAGATAGTAAGAACCCCATTGCCAGTCGTTGATAAAGACAACCACCTCTCAAAACCAATTTTTATCTCTCTGTTTTACAAATGAAAAGCTCTAGCACATGTTTAATCATTGCTTCCCTCTGCGAAGGGCCTTTCTTTTACTTTTATGTTGAGTCGCCACCTTCTACCTTTATGCACCATTAAGAGAGCATAGTTGTCATTCTGAGTATAATGTGCATTGTCCCAAAGTTTTCATTGATTGATTCATGACTATGGTTTCACTTGTTCTTAAATTATTTGTATCTAGTCGTCCTCTTAAACTTGAAGGTGTCCTATGCATTTATGTTTTGCTCTCCATGAAGGACAAGCTGAAAACCATTTGTATGTTTTTCCTTATGATTTGAACACATGTTTGACTTTCATCGTTTCATTTTCATGATATTTTGTTTGTGTTCATTTTCATGTTATAACATGGTTGCTAAGTTTTTATTGCCAAGATTATATTTTTCATGCCCATGTTTTAAGTTCTTTTGATCCCAGCTCACAAATGCTTACATATATGATCAAGATTGTGTAGGTGCATGTCACCTCAAAATTTATTTCTTTTGTTATCACTTACCTACTCGAGGACGAGCAGGAGTTAAGCTTGGGGATGCTGATACGTCTCAAACGTATCTATAATTTTGATGCTCCATGCTTGTTTTTACACCATTTGCCTTGTGTTTGGTTACACTTCATGGCGTTTTTATGCGATTTCTGGAACTAACCTATTGACAAGATGCCACAGTGTCAGTTCCCTGTTTTCTGCTGTTTTTGTGTTTCAGAAAAGCTACACAGGAAATATTCTCGGAATTGGACGAAACAAGTTCCAAAAGTCTTATTTTTCCTAGAAGCTTCCCAAAGACCGAAAGAGAGCCGGAGGGGGGCCAGAGGCCACCCTCACATGTAGGGGGCGCGGCCCAGCCCCTGGCCGCGCCCACCTGGTGTGAGGAGCCCCTGGTTGCCTCTTGACGACGCCCCTTCTCCTATATAAAGCCTCGGGACAGAAAACCCTAAAAGAGTCGGCGAAATTTCCAGAACAGTTCTGCAGCGCCGCCGCCGTCGCAGACAAATTTCGGGGGACAGAAGTCTCTGTTCCGGCACCCTGCCAGGACGGGGAAGTGCCCCCGAAGCCGTCTCCGCCGTCTCCATCGACCTCACCGCCATCTCCATCAACCTTGCTGTCTCCTATGATGAGGAGGGAGTAGTTCTCCCCCGGGGCTGAGGGCTCTACCGGTAGCTATGTGGTTCACCTCTCTCTCCCATGATGTGATCTTTATGTGATCGTGAGCTTTGTATCATGTTGAATAAGTAGATGTTACTCTTCTTCATTATGTGTACTCTAGTGTGTTATTAAACTAATCTATTCCTCCTGCCATGGTGTAACGGTGACAGTGCGTGCATCATGTTGGTACTTGGTCTAGGCTACGATTGTGATCTCTTATGGATTATGAGAATAATTATCACTATGATAGTATTGAAGTGATCTATTCCTCCTTTTATGGTGTAATGTTGACAGTGTGTGCACCGTGTTAGTACTTGGTCTAAGTTGCAATAATATCTATCTTGAGTTGTGATTTGATTTGGATATCTCTATGAGTGGTGTTTGTCAAGTACTTGATGAACTTTGAGGAGTGCTTCGTAGCCCTACGCAATGATTAGTGTTATTCAATAGGAGAGTAATTCAGAGTACCATAGTGAAGAGAAGTTATCTATTTGTTCAATTATGTTATATTTGTTGGGAGTGTGTCCACTAGTGAAAGTATGATCCCTAGGCCTTGTTTCCAAGCTTTGCACACCGTTTACTTGCTGTTTTGTTACTTGTTTGCTTGCTGCCATTTTTATTCCAGATTGCATTTATTACTTATAATCATCTATACCACTTGTATATCACTATCTCTTCGCCAAACTAGTGCACCTATATATCTGACAAGTGTATTGGGTGTGTTGGGGACACAAGAGACTTTCTGTATCGTAATTGCAGGGTTGTTTGAGAGGGATAGCTTTGACCTCTTCCTCCCTGAGTTCGATAAACCTTGGGTGATCCACTTAAGGGAAACTTGATGCTGCTCTACAAACCTCTGCACTTGGAGGCCCAACACTGTCTACAAGAACAGAAGCGTGTGTAGACATCAGAGCTTAATAGGGATTTTCAACTTGCCGGTAAGAAGAGGTTGTTAGATTTGAGTTCTCTAGATGAGTGGAGAAACGAAGCCTATGAGAATGCCAGACTTTTCAAAGAGAAAGTCAAGCAATGGCATGATAAGAGAATTCTTAAAAGAGAGTTTCATGTTCGTGAGAAAGTTCTATTGTATAGGTCTCGTCTCAGATTTTTTGCAGAAAAATTACTCTCTAAATGGAAAGGACCATATGTTATTGTGGAAGTGTACCGCTCAGGTGCGATAAAGATTGCTTCTTTGAAAGATGACACTACACAAGTGG
This sequence comes from Dactylis glomerata, assembly GCA_007115705.1. Classification (NCBI taxonomy): domain Eukaryota; kingdom Viridiplantae; phylum Streptophyta; class Magnoliopsida; order Poales; family Poaceae; genus Dactylis; species Dactylis glomerata. The sequence goes on along the minus strand of QXEO01000911.1, from coordinate 334,868 downwards.
TGAATGGGCAAAGACTCAAATATTATATTACTGGAGATTCTTATAATGAAGATGTTGATGTAATTGAAACAGTTTCTCCAGAAGAATTCATCCAAGACAATTTGCAGGAACCTGCAGAGTTCGTTTTCGAATAGGTAACAGTTCTAGTCAGAAAAGGTTCGCGTAAAACTTTTCCATTAATATTTTTATCGTTTTTATTAAATATGAAAAATCGCGAGACGAAAACGGGCAGGAGACGGAGTCCGGTGGCTCCTCACCACCAGAGGGCGCGGGCCCACCCCAGGCCGTGCCACCCTGTGGTGAGTCCACCCCGCAGCTCGTTTCCGTCCCGGTTTCCTCCTGTGATTTCGTCTCGGTGTATAATTTTCACCTATATAACCCCCCGGAGTCCCCGAGGTCTGTATATCATTTTCTCGTCGTGTTTTGTTTCGAGCTGTTTTTGTCAGGGGATTGTTCTCAGCTTTGAGTTGCAATGTCTTCGTCCGGTCCATCCGAGGAGAACCCTCTTGCGGATACCATTAATCCGTATATGAGGGAGCTGAAGATGCATCCGAAGGAGTTGTTGCTCAAAGATAGGGAGTTGCAGATCAAAGATGTCCAAGGACCTAAAGGGGAAGGGAGTCTCGAAGCCAGGATGGAAGCACTGTAACAAGAAGTTTTTAAATATAAGAAGATGGCGGAGCGTGAAGTGGACATCATCCATAGGATTAATCAAGAGCTTGTCACCAAGTACAAGAAGGAAACTACAGAACTCTGGAAGGACATCTTTTCGCTCCATGAGACCACTAACCAGTTGCAAGCACAACTCTATGATTTGCAAAACCAAAACTGTGAGTATGAAGCTAGGTTTAAACAAATGAGTGCTACTGCAAGTTTCAGGATATTGGAGACCAAGACATCCTTCTTTGATGGAGGACATCTGCCTTGGAAGTATGACATCGATGAAGACTCACCACCACCGCCAAAGGAGTAATTCGTCATCGGTATAGGCATCCCCTTGGCTTGTTCCAAGCTTGGGGGAGTGCCGCGGTATCACATCATTACCTTTTACTCATTTACTTTTCAAGTAGAGTCATATCATGAATAGAGAAGTTATCTTATAGAATAGTTTGCAGTGTGGAAGTATCCTCCTTAGTTGGTTATCTATGTATCCCTTGGTGTGAGTTGCGGTAATGAAATATTAATGAGAAGTTTTATTGTTTACTTTCCGCACACTTTATTTTAGTTTGCAATATTTCTTATATGATTAGTCTTGTTGATTAGTATTGGTATCACTTTGGGAGCATGAGTAAATTTAGTTGGTTTTGGCAAACTTAGCTTGGTCAGTAGCAACATTACCTTGAGGTTTGAGTAGAAAAGAAGAAAGAAGTGCTTGTATTTGCATCACTTCAGTTTTCCTTCATGTTTGGCTTATAAGCATTATTATTCTCAAAGTTAAAATCATTGTACCTTCGAGGAAGTTTGCATGATTGTTCTTATTATATGTATGTTTGTTTGTTTCATGCAACTCTTATGCTTGCTACCTAGCCTTGCTAGCCAAAAACCTGTACTGAGAGGAAATACTTCTCGTGCATCCAATTCCCAAAAGCCAAGTCACTTCCAAAGAGTCCACTATAAATTCCTATGCATGGTATTTCAAGCCATTCCAAGTAAATTTTCATGTGCTACCTTTCAAAAACCTTCAAACACTTCTCATTTTGTGCCACTGTTTTTAGCTCATGAGGACGTAGTGGATGGGTTTGTTATCTTCCATACTAAATTAAGTACCCCTCGACTAGGCAGCTTCATCTGCTCATCATTAATTTTGCAAGGGAGCTAGTCATACCATTATAATCTCAAAAAGATAAGAAAAAGGCACTCCTCCATGGTATGTGAAAGTTGGTCGGCACCCGATGGAATCGGTTAGCCATGGTTTGAGAAAGGAAAAGGTGGGGAGGAGTGCCAAGCTATAAAAGAGCACTAATGTGCCAATTAATCAAACATCTCGGAACCGCTCTCACTTGTTTAGTATGGAAGATATCAAGAACTCCGTTGCTAGTCGTTGACAAAAGCAACCACCTCTCAAAATAACTTTTACCTTTGTTTTACAAATGAAAAGCTCTAGCACATGTTTAATCCCTGCTTCCCTCTGCGAAGGGCCTGTCTTTTACTTTTATGTTGAGTCAACCTATTCCCTTCTATCTCAAGCAAGCATTTGAGTTGTTATGTTTCACTCATCCATATGTTGATTCGTTTAATCATGTTTATTAACTTCTTTTGCTAGTACAATGCTTTTGTCTGAAGGAATATATCTTTGAAAGCTTTAAATGAATGCAAAAAGTTTGTTTCGTTGAGCATATGGTTTTTGCTATATTAGCTCTGTTTTAAAAGGCTCCATTCAAAAGCTAGTATAGTTTGTTCATTGTTCTCTGACCAAGAACTAAGGTTTGCCACCACCAATTATAGTTTACCTTGTGCATCCTTATTTGTGATTCCCTTTTACTTATTGCAAGTCTATATCTTATAAAGGGAAGTTGTTGTCTATTATAATTTGTGCCTTGGTAAATGTGATGCTTCTTGTCCGTATTTTGATTATCGATACTTCACTCCATAAACTTGTGGTCATGTTTACCGAGTTTAGTTTTCGCTTGGGGACAAGCGGGGTCTAAGCTTGGGGGGGTTGATACGTCCATTTTGCATCACTATTTTGTATCATAATTTACTGTTATTCATTGATATATTTCATATTTAGAGATGATACTTATGTTATTTCCTCTGTTTTTACATGTTTGATGATCATTGGAGGATTTGCTGCCGGAGTCAGGATTCTGCTGGAAAAAGGACCATGAAGGCACCATATTTTGAAGATCAGGAAAATTCCAAAAAAATACCAGAAAATTGTATTTTACCAGAAGACTGAAGAAGCCGGAAGGAGAAGGCAAGAGGGGCCACAGGGCAGCCTCACCACCAGGGGGCGCGGCCCAGCCCCTGGCCGCGCCCACCTGTGGTGAGAGCCCCCTGGCCCACTTCTGCCATCGATCCTTCACGTATTTCATCGTCCCCGAAAACCTAAGTCAAGGGGGGGCTCAGAGATAGACACCGCCACCTCTGCGGGGCCAAAAACTCCAGAGAGAGAAAAGCTCTCCGGCAGGCAGAAATCTGCCGGGAAATTCCTTTCAGGAGAGGGGAGATCATCACAATCATCATCACCACCGCACCGGACTTCATCGGGATCATCATCATCATCTCCATCACCAGCACCTTCATCTCCACCATCACCACGCCATCCCGCTGTAACATCTTGAGTTGAATCTTGTCAAATTCTTAGGGGAAACTTTCTCGGTGTTGATTACTCTTGTGGTTGATGCTATTGAGTGGAACCATTGAATTAAGGTTTATGTTCAGATTGTTATTTACCATTATTTCATCTCTGATCATGATCCATATGATATCTTGCGAGTAGTTCGTTAAGTTCTTGAGGACATGGGAGAAGTCAAGTCGTTAGTAGTGGAATTATGTTGAGTAATATTTAATGGTTTGATATTTATTTGTTGTGGTGTCATTTCACTAGTGGTGTCATGTGAACGTCGACTACATGATACTTCACCATTTATGGGCCTAGTGAGATGCATTGTGTATTTGGCTACCAATTGTGGGGTTGCTGGAGTGACAGAAACCTAAACCTCCGTTGGGAAACCATTGCACCAGGGAGCGTAGGATCTTAGAGTTTAAGGCTGTGGTTAGATTTATCTTAATTACTTTCTTGTATTTCCGGATGCTTGCAATGGGTATAATCACAAGTGTGTATTTATCCTAGTAAGGGTAGTGCGCTAGCACAGGTTCACCCCCATAACACTTATCAAACCAGTAAAGATTATTTAGCGGTATGAAGCGAAAGCACTTGACAGAAACTCCCGTGTGTCCTCGAGAACGTTTGGTCATCATAAGTTACACAACCGGCTTGTTCTTTGCTCTAGAAAGGATTGGGCCACTTGCTGCAATTATTATTACTGTCTTTTATTTACTTGTACTTTATTTACTTGCATTACCAAATACCCCTGAAAACCCGTTTGCTAGTATTTACAGTGAATCCTTGATCAAAACCACTTGTCAACACCTTCTGCTCCTCGTTGGGTTTGACACTCTTATTTATCGAAAGTACTATGATACACCCCCTATACTTGTGGGTCATCATTATACCAACATGAAAATTTCTAAGGAGGATCATGGTAGAATGCTTCTTTGTACACCTATGATGAGAATTGCTAATACGGTACCAAGCATCTTTCAAGCTCTCTCCCCCTTGTTGCTTAAAAGTACGAACTTAAACTTCAAGATTACTCATTCTAACAAGACTAAAGGCAAGTAAATAAAAGCGACTATGAAGGAAACTAATTTTTTTGTGTTTTTGATAAAAACGATGCAAGCAAAAATAAAGTAAAAGCAAAACTAAAACAAAGTAAAGGATGTGTGTGCAAAACTCCCCTTGCAGAAGTCTTCTTTTTCCCCGGCAACGGCGCCAGAAAAATCTTTGCTGTGGCGGTGTGTGATAGTGTAAATCACCGTCCAGTTGGGAACCACAAGAGGAAGGTTTGATGAGTACAGCAGCGAGTTTTCCCTCGGTAAGAAACCAAGGTATGTCGAATCCAGGAAAAAGCCAAACTCAAGAAGGTGATGCCCGCTAGCTTCGCGACAGCTCCGGACAATTTATATGGCGCCTCGTCCAAGCTTTGCTTTGCGAGTAGCAACATGGAACCTGCACACAACACAACCAAATACTTTGCTCCCAACTTACGATGAGGTTGTCAATCTCACCGGTTTGCTTGAAACAAAGTGTATGAGCGTATCGAGTGGAAAGCAATAGTAATATGCGAGAAAGTAAACAGTGCGAGTAAAGTAAACATGTGATAGCAATATAAAGGAAATAGGACCGGGGTCCATAGTTCACTAGTGGTGTCTCTCCATAAGATAAAATAACACATGCTGGGTAAACAAATTATAGTTGGGCAATTGATAGAATAAAGACAACGTGCATATGTCGAGAGGATCACTATGAGATTTACTCTGGGCATTACAACAAGATACATAGACCGCCATCCAACTGCATCTATGACTAATAATCCACTTGCGGAGAATCAATCCGAGAACTCCACAAGTATTAAGTTGTGAACAACAGATAACTGCATTAAGCAAAGTGTGTAATGTAAACAAAGCATATGCCCTTGGGCATAAGAATGTTGTTTTCTCCCTAGTGGCAACAACACATCTACAACCTTAGAGGTTTCTATCACTCCCCCAGATTAAATAGAGGCATGAACCCAACTATCGAGCATAAATACCCCCTCTTGGAGTCACTAGTATCTACTCGGCCAAGATAGCTACTAACAACGGAGAGCATGCAAGATCATAAACAACATAGAGATAACATAAGATAATATTCAGCACATCAACTCAATCATAACACCAATATTCATCGGATCCCAACAAACACAACATGTAGAATTACATAACGGTGATCTTGATCATGTAAGGCAGCTCACGAGATCTAAACATGAAGCACATGGTGGAGAAGACAACCAACTAGCTACTGCTATGGACCCATAGTCCAAGGTAGACTACTCACTCATCGCGCCGGAGGCAAGCATGGCGATGAAGAAGACCTCCGATGGCGATTCCCCTCTCCGGCAGGGTGCCGGGAAGAGCTTCTAGACCCTCCCGATCTCAGGTCGATGACGGCGGTGGATCGTGATGTATTCTAGAAAAGTGATCAAGTCTTTAGGTTTTTCCCGTCGGGGGGTCTTTATAGGCGAAGGGGCATCGTCAGAAGTGGGCCAGGTGGCCCTCACCACAGGGCGGCGCGGCCAGGCCCTAGGCCGCGCCCCCTGGTGGTGAGGCCACCCCCTGGCTCTGTTCCGTCTCCTCTTCGGTTCTCTGGAAGCTTTGGTAAATTTTTGGATGTTTGGCTTTTGTTTCGTCCAATTCCGAGAATATTTCATGTGTAACTTTTCTGAAACACAAAAACAGCAGAAAACAGGGAACTGGCACTGTGGCATCTCGTTAATAGGTTAGTTCCGGAAAATGCATAAAAACGCCATGAAGTGTAACGAATCACTAAGCAAATGGTGTAAAAACAAGCATGGAGCATCAAAAATTATAGATATGTTTGAGACGTATCAAGTATAAATACTCCCTCTTGGAGTCACTAGCATCTACTCGGCCAAGATATCTACTAGCAACGGAGAGCATGCAAGATCATAAACAACATAGAGATAACATAAAGATAATAATTCAGCAAATCAACTTAACATAGTATCAATATTCATCGGATCCCAACAAACACAACATGTAGAATCACACAACGATGATCTTGATCATGATAGCCAGCTCACAAGATCTAAACATGAAGCACATGGAGGAGTTGACAACCATCTAGCTACTGCTATGGACTCGTAGTCCAAGGTAGACTACTCACGCATCACTCCGGAGGTAGGCATGGTGATGAAGAAGGCCTCTGGCGGTGATTCCCCTCTTTGGCAGGGTGCGGGAAGAGTTTTTGGACCCTCCCGATCTCGCGTCGACGATAGTGGCGGCTTGCAGTATGTTTCGAGGAAAATTGATCGGTCCCCTTAGGTTTTCCCATCAAGGGGAATATATAGGTGGAAAGGCGACATCAGGAAGTGGACCATGGGCCCACACCTGCCCCTGGCGTGGCCTGGGGGTGGCCCGCGCCATGGGGTGGCATTGCCGCCTCCTGGCTCCCCTCCGTCTCTGCTTTAGACTCCGTGACGCTTTGGAAAAATAGGAATTTTGGCTTTTGTTTCGTCCAATTCCGAGAATATTTCCTATGTAGCTTTTCTGAAACACAAGAACAACAGAAATAGGGAACTGGCACTGTGGCATCTCATTAGTAGGTTAGTTCTGGAAAATGCATAAAAACGCCACGAAGTGTAACAAAACACAAAGCAAATGGTGTATAAACAAGCATGGAGCATCAAAAATTATAGATACGTTTGAGATGTATCAAGGATCTCGTACGAAGTCTTGTTCAAGCCCTTGTGAAGATATAACCGGTTAGTTGCATGACACGAGGTATTGATAGCTTTGGCCCAAAAGTTATACGGAGACTTAAACTCCGCTAGCATTGTCCTAGCCATGTCCATCAAAGTCCGGTTCTTCTGCTCGGCTACACCATTTTGTTGTGGAGTGTAGGGAGACGAGTATTGATGACGTATCCCTTCATCACTTAAGAAGTCATTCAATGTGTAGTTCTTGAACTCCGTCCCATTGTCACTTCAAATCATCAAGATATCTTAGCCATATTGATGTTGAACTTCATTGGTGAAGTCTTTGACGGTTTGTTGGGTCTCGTATTTGTGCTTGAAGAAGTAGACCCATGTATATCTTGAGTAGTCATCAAAAATCACCAAACAATACTTCTTTCCTCCTAGACTTGCGTGAGTTGGAGGGCCAAAGAGGTCCATATGAAGCAACTCTAAGACCCTCTTAGAAGAAATAATCGTCTTGCTAGGGTGAGGAAGTTCATGCATCTTTCCTTCAATGCAAGCTCTACACACACGATCTTTGGCAAAAGTTAGATCGGTTAGTCCCAGGATATGGTTACCTTTGTGAAGACTTTGCAAAGTTCTCATATTGATGTGACCTAGTCGGCGATGCCAAAGCCATCCCACGTCAGCTTTAGCCATTAGGCACGTTGCGGCTTTAGTGACTTTCTCCGAGAAGTCAATCACATATAAGCCATTTTCGACATGCCCAACAAAGGCTACTTTAAGAGCCTTGCTCCACAAAAGAACCACAATCCCAACATTAAAGAAAGTTGCAAAGCCCATATCGGCAAGTTGAGCTACGGAAAGTAAATTGTAAGAGAGAGTCTCAACAAGCATGACATCTTCCATGGTAACATTTTGAGAGATGACAAATTTACCAAGACCCAATACCTTTGACCTTGAGGAGTCTCCATAGGTGATGTAGCCCGCACTAGATGGACCGGTGCAAAGCTCTTTCACTAACTCTTTGCTTCCAGACATATGATTGGTAGCACCACTATCAATTATCCATTGTCCCGCACCGGAAGCAAATTCCTACAAGAGATCAAGTCTTGTTTTTAGGTCCCTATTTTTAAATGGGTCCTCTTTTGTTAGTTACAAGGGTCTTAGGAACCCAAATAGACCATGCAATGTATTCATTGGGTGAACCAACAAATTTGGCATATATATGCCCATCATAAGCACGACAAAGAACATAGGAAGGATTATATTTTCCCGCAAAGTTGTTGTGATTGGGCATTGCCCTTTTGGCATTCCCAATCACTTCCTCTACTAGCTCACTCTCCTCCTCAAAGACATTGCCATCCTCATCAAAGCATGTCATTTGGGATGCGCTTCTTAGGAGGAGGAGTAGGCACAAGAAACTTCTTCTTCTTGTTCCTTTTCTTATTTGACTTGGAGGAGAAGCCAAGTCCGGTCTTGTCACCATGTTGCTTTTGAGCACTCAAAAGCTCATCAAGCCTTTTATCACCATTGGGGGAATCTTTCTCATAAAGAGGGTTAGTGTGACATGAACTTGCAATAAAAGTGCTAGAAGGGAACTTGGTTGCTTCTTTAGCAATTATGAGATTAAGTTTCTCATTTTGCAACCTAAGTTCATTTGCAACGGATTGAGCAATATCTTGATCACTTTTAAGTCTAGCAATGTCCAAATTATGAGATTCTTCAAGACCTATCTTGGATGCCTCAAGTGCCATCCTAAGGTATTGCTCATTCTCAAGGGATTGAGTGAGAGTGGCAATTTCATCGGCATACTCATGAGCATGCCCTTCTAACTCAAAGATGCGTTCCTCATTTTTATCATTTAGTTGGAGAGACTCGTTATATTGATCTAGGAGAATCTCAAAGCGAGCTTTGGTCTCCCCATGCAAGGTTGACATAAACATGTCCATTTCATTAGGCTCATCCTTATCATCACTTGAGTCAACACAATCCATCAAAGATAAACTTTTAGGTATGATGGGTGTGAGAGTAGGTGATACCTTTGTAGCGTGAGCCATTAGACATGTCCTTTTGTGATTGGTGTGCTTGGACTTGTTTGCAGAAGCGAAGAGGGATGACGAAGAGGTGGGTTTGACAATGGCGATGGCGGCCCTTCCTACTTCTTCATCATCGCTTACATCATCACCGGATGGGCATTCTTCTTGAGTCGTCAAAGCATGTATTGGAATGGCTTTCTTCTTGTCGGAGTTCCTTGGAGGGTATGGCTTGGCCTTCATCTCCTTGCAGACAAGTCTTCCATTGTGATCCTCCACTCTTTCATAAGGACAATCCGCAATAAAGTGGTGTTGGTTACCACAATTGTAGCAAGTCCTCACTCTACTTGTGGCCTTAGGCTTGGAGGTGCTAGATGACTTCCACTTCTTCATGAATGCCCTTTGAGCGAGAGCCATGTGCTCGGCATGAGCGTACTTCATGTTCTCGGGGCTTCCACTTATTGTCTCTTCCTCTTCCATCAAACTTGCTTCTTCATGATATGAAACTTTGGCCTCAAAGTAAGGTTAGGAGCACGAACACCACGAGCTCGGGCAAGAGCATCATCCGCATTCTTCTCGGAAATCTTTCTTGCAACCATCTCTTGCAAGATGTCATGTGCGGTCATCTTCTGGAAGTTGGCATTTCCCTTGATTGAATTCATGGTGTCCTTGAAGAAGGGCAAGAGAGCTTGGATGAACTTCCTCTTCATCCACTTCCAATCACATTGGGCAGAGCCAAGATCAATTAGCTTCACTTGAAGTGACGAGAGACGCCTATGGAGTTCTTGGGACTTTCACCATCAAGGATGGCAAAGTTGTCTGCATCGTTGTGAGCTTCATCATACTTGGATTCTTGGATAATCTCGTTGCCGATGAAGAGGTTCATGAGAGCATCCCAAGCATCCTTGGTGGAGGTGATGTTGCGAATGAATGTCTTGTCCTTATCAGAGAGTGACATGTGGATGAGATGCAATGCGGAGGTATTGAGTTGCTTGTCGATGAGCTCCCATTGTTGCAAGTTGTTCAAGTCCTTGGAAGATGGATGAAATCCCTGCTCAATGATCCTCCAAAGCTCAATAGAGACAAAGTTTATGTGAGAGCGCATGTTATCTTGCCAATTGGCAAAGCTAGAAGCATCAAGTGGTGGCGGAGGACCGCATGAAGCAAGATGTGGCATTTGGAGGTGTCTTCCGGACACATAGCTCACCAGAGGTGGAACCGCCGAGCTTTGTTCTCTAGTTGGTTTATCCTTATTGTTTGTGTCCTCATCGCCCTCGATAACCTCAACCTTCTCCGAATCAACCTCGTTTAAGGGTGGCGTATCCGAAGGGTCAACCGGGGTTGGTGGAGTAGTACTAGACGTACCACTAGCGAGGGCTTCAAGCTGAGTTCTGTGACTTTGGATTTCCGCCATCATAGCCTCCATTTGGGTCATGAGGGAGTTGAAATCCGACTTAGTGACGGGTTCTTCGTCGCCCATTTTCTCTTAGGCGGTTAAGCCCAATCAAAGAGCTCCCGCTCTGATACCAATTGAAAAGATCTTAACGGGCGACTAGAGGGGGGGTGAATAGGCGCTACACAAATTTTTAGTCTTTTTCAATTTTAAGGCTTGACACAAAGTAAATTCACTAGATGTGCAACTAGGTGAATTTCCTATAAGTGACAAGCAAGCAAGCAATATGTAAACAAGTAAGATACAAGTAAGGGAGCAAGATAACCGAAAGGTGGATACCGGAGACATGAGGATGTATTCCCATAGTTCCTTCCTTTTAAGGGAAAGTACGTCTACGTTGGAGAGGTGTGGTGACATGGAGTCGACCAACGCCACGGAGGCTCACCTTATTCTCCGGTGAGCAAGCCACGAAGGCTAGCTCATTTCCACTAAGTGGTGGTATTGGGGGAACCCACCGAATCCCTTACACGGAGCTTGGGGCACATATCCACAACTCAATTGGAGGCTCCCAAGAATGCCACAGAGGCTAGAAAACCACAAAGACAAGAGTAATCATGAATTACACCACCTAGTGTTTCCAAGGAACCACTAGGAACAAATTCCCCAAGAAAATGGAGAGGGGAAAGAAATTCCTTCGGTGGAGATGTAGATCGGGACCTCCTCCTTTGATCCTCCAAAGATCAGGGACTTTGGGTGGTTGAAGGTGGAGATCTAGCAGTGGGGTTGGCTCCAAATAGTGTCTTGTTCTTGATGAGGACGAGCAAGCTGAAGAAGATGAGGGGGAGGAGTATAAATACCCCTCCCCGAAATGTATCTGTTGCAGCCACCATGGCCGGATTATCCGGGGCAAGTTAGGACCGGATAATCCGGCCAGCCGGATAATCCGACCAATTTTGGAATAATCCGGCCGAAATATCCGCCCAGCCTTCTGGGTGACGCGCTCCTCACCATCTTCTGGTCCTTAGCCGATTTCAAGGGTGGCCGGATTATCCGGCCTAGATTTGAAATATCCGGCCGGAATATCCGGCCACACTTTTGGGTGACGCGCCTCTGGTCCTTAGCCGATTTCGGGTGGCTAAAATATCCGGCCCAGATTTTAAATATCCGGCCACACTTTTGTGTGACGCGCATCACGACTCTTCTGGTCCTTAGCCGATTTTAGGGGTAGCCGAATAATCCGGCCCGGATTTGAAATATCCGGCCGAAATATCTGGCCGAAATATCTGGCCACACTTCTGGGTGACGCGCCTCTGGTCCTTAGCCGATTTTGGGGGTGGCTTAAATATCTGGCCCGGATTTGAAATATCCGGCCGAAATATCCGGCCACACTTCTGGGTGACGCGCATCACGACTTCTTCTGGTCCTTAGCCGTTTTTGAGGGTGGCCGGATTATCCGGTCCAGATCTGAAATATCTGGTCCAAATATCCGGCCATATTTATGCACCAAATACAATGTTAAATTATCCTAGTATTGTTAACTAACACACAAAACTAGGGAGGGCTAGAAAATGCCCTAACACCAAGTCCCTAGGGCAGCGGCCCAAAGGGGAAACTTGGGCGGCAAGCTTTCCCCTTCCTTGGGAAGAGGGCGCCCTAGGGTTTGACCCCTTTGGCCGGCTGGGCCCTTTGAGGTCTGGTGAGCCTGGCCCACTAGGCCAGGGTGCCACCCTTGGGGTCCAGTCATCCCTGGGGTAGGTGGGACCCACTAGTGGGCCCACTCCAGAACCCTTTCGGACATTTCGATACGATACCGAAATATTCCAAAACTTTTTTGGAACCCTAAAATAGCTTTCCATTATATGAATCTTATTCTACGGACCATTTTGGAACCTCTTGTGATGTCCTGGATCTCATTCGATACTCCGAACAAAAAAACTCATTTACCAATTATCCATTCTACCCTAGCACCTATCTTCCTTGCCACTATTCTACATGAGTTGTTTGGAAATTCTTGTGGGAATCACTGAACAGATTATTAAATACATGAGGCACTGCCTGTGGAGGAAGAAAAATTAGGAGGTTCAAGCTAGAGGAAATGCTCTAATTTCATGGGACAAAGTCAGTAGGCCAAAGAATCAGGGTGGCCTAGGTGTTTTAAATCTACAGACTCAAAATAGAGCTTTGCTGCTCAAGAATTTGCATAAATTCTATAACAGAGAAGACATTCCTTGGGTGAACTTGATTTGGAATAAATATTATGCAAATGGTGATGTCCCTGCAAAGTTACAAGGGTCTTTCTGGTGGAAATCTCACTTGAAATTGTTAGACTTATATAAAATCATGGCAAGATGCAATTTGGGGGATGGTAGATCAGCATTATTTTGGACTGATCTTTGGCATGACTCTTGTTTACATCAAAAATTCCCATATCTGGTTACCTATGCAAAAAGAACTGATTATCCTGTTTCAAAAGCTCTGCAGCATGAATATATCCAAGATTTATTTCACTTACCCATGTCTCAAGTTGCCTATGAGGAATTTCTCCAACTTGAGGAGATATGTACACATGCACAGAATATATCTCTCCAGCAGAGTCCTGATTCCTGGTCATATATTTGGGGGTCTTCTGAATTCTCTACTAAAAAAGCTTACTCCATGATGATGGGACACTATGAAGTCATTCCACATTTCTCATGGCTATGGAATTCCTCTTGTCAACCAAGGCACAAGTTTTTCTTTTGGCTTCTACTTCATGATAGACTTAACACCAGGAATTTGCTGGGCAGGAAGAACTTCCACTTACAAAGTTATGATTGTGTCTGTATAAATTGTCCTCTAGAAGAAACTCTTGAACATTTGTTCTGGCATTGTCCCTTCGCTGAAAATTGTTGGGATTTCATATGCCCATCTAGGAGAAAAGACTTGCAACTCTTAATAGGTATATTGGACATTAAAGAGAAGCTTCAACTACCCTTTGCAATGGATATAATCATGCTTTCGGCTTGGGGGATTTGGATTGTTCGAAACAACAAGATCTTCAATAACACCAATGCCACATTTCAATCTTGGAAAGCCATCTACCTCCAAGAGATCAGATTGATTAGCCATAGAATAAAGAAGAAACATGCTAGCTCATTCAAGGAGTGGTTTCAAAGTACAGTTTAATTGTTTTCTCTACTGTGTTTTCCTCTTTTTAGTATAGCTTTCTTTTTACTCTTCTTCTTGTTTTTGTTTTTTAGATGTTCATGAAGCTCCTCTATCCTGTACAGCACATTAATCCTTAAAATTTATAAAAATTGCAGTGGGAAGCTCTCCCACTGTTTAAAGCTTCATTCTACCCTAGCGCTGATGCACGTTAAGTGTGTGACCCTATGGGTTCGTGAATATGTAGACATGATCACTATCCATAATCAACAGCAAGATCTGGAAATTCATATTGAGTCCCACACATTCAACTATTATCATATCGGATGAACCACAATGTCAGGATTCAATTAATCTCGTATAAGTATTCCCTTCGTCTCTCCCCAAGATTCGATCGTCTGTATCGACATACCTAGTTTAATCTCATTCATAGCAAGTACTTTACTCGTTCCATAATCCAGTATCACCTTGTGATTAACTCCTTAACCATGTGCTTGCAAGCGGTGTTGATATCGATTACCGAGTGGGCCTGAAGTATATCTCTCCGACTCAGGAGGTGACGAGGGTTAATCTCGGCAATGTCCTAGATGAAGGACTTTGGATCAGGGGAAAGGCGACGATGGAGATTCTGGGAGTGAGACTGGCACGCGAGGTACCCAGGTTCACGTCCCCGCGGTGGAGGATTGCTATGTCCTACTGGCAATCTAGTATATGATCACAATGGTGTTTACAGGGAGCCGTCGTAAACGGAGTTTTGTATCTAATCTATGAGTTATGTAATCTATGATGATGCAAGTTGTCTCTAGGGTGCCCCTACCTGGCTTTATATATGCAACCTGGCTAGGGTTTACAAGTGTCCTAGTCGAATACAAAGTCTTCGTATTGTACTCCAAGTCAATATTACGTGCGGGTCCAGCTTGTCGAGTCCTTGTGCCGGTCCACCTCCATAATGGGTCGGACCCAGGTATACTAATATGTGGGTACCCAAAGGGCATGCCCACGTCAGTAGCCCTCGAGACTCTACGCGAGTTGCAGACTCGGATTGAGTCTCCAAACTTCGACTTCTTCAATCTTTGACTTCATATAACTTTGACTTTATATATCTTCGACTTCATATATCTTTGAATTTATATATCTTGGTTGGCAACTGCAATGGCCAAAATTGTTGGGTGCTTGAATTAATTTTGTTGGGTGCAAACGTAAATGTCGAGTGCATTTATCTGGTGTTTACCACCGATAATGGACTCAAAGATTTTCTTCCTTGTTCTTCATTCATTGTCTTCTTCTTCATCTCTCCCTTTCTCAAATTTTCCTCTTCTTCATCTCTTTTTGTCGAATTCTTTCTCAAAATTATCTTTCAATTGGGTGCGCGACCAGCGCTCCCGATGGGAGTAGCCCCCGAGTCTATATATGTTCGGATACTTGTAGCTGGGCATAGACTCAAGTTGTACCACTCAAAGAAAAGTACTCGAAGAAGTTCGACTCCTGTTGGAGGACTTGATAAATTTGTCGACTCTTCGCAACTGTCATCTTATAAACTGCAGAAAATATGAAGTGTTGTGAAATATTTTGTCACTTTAAGAAACATTGTGTTTGCAGATTGTAATGATTATACAATATGTAAAATATAACTCAATTTTTTTAATAGTTTATATTGTTCGTACGCAAGACCCTTTTGTTAGCCTGATGCCTTTTTGGCTGGATCAGCTACTCGAGTCAAGACGTAATTTGTTAATGCATTTGCCGCAATCTAATTGTAATATATGTTTAGCCCCCGAGCATTGGGTGCTAAGCCTTTTCATTAGCCTGACGCCCAAGGTCTCTCTGTCTTGCGAACCTGTCAGTTGGGCTGCAACTGGGTCAGAGTTTTCAAGGATTCGACGAGGGTCATGCGCTACTCAGGCTTTTGCAGATGCTCGGAGTCAATGATATGTAGGATGATTTTGCATGGTGATACGTCTCAAACGTATCTATAATTTTTGATGCTCCATGCTTATTTTTACACCATTTGCCTTGTGTTTTGTTACACTTTGTGGCGTTTTTATGCGATTTCTGGAACTAACCTATTGACAAGATGTCATAGTGCCAGTTCCCTGTTTTCTGCTGTTTTTGTGTTTCAGAAAAGCTACACAGGAAATATTCTCAGAATTGGACGAAACAAGTTTGGAAACTCCTATTTTTCCCGGATGGAAGACGAGGACCAAACGGGAGCCGCAGAGGGGCCAGAGGCTGGCCACACCACAGGGGGGCGTGGCCCAACCCCTGGCCGCGCCCACCCATGGTGAGCCCGCCTGGGCCACCTCCTGACGACGCCCCTTCGCCTATAAGAAGCCTCCCGATGGAAAACCCTAAAACAATCGGCAAAATTTCCAGAAGTGTTCCGCAGCTCCGCCGCCACCGATGATGAATTTTAGGGGACAGAAGTCTCGGTTTCGGCACCTTGCCGGGATGGGGAAGTGCCCCCGGAGCCATCTCCATTGGTCTCCATTGCCGTCTCCACCATCTCCATCGACCTCACCGCCATCTCCATCGATGTTGCTGCCTCCGATGATGAAGAGGGAGTAGTTCTCCCCCGAAGCTGAGGGCTCTACCGGTAGCTATGTGGTTCACCTCTCTCTCCCATGATGTGATCTTTATGTGATCGTGAGCTTTGTATCTAGTTGAATTGGTAGATGCTATTATTCAGATATTAAGCTACTCCCGTGCTTTATATTTGTAATCTCCGAAGATACCTTGTATCATGGTGTGAAGGTGACTAGTGTGCGCATCATGTGTGTCTTTTTTGGTTAATGTCTCTATGAATTGTTGGTGTTTGTTGGAACCATCTAGTGCATTCATGGTGATAGTGTGGTACAATCTAGTTTGGGAAATACGGACTTTGAGGAGTGCTTCGTAGCCCTACACATGATTAGTGTTCGTTTTCCATTGGAGAATTGTTTTGAGTTGTATATTGATGATAGTATCTATTGGTTCAATTATGTTATATTTGTTGAGAGTGTGTCCACTAGTGAAAGTATGATCCCTAGGCCTTGTTTCTAAGCTTTGCACACCGTTTCCTTTCAGTTTTGTTACATGCTTGCTCGCAGCGATACTTATTTTAGATTACATTTACTACTCATAATCATCACTACTACTTGTATTTCACTATCTCTTCACCGAACTAGTGCACCTATACACCTGACAAGTGTATTGGGTGTGTTGGGGACACAAGAGACTTTCTGTATCGTAATTGCAGGGTTGCTTGAGAGGGATAGCTTTGACCTCCTCCTCCCTGAGTTCGATAAACCTTGGGTGATCCACTTAAGGGAAACTTGCTGCTGCTCTACAAACCTCTGCACTTAGAGGCCCAACACTGTCTACAAGAACAGACGCGTGCGTAGACATCAAGCTCTTTTCTGGCGCCATTGCCGGGGAGGTAAGGTAAAAGGTACTCGCATCCTCCTGTGTGAGTGCTCGAAGTTATTTCCTTTAGATTCTGCAATTATATCTTTTTGTTTCTTATTTTTATTTTCGCTAGTTAGGCTTAATGGAAAACAAAGAGTTCTTTAGTATTTTTCCTACGTTAGGATATGAAGTGTTTGAAGAGAAAATTGAAAAACCTTCGGAGCTTAATTTGCATGCTAATAGTGTTGTTAGTATGAATGCTTTGAATACCGTTGTTGCTAATGCCATAGAAAGGTCTAAGCTTGGGGAAGCTGGTTTTGCTAAGCATGATATTTTTAGTTCCCCAGCTTTAGTGGAGAAAGTTTGCTCTGATGATATTTTATCTCTCATGTGTGATAATTCTTATAATGCTTGTGCTCCTCATCCTTTTAAAATACCTATGAAAATTGTCGAACATGCTATGAATAACTGCTATTTAGGAGATGGAACTGTCCATCCCGATGATCATTTGCTCTTTATACATGAATTATGAGAGTTGTTCAAGTGTGCAGGTATTTCGATGAACCAAGTTAAGAGGAACCTATTTTCTTTATCACTGAAGGGCAGAGCTGCAGAATGGTATAAAACACTGAAGGATGGCCGACCTATTGATTGGGAGGAAATTGTATCTCTCTTTTATTCTAAATTCTATCCTTCTAGTGAGGTTTATAAAGATAGGAATTACATTTATAATTTTCACCCGCATGAGGGAGAAAGCATTGCCCAAGCGTGGGGAAGATTGAAGTCACTAATGCTCAAATGTCCTATTCATGATCTTCCCCGTAATATTGTTATTAATAATTTTTATGCAAGGCTTTCAGGATATTACAAGGACCATCTGGATGCATGCTTCGATGGGTCATTCACAAGCAAGGATGTTGATGCCAAGTTGGATCTGCTTGAAACAATTCAAAACAATATTGAAGATTGGGATAGCAACAAAGGTAAAGGATCAGGTATAAGTTACGAGTATGATTGCATTAAGTCTTTCGCTGAAACTGCTGATTTTCAAGAGCTTAGTGCTAAATATGGTCTTGATCCTCAAATTATGGTTGATTGTTTTAGAGCCTTTGCTTCCCATATTAATGTTCCTAAGGGAAATGGGGATGTGTATCATGAACCTTTTAAAGACACTTGCATAGAAAGTGATATTGTTATTGATGATTGCAATAAACATGCTCAAATTTCTGAAAGTACTACTTCTTATAAGCATGTTAATTTTTATGGAGTACTTAGACCTTGTGAACAGAGTCACAACAAAGAAGATTATTGTATCCACCACAGGAATGAAGAAACCTGAATGTGGTACAAGGCTCTAGATGAGTTTGGTGAAAAGGTTTGTGAGCTTTATCCTTTTTCTTTGTGAGCTTTGCCATGAAAAGGGTCATTTTAATTTTCAATGCTCAGGCGCTAATAATGACCCTTCTAATCCTATGAGTACCGCGAGTTTGTATTGTGATGACAAGATCACTCTCAATCAGCATGATGAGTTTACTTTATTTTTGGGGTGTGAAGAGATATCTAGAAAGACTTCTTTGGTAGATATGAGTGCTCTTGATATTAATAGCACCCTTCATGGTTGTCATCTCTATTGTGTTAAGGATTGCCTCGCAAATACTTACATACAAAATGTTATAAAAGAGGATGCTTTACCCAAATTTGACAGGGATGATTTTTGTTTCTATCTTATTAACAAAGAGGAGAAATCCTCCAAAGTTTCTTCTGTTGTTTCTGTCAGCAAACTAGATTATGTGGAGAAAATGCCTCTCAAGTCTCTCCCTCCTAAAGGAGAGAGTAAGAAGAGTAAGAAGAAGAAGAAGAAGAAGAAGAGTAAAAGGAGAGAGGAAACGGTATCTTCCCCTAAGCATGTTGCTCCTATTATAGATTATAATAATTCTGATCTTGACAATGTTCCCATGCCTGTTACCTATGTTAGTGATCATGATTGGGAAAAGCACTCCACTTTTGATATTGAAAATCTTTTTGGTACCAATTCTGAAAATTATAAGGTTAATAATTGTTGTACCATTAGTACTATCCATGTTCCTTCTTATGATGATATGTTTGATGAATATGCTTTGCAAAATAGCTGTTCTCTCGCTTATGATGATACTAAACCTCTAGTTTATTATGGTTATGATGATGAGTATAATATTTTCAGTTCAGGTACTTTTGAGGAGAAAATTAGTTATGATTACAATATGCCTCCTGTTTTTGATGATTATGGTGATGAGAATTATTATTCTGTTGAATCTGCTCCTACTACGATTGTTCATGTGGGGAGTATTAATTCTTTTATGCATGTGGCTCATGAAAGGGATGTTTTATGTGATAGTTATGTTAGTTCTATTCATGATGCTACTGAAAGTTACTATGAGAGAGGGAAACATGGTTTGATGGATCTCAACAATATTAAGTTTCCCCTCTTTATGTTGCAAATGTTGAAGTGGCACTTGTTTTATCTATCCATATTTGCTACTATGTGCCTCGTTGATTTATTTTCTTACAAGATTCCTATGCATAGGAAGTGGTTTAGATTTAAATGTGTTTCATATTTGCTTTTTAATGCTCTCTCTTGCTTCAAGTTCCTTTATGGCACCTTTGCCTTAAGCTCTTTTCGGGCGCCTATGTGAGCATTTTCTGAAATTAGTGCGCATAGCTCAAAGGCGTTAAAGAAAAGCACTCTTGGGAGATAACCCATTGTTTTACATTCAGTACTTTTTCTTTTATTTGAGTCTTGGAAGTTATTACTACTGTAATGACTTCTCCTTATCATTTTTATTTCGTTGTTGTGCCAAGAGAAACCTCTAATGTGAGCGAGGTAAGATTTGGGGAAGTTGCTGTCCTGAAACAGATATCGGTGCTGCGCCATAAAAATTTGTACAAATTCTCAGAATATATTTTTGACCTGCAATTTCTTGTGCACATGCCCCAGGTTATATCCAAACTTTCATTAGTTTTACACTTTTTGATTTGAGCAACATAAAACCCTCAAAAAAATCGACCTTTGTCAGCTGTTCTGTTTTGACAGATTTCTGCCACTATTTGTGTTTGCCTCTCGATCGCTTTCTTTTTGAGTTCTTTTGATCACGGAACTTTTGGGGAAGTTGCTACAGTAGTATATGCTTTATATGTGGTGGTTTTGAGTTGAAATCTGAACCAAAGGGGGTTGATTCATTATTATGCTTACACTAATATTGCTAATAGAATTGTGTTGAGTTTTGTATGAAGGAAGTTTTCAAGTGTAGGGATTGGAGAATGATGAGATGAGTTGAAGAATGGACAAAAGCTCAAGCTTGGGGATGCCCACGCACCCCAAGAAATATCCAAGAGGTACAAGCATCAAAGCTTGGGGATGCCCCCGAGGCACCCCTTCTTCATCGGCAAAAATCAGGTCACCTTTCAAGACACTATATTTTTATTGCTTCATATTCTATGCGTTTTTCTTGGAGCGTCAGATGTTTTTGCTTTCAGTTTTTCTTTTTGCTTTGTTTGCTGCAATAAATGGTTGGATCACATCATGTTTTTGGAGAGAGACTTGCTCCGTTTTCCATTGCCAAGAACACTCTAGTTTTCACTCTTATCGTTCAACTAGTGTTCTCTTTTTCTGGTACTGTGTTTAGCTTTTGTTTTTCGCCTTGATTTTTGTTCAGATCTTATTATATCTTTGCATCAAGGTGTATTTGGACCTCTGGTCTATGTTGGTTTTCATCAAAAGAGTTGTATCAAAAAGGTTTGAATGGTGTTGGAAAAGAGAAAAAGTTTCATGCAAAAAAATGGTACAAAAAGGAGCTTGTTTAGACTGCGGCTTAGACTTTTTCATGCCATGCTTGATGTCGTTTTGATAGTATGCTTAGTGATTTTTGCTATAGCATTACTTGTCTCAAATGACTGAGATTGCTTAATGAGCCTTTGAAAAAATCATGCGTTGTTTTTATTATTTGGAAGCATTAATTTGGTTTTCTCCTTGATGCTTTATTTGGGTTGACTTGGCGCATGCTTACAACATGTTGGACTCATACAAAGTTGCCATAAGCCTTTATGATCATTTAGTTTTTGACTTTTGATGCTATTTTATGCTTCTCTTAATGATGTTGTTGCTATGCATGATTATGGCCGTTATTGCTCTCTTAGTTGGTCGCTCCTAGTATTTTGCTAGCCCTCATTTTGTACGGAGTATGAGCTCTACTCGTGCATCCAACTTCCAAAAACCAAGTTATTCCAATATGTCCACCATACATACCTATTAGCAATTTGCTATTCCAAAGTACATTTGACTTGCTTTTATCTATCCTTCGAATTAAACTCTTTTTGGTGTTATGCAAAAATTGGTCAGTAAAGCTCTCACGAACCTGATGGCACACTTTACTTTTCTCGTTCTTAAAAATTTGACATTGTGGCTCTCTTATGTTGAGTTGTTATGCTTGCAAGTTGTAAGTTGGAAATTAGCCAAACCATGCCGTCATGGGGTAAGCTTTCAACATTGCACTTCTTATTTGAGTTGATATCGTGATCTTTTGTTTATGGATACTCGCGATGTGAAATAAGTTGAGAATCTTGCGGGATCATGGAGTTTGTATATGTGTTAGAGAAACACCTGGGCCGCTAATCTAAGCCATGCATAATTCATGGTGGAAATTTATAGCATGCCCATAGTGAACATTCGACGACGCATCTCAAAATAAAAAGCTATACCAATGGTAAATAAAAGAGATGTCGAGGTGTTCATTGTCTGTTTGTCCTATCATTTTCATTTGGGCTTGTTCCATGTCATCGGGCACGGAGGTACCCCGTTGGCGGTTCTCGATGATATGTCTATACTTATAATGACAAGAGCTTGCTTGGGACTCTAAGTCGAGTAGCATGAGGTTTGGGTATTCGTACTTCACGGGACACGAGGTTTTCAACTTATGATTTGTCAAGCATATGCTTCATAATTGTACTCGCATTAACTTTAACCATTCAAGATGCCTATGATAGGGGCAATGAGAGCTCAAAGCTAGTAAGTACCATAATTTTTGAAGGTTTATAAAACTTGCAATCACTGCTTCCCTCGGCGAAGGGCCTTTCTTTACTTTTATGTTGAGTCTCCACCTTCTACCTTTATGCACCGTCTAAGAGAGCATAGTTGCCATTATGAGTTTAATGTGCATAGTCCCAAAGTTTATCATTGATTGATTCATTATTTTGGTTTCACTTGTTCTTAAATTATTTGTATCTAGTCACCCTCTTAAACTTGAAGGTGTCCTATGCATTTATGTTTTGCTATTCCATGAAGGACAAGCTGAAAACCAGTTGCTATGTTTTTCCATATGATTTGAACACACGTTTGACTTTCATTGTTTCATTATTCATGATCTTTCGTTTGTGTTTCTTTTCATGTTATAACATGGTTGCTAAGTTCTTATTGTCAAGATTATGTCTTTTATGCCCATGTTTTAAGTTCTTTGATCTCAGCACTCAATGCTTTACATAGATGATCAAGATTGTGATGGTGCATGTCACCTCAAAAATTATTCTTTGTTATCACTTACCTACTTGAGGACGAGCAGGAGTTAAGCTTGGGGATGCTTGATATGTCTCAAACGTATCTATAATTTTTGATGCTCCATGCTTGTTTTTACATCATTTGCCTTGTGTTTCGTTACACTTCGTGGCGTTTTTATGCGATTTCCAGAACTAACCTATTGACAAGATGCCACAGTGCCAGTTCCCTGTTTTCTGCTATTTTTGTGTTTCAGAAAAGCTACACAGGAAATATTCTCGGAATTGGATGAAACAAGTTCAGAAACTCCTATTTTTCCCGGATGGAGGACGAGGACCAAACGGGAGCTAGAGAGGGGCCAGAGGCAGGCCACACCATAGGGGGGCGCCGCCCAGCCCCTGGTCGCGCCCACCCATGGTGAGCCCGCCTGGGCCACCTCCTGATGACGCCCCTTCGCCTATAAGAAGCCTCCCAATGGAAAACCCTAAAACAATCAGCGAAATTTCCAGAAGAGTTCCGCAGCTCCGCCACCGCCGCTGATGCGGCACGGTGTTGATAATGAAAAGCACCGTCCAGTTGGGAACCCCAAGAGGAAGGTATGATGAATATAGCAGCAAGGTTTTCCCTTAGTAAGAAACCAAGGTTTATCGATCCGAAGGGGAAGAAGCCAAATGACTGAAGGTGATGCTTAATAGCCTAGTGACACTCCAACAAGGGCGCCATTTACGATCAAACGAGTTAGCGTGTCTTCAACTAGTAGCAACATGGAACCTGCACACAACACAACCAAATACTTTGCTCCCAACTTACGATGAGGTTGTCAATCTCACCGGTTTGCTGTAAACAAAGGAATGAGCGTATCGAGTGGAAAATAGTAATAGTATGCGAGTAAAATAAACAGTGCGAGTAAAGTAAACAGGTGATAGCAATATAAAGGAAATAGGACCGGGGTCCATAGTTCAGTAGTGGTGTCTCTCCATAAGATAAAATAACACATGTTGGGTAAACAAATTACAGTTGGGCAATTGATAGAATAAAGACAATGTGATATGTCAAGAGGATCACTATGAGATTTACTCTGGGCATTACAACAAGATACATAGACCGCCATCCAACTGCATCTATGACTAATAATCCACTTGTGGCGAATCAATCCGAGAACTCCACAAGTATTAAGTTGTGAACAACAGATAACTGCATTAAGCAAAGTGTGTAATGTAAACAAAGCATATGCCCTTGGGCATAAGAATGTTGTTTTCTCCCTAGTGGCAACAACACATCTACAACCTTAGAGGTTTCTATCACTCCCCCAGATTAAATAGAGGCATGAACCCAACTATCGAGCATAAATACCCCCTCTTGGAGTCACTAGTATCTACTCGGCCAAGATAGCTACTAACAACGGAGAGCATGCAAGATCATAAACAACATAGAGATAACATAAGATAATATTCAGCACATCAACTCAATCATAACACCAATATTCATCGGATCCCAACAAACACAACATGTAGAATTACATAACGGTGATCTTGATCATGTAAGGCAGCTCACGAGATCTAAACATGAAGCACATAGTGGAGAATACAACCATCTAGCTACTGCTATGGACCCATAGTCCAAGGTAGACTACTCACTCATCGCGCCGGAGGCAAGCATGGCGATGAAGAAGACTTCCGGTGGCGATTCCCCTCTCCGGCAGGGTGCCGGGAAGAGCTTCTGGACCCTCCCGATCTTCGGGTCGACGGCGGCGGCGGATCGCGATGTATTCTGGAAAAGTGATCGGGTGTTTAGGTTTTTCCCGTCGGGGGTCTTTATAGGCGAAGGGGCGATGTCAGAGGTGGGCCAGGGGGCCCACACCATAGGCCAGCGCGAGCCAGGGCCAGGCCGCAGCCCCTGGTGGTGTGGCCACCCTCTGGCTCGGCTCCGTCTCCTCTTCGGTCTTCTGGAAGCTCCTGTGAATATCTGGACTTCTGGCTTTTGTTTCGTCCAATCCCGAGAATATTTCCTGTGTAACTTTTCTGAAACACAAAAACAGCAGAAAACAGGGAACTGGTACTATGGCATCTCATTAATAGGTTAGTTCCGAAAAATGCATAAAAATGCCACGAAGTGTAACGAAACACTAAGCAAATGGTGTAAAAACAAGCATGGAGCATCAAAAATTATGGATACGTTGGAGACGTATCAGCATCCCCAAGCTTAACTCCTGCTCGTCCTCGAGTAGGTAAGAGATAACAAAAGAAATAATTTTTGAGGTGACATGCACCTACACAATCTTGATCATATATATAAGCGTTGTGCGCTGGGATCAAAAGAACTTAAAACATGGGCATGAAAGATATAATCTTGATAGAAGAAACTTAGCAACCATGTTATAACATGAAAAAGAACACAAACGAAGGATCATGAAAATGAAACAATGAAAGTCAAACGTGTGTTCAAATCATATGGAAAAACATACAAATGGTTTTCAGCTTGTCCTTCATGAGAGAGCAAAACATAAATGCATAGGACACCTTCAAGTTTAAGAGGGCGACTAGATACAAGTAATTTAAGAACAAGTGAAACCAATCATCATGAATCAATCAATGAAAACTTTGGGACAATGCATGTTATACTCATAATGATAACTATGCTCTCTTAGACGGTGCATAAAGATAGAAGGTGGAGACTCAACATAAAAAGTAAAAGAAAGGCCCTTCGCGGAGGGAAGCAGTGATTGCAAGTTTTATAAACCTTCAAAAATTATGGTACTTAGCGGC
Organism: Dactylis glomerata; assembly: GCA_007115705.1. Classification (NCBI taxonomy): domain Eukaryota; kingdom Viridiplantae; phylum Streptophyta; class Magnoliopsida; order Poales; family Poaceae; genus Dactylis; species Dactylis glomerata. The sequence goes on along the minus strand of QXEO01000911.1, from coordinate 309,639 downwards.
TTTGAGCTAAAGTTAATGCGAATACACTTATGCTGCATATGCTTGACAAATCATAAGTTGAAAACCTCGTGTCCCGTGAAGTACGAATACCCAAATCTCATGCTACTCGACTTAGAGTCCCAAGCAAGCTCTTGTCATTGTAATTATATGTGTATCATCGAGAACCGCCAACGGGGTACCTCCTGCCCGATGACATGGAACAAGCCCACATCAAAATGACAAGACAAACAGACAATGAACACCTCGACATCTCTTTTATTTACCATTGGTATAGCTTTTTATTTTGAGATGCGTCGTCGAATGTCCACTATGGGCATGCATTAAATTTCCACCATGAATGATGCATGGCTTAGATTAGCGGCCCAGGTGTTTCCCTAACACATATAAAAACTCCATGATCCCGCAAGATTCCCAACTTATTTCACATCGCGAGTATCCATAAACAAAAGATCACGATATCAACTCAAATGAAAGATAGTGCAATGTTGAAAGCTTGCCCCATGACGGCATGGCTAGGCTAATTTCCAACTTACAACTTGCAAGCATAACAAGTCAACATAAGAGAGCCACAATGTCAAAATTTAAAAACGAGAAAAGTAAAGTGTGCCATCAGGTTCGTGAGAGCTTTACTGACCAATTTTCGCATAACACCAAAAAGAGTTTAATTTGAAGGATAGATAAAAGCAAGTCAAATGTACTTTGGAATAGCAAATTGCTAATAGGTATATATGGTGGACACTTTGGAACAACTTGGTTTTTAGGAGTTGGATGCACGAGTAGAGCTCATACTCAGTACAAAATGAGGGCTAGCAAAAGACTGGGAGCGACCAACTAAGAGAGCAATAATGGCCATAATCATGCAGAGCGACAAAGCAACATTAAAAGAAGCATAAGATAGCATCAAAAATCAAAAACTAAATGATCATAGAGGCTATGGCGACTTTGTATGAGTCTAGCATGTGTGAGCATGCGCCAAGTCAACCCAAATAAAGCATCAAAGGAGAAAACCAAAATAATGCTTCCAAATAATTAAAACAACGCATGATTTTTTCAAAGGCTCATTAAGCAATCTCAGTCATTTGAGACAAGTCATGCTACAGCAAAATCACTAAGCATACTATCAAAAAGACATCAAGCACGACATGTAAAATCCTAGGCCGCAGTCTACACAAGCTCCTTCTTGTACCACTTTTTGCATAAAGCTTTTTCTCTTTTCCAACACCATTCAAACTTTTTATAAACAACTCTTTTGATGAAAACCAATATGGACAAGAGGCAAAAATACACCTTGATAAAAAGATATAACAAGATATGTATATAAATCAAGGCGAAAATCGAAAGCTAAACGCAGTTCTAGAAAAAGAGAACACTCGTAGAAACGAATAGAGTGAAAAACGGAGTATTCTTGGCAAATGAAAAGCAAGGCAACTTCTCCAAAAGAAATTTATTGGGGTCCAACCATTTATTGCAGCAAACAAAACTAAACAAAACTGAAAACTAAAAACAACTGACGCTCCAAGAAAAATGCATAATGCATGAAGCAATAAAAATATAGTGCGTTGAAAGGTGACCTAATTTTTGCCGATGAAGAAGGGGTGCCTCGGGGGCATCCCCAAGCTTTGACGCTTGTACTTCTTGGATATTTCTTGGGGTGAAATGGGCATCCCCAATCTTGAGCTTTTGACCATTCTTCAACTCATCTCATCATTCTCCAATCCCTACACTTGAAAACTTTCTTCATACAAAACTAAACACAAATCTATTAGCAACATTAGTGTAGGCATAACATTGAATCAACCCCTTTTGCTTCAGTTTTCAACTCAAAACCACCACATATAAAGTATATACTACTGTAGCAACTTCCCCAAAAGTTCTGTGATCAAAAGAACTCAAAAAGAAAGCGATAAAGCGGCAAACACAAATATTGGCAGAAATCTGTCAAAACAGAATAGCTGACAAAGGTCGAATTTTTATAGGATTTTCTATTGATCAAATCAAAAAGTGTTCAACTAATGAAAGTTTGGATATAACCTGGGGCATATGCACAAGAAATCGCAGGTCCAAAAGATATATAGAGAATTTTCATGAATTTTTACGGTGCAGCACCAAAAACTGTTTCAGGACAGCAACATCCCCAAATCTTACCTCACTCAAATTAGAGGCTTCTCTTGGCACAAAAACGAAATAAAAATGATAAGGAGCGGTCATTACAGTAGTAATAACTTCCAAGACTCAAATAAAAGAAAAAGAACTGAATGTAAAAACATTGGGTTATCCCCCAAGAGTGCTTTTCTTTAACGCCTTTGAGCTAGGCGCAGAAAATGCGAATCAGGTAATATTGAAAGAAGCATTAAGATCCACTATAGGAGTCTTTTCAACAATAAATTGAATTGTGTCCAAATGAGTTTATGAATATCCCTTCTGATCACACTTTGGTACACTACTTTCATCAAAAGGATTTTCAGGACAAATCCAACTAGAATTCCTTTCCCAAGCATCATGAATTCCTACAAGTTTACAAGGTATTGGCACTCTAAAATCTTCATTGGGTGTACCAACAACCTCTACAGGTGAGCCAAGCTTATTAAATTTCTTAAAAACTTCCCTAGCCTCAATGACAACATCTCTAAATTCTATGCGCAAAGTTTCCAAGATAAAAGCTTTCTTTTCAGGATCCTCAATATCATGAAGCTTAAGAAATATGTATTGCATAAAAGGATTAAGGCAAGCAAACCTAGCTTCTAACATGTGAACTAAATAAGCAGAAGCAACTTCATAACTAGGAGCAAGCTCAGCCAAAGACTTTTCCTCAACATTTTTATGCATACTAATATGATTAAAGAACTCCTCAATGTTACTTTTCCCAATAATAGAACCACTACCTACCGAGAGGTCCTCCAAAACGTACTTAGGGAACAACATAATGAACTAAAAGTAATAAAGTAACAACTATAAAGGAAACTAATTTTTTTGTGTTTTTGATAAAACGATGCAAGTAAAAAATAAAGTAAAGCAAAACTTAAAACAAAGTAAAGGATGTGCGTGAGAAACTCCCCTTGCAGAAGTCTTCTTTTTCCTCCCCGGCAACGGCGTCAGAAAAGAGCTTGATGCGGAACGGTGTTGATAATGAAAAGCACCGTCCAGTTGGGAACCCCAAGAGGAAGGTATGATGAATATAGCAACAAGGTTTTCCCTCAGTAAGAAACCAAGGTTTATCGATCCGAAGGGGAAGAAGGCAAACGACTGAAGGTGATGCTTGATAGCCTAGTGACACTCCAACAAGGGCGCCATTTACGATCAAACAAGTTAGCGCGTCTTTAACTAGTAGCAACGTGGAACCTGCACACAACACAACCAAATACTTTGCTCCCAACTTACGATGAGGTTGTCAATCTTATCGGTTTGTTGTAAACAAAGGAATGAGCGTATCGAGTAGAAAATAGTAATAGTATGCGAGTAAAGTAAACAGTGCGAGTAAAGTAAACATGTGATAGCAATATAAAGGAAATAGGACCGGGGTCCACGGTTCACTAGTGGTGTCTCTCCATAAGATAAAATAACACATGTTGGGTAAACAAATTACAGTTGGGCAATTGATAGAATAAAGACAACGTGGTATGTCAAGAGGATCACTATGAGATTTACTCTGGGCATTACAACAAGATACATAGACCGCCATCCAACTGCATCTATGACTAATAATCCACTTGTGGCGAATCAATCCGAGAACTCCACAAGTATTAAGTTGCGAACAACAGATAACTACATTAAGCAAAGTGTGTAATGTAAACAAAGCATATGCCCTCGAGCATATGAATGTTGTTTTCCCCCTAGTAGCAACAGCACATCTATAACCTTATAGGTTTTTGTCACTCCCCCAGATTAAATAGAGGCATGAACCCACTATCTAGCATAAATACCCCCTCTTGGAGTCACTAGCAACTACTCGGCCAAGATAGCTACTATCAACGGAGAGCATGCAAGATCATAAACAACATAGAGATAACATAAGATAAAATTCAGTACATCAACTCAATCATAACACCAATATTCATCGAATCCCAACAAACACAACATGTAGAATTACATAACGGTGATCTCGATCATGTAAGGCAGCTCACGAGATCTAAACATGAAGCACATGGTGGAGAAGACAACCATCTAGCTACTGCTATGGACCCATAATCCAAGGTAGACTACTCACTCATCGCGCCGGAGGCAAGCATGGCAATGAAGAAGACCTCCGGTGGCGATTCCCCTCTCCGGCAGGGTGCCAGGAAGAGCTTCTGGACCCTCCCGATCTTTGGGTCGACGGCGGCGGCGGATCGCGATGTATTCTGGAAAAGTGATCGGGTGTTTAGGTTTTTCCCGTCGGGGGTCTTTATAGGCGAAGGGGCGACGTCAGAGGTGGGCCAGGGGGCCCACACCACAGGCCGGCGCGGGCCAGGGCCAGGCCGCGCCCCCTGGTGGTGTGGCCACCCTCTGGCTCGGCTCCGTCTCCTCTTCGGTCTTCTGGAAGCTCCTGTGAATATCTGGACTTCTGGCTTTTGTTTCGTCCAATTCCGAGAATATTTCCTGTGTAACTTTTCTGAAACACAAAAATAGCAGAAAACAGGGAACTGGCACTGTGGCATCTCGTTAATAGGTTAGTTCCAGAAAATCCATAAAAATGCCACGAAGTGTAACGAAACACTAAGCAAATGGTGTAAAAACAAGCATGGAGCATCAAAAATTATGGATACGTTGGAGACGTATCAGCATCCCCAAGCTTAACTCCTGCTCGTCCTCGAGTAGGTAAGTGATAACAAAAGAAATAATTTTTGAGGTGACATGCACCTACACAATCTTGATCATATATGTAAGCGTTGTGCGCTGGGATCAAACGAACTTAAAACATGGGCATAAAAGATATAATCTTGATAGAAGAAACTTAGCAACCATGTTATAACATAAAAAAGAACACAAACGAAAGATCATGAAAATGAAACAATGAAAGTTAAACGTGTGTTCAAATCATATGGAAAAACATACAAATGGTTTTCAGCTTGTCCTTCATGAGAGAGCAAAACATAAATGCATAGGACACCTTCAAGTTTAAGAGCGCGACTAGATACAAGTAATTTAAGAACAAGTGAAACCAATCATCATGAATCAATCAATGAAAACTTTGGGACAATGCACATTATACTCAGAATGACAACTATGCTCTCTTAGACGGTGCATAAAGATAGAAGGTGGAGACTCAACATAAAAAGTAAAAGAAAGGCCCTTCGCGGAGGGAAGCAGTGATTGCATGTTTTATAAACCTTCAAAAATTATGGTACTTAGCGGCTTTGAGCTCTCATTGCCCCCATCATAGGCATCTTGAATGGTTAAAGTTAATGCGAATACACTTATGCTGCATATGCTTGACAAATCATAAGTTGAAAACCTCGTGTCCCGTGAAGTACGAATACCCAAACCTCATGCTACTCGACTTAGAGTCCCAAGCAAGCTCTTGTCATTGTAATTATATGTGTATCATTGAGAACCGCCAACGGGGTACCTCCTGCCCGATGACATGGAACAAGCCCACATCAAAATGACAAGACAAACAGACAATGAACACCTTGACATCTCTTTTATTTATCATTGGTGTAGCTTTTTATTTTGAGATGCGTCGTCGAATGTCCACTATGGGCATGCTGTAAATTTCCACCATGAATGATGCATGGCTTAGATTAGCGGCCCAGGCATTTCCCTAACACATATAAAAACTCCATGATCCCGCAAGATTCCCAACTTATTTCATATCGCGAGTATCCATAAACAAAAGATCACGATATCAACTCAAATGAAAGATAGTGCAATGTTGAAAGCTTGCCCCATGACGGCATGGCTGGGCTAATTTCCAACTTACAACTTGCAAGCATAACAACTCAACATAAGAGAGCCACAATGTCAAAATTTTAAAACGAGAAAAGTAAAGTGTGTCATCAGGTTTGTGAGAGCTTTACTGACCAATTTTCGCATAACACCAAAAAGAGTTTAATTTGAAGGATAGATAAAAGCAAGTCAAATGTACTTTGGAATAGCAAATTGCTAATAGGTATGTATGGTGGACACTTTGGAACAACTTGGTTTTTAGGAGTTGGATGCACGAGTAGAGCTCATACTCAGTACAAAATGAGGGCTAGCAAAAGACTTGGAGCGACCAACTAAGAGAGCAATAATGGCCATAATCATGCAGAGCGACAAAGCGACATTAAAAGAAGCATAAGATGGCATCAAAAGTCAAAAACTAAATGATCATAGAGGCTATGGTGACTTTGTATGAGTCTAACATGTGTGAGCATGCACCAAGTCAACCCAAATAAAGCATCAAAGGAGAAAACCAAAATAATGCTTCCAAATAATTAAAACAACGCATAATTTTTTCAAAGGCTCATTAAGCAATCTCAATCATTTGAGACAAGTCATGCTACAGCAAAACCACTAAGCATACTATCAAAAAGACATCAAGCACAACATGCAAAATCCTAGGCCACAGTCTACACAAGCTCCTTCTTGTACCACTTTTTTGCATAAAGCTTTTTTCTTTTCCAACACCATTCAAACTTTTTATAAACAACTCTTTTGATGAAAACCAATATGGACCAGAGGCAAAAATACACCTTGATAAAAAGATATAACAAGATCTGAACATAAATCAAGGTGAAAATCGAAAGCTAAACGCAGTTCTAGAAAAAGAGAACACTCATGGAAACGAATAGAGTGAAAACGGAGTGTTCTTGGCAAATGAAAAGCAAGGCAACTTCTCCAAAAGAAATTTGTTGGGGTCCAACCATTTATTGCAGCAAACAAAACTAAACAAAAATGAAAACTAAAAACAACTGACGCTCCAAGAAAAACGCATAATGCATGAAGCAATAAAAATATATAGTGCGTTGAAAGGTGACCTGATTTTTGCCGATGAAGAAGGGGTGCCTCGGGGGCATCCCCAAGCTTTGACGCTTGTACTTCTTGGATATTTCTTGGGGTGACATGGGCATCCCCAAGCTTGAGCTTTTGTCCATTCTTCAACTCATCTCATCATTTTCCAATCCCTACACTTGAAAACTTCCTTCATACAAAACTAAACACAAATCTATTAGCAACATTAGTGTAGGCATAACATTGAATCAACCCCTTTTGCTTCAGGTTTCAACTCAAAACCACCAAATATAAAGTATATACTACTGTAGCAACTTCCCCAAAAGTTTTGTGATCAAAAGAACTCAAAAAGAAAGCGATAAAGCGGCAAACACAAATATTGGTAGAAATCTGTCAAAACAGAACAGCTGACAAAGGTCGGATTTTTAGAGGGTTTTCTGTTGATCAAATCAAAAAGTGTTTAACTAATGAAAGTTTGGATATAACCTGGGTCATATGCACAAGAAATCGCAGGTCCAAAAGATATACAGAGAATTTTCATGAATTTTTACGGTGCAGCACCGAAAACTGTTTCAGGACAGCAACATCCCCAAATCTTACCTCACTCAAATTAGAGGCTTCTCTTGGCACAAAAACGAAATAAAAATGATAAGGAGTGGTCATTACAGTAGTAATAACTTCTAAGACTCAAATAAAAGAAAAAGAACTGAATGTAAAAACATTGGGTTATCTCCCATGAGTGCTTTTCTTTAACGCCTTTGAGCTAGGCGCAGAAAATGCGAATCAGGTAATATCGAAAGAAGCATTAAGATCCACTATAGGAGTCTTTTCAACAATGAATTGAATTGTGTCCAAATGAGTTTTTGAATATCCCTTATGATCATGCTTTGGTACACTACTTTCATCAAAAGGATTTTCAGGACAAATCCAACTAGAATTCCTTTCCCAAGCATCATGAATTCCTACAAGTTTACAAGGTATTGGCACTCTAAAATCTTCATTGGGTGTACCAACAACCTCTACAGGCGAGCCAAGCTTATTAAATTTCTTAAAAACTTCCCTAGCCTCAATGGCAACATCTCTTAATTCTATGCGCAAAGTTTCCAAGATAAAAGCTTTCTTTTCAGGATCCTCAATATCATGAAGCTTAAGAAATATGTATTGCATAAAAGGATTAAGGCTAGCAAACCTAGCTTCTAACATGTGAACTAAATAAGCAGAAGCAACTTCATAACTAGGAGCAAGCTCAGCCAAAGACTTTTCCTCAACATCTTTATAAATACTAATATGATTAAAGAACTCCTCAATGTTACTTTTCCCAATAATAGAACCACTACCTACCGAGAGGTCCTCCAAAACGTACTTAGGGAACAACATAATGAACTAAAAGTAATAAAGTAACAACTATAAAGGAAACTAATTTTTTTGTGTTGTTGATAAAACGATGCAAGTAAAAATAAAGTAAAGCAAAACTTAAAACAAAGTAAAGGATGTGCGTGAGAAACTCCCCTTGCAGAAGTCTTCTTTTTCCTCCCCGGCAACGGTGTCAGAAAAGAGCTTGATGCGGCACAGTGTTGATAATGAAAAGCATCGTCCAGCTGGAAACCCCAAGAGGAAGGTATGATGAATATAGCAGCAAGGTTTTCCCTCAGTAAGAAACCAAGGTTTATCGATCCGAAGGGGAAGAAGCCAAACGACTAAAGGTGATGCTTGATAGCCTAGTGACACTCCAACAAGGGCGCCGTTTACGATCAAACGAGTTAGTGCATCTTCAACTAGTAGCAACGTGGAACCTGCACACAACACAACCAAATACTTTGCTCCCAACTTACGATGAGGTTGTCAATCTCACTGGTTTGCTGTAAACAAAGGAATGAGCGTATCGAGTAGAAAATAGTAATAGTATGCAAGTAAAGTAAACAGTGCGAGTAAAGTAAACAGGTGATAGCAATATAAAGGAAATAGGACCGGGGTCCACAGTTCACTAGTGGTGTCTCTCCATAAGATAAAATAACACATGCTGGGTAAACAAATTACAGTTGGGCAATTGATAGAATAAAGACAACGTGATATGTCAAGAGGATCACTATGAGATTTACTCTGGGCATTACAACAAGATACATAGACCGTCATCCAACTGCATCTATGACTAATAATACACTTGTGGCGAATCAATCCGAGAACTCCACAAGTATTAAGTTGCAAACAACAGATAACTGTATTAAGCAAAGTGTGTAATGTAAACAAAGCATATGCCCTCGAGCATATGAATGTTGTTTTCCCCCTAGTAGCAACAGCACATCTATAACCTTAGAGGTTTCTGTCACTCCCCCAGATTAAATAGAGGCATGAACCCACTATCGAGCATAAATACCCCCTCTTGGAGTCACTAGCGACTACTCGGCCAAGATAGCTACTAACAACGGAGAGCATGCAAGATCATAAACAACATAGAGATAATATAAGATAAAATTCAGTACATCAACTCAATCATAACACCAATATTCATCGGATCCCAACAAACACAACATGTAGAATTACATAACGGTGATCTCGATCATGTAAGGCAGCTCACGAGATCTAAACATGAAGCACATGGTGGAGAAGACAACCATCTAGCTACTACTATGGACCCATAGTCCAAGGTAGACTACTGATACGTCTCAAACGTATCTATAATTTTTGATGCTCCATGCTTGTTTTTACACCATTTGCCCAATGTTTCGTTACACTTCGTGGCATTTTTATGCGATTTCCGGAACTAACCTATTAACAAGATGCCACAGTGCCAGTTCCCTGTTTTCTGCTGTTTTTGTGTTTCAGAAGTGATACACAGGAAATATTCTCAGAATTGGACGAAACAAGTTCCTGAAGTCTTATTTTGCCCGGAAGCTTCCAGAGATCCGAAGAGGTGAAGGAGAGGGGCCACAGGCCAGCCTCACACTAGGCCGGCGCGGCCCAGGCCCTGGCCGCGCCGCCTAGGTGTGAGGAGGCCTGGGGCCACTCCTGACGATGCCCCTTCGCCTATATAAAGCCTCGGGATGGAAAACCCTAGAGAAGTCAATGATTTTTCCAGAACAGTTCCGCAGCTCCGCCGCCGTCGAAGACAAATTTCGGGGGACAGAAGTCTCTGTTCCGGCACCCTGCCGGGACGGGGAAGTGCCCCCGGAGCCATCTCCATCGGTCTCCATCGCCGTCTTCACCGTCTCCATCGACCTCACCGCCATCTCCATCAACCTTGCTGTCTCCTATGATGATGAGGGAGTAGTTCATCCCCGGGGCTGAGGGCTCTACCGGTAGCTATGTGGTTCACCTCTCTCTCCCATGATGTGATCTTTATGTGATCGTGAGCTTTGTATCATGTTGAATAAGTAGATGTTATTATTTAGATATTATGTGTACTCTAGTGATGTTATTAAAGTAATCTATTCCTCCTGCCATGGTGTAATGGTGACAGTGCGTGCATCATGGTGGTACTTGGTCTAGGCTACGGTTGTGATCTTTTATGGATTATGAGAATAATTATCGCTATGATAGTATTGAAGTGATCTATTCCTCCTTTCATGGTGTAATGTTGACAGTGTGTGCACCGTGTTAGTACTTGGTCTAAGTTGCAATAATATTTATCTTGAATTGTGATTTGATTTGGATATCCCTAGGCCTTGTTTCCAAGCATTGCACACCGTTTACTTGCTGTTTTGTTACATGTTTGCTCGCAGCGATACTTATTTAATATCACAGTTACTACTTATAATCACCACTACCGCTTGTATTTCACTATCTCTTCGCTGAACTAGTGCACCTATACATCTGACAAGTGTATTGGGTGTGTTGGGGACATAAGAGACTTTCTGTATCATAATTGCAGGGTTGCTTGAGAGGGATAGCTTTGACCTCTTCCTCCCTGAGTTCGATAAACCTTGGGTGATCCACTTAAGGGAAACTTGCTGCTGTTCTACAAACCGCTGCACTTAGAGGCCCAACACTGTCTACAAGAATAGAAGCGTGTGTAGACATCATGCTTTTTTCTGGCGTCGTTGCCGGGGAGGTAAGGTAAAAGGTACTCACATCATTTGGCTACTAAGTCTTTTAGTTGCTAGTGAGTGCTCAGAGTTATTTCCTTTAGATTCTGCAATTACATCTTTTTGTTTCTTGTTTTTATTTTCACTAGTTAGGCTTAATGGAAAACAAAGAGTTCTTTAGTCTTTTTCCTGATTTTAGATTTGAAGAGAAAATTGAAAATCCTTTGGAGCTTATTTCGCATAGCAATGTTATTAGCACGAATGCTTTGAATGCCGTTAATGCTAATGCTATAGAAAAGTCTAAGCTTGGGGAAGCTGGTTTTGTTAAGTATGATATCTTTAGTCCCCCAGCTTTAGTGGAGAAGGTTTGTTCTGATAATATTTTATCTCCCATATGTGATGTTTCTAGTGATGCTTGTGCTCCTAATCCTTTTAAAATACCTACGAAGATTGTTGAATGTGTTAAGAATAACTGCTATTTGGGAGATGGAACTATCCATCCCGGTGATCATTTGCTCTTTATACATGAATTATGCGAGTTGTTCCAGTGTGCAGGTATTTCGATGAACCAAATTAAGAAGAAGCTATTTTCTTTATCACTGAAAGGCAGAGCTGAGGAATGGTATCGGCTGCTTAAAGATGGTCCATCTATTTGCTGGGAGGAAATTGTACCTCTCTTTTATTCTAAATTCTATCCTCCAAGTGAGATTCATAAAGATCGTAATCAGATATACAATTTTTGGCCTCATGATGGAGAAAGCATTGCCCAAGCGTGGGGAAGATTGAAGTCACTAATGCTCAAATGTCCTATTCATGATCTTCCCCGTAATATTGTTATTAATAATTTTTATGCAAGGCTTTCAGGATATTACAAGGACTATCTAGATGCATGCTTTGATGGGTCTTTCACAAGCAAGGATGTTGACACCAAGTGGGATCTGCTTGAAACAATTCAAAACAATATTGAAGGTTGGCATAGCGATAAAGGTAAAGGATCAGGTATGAATTACGAGTTTGATTGCATTAAGTCTTTCGTTGAAACTGCTAATTTTCAAGAGCTTAGTGCTAAATATGGTCTTGATCCTCAAATTATGGTTGATTGCTTTAAAGCCTTTGCTTCCCATATGAATGTTCCTAAAGGAAATGGGGATGTGTATCATGAACCTTTTAAGGACACTTGCATAGAAAGTGATATTGTTATTGATGATTGCAATAAACATGCTCAAGCTTCTAAAAGTCCTATTTCTTATAAGCAAGTTAATTTTTGTGGAGTACATAGACCTTGTGAACAGAGTTACAACAAGGAAGATTATTGCATCACCCACACAAATGAAGAAACCAGTATGTGGCTCAAGGATCTAGATGTGCTTGGTGAAAGGGTTTGTGAGCTTTATCCCTTTCTTTGTGAATTTTGCGGTGAAAAGGGTCACTTTAATTTTCAATGCCCAATTAATCGAACGAGCACCGCAAATTTGTATTGTGATGATAAGATTACTCTCAATCAGCATGATGAGCTTACCTTGTTTTTGAATTGTGAAGAGATATCTAGAAAGATTTCTTTGGTTGATATGAGAGATGCTGATATTAATAGTACCCTTCGTGGTTGTCGTCTCTATTGTGCTAAAGATTGCCTCGCAAATACTTACGTACAAGATCTTATAAAACATGATGTTTTGCCAAGCTATGACAGGACTAATAGATGTTTCAATCTTATTAATAGAGAGGAGGAATCCTCCAAAGTTTCTTCTGTTGTTTCTGTCAGCAAACCAGATTATGTGGAGAAGATGCCTTTCCCTCCTAAAGATTATGTGGAGAAGATGCCCTTCAAGTCTCTCCCTCCTAAAGGAGAGAGTAAGAAGAGTATGAAGAAGAAGAAGAAGAAGAGGAGTAAAAGGCGAGAGGACACGGTATCTTCCCCTAAGCGTTATGATCCTGCTATAGATTATGATAATTCTGATTGGGATGATGTTCCTATGCCTATTACTTATGTTAGTGATCATGATTGGGAAAAGCACTCTACTTTTGATATTGAAAATCTTTTTGGTACCAATTCTAAGGTTAATAATTGTTGTACCATTAGTGTTATCCATGTTCCTACTTATGATGATATGTTTGATGAATATGCTTTGCGACATAGTAGTTCTCTATCTTGTGATGATACTAAGCCTCTAGTTTATGATGATGAGTATAATGTTTTCAATTCACCTACTTTTGAGGAGAAAAATAGTTATGATTATAATATGCCTCCTGTCTTTGATGATTATGGTGATGAGAATAATTATTCTATTGATTTTGCTCCTACTACTATTGTTCATGTGGGGAGTATTAATCCTTTTATGCATGTGGCTCATGATAGGGATGCTTTATGTGATAGTTATATTGTTAATTCTATTTATGATGCTACTGAAAGTTATTATGAGAGAGGGAAACATGGTTTGATGGATCTCAACAATATTGAGTTTCCCCTCTTTATGTTGCAATTCTTGAAGTTGTACTTGTTTTGCCTTCCTATGCTTTTTGCTTTGCGCTTTCATGACTTGTCTCTTTACAAGACTATTTTTCATAGGAAGTGGTTTAGATTTAAATGTGTTCCAAATTTGCTTTTTGATGCTCTCTATTGCTTTAAGTTCCTATATGGCGCCTTTGCCTCAAGCTCTTATATGGCGCCCACATGAGCATCTTTACAAATTACTGCGCCTAGCTCAAAGGCGTTAAAGAAAAGCACTCTTGGGAGATAACCCATTGTTTATTTTCAGTACTTTTTATTTTATTTGCGTTTTGGAAGTCATTACTACTGTAATGACCACTCCTTATCTTGTTTATTTCGTTTTTGTGCCAAGAGAAGCCTCTAATTCGAGTGAGGTAAAGATTTGGGGATGTTGCTGTCCTGAAACTGTTTCGGTGCTGCACCGTAAATATTTGTATAAATTCTCTGTATATCTTTTGGAGCTGCGATTTCTTGTGCATATGCCCCAGGTTATATCCAAACTTTTGTTAGTTGAACACTTTTTGATTTGAGAACAGAAAACCCCTCAAAAATTCGACCTTTGTCAGCTGTTCTGTTTTGACAGATTTCTGCCAATATTTGTGTTTGCCGCTTTATCGCTTTCTTTTGAGTTCTTTTGATCACGGAACTTTTGGAGAAGTTGCTACAGTAGTATATGCTATATATGTGGTGGTGTTGGGTTGAAACCTGAAGCAAAAAGAGGTTGATTGTATGTTATGCTACACTAATGTTGCTAATAGATTTGTGTTTAGTTTTGTATGAAGGAAGTTTTCAAGTGTAGGGATTGGAGAATGATGAGATGAGATGAAGAATGGACAAAAGCTCAAGCTTGGGGATGCCCATGCATCACCCCAATAAATATCCAAGAAGTACAAGCGTCAAAGCTTGGGGATGCCCCCGAGGTATCCCTTCTTCATCGGCAAAAATCAGGTCACCTTTCAAGACACTATATTTTTATTGCTTCATGCACTATGCATTTTTCTTGGAGCGTCAGTTGTTTTAGTTTTCTTAGTTAGTTTAGTTTTGTTTGCTGCAATAAATGGTTAGATCACATCATGTTTCTTTTGGAGGAGATGAACTCGCTTTTCATTTGCCAAGAACACTCTAGTTTTCACTCTTATCGTTCAACGAGTGTTCTCTTTTTCTGCTACTGCGTTTAGCTTGCATTTTTCGCCTTGATTTTTGTTCAGATCTTGTTTTATCTTTGCATCAAGGTGTATTTGGACCTCTGGTATGTTGGTTTTCCTCAAAAAAGTATCCTCAAAAAGGTTTGAATGGTGTTGGAAAAGAGAAAAAGCTTTATGCAAAAAAAGTGGTACAAGAAGGAGCTTGTGTAGACTGCGGCCTAAGCTTTTGCATGTCGTGCTTGATGTCTTTTTGATAGTATGCTTAGTGGTTTTGCTGTAGCATGACTTGTCTCAAATGACTGAGATTGCTTAATGAGCCTTTGAAAAAATCATGCGTTGTTTTTATTGTTTGGAAGCATTATTTTGGTTTTTTCCTTGATGCTTTATTTGGGTTGACTTGGCGCATGCTCACACATGTTAGACTCTTACAAAGTCGCCATTAGCCTTCATGATCATTTAGTTTTTGACTTTTGATGCCATCTTATGCTTCTTTTAATATCACTTTGTCGCTTTGCATGATTATGGCCGTTATTGCTCTCTTAGTTGGTCGCTCCCAGCTTTTGCTAGCCCTCATTTTGTACTGAGTATGAGCTCTACTCGTGCATCCAACTCCCAAAAACCAAGTTTGCCATTGTGTCCACTATAAATTCCTATGCATGGTATTTGTAAGCCATTCCAAGTAAATTTTCATGTGCTACCTTTCAAAAAACCTTCAAAATACTTCTCATTTTGTGACACTGTTTTCAGCTCATGGGGACGTAGTGGTCGGATTTGCTATCTTCCATATTGTCTTATTCCAAAAAGAAAAAAAAAAGAGAAAAAAGAAAGAAAAAAAGGCACTCCTCCATGGTATGTGAATGTTGGTGGGCACCCGATGGAATCGGTTAGCCATGGTTTGAGAAAGGAAAAAAGGTGGGGAGGAGTGCCAAGCTTTATAAAAAGAGCACAAAAGTGCCAATCTCTCTCTCAAAAACTTGCTTCATTTTTGCATGGAAGATAGTAAGAACCCCATTGCCAGTCGTTGACAAAGACAACCACCTCTCAAAACCAATTTTTATCTCTCTGTTTTACAAATGAAAAGCTCTAGCACATGTTTAATCACTGCTTCCCTCCGCGAAGGGCCTTTCTTTTACTTTTATGTTGAGTCTCCACCTTCTACCTTTATGCACCGTCTAAGAGAGCATAGTTGTCATTCTGAGTATAATGTGCATTGTCCCAAAGTTTTCATTGATT
Source organism: Dactylis glomerata (assembly GCA_007115705.1). NCBI lineage: Eukaryota > Viridiplantae > Streptophyta > Magnoliopsida > Poales > Poaceae > Dactylis > Dactylis glomerata. The sequence goes on along the minus strand of QXEO01000911.1, from coordinate 293,839 downwards.
GATTCATGATCATGGTTTCACTTGTTCTTAAATTACTTGTATCTAGTCGCCCTCTTAAACTTGAAGGTGTCCTATGCATTTATGTTTTGCTACTCCATGAGGGACAAGCTGAAAACCATTTGCTATGTTTTCCATATGATTTGAACACACACTTGACTTTCATTGTTTCATTATTCATGATCTTTCGTTTGTGTTCTTTTTCATGTTATAACATGGTTGCTAAGTTTCTATTGTCAAGATTATATCTTTCATGCCCATGTTTTAAGTTCTTATGATCCCAGCTCACAATGTTTACATATATGATCAAGATTGTGTAGGTGCATGTCACCTCAAAAATTATTTCTTTTGTTATCACTTACCTACTCGAGGACGAGCAGGAGTTAAGCTTGGGGATGCTGATACGTCTCAAACGTATCTATAATTTTTGATGCTCCATGCTTGTTTTTACACCATTTGCCCAATGTTTCGTTACACTTCGTGACATTTTATGCGATTTCCGGAACTAACCTATTAACAAGATGCCACAGTGCCAGTTCCCTGTTTTCTGCTGTTTTTGTGTTTCAGAAGTGATACACAGGAAATATTCTCGGAATTGGACGAAACAAGTTCCTGAAGTCTTATTTTGCCCGGAAGCTTCCAGAGATCCAAAGAGGTGAAGGAGAGGGGCCACAGGCCAGCCTCACACTAGGCCGGCGCGGCCCAGGCCCTGGCCACGCTGCCTAGGTGTGAGGAGGCCTGGGGCCACTCTTGACGATGCCCCTTCGCCTATATAAAGCCTCGAGACGGAAAACCCTAGAGGAGTCGACGATTTTTCCAGAACAGTTCCGCAGCTCCGCCGCCGTCGAAGACAAATTTTGGGGGACAGAAATCTCTGTTCTGGCACCCTGCCGGGACGGGGAAGTGCCCCCGGAGCCATCTCCATCGGTCTCCATCGTCGTCTCCGCCATCTCCATCGACCTCACCGCCATCTCCATCAACCTTGCTGTCTCCTATGATGAGGAGGGAGTAGTTCATCCCCGGGGCTGAGGGCTCTACCGGTAGCTATGTGGTTCACCTCTCTCTCCCATGATGTGATCTTTATGTGATCGTGAGCTTTGTATCATGTTGAACAAGTAGATGTTATTATTTAGATATTATGTGTACTCTAGTGATGTTATTAAAGTAATCTATTCCTCCTGCCATGGTGTAACCGTGACAGTGCGTGCATCATGGTGGTACTTGGTCTAGGCTACGATTGTGATCTTTTATGGATTATGAGAATAATTATCGCTATGATAGTATTGAAGTGATCTATTCCTCCTTTCATGGTGTAATGTTGACAGTGTGTACACCGTGTTAGTACTTGGTCTAAGTTGCAATAATATTTATCTTGAATTGTGATTTGATTTGGATATCTCTATGAGTGGTGTTTGTCAAGTACTTGATGAACTTTAAGGGGTGCTTCTGTAGCCACTACGCAATGATTAGTGTTGTTCAATAGGAGAGTAATTCAGAGTACCATAGTGAAGAGAAGTTGTTTATTTGTTCAATCATGTTATATTTGTTGGGAGTGTGTACACTAGTGAAAGTATGATCCCTAGGCCTTGTTTCCAAGCATTGCACACCGTTTACTTGCTGTTTTGTTACATGTTTGCTCGCAGCGATACTTATTTCATATCACAGTTACTACTTATAATCATCACTACCGCTTGTATTTCACTATCTCTTCGCCGAACTAGTGCACATATACATCTGACAAGTGTATTGGGTGTGTTGGGGACACAAGAGACTTTCCGTATCGTAATTGCAGGGTTGCTTGAGAGGGATAGCTTTGACCTCTTCCTCCCTGAGTTCGATAAACCTTGGGTGATCCACTTAAGGGAAACTTGCTGCTGTTCTACAAACCTCTGCACTTGGAGGCCCAACACTGTCTACAAGAACAGAAGCGTGTGTAGACATCAACTACTCACTCATCGCGCCGGAGGCAAGCATGGCGATGAAGAAGACCTCCGGTGATGATTCCCCTCTCCAGCAGGGTGCCGGGAAGAGCTTCTGGACCCTCCTGATCTTCGGGTCGACGACAGCGGCGGATCGCAATGTATTCTGGAAAAGTGATCGGGTGTTTAGGTTTTTCCCGTTGGGGGGTCTTTATAGGCGAAGGGGCGGCGTTAGAGGTGGGCCAGGGGGCCCACACCATAGGCCGGCACGGGCCAGGGCCAGGCCGCGCCCCCTGGTGGTGTGGCCACCCTCTGGCTCGGCTCCATCTCCTCTTTGGTCTTCTGGAAGCTCCTGTGAATATCTGGACTTCTGGCTTTTGTTTCGTCCAATTTCGAGAATATTTCCTGTGTAACTTTTCTGAAACACAAAAACAGCAGAAAACAATGAACTGGCACTGTGGCATCTCGTTAATAGGTTAGTTCCGGAAAATGCATAAAAATGCCACGAAGTGTAACGAAACACTAAGCAAATGGTGTAAAAACAAGCATGGAGCATCAAAAATTATGGATACGTTGGAGAGGTATCAGCCGCCGACGAATTTTGGGGGACGGAAGTCTCTGTTCTGGCACCCTGCCGGGATGGGGAAGTGCCCCCGGAGCCATCTCCACCAGTCTCCATCGCCATCTCCACCGTCTCCATCGACCTCACCACCATCTCCATCGCCGTTGCTGCCTCCGATGATGAGGAGGGAGTAGTTCTCCCCCGGGGCTGAGGACTCTACCAGTAGCTATGTGGTTCACCTCTCTCTCCCATGATGTGATATTTATGTGATCATGAGCTTTGTATCTAGTTGAATTGGTAGATGCTATTATTCAGATATTATGCTACTCCCTGATATCCCACAAGTATAGGGGATCGTGTGTAGCCTTTTTGATAAGTAAGAGTGTCGAACCCAACGATGAGCTAAAGGTAGGATAAATGTTCTCTCAAGTTCTATCAACCGCTGATACAACTCTACGCACACCAAACGTTTGCATCATCTAGGAAATAAAACTAGAGCAACAATACGGGTATGAGAGATAGCTTTGCAAAATAATAAATACAAGAAAGTAATTGTTAGTGCTGCAGCAATAAAATATACTAAGTAACCATAAACTAACAGTACCATGAGTGTGGAAAAGTGGTGGTAATAGTGGTGGCTTTGTCTAAGTTCAATTAGTGAATAAACCGGGTTCATTGTCTTCGATGCAGTTTTCTATGTGGGAGAGGCTAAATATACAAGCACTTCATTACTTGGAAATACAAGTACTATATGATTGGATTGTTAGCAAGAATCCGCAAATACTAACAATGCATTAAGGTTTCCCCAACCATAGCCTTAAGTTAATGGTCCTCTTACTCCCATACGTGCAACGTTCCGGTTCGCGTCCTCAGGTTTTTGTCACTCTGGCAGAACTACCCCCTTCCTTTTGCACATACTACTAACCCTAAGATGTTTAATCCAGGCGCGCATAAATATAATGGACACCAAAGGATAGTACCATATCAACATACAACTCTAATGAACCAAAGACATTCAACAAATCAATCAAAGAACAAATAAACTAGGCAAACATGACAAAGATCATAGGATAAATATTATAGCATAAAACACCATGTTTACATAGGACGGTACAAAGGTGTGTGGGAGGATGAACCACAGCATAATAGGAGGAGTTGGTGATGGAGATAGCGGTGAAGATGGTGGAGATGAGCAGCGAGGGGCGCGGGCGGCGCGGCGGCGGCGCGGGGGACTCCCCCGCCGCCGGCATCGTGGGGGAGCGCCGCCCCTTAGCCCCCTTCCTTCATGGCTTCATGGGAGCCCTCCCCCATGGAGATGGGATCCATGGGGGAGGCGAAAACGTGGCTCTGGTGGCTGCAAATTCGTGGGTGGAGGTGTCCCCCATGAGCTAGGGTTCCTCCCTTTATATAGTCTCTCGGATTCCAATCTTCCCATCTTGGGCCACACTAAATCGGGCCTAACTTGGCCGTCCGGACTCAGAATTGGGTAAATTTTATGTCCAGAACGTTTGCCGTGAAATTCCCTACAACTTTGTTGTTGAAGAGTTTTCCGTTTGACGTTGTCTTCGACCTGTAACATGACCATCTTTGAAAAGAGTTTTGGCACAGATTTCTGGAAAATCCCAATTTGACTCCAACAAGGTTTCCACTTGTATTCTTGGTAATTCCTACACATCAAAGTGTAAAACAAGAACATTGTCACTTTTGCAACTATTAGTAGGTTAGTCCAAATAAATCATAAAAGTGCCACAAAGCGTAGACAAAATATATAGCAATTGGTATAAAACAAGCATGGAGCATCAAAAATTATAGATACGTTTGCAACGTATCAACATCCCCAAGCTTAACTCCTGCTCGTCCTCGAGTAGGTAAGTGATAACAAAAGAATAATTTTTGAGGTGACATGCACCATCACAATCTTGATCATCTAAGTAAAGCATTGAGTGCTGGGATCAAAGAACTTAAAACATGGGTATAAGAGACATAATCTTGACAATAAAAACTTAGCAACCATGTTATAACATGAAAAGAAAAACAAACGAAAGATCATGAATAATGAAACAATGAAAGTCAAACACGTGTTCAAATCATATGGAATAATATAACAAGTGGTTTTCAGCTTGTCCTTCATGGAATAGCAAAACATAAATGCATAGGACACCTTCAAGTTTAAAAGGGCGACTAGATACAAATAATTTAAGAACAGGTGAAACCATAATCATAAATCAATCAATGATAAACTTTGAGACTATGCACATTAAACTCAGAATGGCAACTATGCTCTCTTAGATAGTGCATAAAGGAAGAAGGTGGAGACTCAACATAAAAATAAAGAAAGGCCCTTCGCAGAGGGAAGCAGTGATTAAACATGTGCTATAGCTTTTCATTTGTAAAACAGAGAGATAAAAACTAGTTTTTGAGAGGTGGTTGTCTTTGTCAACGACTAGCAATGGGGTTCTTACTATCTTCCATACAAAAAGTAAGCAAGTTTTTGAGAGAGGGATTGGCACTTTGGTGCTCTTTTATAAAGCTTGGCACTCCTCCCCACCTTTTTTTTCTTTCACAAACCATGGCTAACCGATTCTATCGGGTGCCCACCAACATTCACATACCATGGAGGAGTGCTTTTTTCTTTCTTTTTTTTCTCTTTTTTTCTTTTTTTTTTCTTTTTGGAATAAGACAATATGGAAGATAGCAAATCCGACCACTACGTCCCCATGAGCTAAAAACAGTGTCACAAAACGAGAAGTGTTTTGAAGGTTTTCTGAAAGGTAGCACATGAAAATTTACTTGGAATGGCTTGCAAATACCATGCATAGGAATTTATAGTGGACACATTAGAATAATTTGGTTTTTGGGAGTTGGATGCACGAGTAGAGCTCATACTCAGTACAAAGTGAGGACTCGCAAAAGACTGGGAGCGACCAACTAAGAGAGCAATAACGACCATAATCATGCATAGCGACAAAACAACATTAAGAAAAGCATAAAATGGCATCACAAGTGAAAAACCAAATGATCATAGAGGCTTATGGCGACTTTGTAAGAGTCAAACATGTTGTAAGCATGCGCCAAGTCAACCCAAATAAAGCATCAAAGGAGAAAACCAAATAAATGCTTCCACATAATAAGAACAACGCATGATTTTTTCAAAGGCTCATTAAGCAATCTCAGTCATTTGAGACAAGTCATGCTACAACAAAAATCACTAAGCATACTATCAAAACGACTTCAAGCATGGCATGAAAAAGTCTAAGCCGCAGTCTAAACAAGCTCCTTTTTGTACCACTTTTTTGCATGAAACTTTTTCTCTTTTTCAACACCATTCGAACCTTTTTGAAACAACTCTTTTGATGAATACCAACATAGACCAGAGGTCCAAATACACCTTGATGCAAAGATATAACAAGATCTGAACAAAAATCAAGGCAAAAAAGAAAGCTAAACGCAGATCTAGAAAAAGAGAACACTTGTTGAACGATAAGAGTGAAAACTAGAGTGTTCTTGGCAAATGAAAAGCGAGTACATCTCCTCCAAAAGAAATTTGTTGGGGTCCAACCATTTATTTCAGCAAACAAAACAAAACAAAACAAAACTGAAAGCAAAAAGTAAAGACGCTACAAGAAAAATGCATAGTGCATGAAGCAATAAAAATATAGTGTGTTAAAAGGTGACCTGATTTTTGCCGATGAAGAAGGGGTGCCTCAGGGGCATCCCCAAGCTTTGACGCTTGTACCTCTTTGATATTTCTTGGGGTGACATGGGCATCCCCAAGCTTGAGCTTTTGTCCATTCTTCATCTCATCTCATCATTCTCTAATCCCTACACTTGAAAACTTCCTTCATACAAAACTTAACACAATTTTATTAGCAACGTTAGCATAAGCATAATAGTAGATCAACCCTTTTTGGTGCAGGTTTCAACTCAAAAACACCACATATTAAGCATGTACTACTGTCAACTTCCTTAAAAGCTCCGTGATCAAAAGAACTCGAAAAGAAAGCGATCGAGAGGCAAACACAAATAGTGGCAGAAATCTGTCAAAACAGAACAGCTGACAAGGGTCCATTTTTTCGAGGACCTTCTGTTGCTCAAATCGAAAAGTGCAAAACTAATGAAAGTTTGGATATAACCTGGGGCATATGCACAAGAAATCGCAGGTCAAAAAGATATTCTGATAATTTTTATGAATTTTTACGGTGCAGCACCGAAATCTGTTTCAGGACAACAACTTCCCAAAATCTTACCTCCCTCAAATTACAGGTTCTTCTTGACACAACAACAAAATAAAAATGATAAGGAGAGGTCATTACAGTAGTAATAACTTCCAAGACTCAAATAAAAGAAAAAGTACTGAAAGAAAACATGGGTTATCTCCCAAGAGTACTTTTCTTTAACGCCTTTCAGATATGCACAAAATAGAGAACTAAACAAAGAAGCAAAACAAAAGGAACTATTTTTGTTGTTTTCAATTTATAAGTGAAAGTAAAGAAGCAATAAAAATAAAATAAAGAGCCTAATAAAATTAAAGAAGATAAAACCAAGACATATAAAAGCAATTATAATACAAGTTAACACAATACATATCATGTGGATGCGTAATATAGAGTATGAAGGAGACAACCTCATGTTAGTTGATGAATAGGGGGATAACTCGGGCATCCCCAAGATTAGATGATTGTATCTTCTTGGACATGTTCTTGGGATGCACCTAAACATCCCCAAGCTTGAGCTCTTGTGTCTTCTTGTTCATCTCATATCACCATATTGATTAGAACTTATAAGCTACATCCACATAAAACTTCACAAAACTCATTAGTAAGGTTAGTACTCATTAAGTAAAATCCACTCATGTTCAAGCATTGACAAGTTTCATAATCTAAACTCAACATTAGCCATTGTATATACTAAGGTATTCATGATTTCCATCGTCTGTCGAAAAACTAATGAAACTAATAACACCAAGTATAATATTAAATAAACTAAGAAATCTGTCAAAACTGAACAGTCTGTAAAGATGACACTCAATGAGATAGTTAGGTAGCTCAAATCGAAAAACTCCAAACTAAAGAAAGACAGATCATAATCTCAGGTTTATGCACAAAAAAATTCAGATCAAAACACTATTCTGAGATTTTTCACGATTTTTTATAGTGAAGCACAAAAATCTGTCTAAACAGAACAGTCGGTGAAAATCGAATTTTTTTGAGACAGCTACGTAACTCAAATCCAAAAAAAGTTAGTCTAATGAAAGAAAGATAATAAGCATTACTTTGCACTCAAGAAATTTCTGGTCAATATCACGTTCTGGTGATTTTAAACATTTTATACGGTGAAGCACAGAAAATCTGTTTTTGGACAGCAAAGCAAAACTATCAACTTCCAAGTAACTAGGAACTACAATTATCACCTTACTTTTATGGTACAAAGGAATATGTGCAATATATACAATATATACAATATGTACAAGTTTTTAACTGAAAAGCTTTCATGGAAAGATTTGTTTTGGTTTCATAGGCATGAACACAAGTGTTCAAGGTCGACCCCCACTTAACCATTACTCATCTTTCCAATCACTTTCCTTTTTAAAAAAAGTTTTTAGGTAGCAAGTACAACTATTTTTTTTTGTAATTTGCATTCCCTATTCATACTAAGATAGAGAACAACTTAAAACTGGAAGTAAAAAACTACTTAGAGATAAAATAAACAAGTGCACACAAGAATATTCACCCACACGCTATTGCTCCCCGACAACGGCGTCAGAAAATGTCTTGATATCCCACAAGTATAGGGGATCGTGTGTAGCCTTTTCGATAAGTAAGAGTGTCGAACCCAACGATAAGCTAAAGGTAGGATAAATGTTCTCTCAAGTTCTATCAACCGCTGATACAACTCTACGCACACTAAACGTTTGCATCATCTAGGAAATAAAACTAGAGCAACAATACGGGTATGAGAGATAGCTTTGCAAAATAATAAATACAAGAAAGTAATTGTTAGTGCTGCAGCAATAAAATATACTAAGTAACCATAAACTAACAGTACCATGAGTGTGGAAAATTGGTGGTAATAGTGGTGGCTTTGTCTAAGTTCAATTAGTGAATAAACCGGGTTCATTGTCTTCGATGCAGTTTTCTACGTAGGAGAGGCTAAATATACAAGCACTTCACTACTTGGAAATACAAGTACTATATGATTGGATTGTTAGCAAGAATCCGCAAATACTAACAATGCATTAAGGTTTCCCCAACCATAGCCTTAAGTTAATGGTCCTCTTACTCCCATACGTGCAACGTTCCGGTTCGCGTCCTCAGGTTTCTGTCACTCCGGCAGAACTACCCCCTTCCTTTTGCACATACTACTAACCCTAAGATGTTTAATCCAGGCGCGCATAAATATAATGGACACCAAAGGACAGTACCATATCAACATACAACTCTAATGAACCAAAGACATTCAACAAATCAATCAAAGAACAAATAAACTATGCAAACATGACAAAGATCATAGGATAAATATTATAGCATAAAACACCATGTTTACATAGGACGGTACAAAGGTGTGTGGGAGGATGAACCACTGCATAATAGGAGGAGTTGGTGATGGAGATAGCGGTGAAGATGGTGGAGATGAGCAGCGAGGGGCGCGGGCGGCGCGGCGGCGGCGCGGGAGACTCCCCCGCCGCCGGCATCGTGGGAGAGCGCCGCCCCTTAGCCCCCTTCCTTCATGGCTTCATGGGAGCCCTCCCCCATGGAGATGGGATCCATGGGGGAGGCGAAAACGTGGCTCTGGTGGCTGCAAATTCGTGGGTGGAGGTGTCCCCCATGAGCTAGGGTTCCTCCCTTTATATAGTCTCTCGGATTCCCGTCTCCCCATCTTGGGTCGCACTAGATTGGACCTAACTTGGCCGTCCGGACTCGGAATCGGGTAAATTTTATGTCCAGAACGTTTGCCGTGAAATTCCCTACAACTTTATTGTTGAAGAGTTTTCCGTTTGACATTATCTTCGACCCGTAACGTGACCATCTTTGAAAAGAGTTCTGGCACAGATTTCTGGAAAGTCCCAATTTGACTCCAACAAGGTTTCCACTTGTATTCTTGGTAATTCCTACACATCAAAGTGTAAAACAAGAACATTGTGCACTTTTGCAACTATTAGTAGGTTAGTCCAAATAAATCATAAAAGTGCCACACAGTGTAGACAAAACATATAGGAATTGGTGTAAGACAAGCATGGAGCATAAAAAATTATAGATACGTTTGCAACGTATCACTCCCGTGCTTTATATTTATAATCTCTGGAGATACCTTGTATCATGGTGTGAAGGTCACTAGTGTGCGCATCATGTGTATCCTTTTGGTTAATGTCTCTATGAATTGTTGGTGTTTGTTGGAACCATCTAGTGCGTTCATGGTGATAGTGTGGGACAATCTAGTTTGGGGAAATACGGACTTTAAGGAGTGCTTCGTAGCCCTACGCATGATTAGTGTTCGTTTTCCATTGGAGAATTGTTTTGAGTTACATATTGATGATAGTATCTATTGGTTCAATTATGTTATATTTGTTGAGAGTGTGTCCACTAGTGAAAGTATGATCCCTAGGTCTTGTTTCCAAGCTTTGCACACCATTTCCTTTCAGTTTTGTTACATGCTTGCTCGCAGCGATACTTATTTCAGATTACATTTACTACTCATAATCATCACTACTACTTGTATTTCACTATCTCTTCACCGAACTAGTGCACCTATACATCTGACAAGTGTATTGGGTGTGTTGGGGACACAAAAGACTTTCTGTATCGTAATTGCAGGGTTGCTTGAGAGGGATAGCTTTGACCTCCTCCTCCCTGAGTTCGATAAACCTTGGGTGATCCACTTAAGGGAAACTTGTTGCTGCTCTACAAACCTCTGCACTTGGAGGCCCAACACTGTCTACAAGAACAGACGCGTGCGTAGACATCACATGGCGCAGCCCCCGAGTGTCGGATGCGGCAAAAAGTAAATAATAATCGACTCTTGGTAGAGGAAAACTTAGGTTTTATTGGGTGCAGCGTAGACGTGGCCATGGTCGAGGTCATAGAGGTAGGTGAGTTGCTATCGCAGAATCATAGCCATGATCGAAGGCAAAGTTGTTGTCGAGCTCTCAAGTGTTGTTGGGATCGCCGAGGATTATTTCATTTCATGGGACTTGGCCGCGGTGGCCGATGGTTGATTTGCTTCTACTGCTTCCTGCCTTTGTTTCATGTATTGTCCGCAGTGTATGCGCCATCGATCTTGACGGACTTTTACCGCATGATACGCACCACCAAGTTTTTCGACTCAAATTCAATCTTGATGATGATGATGAAGCCGGGAGTACTTTCCATCTCGACACATACAACCCAACAAGTACTTTCCGATTGCCAAAAACCTTTATGATCACCCGTTTGTGGTATAACAATTGATGAACTCAAAGCTCGCTTCCATTACTAGGGTGTTGCATTATCTCATGGTCTAAGGAATACAATACTTGACATAGGAAAAAGCTTCACAAAGATGAACACAATGACATGATCTAATTGTTGTGATTTATTTGGGTCTATCCATCACATCATTCTCCTAATGATATAACCTCATTATTAATTCACAACTCATGTCTATGGTTAGGAAACCTTAACCATCATTAATCAATGAGCTAGTCCTCAGAGACGTACTAGGGACATGGTGTTATTTATAAACTACACAAGTATTAATGTTTCCGCTTAATACAATTCCAGCATAGAATATAAACATTATCATGAACAAGAATTATAATAATAACATCTTTATTATTGCCTCTAGGGCATAATTCCAACAGTCTCCCACTTGCACTAGAGTAAATAATCTAGTTTCCACCCATGGTATTAAGATGCCGATCATGTTTTGCTCGTGGAAGAGGTTTGGTCAACGGATCTGCGACATTCAGATCCGTATGTACCTTGCAGATCTTCAGATCTCCATCTCATAATATAATCTTGAATTATATGGAACCGGTGGTTGATATGCTTGGTCTTCGGATGATATCTTGGCTCCTTAGCCAGTGCTATGGCGTCGGTGTTGTCGCATAATATCTCTAGTGGGTCCAACATGCTTGGGACCACACCAAGTTCAGTGATGACATTCCTGATCCAAACTCTTCACTTGATGCTTCTGAGCAGCCATGTACTCCGCTTCAGTTGTAGAATTTGTGATCACGCTTTGTTTGTAGCTTCTCCAGCTCATAGCTCCTCCATTAAAAATATAAACATATCCTGACTGAGATTTAGAATCATCCAGGTCGGTGTCGAAACTAGCATCGATGTAACCTTTTACGACGAGCTGCTCATCACCTTCATAGACCAAGAACATTTCTTTAGTCCTATTTAAATACTTTCGGATGTTCTTTACTGATGTCCAGTGTTCCACTCCTGGATCACTTTGATATCTGCTCATCAAACTAAGAGCACTGGACATATCTGGTCTAGTACACAACATGGCATACATGATAGAACCTATGGCCGAGGCATAGGGCATATTAATCATAGCTTCTCTATCTTTTATCGTAGCTGGACACTGAGCCGTGCTCAATATCTTACCTGACAACATGGGCAAGGAACCTTTCTTTGCTTTATCCATTATGATCCTCTTCAGAACTTTGTCCAGGTATGTACTTTTACTTAGACCTATTAGGCGTCTTTGTCTATCTCTATAGATTTTAATGCCTAATATGTAAACAGCTTCCCCTAGGTATTTCATTGAAAAGCTTTTATTCAAGTAACTCTTCACATCGTTAAGCATTCTGATGTCATTTCCAATAATCAATATGTCATCCACATAGACTACTAAAAATGTCACCGAGCTCCCACTCACTTTCCTGTAGATACAAGCTTCGTAGAAATTTGGAACAAATCCAAAACTCTTGATCACTTGATCAAAATGAAGGTTCCAACTCCGGGATGCTTGCTTCAGCCCATAAATGGAACGCTGAAGTTTGCACATTTTATCAGCATCCTTAGGATCGACAAAACCTTCGGGCTGCATCATATACAACTCTTCATCAATGGTGCCATTGAGGAACGCAGTCTTGTCATCCCTCTACCAAATTTCATAATCATAAAATGCAGCAACTGCTAATAAAATCTAAAAACATCGTTATGGGAAAGAAAGTATCATCGTAGTCAACTCCTTGAACTTGTAGAAAACCTTTTGCGACAAGCCGAGCCTTGTAGATGGTAACATTACCATCCGCATCTATTTTCTTCTTGAAAATCCATTTCCACTCAATGGCCTTACGGTCGCTAGGAGTGTCCACCAAAGTCCATACTTGGTTTTCGCTCATGGATCCCAATTCAGTTTTCATGGCTTCTAGCCATTTTCCAGAGTCCAGGCTCATCATCGTTCCTCATAGTCTGCAGGTTCATCATTGTCTAACAACATGACGGTTAAGACAGGGTTGCCATACCATTCAAGAGTGGCACACGCCCTTGTCGACCTGCGCGGTTCAGTAGTAGCATCGTTCGAAGTTTCATGATCCTTGTCATTAACTTCCTCCCACTCACTTCTTTTGAGAGAAACTTCTTCTCAAGAAAGGACCCGTTCTTAGCAACGAACACTTTGCCTTCAAATCTGTGGTAGAAGGTATACCCAATCGTTTGCTTAGGGTAACCTATGAAGACGCATTTCTCCACTTTGGGTTCAAGCTTGTCCAACATCAACCTCTTGACATAAGCTTCGCATCCCCAAACTTTAAGAAATGATATCTTAGGTTTAGCACCGAACCATAATTCATACGGTGTCGTCTCAACGGATTGGTGGCCTATTTAAAGTGAATGCAGCGGTTTCTAATGCATAACCCTGACAAATCTGTAAAAAACATCATCGATCGCACCATATCTAATAGAGTTTGATTTCGGCGTTCAGACACACCATTGCGTTGTGGTGTTCCAGGCGGCCTGAGTTCCGAAACAATTCTGCTTGCTTTAAGAGGCTTGATAAAATCGTAACTCAGATATTCACCTCCACAATTGGATCACAGAAATTTAATTTTCCTGTTACGATGGTTTTCCACTTCGTTCTAAAATTCGTTGAACTTTTCAATGTTTCAGATTTATGTTTCATTAAATAGACCCCATATCTACTTAAGTCATCAGTAAAAGTGAGAAAGTAGTGATATCCACTGCGTGTCAAAATACTCATTGGTCCGCACACATCGGTATGTATGATTTCCAATAAGTCCGTTGCTCGCTCCATCATTCTGGAGAACGGGGTTTTGATCATCTTGCCCATAAGGCACGGCTCGCACGTGTCAAATGATTCAAAATCAAGAGACTCCAAAAGTCCATTGGAATGGAGTTTCTTCATGCGTTTTACACCAATATGACCTAGACGACAGTGCCACAAATAAGTTGTATTATCACTAACTACTTTGCATCTTTTAGCCTCAATGCTATGGATGTGTGTTTCATTGCTTTCGAGATTCAGAAGAAATAAACCATTTACGATAGGTGCATGACCATAAAAGATGTTATTCATATAAATAGAACAACCATTATTCTCATAATTAAATGAATAACTATCTTGCAATAAACACGATCCCGATATAATGTTCATGCTCAACGCAGGCACATAATAACATTTAGTAAGGTTTAAAACTAATACTGAAGGTAAAACTAAGGAGAGCGTGCCAACACCACGTCAACTTTTGATCCATTGTCGACGTGCATCATCACCTCGTCCCTTGCCAGCCGTCGTTTATTCCGCATGTCCTGTTTTGAGTTACAAATGTTAGCAATTGAACCAGTATCATATACCTAGGCAATACAATGAGCGCTATTAAGGTAAACATCAATAACATGTATATCAAATATACCTTTAATGGTGCCAGCCTTCTTGTCCGCTAAGTACTTTGGACAGTTGCGTTTCTAGTGACCCTTGTCCTTGCAACAGAAGCACTCAGTGTCCGGCTTAGGTCTAGACTTGAGCTTCTTCTCAGTAGGGGCAACGCGCTTGCCGCTACCTTTCTTGAAGGATCCCTTTGCACACTTAGCTTTCTTGAAGCTAGTGGCCTTGTTGACCATCAACACATGATTATCTTTCTTGATATCAACCTCCACAGATTTTAGTTTTGTGAAGAGCTCAGTGATCGTATCAGTGGTACCAATTTGATTGTGAGTAACTACAAAGCCTTTGTAGCTAGGAGGGAGTGATTGCAGCACTCTGTCAATCTTGAGCTCTTCTGGAATCTTGCAGTCCAGTTGCTCAAGGCGTTGGGTGTATCCCGACATCTTAATGGTGCGCTCACTAACAGAACTCCCTTCCTCCATCTTGAAGTTAAAGAACTTCTCAGAGATCGCATCTCTCTCAGAACAGGCTTGAGTCTATAACATGGTTTTCAGTTTCTCAAGTATCTCATAAGTAAAAGTCCTCAAAACGATTTTGAAGCTCCGGCTCCATAGCAAACAACATGGTACTCTTAATCACGTCATAATCATCTTTGCAAAAATTATAGACAACAAGTTCTTTAGTTTTTGCAGTTATAGAAGGGGGTCACCTAGCGCTTTCTCAAGTACATAAGTCTTTTGTCCGCCAGTGAGAATGATCCTCAGATTGCGGAACCAGTTGGTGAAGTTAGACCCATTGTTTTTAAGCTTTTCTTTCGCAGCGAACACATTCAAGTTGAAGTTGGACTTAGCCATTTGATCTACAAAATTTGCAAGTACAATTTAGACTATGTTCACAATAATTAGTTAAAGTTAATCTAATTACTAGATGAACTCCCACTAAATTCAACATCCATCAAGTTGTTTAGTGAACACGATCCAAAATCACCACACCTAATCCAATATTCATGAGAAGAGATGTGGCTTCAATGGTGGACAACGAATTGTCCATCATATCATTCATATGACTCATGCTTAACCTTTCAGTTCATGTGTTTTGAGACCATTTATGTACATGCTAGGCTCATTAAGTCAAACCCAAGTATATTGGCATGTGCAAAACTCGCTTGCATCCGTTGTATGTGAATGTAGAGTTTATACTTTATAGCACCCGATCATCACGAGATGCTTCAAAATGACGAACTTTCGCAATGGTGCATACGAGGGGAGAACACAATTTTATCTTGATCTTTAAGTGAGGAATCATTTTATAATGCTACCATTGCGATCAAAGCATAATAAGATACATAAAGGATAAACATACATGCATAAAAATTATGTGGCATGGTATAGCCAATCTTTGTGCATTGGTATCCATCTTGTGCACACCGGCATGATCTCCATCACTCCACCATGATTGCCTCCACCAAGAATAGCAACTACAACTATTGCTAACTACTTAGCGATGAAGTAAAGCTATTACATGGTGTATAAGAAGTTGACACACATGTCATACAAAATTATGAAGACATCCATATGGCTCATGCTGGTTGTCAACTCATTGACATGCAAGTCGTGAAACATTACAAAACATGATCATTGCATATATCACATATATCATACACATCACATCTTGTGGCCATACCATATCACAAACACTCCCTGCAAAAAACAAGTTAGACGCCTCTAATTTGTTGATTGCATGTTTTACATAGCTTATGGGAGCTACACTTAAGAGCGATTCTTACCTACGCAAAGCCACAATGGTGATATTAGGGTTGCAAAAGACTTGTTGTAAATCTAATGACAACTATAGTGGAAGAAATTGGCACCCACAAAGCCGTGTGCATGGAACAAGCCATGCCAGTGCGAAGCCGATCTCGTGAGCGAGGTCACATAAGGTTGGACTGGGCCACTTTGATCCCACTATGCCGCGACATCAAGAAGTACACGAAAAGAAGCTTGCAACAAAAACATCAACGCCCATAATAAACATGTTGTGTTTTACTCGTGAAACACATCTACGCAAATATCTAGCTCTGATACCACTGAAGGGTTTCGCAGTATAGTAAATAATATTTTTCCTACGGAAGTGAACAAGAAATCCAATATCTAATCTAGGATATGGGAAACAACAAGATAGATAGATGCGATCTTCATACCCTTGAAGAAACGCACAGCGGAAACGTTCAATGGAACGTGGATGATGTAGTCGTACTAGCCTTCTCCTTCTCGCGATCCGATCTGATCCAACGCTGCAAGTAACAATGTCTCTGAGAGATGCACACGTGCAGCACAACAACGACTCGTCTTCCTCGGTCCAACAAGATATGGTGGAGTGGTAGATTGGATCAGCAGCACAACGACGTGGTGCTATGGTGGAGGGTTTCTGCAGGTAGGGCTTTGCCTACACACGGTTTGAGGAAGAAGAGAGGAAGGGCAGCACTTGGGTGGCGATTATGGTTGGAGTGGATGGCCTCCTACCTCTGCCCTCCTTTATATAGGAAACTGGGAGGCAGCCCTTTCCCCTTGCAGAAGAGAGAAAGTACTTTACTCGTTCCATAATCCAATATCACTTTGTGATTAACTCCTTAACCACGTGCTTGCAAGCAGTGTTGATATCGATTACTGAGTGGGCCCAAAGTATATCTCTCTGACTCAAGAGGGATAAATTCTATCTCGATACATACAACCCAACAAGTACTTTCCGATTGCCCAAGATCACCTTTATGATCACCCGTTTGTGGTGTGACATTTGATGAACTCAAAGCTCTGTTCTATTACTAGGGAGTTGCATTATCTCATGGTCTAAGGAATATAATACTTGATATAGGAAAAAGCTTCACAAAGATGAACATAATAACACGATCTAATTGCTATGCTTTATTTGGGTCTGTCCATTACATCATTCTTATAGTGATATGACCTCATTATTAATTGAAAGCTCATGTCTTTGGTTAGGAAACCTTAACCATCATTAATCAATGAGTTAGTCCTTAGAGGCGTACTAGGGACACAGTGTTGGTTATAAACTAGACAAGTATTAATGTTTCCGCTTAATACAATTCTAGCATAGAATATAAACATTACCATGAAGAAGAATTATAATAATAACATCTTTATTATTGCCTCCTCTAGGGCATAATTCCAACAGTTATTACCCCCATTCTGAAATGTAAGCCTTTTTAAAAGTTAAATTAGTTTTCTAAAAAAGCGTATACTTTAAAACAAACGTAGTATCTAAGAAGAAATTTCGGTTCCCAAAATTGCGCTGATAGCAGCAGCTATCAGATCTGGGGAGGGGCGATGGAGTATGTTTGATCCGAAGGAGCCGACATTTTACACGCATCCGTTAGATAGGGACAAGGAGCCCTTTGTATTTACAAAAGAAAAGTCTAATATACCCTTCTAATCGAAGGGTTGGAATTATTGGTACTCATCCTTCCACATGGCATGGAGTACCAGGTACTGTAAAACTCTAAAAACTAACAGATTCGAAATTATCTTGTATGATTTGACCTGGAAAATAATACAAAATATTCTTTTGTATTAAGCACTTGAGCTTAATTATAAATTTTGAAACAATTTTGCAAGTTCTGAAGGTTGTGGCATTGTGGGTTGGAGAGACTGTATTTTCTTCTACCGCAATTTTCTAAAGAACCGGGACGTGATGGCACTAGTATACATTGGGCCTTTAAGGCCCCCCATCGCACACAGAAGGTCCTTTCTTGTGCAGTGCAAAAGATCGATGACGCTCCAAAAATTTGACCGTGTGCCCGCGGCTTAGGTAGCTCCTCCACGTGGACATCACACATGAAAATAAGAAACACAACATGAGGAAACGTTTTTTATAAACAAATAGGAAATTTTAACTATTAGAATTGTATGAGCACTTCACAAACAAATTCTTTATGCAAAATTTCTGCATTTTTTGTGATGTTTGCCTGAATTTGAATGTTTCTTTATGGCGCAAATTGTTTGTGAATCTTATGGCATTTTTTATTCCAGCAATTTTATGAACAATGAACACTCAAATTGTTTGTGCCATTGCATATTAATTTCCTCCTCCTATAATATTTCCTTGCATCATCTTCCCACCGCATGCCTCTAACATTGGCACAATGCCTCCTGTTAATCAACTCTTGGTTGCATTGACCTCATGCCGTGTAATTTGGATGAGGAGCATTCCTCACCACACAATGCTAGGGCTAGAGTAATCGACCTCACGTGATCTGATTCGGAGGAGGAGCATGCTCCAGGGAGGATGGACTGGTTGTCAATTGAGAGGAGCTAGACGGGATGTAGGGGGAAGACTTAGAGCGACAAGAGGAAGAAAAGGTGCATCGCGCGGTGGAGAAGTCCTTCGAGTCTCTATACGAGGACCAGCTACATATATGGTTGAGGGCCAAGAACAACGGTATGAAGGCAGGCTACGCAGTGGGCTATCCGCATTTTCCAGCCAACGGGTTTGACAAGATTAGGGAAATTTGGATGACCGCCATACGAGTTCCGTCAAAGCTTGGAGCGTCTAGTCTTTTATTTTTGTTTTTGGAGTAGCATCTCTACCTTTTGTATAGTCCACCTTCAGTTGTGATCCTATTAGAATATCATATGCTACTAAAATAAAAGAGATAGGAAAAGGAAGTATAGTCAAAAAAGATTTTGGGAAAGGAGAAATCAATAGCTACAAGTAAAAAGATATGATTGCTATAACTCTTAGGTGTAATGATTTTATTGATATTTATGAGGTGATTGTAATGCTTTTCATTAAGCTTGGGGATATTGATGCATGTAAAATGCATCCATGATTTTTATAGTTTATTAGATTGCATTCTTACATTATTGATAGTTTAATAAGAACCTGAACATGTTTCCCATTAGATCCATGTATTTTCTATACAATCCCCTTTTATTTGGTTTTAACATTGTGAAGTATATTTTCTTGATTTTGCATGTTTTTGACTTTTAGGGGCCTTCCAGACGTTAAACGACCCAATATTTTTGTCACATCATTTTCTTGGAAAATAGAAGATCGTGAGAAGAAGAAGTCAACAGGGAATGCCACGAGGAGGAAAAGAGGCAGCACCACGTGACCCACTTTCCAAACCATGTGGTGGAGCCCATCTCCCCCTTGTGGGTCCAATTGATGCAATTTTTGCCTCTACGAAGTTGTCTTGACCTAAAACCGACTATATAAGAGACCCTCCCGTGCGATATCATGACGGGGGCAGAGAAACATGAAATACACATTACAGATATACAGACTGATAATAAGTAATTTTGTGTCATTGCTCTGACTATATCTTTAGTATATCCATGTTGGAATTTCTCGTTTTATTATGCAAGTAATCTGCATTATGCGTAGTATGGTATATCACAAGTGATTGTCCTTTTGTTTGCAATTTGGTTCTTCAAAAGCTGATACTAATAATTTTCTCTTACTTTGCTTGGAGCTGACACTTGGAAAACTTGAAAATCATTTAATGAAGCGCTGGTACATTTCCCTTTTGTTTCGCTCTATATATATACATTTTGTTTATCATGTTGTGTGCTTACGAGTGGCCAAACCATTATGCCTAGCATCTTAAATAATGAATGTCGATAAAGAGCTACTGTAAGTCCCTAGTTTTATTCCGATGTGCTTTGCTATATAAGGCAAATGATATTTGAATTGCATTGTATGTGGCACTGTCTTTGTTGGTTGACAATTAGTGCAATAACATATATTTTTATAGGACCCACATATATTAAGATCATAAGTAACTTTGTGCCATTGTTCTAACAAAATCTCTAGGATATCCAAGTTGAAATTTCTCATTTCATTATGCAGGTAATTTGAATCATGCATATTACAGTAGTTCACAAGTGATTTTCTTTTTGTGTGCATTCTGGTTATTCAAAAGCTGGTCACGCTAGTTTAAAAAAAGCTGGTCAGACTAATTATTTTCTCTTACTTTGCTTGGAGCTGACACCTGAAAATTGGTAATCATATAATTAAGCACTGGTAGTATCTTTCAAGTAAATTTTCCTTTTGTTTTACTATATATATAATTTGTTTATCATGTTGTGTGCTTAAGAGTGGCCAAACTATTGTGACAAGCATCTTAAATGAATGTATTAATAACAAGATGAGCTGTGCTGAGGCTTGACAAAGAGCTACTGCAAGTCCCTAGTTTTATTATGATGTGCTTGGCATAGTGATGCATGTAAAATGCATCCGTGATCTTTGCAATTTATTAGGTCATATTCTTATATATTTGATAGTTTTATGACGACCGTGACATGTTTTCTATTGATTTTGGGGATTTTCTAAACAATCCCCTTTTATTTGGTTTTAACACTGTGAAGCAGATTTTCTTGTTTTTGCATGTTTTTAACTTTCAGGGGCCTTCCAGACATCAAACAGGCCCAATCGTTTTGCCACATCATTTTTTGGGAAATTAAAGAAATGGAGAGGAAGAAGTCAACGGGGGACGCCACGAGGATGAAGATAGGGCCCACCACGCGGGCCAAGAGTCTGGATGCATGGTGGGTCCTACTTCCCACCTCGCGGGTCCAATCGATGCAAACTTCAGCTCCATGGACTCAACTTGACTTAAAACTGACTATATATATCCCCTTGGGCAATTTCGCGATGGGGCGGCGGAAAAACACAAAAAATACCAAACGAATCTGCAGACTATAAGGATAGGAGGGGAGCCGCTACTGGAGCCGCTTTTGGTTGCCCTTTTGAGTCCACCGACACCATCTCCTTTGACAACATGATTAAGAGGGAGTAGTGCACCCCTTGGACTATGGGATTATGGAAGCAACTTGTATCCAACTCTCTCTTGTGCTTTGTTGATTAGAGTCACATGAGAAGCCTATCATAATTGTGACCATATCTGTATTATCCTTATAGTGGATCTTATGTTTGTGAGAGGATTTATGAGATGCAAATATGTTTATGTTATTGATGTATGAGTAGATGTATATATTATCCCGTTTTCATGTGCTTATTCTGATCAAACTAGTATGGTAGGGCGCTTGTGGGGGATATGTGCATTAGTTGGAGAAATCATGTAGTGAGTTTGATAAAGTGATAAAAATCTCTTCACTACTACGGTTTTTAACTTTGTATGGTTGCCTCACTAGGTAGAAAGGATTACCTTGCATAAACATCCAGTGACAAAAAGGATGCCTTGCTTGC
The DNA here is from genome assembly GCA_007115705.1 of Dactylis glomerata. Lineage (NCBI taxonomy): Eukaryota > Viridiplantae > Streptophyta > Magnoliopsida > Poales > Poaceae > Dactylis > Dactylis glomerata. The sequence continues at coordinate 272,296 of QXEO01000911.1, read as the reverse complement.
GGGGATGCATATGTGTTTTCAACATCATGTTAGAGTTCTTAATGCAATACTCTGTTGATTCTTAAATTTGACTTGAGGTGTACTCCCCTGTCAAAGGAATATTAGTGAGTTGATCTTTTGTGTCGGTTCTATGTTAGAACGTGATGCCCATATTTATGCTTATTAATGACATCTTGTGTGTTTGCATACTCTTAACTTGTCGTTTGTGCTTTATTACCGCCATATTTATGAGAGAGAGATCAAGTGAAAATGTGATCACTGGTCCTGTTTTAGCCATAAGAAAGCTCCTAGTTATTTTTATGCTGTTTTACATGGTGTTGTTAAACTTGAAAATCACAAAAACTCTGGTTACTCACTTTGTTTTATTTTAGTTTTATAAACTTGCAAGCTGTTGGTTCCTGACAACCACCACAGTTAGTTGGGGATGCAAAATTGTTTGTTTGTTGTTGCAGGTTGCTAGAAGAGTGAAGAAAAGCAACCACCTCAGTTTTCCCCGAGAGTTTGATATAAACCCCAAATCACCCTTGTGGGGAAAACTTCTCTTGGTGCATCACTCTATGCTTGGAGTCCCAACGAGTGGCACTTTAAAGAATAGAGGCGAAGAAAGCTGGAAAAGGGCCCACAAGGGGGAAGTTGGACCCCACGACGTGGCCAGAGGTGGGGCCCGCATGGTGGGTCCACTTTCGTGCATCGTGACGCTTCATGTTGACTTCTTCTTCTCACGTGCTTTGTTTCCTTAAAAAATAATGTACCAAAAAGATTGGATCCGTTTGACGTCCGAAAGGTCCCTAGAAATAAAAAATACGCACTTTTTGTGTAGAGTTAAAACCAAAATAGACAGGATTATTTAGAAAATCCTTAGAATCAATGAAAAACACGTTCAAGTCCTCAATAAACTATGAAATATATAGGAAAAGAAATATGATCTAATAAACTACAAAGTTCTTGAATACATTTTACATGTATAAGGGAGCGACTAGTTATTGGTCGACCGAGAATTAGCTTAGTTCTCTATCGGTTACAGTCCACTTGCAATTCCCAGTTGACACAAATCACGAGGCAAAACAAATGGTCATGTACATTTTTTGTCAATTGACCCGCTTACGATTGGGGAAAGCTCATTTACAACCCATCAGCAACTAACGTGACAAACAAATCATGGTACAAATCTAATGGCCATGGAGTTGACCGAGCTCTAAGATAATTCTCGATCAATAGATAACTAGCAAAAATATACAATTATATTGAGGAACTAGGATAATCCAAAAAAGTGTTCGGTATTTCATATCTCTCGGATATCAACATATCCGCCGGATATATATCCTACACGCGCATCCATATTAGTTGATCCTTAAAAGTGCATAATATATCTAAAAAATGGATGTAGATAAAATTATCTATACAATTTAGATCATGTGTAAAAATGCTACTTCTTATACTATCTCGTCAATAAGAGCACTCACTGCTGACCAGAGCTTGTGTTGTTCTTCCATGTTCTAGCCATCAAGATGATGGAGATGACGGGGCGACTATATCCACTATGTGCTCTTGTGGATCTAGGTTTCAACAGAGAAATTATGGATGTGCATTAGTGTTTCATGAGCTCATGTTTAGTGGCTCTTGAAGGTCATTTGCCGTCTGGCCGCTGACCTTTGTGGCCACAGATCGACTGCCCAAGTTGTGGCGTCAGCTTTTGATAAACTTCTTGTCCAACATCATCTCTTCTTCAACCTCTTATCAGGCCACATGGGAGGCTCTTAGGCTATAGCACTACATCATCCGGTCGTTCCGGCTAAAGGGACGATGTCTCCTGAAATGGAGTTGGTGGTCGTGGTTTGAAGCCTCTATGCATAGACATTGAGAATGATCCGGTTGTAATTTGTATATTTGGTCTGAGGAACTTTTTTTTGTTAAATGTGAGGACTTCTCCATTTTTGTAATACTAAATCGACCACCCTTATTATAGATTGGAGGGAGTAGTTCCTTGTAAAAAAACGTGTGTACCATTGGCAACCTTAGTTGTTAGTGTAATATAACATTAAATAATATTTTCTTGAATCTCTAATAACTAAAATTTGTAATCCTTTTAAAGAAGCATACAAGCAAAACATTTGCTGCTCTCTCTAGAGAGGGCCATAGCATTTCTTGCTTTCGTAGCAGTTTTCAGCTATAGAGCCCCATGCTCATGGACCTGGTTTTCCACTGAAGATATGCTGCATTTCTCATGGGCCTCTTGCGTCGCAGGCAGTCAAATAAAATGGCCCAGAGAGCCTTTGGATGCATCGGACGGTCACGATTTCCGCTGAACTGGGCACAAAGCCCCGAAAACCCTAGCGTCTCACACCGCCCCCACTATAAAGCCCTCATCCTCCCTCTTCTCCCGCTTTCCTTCTCATCTCCATCCTGCGCCGCCACCTCCACGACACCCGCAAACCCTAGCCCCCCTCCCTCCGCCCCACCACCATGGCCGGCTCGCAGGAGTCCCTCGTGTACGCCGGCGTGATGCGCGGCCACAACGACCAGGTGACCGCCATCGCCACGCCCATCGACAACTCGCCCTTCATCGTCTCCTCTTCCCGCGACAAGTCCCTGCTGGTCTGGGACCTCACCAACCCCATCCAGGCCACCCAGGACAACAGCTCCGAGTACGGCGTCCCCTTCCGCCGCCTCACCGGCCACGGTCACTTCGTCCAGGACGTCGTCCTCAGCTCGGACGGCCAGTTCGCCCTCTCTGGATCCTGGGATGGCGAGCTCCGCCTCTGGGACCTCTCCACTGGCGCCACCACCCGCCGCTTCGTTGGCCACGACAAGGACGTGCTCTCCGTCGCCTTCTCCATCGACAACCGTCAGATCGTCTCCGCGTCCCGCGACAAGACCATCAAGCTGTGGAACACCCTCGGTGAGTGCAAGTACACCATCGGCGGTGAGCTCGGAGGCGGCGAGGGACACAACGGCTGGGTGTCCTGCGTCCGTTTCTCCCCCAACACCATCGCCCCGACCATCGTCTCTGGCTCGTGGGACCGCTCCGTCAAGGTCTGGAACCTCACCAACTGCAAGCTCCGCTGCACTCTCGATGGCCATGGAGGATACGTCAGTGCCGTAGCAGTGAGCCCAGACGGTTCGCTCTGCGCCTCTGGTGGTAAGGATGGAGTCACCCTGCTGTGGGATTTGGGTGAGGGCAAGAAGCTGTACTCGCTGGACGCGGGCTCCATTATCAACTCGCTGTGCTTCTCGCCAAACCGCTACTGGCTCTGCGCGGCGACACATGATTCCATCAAGATCTGGGATCTTGAGTCGAAGCACATTGTGCAGGACCTTAGGCCAGAGATCACAGTCTCCACTAAACAGGTTTATTTCCCATGCCCGCCATCACTTCATTGTTCCTTCTCGTTGCTATTGTTTACTACGTATGTAGATTCATTGTGTGATTATGATAAACTAACCCTCGTGGCAGCATAGTTCTGTTCCATTTTTTGTGTAGGCCCTGTGGTAGTCAAATTTATCTTTTTGTTGTGCTAGTATCATGCCAATACTCAGATTTAAGCGTTGATTCTCAACATTTCCGGCAATGGTTTTAGTTTGTTGCATCATATAAGCTAAATGTTAAGCAATAAGTGCTCATTTGATCTGTATACATGAACATCCAGCAGCCCATTCCTGTGTACTTAAGTGATCTTGTGCTTTAATGTACCTTGGCAAATGCATAGTAATGATATTGGACTATAATCTTGCTTTAATAGGTTGTCAAAACATTTCTCCTGTAGCTGTTTTGTATGCACTGATTGCAGAATGTTGCACTCTTATTGTAGTACTCCCTCTGTTTTTAAATATAAGATGTTTTAGGTTTGAAACGGAGGGAGTAATATATGGATGTGCTTTCTTTTAGCTGTCTGTTGTAGAAGTTTCTCAGTTTGTTAAGACTAATTCTCTCCTAAGAATATAATTTTGGGTTTGTTAAAAACATTGATATGAAATACTCTGTTCATCGTCCCTTTTTTCTATGTAACATACTGCTCTAATTTAGTTACCAGTAATTTTGTTTGAATGGTCAGGATTTTTATGCATTTTGTCTAGGTCTAATTATCATAACCGTCACTACTAGACCAATTAACTTGCTCATTTTCTTTTGTTAAGATTATGATAATATTGCTATGTTAATAATCTAAATACTATTGTATTTCAATGTCATCTTACAACTTGTGCATACTGATGTACAGCTGCTCTACTGCACTTGCTTGAGCTGGAGCGCGGATGGCAGCACTCTCTACGCTGGTTACACTGATGGAACCATCCGGATCTATAAGATCTCAGGGTTCAGCTACTCGAGCTAGATTATGTATCTTGTTTTAGTGGCCCTTGGTCTGGTAAACGGCTGTGGTATCGTCTGTTTTGACTGTCTAAAGGCATAATATCTGCCTTGGTACTTCTGTTCATTTGCTATCTATGTTAGCCTCTGTCAGTCATGATCTCATGGATAATGCGGATAGGTAATCATTTGCACTGTGTTTGGTTTTGGCTGTTTAATATATTATCGCATGAATCATGGAATCAATGCTGTTGCTTGGTATATTCAGTTTGTTATGTTGTTGCTTGGTATATTCAGTTGGTTATGTGTACTGTTCTGTCGTGCCAGAGTTCTGAATCAAACTGAGTAGCCTATGCTCTGAAATTTGAATCGCCTATGCTCTGATATTTGAATTGCTGCTTTTTGTGTCTCGCACCCCATCAAGGCATGTGACTTTTCTAGATGGCCTAGCAGGCCAGTTTTCTCGAACTACAGAAACTAAAGAATTAAAATTTAACGATTTTGAGCTTTGCTGCATCAAGGAAGCTGGCAGGACTTCGAGCTCGATTGGACAGCGTGAATATCCAGTGGAGAGGTACCTGGTGCCGCCACATATGCATTGTACCCCTGTTTCCTTTTAATTCTCATCTCAAAAAAATCGTTCTTCATTTTATACTATAACATGATATGCAAAAAGATCAATTTTCAAAACCAAAAAATCCGCAACAAAACAAAATCGACCCTTTCATAACTTTCACTCCCAATTCCAGTTTCCCAAATCCCTGATAGTCATACACTAAAATGTTCTCACTTTTCCCAGCTGCCTTTTCCCGAATCCCTGATAGTCATACACTAAAATGTTCTCACTTTTCCCAGCTGCCTTTTCCCGGTGCCTCGCTGTGGGCAAGGCACGGATGAACAATATTGTGCCTTGCACCCCTATTTTAGCCATTGGATTAAGAATCAATGGACCGGATGATATGAATAGTCCAGTGCTACAGGGCCTGTCTACAGTGTGTGCGTGCTACAACGATTTATGTACAGTACATCCGCTACAGCATAGTGCACAGTATATCTGCTACAGTACTTAATCTTGACTGCCTGTTTTCAATCCGATGGTCCAAGATGCAAGGCACGGTACTGTTTACCCGTGCCTTGTCCATAGCGAGGCACCGGATCTCAATCCATTCCATCCCTGAGGAATTAAACTGTAATTTGATGTCCGAGTGTCGAATCCATGGACAAATCAGATCGACGAGAAAGGCTGAAATGGTGCAGTACAAATGGGTCTAATCGTCCGACATAGGTTTTGCATTGTGCAAAGCTATACATCAGTCTACTATGACCTAAAAAAAACAGAACTTCAGGCGGGAGCTTAGTCCTTGAAACGTTCTAGCAAATGCTCCGAAGTATCTTCTGTCTGCATGGAGAAAGTTCATGTTAACAAACTGAGAGGTTCAGAATCAAATGGCTAAAAAGAAAGTATACAGGGCATAGATAAGACCTACAAGTTACTTACCTCGACAGTCTCAAAGTCATATATGAGCCACCTGTCCTCGTCGCGAGCAAAGCAGACGTAGCGCTCATCAACATAGCAGATCTGTAAGAGTTTGGATATCAAGGTGACATAAGATGAATGCTAAGTTGCATTGTATTTGCAAAGAATGAATATCCTTGCACATATAATAAGTAGGCAAATCAAGTAACTAGAGCATCAAACAAACCTTACATATGCCTGAAGTAAAACTGAAAGCAGCAGGAGAGTGACTGCAGTAAAACAGGGGCAGGGGGAGAGACAGAGCGCGCTAGCAGATAAAAGGTTAATCCAGCACACCTATTAGATATTTAGATATGATTTGCAGGAATGTTCTGCAACCACCCCATGTAATTCGATGAGGCCATTTCCTATCAGATATGAATGCAGGGAATAACGCAAGATATGCTTGTGAAAGCAGCATAGGTTACAAGGTCTAACTAGGTTACCTACATATGATATTTCTCCAATGCACAATCAATAGAATGTTTCATGAAAACGTCAGTTAGATAAAAGGCACCTTGTATCCAACTTTAAATTAATAAAGCCCATCACAGCGTGAGAATTGCATAGGAGCTCCTGGATGTCACCCTCCCCCATATTTCTAGCTGACATCTGTCCCTGGTCCACCTACTACTTTCAGGCTATGTTTGGATGTAGGAATTTGGGCTTGGAATCATGGAATCTGGAATTTAGGGCAGAAATTCTGCCGTTTGGATGCGCTCGGAATTGTGGCCTGGAAACAGAAGGAAATTCCAAGCGGCCCTCTCGCATGTAGGAACCAGCCGTCCCGCGATTCCTTGCTCTCGCCCTCGGAATCCCATGGAAACCGAAGCTCGCGTACCCCTTCGCGTAAAAAAACAAAAGCTCACCGTCACATGGAGCATCGGCGGCACAGGCCAGATTCTGCCCGCCCTCTCTCCCTTCCCCCATTCCCCACCATATTCTTCCTCTTCCTGTCCTCCTCCGACCCCATGTGGTCCAACACTCAGCCATCCGCATCGTGAGCCCACCCCCAATCCTAGATCAAGCGGCCGGCCAGAGGGGATGGTGGACAGAGTGGACGGTGGCCGGAGGTGAACGACCGACGGGATTGAAACAGCCACCGCTCCCTGGCTCTCCCCAAGACAGGCTCTTGTCAATTCCTCTTCTCTTCTCTGCCTTGTATTTTTTCCTTGCAATTTTCGTTCCCAGATCGTGATTTTTGCAAGTTCTTAGGCGTTCCTTGCCTGGATGGTTCTGGATAGGTGCACAGTCCCACGGCATTTCCAATTTAAGTCCATACATCGCCCATAGGCTGTTTGAAGAAATTAATATTTTGATATGCAGTTTCATTCCTTGCTATGAAGTTGTTTGATAAAATATTTGCTAACAAGGTAGCATAAAGTTACACGTTGTTGTGATTTTGTTCGGGATATTTTAATACTATTATGTGTGAAAAAATATAAACATCCAATATATATATAATATTTGCATACATGTAGACAAGTTTATATTGTCAAAACTCAACAAAACTTTCAATTTCATGGTTTGTACTTCCAAACAGGATTTGGAATCGGATGCTATCATTTAATTCCAACAACAAATTCCATGTGCATCCAAACAACGGAATTGGAAATTGAGGTAATTTCCTTTCCAGCTCGGATTTGGAATTTTTACTTCAATTCAATTCCAAGCTAAAATTCCTACATCCAAACAGACCCTCAGTATAGTTTAGGTATTCTATCATGTATTGCATTGTGTGTCACCCGTACTGATGGGCCCGACCGGTCTGTCCGGCACGCAAAGCCGTGGCACAAAAATTAATCCTCCCGTTGCTATCTGGTAGACAACAGTCTAGCTCACCTCACTGATTCCTCCTTCTTAAATGCACCCTGCCCCTTTGATAGTCTTAAGTGTTCTTCCTGTTCTTCACGTATGTTTCTCACCACCATGTCTCCCTCCAACAGCTCTCTTGGTTGCCCACAGATTTTTATGGATGGAGAAATCATAATTTAGGTTGAAATTTTCGTTCAGATTTGAAAAAATGAGGGTTTATACAATTGTAGGGAGATAAAACCACTACCCTATCAGAACTTGATCTTTACAATAATCGTTTATTGTCTATTTACTGTCACCGAAGGTTCTTGTATATTTGCTGTCACTGGAGGTTCTGTGTTCGATTCCAAGTAAAGGGATTATTTTATGGTAAAATATTTAAATATCATAATTTGAATTTGTCCGAAATATTTTTAATTTCTTGAATTAACGACTCTCGGCCAGGTGCGAAAGAAAAATGCAAAATTGAAAAGTTGAACCCTGGTTCTTACCAAACAAATCTAAGAAAAACAGATGTCTCTGGTAGATCACCAAAACAGAATATGCAAACGATCTTCATATCTTTACCTAATTCTTTACCTCTTTACCTAATAATAAAGTACGTAAGGGTTCCATGGTTTGGTTTTTCCCGTCCGGACGTTTTGTAAAAAAGTCCATCGTAATCCTGGCCCAATTTTTATTTGTTTCTATCTAAATTACACGAAGTGCCACCGCTAAGTAAATAACGTTTCGATTTGTTTCGTCCGTTCAACTCGATGGTAGGAGATCGCACACGTCTGGCTTTGTCCGTAGTTCCTGTGGGCCTGGCCCAACCCAATTCAATCGCTTCCTACCGGTTCGCTGTCGTGCGTCCACATACCGAACCAGATGAACCAGTTCCCTTAAAAAAAAGATACGTCAGAGACGAGGAGTTCCGGCTTAGAAAGCACCGATCCCACGCGCGATACATCCCATCCCCGACACGGCCTTTCTATCCCATCGTCGCGGCGACACCGGCGAGAGCTTCCCGGCGTGTGGACGTTGGCAGCCGGCTCCACGCGAACCTCCGTGCTCGGCGGCTTGTGTCGCGCCCATCTCGGCTCTGTCCGTCCCTGCCGGAGCTCACGTCCACACAGGTCCACGCGCCCCGCCGGAGCTCACCCCTACACAGGCCAGCGCCGCCACACGCGTGGCCCTCGGCTCGCAACCAACGGCGCAACTACCATCCCGAGCGCGGTCTCCACCGCGCGCAACCTAGACCTCCACCGCGTGGCCTCCTCAGACCTCATCCAACGCAGCCTGGGTGTGGTGACCAACGCCCACCTGCGCCCCAACCTGCAACATCCGATCGATTGTTCTTCTGGTACAAGGCCATGGCGGGCAAGGAGGGGGGCGGCATGCATGGATTGCCAGGCGCGGTGGCACATGGCTAAGACAGGACCGGGAGCAGGAAGCAGTAATACATGAAGATGTGGCGTGCATGTACGAGAAGACTGACGTGGTGTATATGCAAATGCTGAGCTCCAGAATTTCCTTGGAGCTCATTGGTCTGTGCAGAATTTCCTTGCATCCCATTGGTCTAATATGGACGGAGTAGCTCTAATGTTCATGCAGATGATATTGATTGAACAATTGAGTAGATAAATAATGGTATGTGACTGACATTGGTGATGTGGAACAACCTGTGGAAGAATCTAACAACAGTTTTGGATCGAACTGATGCCAAAGATTTGACAGGGTCTGAAAATTATTGTGTTGCCATTTTCGCCTATATATCTGCAAATAAAGAAAGCCTTACATGCGATATCTCAGATCATCAGATTTGCAGGGACATTATGAAAAAATTTAGTCAGTTGCTAAAGAAGGAATATGAAAAAAATAAGTCGATTTGTGGCGGTGTTGGTCGGATTTGAGTAGGCAGCGATGGCTTGATTTAAAAAAATATGCACAAATAACTTACATATTTAAATTACACACTTATTAAATTTATCTAAATACGTTCATCATGCATGGTTTCTCGGTGGAGATGTATATGACGGCAAGCATAGAGTAAGTCTTTCTTAACAGGGAAATGCTAATGTAAAGAAAGAGAACAAGCTCATAATAGGGGGTCAAAAATCCGTTGCAAAGCACCATCCCGAGTCCTAGATCCCTAGGATAAAAGCCGCACGTCCTAAAGCCTCCTCCTGATCGCCCTGACCTACTCTGCTCGATTCCTCAACTCCCGCGTCGAGCTCGGTCGGCCTTGGTCGGCTCATCACATCGCGACAGGATCGATTGTGTTTGCGCACCGGCGGCGAACTTGCTGGCTGGGACCGTGGACGTGGAGGTTGTGCCAGCTCCTGGCCTACTCGCCCTCACATGTACTACAGTACTACGGGCCACGGCTGCTTCGTTCGTCTCCCCACGAGTCAACTCTCTAGACAGCGACGGGGTGAGGTTGTACAGCGCCGAGCCTGGTCTTTCCGGAAGTCTACAAGCCACCCGCCTAGAGGGAGTAGGAGGGATACAAGCAGAAGGTGCTGCACTATGAGTCTACGGTCACCATCTCCATCGACCCGCAAGAATATGTTAATTGTGTGCTATGGTGCTCGTGGCTGTCGCGACTCCGACGACCTGAAGACTAACATCGCGGCGGACATCCAGGAAAACAGCTGAGCATGCTGGTGCAAGAGTGATAAAAGGGGCGGTTGCCTGAGATAACGAGGATGACGGTGGCCTCAAGGCCTAAGCTAATGATTCCACAGTTATTGCTTCTCTGAACTGCACGAGGGGTCATGTACTGCCAGTGCAATTTGTCATCCGAGAGACCTCCGCCCGTTGGCCATCGAACTATACCTAGCACTGCACTTCTTCGTCGTTCGCCTCGTCATCTCTTTGTCATGGCGTCCTAAACCGATAGTTCCCTCGGCGCTGCAATCGATCTTGAAAAAAGCCAGCAGCTTCTAAGGTCGGCCACGCTCAGGGCAGCCGCCGGAACGGTCGTCCAGGATATACTGCAAATTTATATGCATCTGTTGGCCAACAAGCTGTGCTATTACATGCTGAATAATTCTTCCTATCGGAAAGAGGTGTCAAATCGCACACCTAAATGCTGTTGCAGGTTTACCGGATGTAAATAGTCAAGCTTGACTCCACCATGAGGTAATCTTAACTGTATGCCTCGGAGGTAAACCTGCTATGATCAACCCACAACAGTTTTTTTTAATTTCTCTATTTATAGTCTTTCTTCAGCTTATTGTAGAAAGTTATTTCTTGATGTTTGTATTCTCTGTTCAACATGTCAAATAGAATAATAGAAGAGCCAACGAGAGCTTTGCAAGTTTTCAGGACACTGATCTTTGTCTTTAATTGTGATTTTTTAAAATTGGAATATACAGTTTTCATATCTTCCCATTCGCAACCTATGGATTTATATAAAATGATTTAATATAATTAGAGAATCAATCTATAGATTGTAAATTTTTACAGTGCCATACTTTCTCGCGAGTGACCGCAGTGTCACCTCGAGAAACCAAGAGTAACTATGACAATTATAAGCTTGCAGATCCATGCAGCCTGTGAACTCCCGATGATGGAATCGTGATCATCTTCATATTGTCGTGCCGATATCAGCTAAGTTTTTCTCTCCCAGTGCAACGCACGGGCATTTTTCCTAGTATCCTACAAAATACAGATCGACTAGAAGGGCAAAATACAGATCAGCTTCAGCTAGAACGGCAAAATACAGATCGGCTAGAAAAAACATAATTCCAATGGAGAAACATGATACGGATGGAGAAACATGATACGGATGTAGCATGGATCTGGAAAAAAGAACGAATCTGGATCTAGATCAGGAACACGCGATCTGCAATAATCGTGCACTGGACAGGGCCAAAAAGTAAGAGCTAGATATCTTGAACAAACAGAGAGGGAAACACAGAAGTATAAAATAAAATAAACAAGAAAAATCCAGTTTGGGAAGCTGCCATATCTGCAAGGAACCACAAAAGATCCGGGGGAGATGCTCGAGCGGACCCGCATGGAAGCACAAGTCCGGGTGTGCACAGGTCTGCAGGTGGTGGGGGCGCAGGAGCTCTTGGCAGCCGCCGACGCACAGTCTGCCACTGACCGAGGCCAAGGGAGCGCGAGCTGTTCGGGGGAGAAGAAAAGGGTGCGCGGAGGCGCTCGATTTCCGACGAGCCGGAGGCAAGGTGTTAGCAGGGGGAGCCGAGAAGGAAGGGGAAAGGAGAAGAAGGGCGGCTTGTTTTCGATTTCGAGATTCTGTTCCGCCCTGTTATTCAACGAGATTGAAGACGCTTGCGCCTGCAACCAATAAATGCACACTGCCGCTTGCTGTGCGAAGTCAGGTATCTGAGTATATCACGCGTATAGTGTTTTTAGCAATTTTTCGTGCATTTCGCTACTTACTTTGGTCCCATCTCAATGCAGCATTTAACGGTAGATTTATGGGGGAGGGTGGCACCCAGGAGCCAAACGTCCGGGTTAATCACAGCGTAGCTTACAAAGAGTTTACGCACCTCCCTATCCATCGACAGGGGCAAGACCACAACAAAGTATCACCGTGGCCAATTTACCAAATGGTTCAATTTTACAAAAGTACGCAGCACGCAGGCTGGAACACATAAAGTCTTTAAACGGTAGAAGTCGAGGTATTCCGAGGGTGGGTACTGTCCGTGGCCACTGGAGGAGAGTAAGCCTTGACAAAGAAGGCCTTGGTCAGAGAAACCAGCTCAGCCAGTGCCACCTTGTCCTTAGATCTTTGAAGCGGGCGCCAAAGCTGCAAGGAAAGTAAGATTTTGAAAACACAGTCAGAAGGTTAGCGCGTTTTTTTTCCGATGGTAAACTTATTATGTGTAGTCCAGAGTGCCCAGCATTGGGTAGCAAAGAAGGTCCAAATCAACCTCTTAGCTCTCCCACTGAGAGAGTCTAAAATTTGGAACCAGTCAAGTCGAGACCTTGGGTTCCAACTCACACTGAGCATTCCTGAACCCCACTCTAGAAAAATTGGGCAAGTGGACATTGGAAGAAGATGTGATTAACGTGCTCCACTTCATCACACAAAGCACAAAACCAGTTAGACGGGCCACGTTTGGCAAGAATCTGATCATTAGATGGTAAACGGCCCCGAGCTAGTTGCCAGGTGAAAATCTCGATTTTTAGGGGAATGGCATAGCTCCACAGATACTTAGTTACTTGCACCTCAGGTCTCCTACACAACTCACGGTATAGAGAGCGAGAGGAGTACCTCCCAAACTGCTCCCACTGCCAAGACAAGCGATCTTCCCTATCTTCCAGCTCAATGTCCTCAACCAAACTACACAGCTCACCCCAGGCTTGGACATCCTCTTGATCCATGTTTCTACGAAAGGGGATCCACCACCCTTCCTCAGAGTAAGCCTTAGCAAGGGTCAAGTCTGTCTTCGAACTTTTCAAAAACAGAGAGGGGAATCTCACACTGAGAGGAACATCTCCAATCCAAAGATCATTCCAAAAGCTTATAGAAGATTGAGCCCATGGGGAAAACTTGACTCCCTTCTTGAAATGATCCTTGATTTTGTGGATGCTGTGCCAAAAGGGAGAACAGCCCACCGGACTGGACGAAAACAGTTCCTTCACTTTGTATTTAGCCTTGAGCAATCTCAGCCACAATAGGTCAGAATTAGGTTCTCAGAGGATGCGCCTGATCCACTTGGCCATTAGCGCAATGTTCATGGCCTTAGTGTTAATTACCCTTAAACCACCCTGGCTCTTTGGCTGACAAATATCCTCCCACTTCACCAGATGATATTTCTTCTTGTTGCCCTGCCCTTCCCAAAAGAATCTGTTTCTATGCTTATCAAAACCTGCATGAGTCCCATCAGCCACAATTTGTCTTAGAAGTTTCTCAGTTTGCTTTTAGCTATTTGTCATAGAAGTTTCTCAGTTTGCTAAGACTAATTGTCAGCTACGAATACAATTTTAGCTTTGTTAAAGACATTGATATGAAATACTCTGTTCATCTTCCCTTTCTCTATGTAACTTATGGCTCTAATTTAGTTACCAGTAACTACATTTAAATGGTCAGCATTTTTATGCATTCTGTCTAGGTCTAATTATCGAAACCGTCACTACTAAACTGGTTTATTTGCTCATTTTCTTAGTTTTTAGATCATACTGTTATGTTAATTTAAATACTATTGTATTTCAATGCCATCTTACAACTTTGTGCACACTGATGTACAGCTGCTCTACTGCACTTGCTTGAGCTGGAGCGCAGATGGCAGCACTCTCTATGCTGGTTACACTGATGGAAGCATCCGGATCTATAAGATCTCAGGGTTCAGCTACTCGAGCTAGATTATGTATCTTGTTTTAGTGGCCCTTGGTCTGGTAAACGGCTGTGGTATCGTCTGTTTTGACTGTCTAAAGGCATAATATCTGCCTTGGTACTTCTGCTTAATTTGCTATCTATGTTAGCCTCTGTCAGTCATGATCTCATGGATAATGCGGATGGGTAATCATTTGCACTGTGTTTGGTTTTGGTTGTTCAATATATTATCTCATGAATCATGGAATCAATGCTGTTGCTTGGTATTTTCAGTTGGTTCTGTTTTTGCGTACCATTTGTTCTCTGCTGGGAGTGGATTGTTCTGTCGTGCCAGAGTTTCGAATCAAACTGAGTAGCCTATGCTCTGAAATTTGAATCGCTTCCTGTTTCTTTTTGCGTCTCGCACCCCATCATGAAGGCATATGTGCTCCAAAACTTTCTTGTAGATGGCATAGCAGGCTAGTTTCCTCAAACTACAGAAACAAAAGAATTAAAATTGAACCAACAGGCTCGGCCGTGCAATATACCGTCACAGGCTAGCCAACAAGCGACATGCTTGAGTGCTTGGTTGGTTGGGTTGGAGCGTTGCTGCATCAAGGAAGCTGGCAGGACTTCGAACTCGACTGGACAGCGTGATATATCCATAGAGGCGAATATCTGTGCGAAAAGGCGAGCTACCTGGTGCCGTCATTTAATACTAACAAAAAGATCAATTTTCAAAAAATAAAAAAATCCACAACAAAACGAAATCGATCCTTTTATAGTTTCACTCCTAATTCCAGTTTCCCAAATTCCTGATAGTCATACACTAAAAGGTTCTCACTTTTCCCAGATGCCTTTTGTGGTATGGTGTCATTACACTATGGCATTTGAGGTTTCTACATGAATCCGCGAGTTGTTAGCATAAAACCACGACATTTGAGGCTAAATTGTGAAAAATCATGACTTTACGTTTCAATTTCAAAAAACCACAAGTTTCTAGCTAATTGTTCGCAATGTCCACTGATTGTCGAATTCCGGCCGATTAACAGCGTTTCTGACAGGCGGGTCCCATCTGTAAGGATGATGTGGCGCCGCTCGGCTCTCTTCCGTCGACGGATGTTAACCGATGAGCGGGGCCCACCCAGGCGTTGTCCTAAGGAAGTTAGGGTTTAGGTTCTTCCCCATTCTCGCGCGCGCTCCCCCCGCTCTGTCCTGAAACGAAATGACGGCGGCGACCCCCCGGCATGGTTTGCCTCTCTCCGGCGGCCCGGTCGCCGGCGAGCCTCTGCATTCTGATCCCGGCTATGTCGGCGTCGGCGGATGCAGTGATTCTGGGCTGCAGCCGTCGGTATTCACCGGCCGTTCTCTGGAGCAATCGGCGGCGGAGGCTCTCGCCAGAGCTGTCCTGGCGTCACCGGTGAAGATGAGCCACCGGTGGACCACTTCCTTGGGCGGGATCGAGTAAGTCTTCGTCCTATATCTCTCTGCCAGTTCATCCTCTTTGTAGTGCTGTTAGTGTACTCAGATTTAGATCTAGGGAAGAGCACTGGCTTGACTAGATGACGATAAATTATGTGTTTAACTCGTTGATCTTGCTAGGTTGGTGTTTGTTCCAGAATAATTTGCTGTCAGTCTGAATTTGCTACTTTGCTGGCAGTCTGAATTTGTTGTTAGTTAGTTAACTGAATTTACAACTTTGCTGTCAGTTTTCTTGATTTGGTAGCTGCCAGAATAATTTAGGGTTTAGATAGTGTATTATATGAATTAATTGTTAACTGAATTTGGTATTTTTGCTGTCAGTTAGCAAGTGTAGTATATGAACTAAATTCAGTTAGCAATCTAAATTTGCCATCATTTAAGGGATTTTGCTGTCAGTTAACTGAATATGCTGTCATTTAGATAGTGTAGTATATGAACTAATTATGCTATGTTTGTTCCAGTCTTGATGATGATATCTAGGAGATTAGGTTTAATTTTCCTGGTGAAGACAATCTAGAAAGAACACTATGCTGTGGTGACATAACCCCACTTAATTTGCTTGCACTGGTTGAAGGGCATGGGTATGGATTTGGGGACAAGATTTATTATGTCAAAGAAAAGGGCAAGGGAGTGGAAGGAATGGACTGTGTTGACAGCATGGCAAAGGTGCAGAGTATGTTACAACTATATGATGAAGCCAAGGTTCTCAACCTGACAGTAATTAGGCAGAATTCACCATTCCCACTAGGACTGAACAGTGAAGAAGTGCAGGCAGAAGAAGTTAATGACTGTCCACTTTCTGTTGACAGTCATGGAGTGACCTACATCAGTGAGGATGAAGGTGTATATCTAGTTGCAATGGACTATTCGGATGTCATTTATCTTGGGACACAACAGAGTTGCAACATGGATAAAGGAAAAGGAAAAAGAATAGCAGACTATGAAGTTGTTCCTGTCCAGGTGATTGATCCTGAAGAAGACTTAATTTGGTCAGGGAGAAACATTGGTGAATATAGACCCGAGGACCATTTCAATGGACTTGCTGAGGAGTTGATACGTCTCAAACGTATCTATAATTTTTGATGCTCCATGCTTGTTTATGCACCATTTGCTTTGTGTTTTGTTACACTTCGTGGCATTTTTATGTATTTTCTGAAACCTATTAACGAGATGCCACAGTACCAGTTCCCTGTTTTCTGCTGTTTTTGTGTTTCAGAAAAGCTACACAGGAAATATTCTCAGAATTGAACGAAACAAAAGCCGAAGTTTCTATTTTTCCCGACACGAGACAGAGTCCAAAGCAGAGATGGAGGGGAGCCAGGGGCCAGCCACACCATAGGGCGGCGTGGCCAGCCCCTGGCCCACGCCACCAGGTGGTGGGGCCACCTAGCCCACCTCCTGACGCCACCCTTCCGCCTATATATATTCTCCTCGACGGGAAAACCCTAAAGGCTCGATCAATTTTCCATGAAACATACTGTAAGCTGCCGCTGTCGTCGACGTGAGATCAGGAGGGTCCAGAAGCTCTTCCCGGCACCCTGCCGGAGAGGGTAATCACCACCAGAGGCCTTCTGAAGGGTTTCGCAGCATAGTAAATCAAAAAAATTCCTACGGATGCGAACAAGAAAGCCAAGATCTAATCTAGGAGATGTAATCAACGAGAGAGATAGATGAGATCTTCATACCCTTGAAGAAATCGCACAGCGGAAATGTTCAACAGAACGTGGATGATGTAGTCGTACTAGCCTTCTCCTCCTCGCGATCCGATCCAACGCCGCAAATGGCGACGCCTCCGAGAGATGCACATGTACAGCGCACCAACGACTCCGCCTTCCCAGTCCAGCGAGATATGGTGGAGTGGTAGATCGGATCGACAACACGATGGTGTGGTGTCTATGGTGGAGAGTATGCGCCGACAGGGCTTCGCCTGTTTGCGTGGTGGAGAAAGAACGGAGAAAGGAGACTTCAGAAACCGGGCAGCGGCTCCGCGGGAATTTTCATCTAACCAAAACCGGTGTCTCCCTGACTCTTTATATAGCCGACCAAACTTGTATAAGGGGCTAGGTTAAGAATCAGCGATCAGATCGCTTGGCGTACACGCGATGCAAAGCAGGGCCGTCGGCTTTGATCGGATCGATCGTATACGCGTGCGCCGCGATGCGTCATGGCCTCTTGGCCCAAAGGCCCAACCAGCCACGCCATGTGCCAAAGCGAGCGAGCCAGGCAAGCTGGCCGCTCCTCGATATAATCGAGTCGAGCGAGCCGGGCTTTGCCCTGGCCGCCGCACACTTTTTTTTTCTTTCTTCTTTTCCTTTATTTATTTCTTTTAAATAAATATTGGTTAATATTTATTAATTCATGCAATTAATAAACATTACTTTTCACCCGGAACAATTCCGTAACTTTCCAAAACACTTTTACATATATCCCGAAACTACCCTAGCGTTGATTTGCGTTAAGTGTGTGACCCTACGGGTTCGAGAATGTGCGGACATAATCTCCATTAATAATCAATAGCGGGATCTGGAAATCCATATTGACTCCCACGCACTCAGCGATGATCATATCGGATGAACCACGATGTCAGGATTCAATCAATCCCGTATTTGTATTCCCTTCGTCTCGCAATATTTTACTCGCCCGAGATTCGATCGTCGGTATCGGCATACCTAGTTCAATCTCGTTCTCAGTAAGTACTTTACTCGTTCTGTAATCCAATATCACTTTATAATTAACTCCTTAACCACGTGCTTGCAAGCGATGTTGATATCGATTACTGAGTGGGCCCGAAGTATATCTCTCCGACTCGGGAGGGACAAATTCCATCTCGATACATACAACCCAACAAGTAGTTTCCGATCACCTGAGAGACACCTTTATGATCACCCTTTCATAGGATGACGTTTGATGACCTCAAAGCTCTCTTCCGGCACTAGGGAGTTGTATTATCTCATGGTCTAAGGAACACAATACATGACATAGGAAAAAGCTTCGCAAAGATGAACACAATGACACGATCTAATTGCTGCGCTTTATTTGGGTCTATCCATCACATCATTCTCCTAATGACATGATCTCATTATTAATTGACAACTCATGTCTATGGTTAGGAAACCTTAACCATCATTAATCAATGAGCTAGTCCATAGAGGCGTACTAGGGACACGGTGTTGTTCATAAACCACACAAGTATTAAAGTTTCCGCTTAATACAATTCTAGCATGGAATATAAACATTATCATGAACAAGAATTATAATAATAACTTCTTTATTATTGCCTCTAGGACATAATTCCAACAGTCTCCCACTTGCACTAGAGTCAATAATCTAGTTTACATCTGGTAACAATCTAACACCCTTGGCATTAAGGTGCTGATCATGTTTTGCTCGTGGAAGAGGTTTAGTCAACGGATCTGCCACATTCAGATCCGTATGTATTTTGCTAATCTTCAGATCTCCATCTGATATATAATCTCGAATTATATGGAAACGGCGGTTGATGTGCTTGGTCTTTGGATGATATCTTGGTTCCTTAGCCAGTGCTATGGCGCTAGTGTTGTCGCACAATATCTCTAGTGGATCCAAGGCATTTGAAACCACACCAAGCTCAGTGATGAAGTTCCTGATCCAAACTCCTTCACTTGACGCTTCCGAAGCAGCCATGTATTCCGCTTCAGTTGTAGATCCTGCAATCACACTTTGCTTGTAGCTTCTCTAGCTCACAGCTCCACCATTCAAAATATAAACGTATCCTGTCTGAGATTTAGAATCATCCGGGTCGGTGTCGAAGCTAGCATCGATGTAACCTTTTATGACGAGCTCCTCATCACCTCCATAGACCAAGAATATTTCTTTAGTCCTATTTAAATACTTTAGCATGTTCTTTACGGCTGTCCAGTGTTCCACTCCTGGATCATTTTGGTATCTGCTCGTCAAACTAAGAGCATTGGACACATCCGGTCTAGTACACAGCATGGCATACATGATAGAACCTATGGCCGAGGCATATGGCACTTTGCTCATAGTTTCTCTATCTTTTACCATAGCTGGACACTGAGCCTTGCTCAATATCTTTCCTGACAACATGGGCAATGAACCTTTCTTTGCTTTATCCATTCTGAACCTTCTCAGAACTTTGTCCAGGTATGTACTTTGGCTTAAACCTATTAGGCGTCTTTCTCTATCTCTATAGATTTTGATGCCTAATATATAAGCAGCTTCTCCTAGGTCTTTCATTGAAAAACATTTATTCAAATAACTCTTCACATCGTTAAGCATACCGATGTCATTTCCAATAATCAATATGTCATCCACATATAGTACCAAAAATGTCACCGAGCTCCCACTCACTTTCTTGTAAACACAAGCTTTGTAGCAATTTGGAACAAATCCAAAACTCTTGATCACTTGATCAAAATGAAGGTTCCAACTCCGAGATGCTTGCTTCAGCCCATAAATGGAACGCTAAAGTTTGCACACTTTATTAGCATACTTAGGATCGACAAAACCTTCGGGCTGCATCATATACAACTCTTCATCAATGTTGCCATTGAGGAACGCAGTCTTGACATCCATCTGCTATATTTCATAATCATGAAACGCAGCAATTGCTAATAAAATCCGAATGGACTTAAACAGCGCTACGGGAGAGAAAGTCTCATCGTAGTCAACACCTTGAACTTGCCGAAAACCTTTTGCGATAAGCCGAGCTTTATAGACAGTAACATTACCATCCGCGTCCGTTTTCTTCTTGAAAATCCATTTGCACTCAACGGCCTTACGGTCGCTAGGAGGGTCCACCAAAGTCCATACTTGGTTTTCTCTCATGGATCCCAATTCGGATTTCATGGCTTCTAGCCATTTCCCAGAGTCTGGGCTCATCATTGCTTCCTCATAGTTCGCAGGTTCATTGTTGTCTAACAACATGACGGTTAAGACGGGGTTGCCGTACCACTCAGGAGTGGCACGCGACCTTGTCGACCTGCGAAGTTCAGCAGTAGCATTGTTCGAAGTTTCATGATCCTCATCATTAGCTTCCTCTCCTGTTGGTGCAGGCGGCATCGGAACAACTTCGGGTGCTGCGCTACTCTCCAACTCGAGTGAAGGTTCAATAACCTCATCTAGCTCTACCTTCCTCCCACTCACTTCTTTCGAGAGAAACTTCTTCTCAAGAAAGGATCCGTTCTTAGCAACAAACACTTTGCCTTCGGATCTGTGGTAGAAGGTATACCCAATCGTTTCCTTAGGGTATCCTATGAAGACGCATTTCTCCGCTTTGGGTTTGAGCTTGTCCGGCATCAACTTCTTGACGTAAGCTTCGCATCCCCAAACTTTAAGAAATGACAGCTTAGGTTTAGCACCAAACCATAGTTCATACAGTGTCGTCTCAACAGATTTAGATGGTGCCCTATTTAAAGTGAATACATTAGCTTCTAATGCATAACCCCAAAATGATAACGGCAAATCTGTAAGAGACATCATCGATCGCACCATATCTAATAGAGTTCGATTCCGGCGTTCAGACACACCATTGCGCTGTGGTGTTCCGGGTGGCGTGAGTTGCAAAACGATTCCGCTTGCTTTAAGATGCGTGAGAAAATTATAACTCAAATATTCACCTCCACGATCGGATCGCAGAAATTTAATTTTCCTGTTACGATGGTTTTCCACTTCGTTCTGAAATTCTTTGAACTTTTTAAACGTTTCAGATTTATGTTTCATTAAATAGACATACCCATATGTACTTAAGTCATCAGTAAAAGTGAGAAAATAGCGATATCCACCGCGCGTCGAAATACTCATTAGTCCGCACACATCGGTATGTATGATTTCCAATAACTCCGTTGCTCGCTCCATTATTCCGGAGAACGGGGTTTTGGTCATCTTGCCCATGAGGCATGGCTCGCACGTGTCAAACGATTCAAAATCAAGAGACTCCAAAAGTCCATCAGAATGGAGTTTCTTCATGCGTTTTACACCAATATGACCTAGAAGGCAGTGCCACAAATAAGTTGGATTATCACTATCTACTTTGCATCTTTTAGCCTCAATATTATGGATGTGTATTTCATTGCTTTCGAGATTTAGAAGAAATAAACCATTCACAACAGGTGCATGACCATAAAAGATGTTATTCATATAAATAGAACAACCATTATTCTCAGATTTAAATGAATAACCGTCTTGCAATAAACACGATCCAGATATAATGTTCATGCTCAACGCAGGCACATAATAACACTTATTAAGGTTTAAAACTAATCCCGAAGGTAAAACTAAGGAGAGCGTGCCGACGGCCATCACGTCAACTTTTGATCCATTGCCGACGCGCATCGTCACCTCATCCCTTGCTAGCCGCCGTCTATTCCGTAGCTCCTGTTTCGAGTTACAAATATTAGCAACTGAACCAGTATCATATACCCAGGCACTACAACGAGCGCTAGTAAGGTAAACATCAATAACATATATATCAAATATACCTTTAATGGTGCCAGCCTTCTTGTCCGCTAAGTACTTCGGACAGTTGCGTTTCCAGTGACCCTTGTCCTTGCAATAGAAGCACTCAGTGTCCGGCTTAGGTCCAGACTTGAGCTTCTTCTCAGTAGGGGCAACGCGCTTGTCGCTGCCTTTCTTGAAGGATTTCTTTGCACCCTTAGCTTTCTTGAAGCTAGTGGTCTTGTTGACCATCAACACATGATTATCTTTCTTGATATCCACCTCCGTAGCTTTCAGCTTAGCGAAGAGCTCAGTGATCGTATCAGTGGAACCAATTTGATTGTGAGTAACTACAAAGCCTTTGTAGCTAGGAGGGAGTGATTGCAGAACTCTGTCAATCTTGAGCTCTTCTGGAATCTTGCAGTCCAGCTGCTCAAGGCGTTGAGTGTAGCCCAACATCTTAATGGCGTGCTTACTAACGGAACTCCCTTCCTCCATCTTGCAGTTAAAAAACTTCTCAGAGATCTCATATCTCTCAGAACGGGCTTGAGTCTGAAACATGGTTTTCAGTTCCTCAAGTATCTCAAAAGGCCCGCTGAACTCCTCAAAACGATTTTGAAGTTCCGGTTCCATAGCAAACAACATGGTACTCTTAATCACGCCATAATCATCTTTGCGCGACTGATAAACAGCTTTTTCGTCAGTCGGCGCTTCCTTAGCAGGAGGGTCACCTAGCGCTTGCCCAAGTACATAGGCTTTTTGTCCGCCAGCGAGAATGATCCTCAGATTGCGGAACCAGTTGGTGAAGTCAGACCCATTGTTTTTAAGCTTTTCTTTCTCAGCAAACACGTTAAAGTTGAAGTTGGACTTAGCTATTTGATCTACAACATTGCAAGTACAATTTAGACTATGTTCATGATAACTAGTTCAACTTAATCAAATTACTAGATGAACTCCCACTAAATTCAACATCCCTCAAGTTGTTTAGTGAACATGATCCAAATTCTCCACACCTAATCCGATCTTTACGAGAAGAGATGTGGTTTCAATGGTGGACAACAAAGTGTCGATCATATCATTCATATGACTCATGTTTAACCTTTCGGTTCATGTGTTCCGAGGCCATGTCTGTACATGCTAGGCTCGTCAAGTCAAATCCAAGTATTTCCGCGTGTGCAAAACTGGCTTGCACCCGTTGTATGTGAACGTAGAGTTTATAGCACCCGATCATCACGAGATGCTTGAACATGACAAACTTTCGCAACGGCGCATATGAGGGGAGAACACAATTTTATCTTGATCTTTAAGTGAGGAATCATCTTATAATGCTACCGTCGCGATCAAAGCATAATAAGATACATAAAAGGATAAACATCATATGCATATAATTTTATGTGACATGGTACAGCCAATCTCCACGCAATGATCTCCATATTGTGCGCGCCGGCATGATCTCCATCACTCCACCATGATTGCCTCCACCACGAATAGCAACTACAACTATTGCTAACTACTTAGCGATAAAGTAAAGCTATTACATGGCGTATAAGAAGTTGGCATGCAGGTCATACACAATTATAAAGACAACCATATGGCTCCTGCCGGTTGTGAACTCATCGACATGCAAGTCATAAAATATTACAAAACATGATCATCGCATACATCTCAATTCATACACATCATGTCTTGGGCCATACCATATCACAAAACACTCCCTGCAAAAACAAGTTAGACGCCTCTACTTTGTTGCTGCATGTTTTACGTGACTTATGGGAGTAACAAGCTCAGAACGATTCTTACCTACGGAAAGCCACAACGGTGATATTATGGTTGCTAACATTCGTTGTAAATCCCATGACTACTATAGTGAGAGAAACTGGCATCCACCAGCCGCATGTGTGGAACAAGCCACACGTCAAGTGCGGAGCCGGTCTCGCGAACGAGGTCACGTAAAGTTGGCCTGGACCGCTTCGATCTCACTATGCCGCGCCATAAGAAATACACAACAAAGAGGTTTGCAATAGAAAACATCAACGCCCGCAACAAGCATGTTGCGTTCTACTCGTGAAACATATCTACGCATAGATCTAGCTCTGATACCACTGAAGGGTTTCGTAGCATAGTAAATCAAAAAATTTCCTACGGATGCGAACAAGAAAGCCAAGATCTAATCTAGGAAATGTAATCAACGAGAGAGATAGATGAGATCTTCATACCCTTGAAGAAATCGCACAGCGGAAACGTTCAACAGAACGTGGATGATGTAGTCGTACTAGCCTTCTCCTCCTCGCGATCCGATCCGATCCGATCCAACACCGCAAGTGGCGACGCCTCCGAGAGATGCACACGTACAGCGCACCAACGACTCCGCCTTCCCGGTCCAGCGAGATATGGTGGAGTGGTAGATGGGATCGACAACACGACGGTGTGGTGTCTATGGTGGAGAGTATGCGCCGACAGGGCTTCGCCTGTTTGCGTGGTGGAGAAAGAACGAAGAAAGGAGGCTTCAGAAACTGGGCAGCGGCTCCGCGGGAATTTTCATCTAACCAAAACCGGCGTCTCCCTGACTCTTTATATAGCCGACCAAACTTGTATAAGGGGCTAGGTTAAGAATCAGTGATCAGATCGCTTGGCGTACACGCGATGCAAAGCAGGGCCGTCGGCTGCGATCAGATCGATCGTATACGCGTGCGCCGCGATGTGTCATGGCCTCTTGGCCCAAAGGCCCAACCAGCCACGCCATGTGCCAAAGCGAGCGAGCCAGGCAAGCTGGCCGCTCCTCGATATAATCGAGTCGAGCGAGCTGGGCTTTGCCCTGGCCGCCGCACACTTTTTTTTCCTTTCCTTTTTTTTCTTTCTTCTTTTCCTTTATTTATTTCTTTTAAATAAATATTGGTTAATATTTATTAATTTATGCAATTAATAAACATTACTTTTCACCCAGAACAATTCCGTAACTTTCCAAAACACTTTTACATATATCCCAAAACTACCCTAGCGTTGATTTGCGTTAAGTGTGTGACCCTATGGGTTCGAGAATGTGCGGACATAATCTCCATTAATAATCAATAGCGGGATCTGGAAATCCATATTGACTCCCACGCACTCAGCGATGATCATATCGGATGAACCACGATGTCAGGATTCAATCAATCCCGTATTAGTATTCCCTTCGTCTCGCAATATTTTACTCGCCCGAGATTCGATCGTCGGTATCGGCATACCTAGTTCAATCTCGTTCTCAGCAAGTACTTTACTCGTTCTGTAATCCGATATCACTTTATAATTAACTCCTTAACCACGTGCTTGCAAGCGATGTTGATATCGATTACCGAGTGGGCCCAAAGTATATCTCTCCGACTCGGGAGGGACAAATTCTATCTCGATACATACAACCCAACAAGTAGTTTCTGATCACCTGAGAGATACCTTTATGATCACCCTTTCATAGGATGACGTTTGATGACCTCAAAGCTCTCTTCCGGCACTAGGGAGTTGTATTATCTCATGGTCTAAGGAACACAATACATGACATAGGAAAAAGCTTCGCAAAGATAAACACAATGACACGATCTAATTGCTGCGCTTTATTTGGGTCTATCCATCATATCATTCTCCTAATGACATGATCTCATTATTAATTGATAACTCATGTCTATGGTTAGGAAACCTTAACCATCATTAATCAATGAGCTAGTCCATAGAGGCGTACTAGGGACACGGTGTTGTTCATAAACCACACAAGTATTAAAGTTTCCGCTTAATACAATTCTAGCATGGAATATAAACATTATCATGAACAAGAATTATAATAATAACATCTTTATTATTGCCTCTAGGGCATAATTCCAACACCTTCATCACCATGCCTGCCTTCGGAGTGATGTGTGAGTAGTCTACCTTGGATTACGGGTCCATAGCAGTAGCTAGATGGTTGTCATCTCCTCCATGTGCTTCATGTTTAGATCTTGTGAGCTGCCTATTGATACGTCTCAAACGTATCTATAATTTTTAATACTCCATGCTTGTTTATGCACCATTTGCTTTGTATTTTGTTACACTTCGTGGCATTTTTATGCATTTTCTAGAACTAACCTATTAACGAGATGCCACAGTGTCAGTTCCCTGTTTTCTGCTGTTTTGTGTTTCAGAAAAGCTACACATGAAATATTCTCGGAATTGGACGAAACAAAAGCCAAAGGTCCTATTTTTCCCGAAGCGTGACGGAGTCCAAAGCTGAGACGGAGGGGAGCCAGAGGGCGGCCACACCCCCCATGGTGTGGGCCACCCCCTGGCCGCGCCGGGCTATGGTGTGGGCCCCTGGTGCACCTCCTGATGCTGCCCTTCCGCCTATATATTCCTCTCGACGGGAAAACCCTAAGGACCCGATCAATTTTCCACGAAACATACTGCAAGCCGCCGCCGTCGTCGACGTGAGATCGGGAGGGTCCAGAAGCTCTTCCCGGCACCCTGCCAAAGAGGGGAATGAAGGAAATATGCCCTAGAGGCAATAATAATATTGTTATTATCATATTTGTTGTTCATGATAATGTTTATACTCCATGCTATAATTGTATTAAGCGGAAACATTAATACTTGTGTGGTTTATGAACAACACCGTGTCCCTAGTACGCCTCTACTAGACTAGCTCATTGATTAATGATGGTTAAGGTTTCCTAACCATAGACATGAGTTGTCGATTAATAATGAGGTCATGTCATTAGGAGAATAATGTGATGGACAGACCCAAATAAAGCACAGCAATTAGATCGTGTTATTGTGTTCATCTTTGCGAAGCTTTTCCTATGTCATGTATTGTGTTCCTTAGACCATGAGATAATGCAACTCCCTAGTATCGGAAGAATGCTTTGAGGTCATCAAACGTCATCCTATGAAAGTGTGATCATAAAGGTGTCTCTCAGGTGATCGGAAAGTACTTGTTGGGTTGCATGTATCGAGATGGAATTTGTCCCTCCCAAGTCGGAGAGATATACTTCGGGCCCACTCGGTAATCAATATCAACATCGCTTGCAAGCACGTGGTTAAGGAGTTAATCACAAAGTGATATCGGATTACAGAACGAGTAAAGTACTTGCTGTGAACGAGATTGAACTAGGTATGGCGATACCGACGATCAAATCTCGGGCAAGTAAAATATCGCGAGACGAAGGGAATACATATACGGGATTAATTGAATCCTGGCATCATGGTTCATCCGATATGATCATCGATGAATATGTGGGAGTCAATATGGGTTTCCAGAT
This sequence comes from Dactylis glomerata, assembly GCA_007115705.1. Lineage (NCBI taxonomy): Eukaryota > Viridiplantae > Streptophyta > Magnoliopsida > Poales > Poaceae > Dactylis > Dactylis glomerata. The sequence continues at coordinate 245,207 of QXEO01000911.1, read as the reverse complement.
CCCGCTATTGATTATTGATAGAAGATCATGTCTGCATATTCTCGAACCCGTAGGGTCACACACTTAACGTGCATCGACGCTAGGATAGAATGGATAATTGGTTATTAAGTTTTTCGTTCGGAGTCTCGGATGAGATCCCGGACATCACGAGAGGTTCTAGAATGGTCCGGAGAATAAGATTCATATAATGGAAAGCAGTTTTTGGGTTTTGGAAAAGTTCTGGACTTTTTCGGTAGAGTATCGGAATGTTCTAGAAAGTTCCAAAGGGCTCCATGGTGGGGCCCACATGCCCCAAAGGGTCCACAAGGACCAAAGGGTGATGCCTACATGGGCCTGGTCGTCCATGCCCACTTGTCCTATGAGGCCAAGGGCAAAACCCTAGGGTTTTCTTATGGGCCAAGGCAAAGGAAACTTAGGGGGCAAGTTTTCTCCCTGGGGCCACCGGCTTGACTTGGAGGATAAGGCAGCCCCCTTGGCCGCCCCCTTGACCTATTTAAAGGGGAGGGGAGGGCTGGGGCGTGCTCACCTCAAACCCTAGCCGCCGGCCCAACTGCTGCCCTCCAATCTCTCTCTCTCGCGACTGCACGTAGGCGAAGCCCTGCTGCAGAAACTCTCCACCATAAGCACCACGCCGTCGTGCTGCAGATCCAATCTATCTCTCCACCATACTTGCTGGACCAAGGAAGGAGGAGACGTCGCTGCACCATACGTGTGCATCTCTCGGAGGCGCCGCCACTTGCGGCGTTGGATCGGATCGGATCGCGGGGAGGAGACGGCTAGTACGACTACATCATCCACGTTCTGTTGAACATTTCCGCTGTGTGATTTCTTCAAGGGTATGAAGATCTCATCTACCTCTCTCGTTGATTACATCTCCTAGATTAGATCTTGGCTTTCTTGTTCGCATCCGTAGGAATTTTTTTGATTTACTATGCTGCGAAACCCTTTAGTGGTATCAGAGCTAGATCTATGCGTAGATGTGTTCCACGAGTAGAACGCAACATGCTTGTTGCGGGCGTTGATGTTTTCTGTTGCAAACCTCTATGTTGTGTATTTCTTATGGCGCGGCATAGTGAGATCGAAGCGGTCCAAGCCAACTTTACGCGACCTCGTTCGCGAGACCGGCTCCGCACTTGACGTGTGGCTTGTTCCACATATGCGGCTGGTGGATGCCAGTTTCTCTCACTATAGTAGTCATGGGATTTACAACGGATGTTAGCAACCATAATATCACCGTTGTGGCTTTTCGTAGGTAAGAATCGTTCTTAACTTGCTACTCCCATAAGCCACGTAAAACATGCAACAACAAAGTAGAGGCGTCTAACTTGTTTTTGCAGGGAGTGTTTTGTGATATGGTATGGCCACAAGATGTGATGTGATATATGTGATGTATGCGATGATCATGTTTTGTAATATTTCACGACTTGCATGTCGATGAGTTCACAACCGGCAGGAGCCATGTGATTGTCTTTATAATTGTGTATGACCTGCGTGTCAACTTCTTATACGCCATGTAATAGCTTTACTTTATCGCTAAGTAGTTAGCAATAGTTGTAGTTGCTATTCGTGGTGGAGGCAATCATGGTGGAGTGATGGAGATCATGCCGGCGCGCACAAGATGGAGATCATTGCGTGGAGATTGGCTATACCATGCACATAAAATTATATGCATGTGATGTTTATCCTTTTATGTATCTTATTATGCTTTGATCGCGACAGTAGCATTATAAGATAATTCCTCACTTAAAGATCAAGATAAAATTGTGTTCTCCCCTCGTATGCGCCGTTGTGAAAGTTCGTCGTGTTCAAGCATCTCGTGATGATCGGGTGCTATAAACTCTACGTTCACATACAACGGGTGCAAACCAGTATTTGCACATGTGGAGATACTTGGGTTTGACTTAACGAGCCTAGCATGTACAGACATGGCCTCGGAACACACGGACCAAAAGGTCAAGCATGAGTCATATGGATGATATGATCAACATGTTAATGTTCACCATTAAAGCTACATCATTCACGTGATGATCGGTCTCGGTGTAGTGAATTTGGATCATGCTTCACTAAACAACTTTGAGGGATGTTGAATTTAGTGGGAGTTTATTAGTAATTTGATTAACTTGAACTAATTATCATGAACTAAATCTTGATGTATTTGCATAAGTCGTTGTAGTCTTTGGCACCGTTTCCCACCGACACTTAGCTTAATTGAGTTAAAAGAACTATAGAATTCTGGATAATCACTTTACGAACTAGTACCGTTTAGTTAGAATGTCAAGAGTAAGGATTAAGTCTTATTGCAAACTTTAGCAAACCTCACTTGCTCCATGCGATTTAATAAGTTGTATTAATCTAAGAGCAATGATTCAAGTTTAGCATCTAAGATCATGTTTGCCTCCATGAGAAATTGATCTTCAAAATTGTTTGAGAATCAAAGTGATCATCGAGCTGAAAGAATTGTTTCAGAAACTAACAAGAAGTGAAAGATATTTGATATCTAAAACTTTGATTGTTTGCAAAATGATTAAGAATAATTTAGTAAAAGAACATATGCTCATATTGTATGAATATATGTGAAGATTGAAGATGCTAGGCGTCCCGATCACCCAAAAGTTTGGGAACTAATATTATACTTGCATTCATCCTTATAAGCTATAGTAGTTTCATCATGAAAGTTGTCATGATAAGATGAATGAAAGGGTATTGGCTAAACCGTTTTTGCTATACCAAAAGATTGCTAAAGAATAGAGTCCGGAAGAATACCAATCATATGATGATGGCGATCCACTTCAAAGTGCAAAGTCCAAGGCTATTAGTATTTGACTAACATCCTTTGGACCATGTGTCAAATGATTGACACCACAATTGATGTTGATAAATTCTTCTAAATGGAGAGAATATGCTAAATAGGATCTGCAGAATATTTGGTAGAAAAGGAAAAGACTGGAAATGTCCAGCTCAGGTATATAAATGATATACATGTTATAGATGTATTCTTTGCTCGTTAACAATGTAATTCTTGGGTATTCAATACTAGATTGTTGGTATGAAATGTCATACAAAGCAACAATACAAGAACTATTATGGCCTAAGTAACTAGCAAAAGAATGTGGTGACAATGCGCATCGAGAAACAAATAAATGTGTTATTGTGTTTTTCGTCGGCATAAAACCTAGCCTTTTAGATTTGTTAAGAACTTAATAATTGTTATTTTGTTCTGGTATTATGAGAGCAATGGTTGTTCAAATTATTACCGTCTTCCATAATCGATGGATAGATTATTATTACCTTGTTGGTGAAATAGACATTTATAACACTGATGCTAAAGGTCGCAAGACAAAATGAATTTTACTTATATATGACACCGCCGTTTAAGTCATATTGGAAACAAAACATGAAAGAAATTCTATATTGATAGATTTTCGAGTCAATTGATTTTGAATTGATTGACGCTTGTGAGACTTTTCCTAAAGATGATTAAACTTCGTTCATGGGCCATGGACAGAACAAACGACTAACTAAATGGAGATCATACATGTTGATGTAGGTAGTCCATGGTGTGAAGTCGATCATGGTGTATTTTCTATTTCATCAATGACTCAAATAGATCTATTGTATATCTACTTGATGAGATTGAAGTATGAAATAATTGAAATTGTTCAATTTATGAAGTGGAAATTATTGTAACAAGAAAAATTCAAGTTTTTATGATTGGATCATAAAAAAGAATATTTGAGTTACAAGTTTAGCAAGCATCTAAGAGTTAGAAGAATTGTTCCACAAACTTGCATCGTGATAAACACCATAGGAGTATGGAGTTTTCGATGGATGTAATCAAACCTTGTTTGACATGGTTAGAGCAATGATTATATAAAACTACCAATATAATTTGTGGATTATGCTTTAGAGACTACCGCTTTTCACTGAATAGAGCACCATCATAATCCGCTGAAATGACACCGTACAGGTTATAGTTGTCTTTTCTTAAATTTTGGTATGCACGGCATATGTAAAATATTTACAACCAAAATCGGATTAGTAAGTCTTTGTAGGTTGTCCCAAAGAATGTCGATGGGTATTACTTCTACTATGAACCCAAACACATAGTGATTGTCGCTTAAAAGTAAATTTCTTATGAAGGAGTTTTCTCGCGAAAGGTTTAAGTGAGAGGAAGATAGAACTTGATGAGGTTATTGAATCTGAGCAAGATGATCAGAGTAGCGCAGCACCAGAAAATGTTCTGGAAGTGGCAACTGCATCCATAGCTCATGCATCTACAATATGTTGTAGTCACGGCATCGAAGTTCCTATTTAACCAAGTTGGTCGTGATCAAATAGCAAGATTTGAGGACGAGATATTATTAGATAATAGTAACCAACAATATACAAAGAAGCGATGATGGGCCTTGACTTCGTCATATGGATTTTTCTAGCAACAATTACATATTGAGATATGATAGTTGAATAAACAAAACAACGTTCCTCTACCGGAATGCACACCAAGGACGTGTAACTGATATGACCCAATGGGTTTTGTGGATTCAAAGGTTGCTAGATATGTATGCAAACTTCTATGGTAGAAGTAAGCGTAGCGAAGTTGGAATCTTCAATGATGAAAATGTTAAAGTGTTAATTTCATCAAGATATTTGAAGATGCTTGTATTACAAGAAAGTAAGTGGGAGCGCTCAGATATATTTCTAATACTTTATGTGGACGACATATCGTTTATTGGAAATAATGTGTTTTTCTTGATATTGTTAAGTTTTCATTAAAATTAGTTTTTTGATGAAAGACTTAGGTAAAACAAGAATATTAAGCATCAATGTCTATGCAGATAGATTGAGGCACTAATATAGTTTTGCCAGAGTACATAGATGAAATATTGAATTTGTTCAATATGGAAATAATAAGAACGGTTCTTGTTGCATGGAAGAGGTTGGAGCAAGAATCAATTATTTTGACACTTGTTGAGTGAAACCGCAAGAATGATTTTATCAATCTTGTGTTCCATGATATGTAGATACAGATATGTCCAATGCGCTGAAAGGTTACGAGCATTCATATGATGATCGTTGGACAATAGTAAGAATATTCTTATGTACTTTCGAAGAACTAAGAATATATTCTGTATGCGAAAGTGACAAATGGTTCATTGCAATGTGTTACATTAGCTTTGTCACATATACAGGTAAAATTTTATCTCAATTTTAAGCTATTTGTTTGAGTTAGAAAGTGGCACAATAAGATGGAAGAAAGTTCCATGATGACTTGGATGAGTTCCAATGTTAACATTGTGGCGGACACTGCAACAAGGACTAAGTATATAATCGCTTTAGAAGCGGCATAAAAGATGCAAAGTAGATAGTGATAATCCAACTTCTTTGTGGCACTGTCGTCTAGGTCATATTGGCGTAAAACGCATGAAGAAACTCCATTCTGATGGACTTTTGGAGTCTCTTGATTTTGAATCATTTGACACGTGCGAGCCATGCCTCATGGGCAAGATGATCAAAACCTCGTTCTCCGGAATAATGGAGCGAGCAACGGACTTATTGGAAATCATACATACCGATGTGTGTGGACCAATGAGTATTTTGACGCGCGGTGGATATCGCTATTTCTCACTTTTACTGATGAGTTAAATAGATATGGGTATGTCTATTTAATGAAACATAAATCTGAAACGTTTGAAAAGTTCAAAGAATTTCAGAACAAAGTGGAAAACCATCGTAACAGGAAAATTAAATTTCTGCGATTCGATCGTGGAGGTGTAGTTCCAAGTGTGCTAGTACTATGTAGTTCTATTGTATGACAATAGTGACAACATAGTTTTGGCAAAGAAACAAAGGTTTCATCAGAAGACCAAGTTTATACGATGCCATCTCATACAAGATGAGTAATGCGTGCTGACGCAAAAGGAATATGCAAATACAAACGGACCTGAAAGTGTCAGACCCGTAGATAAGGTTTACCACATGCAACGCGTATGAATAACACTGGAATGTCATAGGTGTTAAAGGCGCAAGTATGACTAGATTATTGACTCTAGTGCAAGTGGGAGACTGAAGGAAATATGCCCTAGAGGCAATAATAATATTGTTATTATCATATTTCTTGTTCATGATAATGTTTATACTCCATGCTATAATTGTATTAAGCGGAAACATTAATACTTGTGTGGTTTATGAACAACACTGTGTCCCTAGTACGCCTCTACTAGACTAGCTCATTGATTAATGATGGTTAAGGTTTCCTAACCATAGACATGAGTTGTCGATTAATAATGAGGTCATGTCATTAGGAGAATGATGTGATGGACAGACCCAAATAAAGCACAACAATTAGATCGTGTCATTGTGTTCATCTTTGCGAAGCTTTTCCTATGTCATGTATTGTGTTCCTTAGACCATGAGATAATGCAACTCCCTAGTATCGGAAGAAAGTTTTGAGGTCATCAAACATCATCCTATGAAAGGGTGATCATAAAGGTGTCTCTCAGGTGATCAGAAAGTACTTGTTGGGTTGCATGTATCGAGATGGAATTTGTCCCTCCCAAGTCGGAGAGATATACTTCGGGCCCACTCGGTAATCAATATCAACATCGCTTGCAAGCACGTGGTTAAGGAGTTAATCACAAAGTGATATCGGATTACAGAACGAGTAAAGTACTTGTTGTGAACGAGATTGAACTAGGTATGGCGATACCGACGATCGAATCTCGGGCAAGTAAACTATCGTGAGACGAAGGGAATACATATACGGGATTAATTGAATCCTGGCATCGTGGTTCATCCGATATGATCATCGATGAATATGTGGGAGTCAATATGGGTTTCCAGATCCCGCTATTGATTATTGATAGAAGATCATGTCTGCATATTCTCGAACCCGTAGGGTCACACACTTAACGTGCATCGACGCTAGGATAGAATGGATAATTGGTTATTGAGTTTTTCGTTCGGAGTCTCGGATGAGATCCCGGACATCACGAGAGGTTTCGGAATGGTCCGGAGAATAAGATTCATATAATAGAAAGCAGTTTTTGGGTTTCAGAAAAGTTCTGGACTTTTTCGGTAGAGTACCGGAATATTCTAGAAAGTTCTGAAGGGCTCTATGGTGGGGCCCACATGCCCGAAAGGGTGATGCCTACATGGGCCTGGTCGTCCATGCCCACTTGTCCTATGAGGCCAAGGGCAAAACCCTAGGGTTTTCTTATGGGCCAAGGCAAAGGAAACTTAGGGGGCAAGTTTTCTCCCTGGGGCCACCGGCTTGACTTGGAGGCTAAGGCAGCCCCCTTGGCCGCCCCCTTGACCTATTTAAAGGGGAGGGGAGGGCTGGGGCATGCTCACCTCAAACCCTAGCCGCCGGCCCAACTGCTGCCCTCCAATCTCTCTCTCTCGCGACTGCACGTAGGCGAAGCCCTGCTGCAGAAACTCTCCACCATAAGCACCACGCCGTCGTGCTGCAGATCCAATCTATCTCTCCACCATACTTGCTGGACCAAGGAAGGAGGAGACGTCGCTGCACCGTACGTGTGCATCTCTCGGAGGCGCCGCCACTTGCGGCGTTGGATCGGATCGGATCGCGGGGAGGAGACGGCTAGTACGACTACATCATCCACGTTCTGTTGAACGTTTCCACTGTGCGATTTCTTCAAGGGTATGAAGATCTCATCTACCTCTCTCGTTGATTACATCTCCTAGATTAGATCTTGGCTTTCTTGTTCGCATCCGTAGGAATTTTTTTGATTTACTATGCTGCGAAACCCTTCAGGGAATCACCGCCGGAGGCCTTCTTCATCACCATGCCTGCCTCCGGAGCGATGTGTGAGTAGTCTACCTTGGACTACGGGTCCATAGCAGTAGCTAAATGGATGCCATCTCCTCCACGTTCTTCATGTTTAGATCTTCTGAGCTGCCTATCATGATCAAGATCATCGTTGTGTAATTCTATATGTTGTGTTTGTTGGGATCCGATGAATATTGGTACTTTGTCAAGTTGATCTATTGATTTATCAACTTTATGTTATCTCTATGTTGTTTATGATCTTGCATGCTCTCCGTTGCTAGTAGATATCTTGGCCGAGTAGATGCTAGTGACTCCAAGAGGGAGTATTTATGCTTGATAGTGGGTTCATGCCTCTAGTAACTTAGGGGAGTGATACATCCAATTTGCATCACTATTTTGTATCATAATTTACTGTTATTCATTGATATATTTCATATTTAGACATGATACTGATGTTATTTCCTTTGCTTTCACATGTTTGATGATCATCGGAGGAGTTGCTGCCGGAGTCAGGATTCTGCTGGAAAAAGGACCATCAAGAGACCATATTTTGAAGATCAGGAAAATTCCAGAAAAATACCCAGAAATTATATTTTCCCAGAAGACTCAGGAAGCCAGAAGGAGGAGTCGAGAGGAGCCAGGGGCCCCCACACGCCAGGGTGGCGCGGCCAGCCCCCTGGCCGCGCCAGCCCTGTGTGAGGGAGCCCTGGCCCACCTATGGTCTCGCCCCTCCGCGTACATCATCGTCCCCGAAAACCTAAGTCAAGGGGGGGCTCAGAGTTAGACACAGCCGCCTCTGCGGGGCGGAGAACACCAGAGAGAGAAAGCTCTCCGGCAGGGAGAAATCTGCCGAGGAAATCCCTTCCCGAAGAGGGGAGATCGTCGCCATCGTCATCACCATCGCACTGGACTTCATCGGGATCATCATCATCATCTCCATCACCAGCACCTTCATCTCCACCATCACCATGCCATCCCGCTGTAACATCTTGAGTTGGATCTTGTTATATTCATAGGGGAAACTTTCCCGGTGTTGATTACTCTTGTAGTTGATGCTATTGAGTGGAACCGTTGAATTAAGGTTTATGTTCAGATTGTTATTTACCATGATTTCACCTCTGATCATGATCCATATGATGTCTTGGGAGTAGTTCGTTTAGTTCTTGAGGACATGGGAGAAGTCAAGATGTTAGTAGTGAATTATTGTTGAGAAATATTTAATGGTTTGATATTGTTGTGGTGCTATTTCACTAGTGGTGTCATGTGAACGTCGACTGCATGATACTTCACCATTTATGGACCTAGTGAGATGCATTGTGTATTTGGCTACCGATTGTGGGGTTGCTGGAGTGACAGAAACCTAAACCTCCGTTGGGAAACCATTGCACCAGGGAGCGTAGGATCTTAGAGTTTAAGGCTGTGGTTAGATTTATCTTAATTACTTTCTTGTATTTGCGGATGCTTGCAAGGGGTATAATCACAAGTGTGTATTTATCCTAGTAAGGGTAGTGCGCTAGCACAGGTTCACCCCCATAACACCTATCAAACCAATAAATACTATTGGCTCTATGAAGCGAAAGCTCTTGACAGAAACTCCCGTGTGTCCTCGAGAACGTTTGGTTATTATAAGTACACAACCGGCTTGTCCTTTGCTGAAGAAAGGATTGGGCCACTTGCTGCAATTGTTACTACTGTCTTTTATTTACTCGCACTTTATTTACTCGTATTACCAAATACCCCTGAAAGCCTGTTTGCTAGTATTTACAGTGATTCCTTGATCAAAACTGCTCATCAACACCTTCTGCTCCTTGTTGGGTTCGACACTCTTATTTATCGAAAGTACTACGATACACCCCCTATACTTGCGGGTCATCAAGACTATTTTCTGGCGCCGTTGCCGGGGAGTGTAGCGCTATTGAAGAGTGGAATTGGAAAAGGTAACCGTCGCTGTGAGTATTGTTTTTTTTGTCTTTTATTTTACTCTGCTATGGAGAACTCTCCATTTGGTTTCCTATTTGGAAACACATCTACTACTACTGCTGCACATGTGGAGGAACCACCACCGCCACCGCCTGCTGAAATTGATCATTTTAAAATACCTATGAATATTGTTGGGCGTATTATGGATAACTGCTATTCAGGAGATGGAACCGTCCATCCGGGTGATCACTTATTATTTATACATGAATTATGCGAGTTTTTCAGATGTGCAGGTATTTCACCAAGCCAGGTTAAGAAGAAATTATTCTCATTATCATTGAAAGGCAGAGCAGAAGAGTGGTATCGACTACTCCAAGATGGTCCATCTATGGCATGGGAGGATATTGTGCCTCTCTTTTATTCCAAGTTTTATCCTCCAAGTGAAATTCATAAAGACCGTAATCGGATATATAATTTTTGGCCTCATGATGGAGAGAGTATTGCCCAAGCGTGGGGGAGATTGAAATTACTAATGCTCAAATGCCCCATTCATGAGCTCCCCAATAATATTGTTATTGATAATTTTTATGCGCGGCTTACTCTTCCTGATAAGGATTATTTGGATGCTTCTTGCTTTGGATCATTTACTCATATGAAAGAAGATGCTAAGTGGAAACTTCTTGACCGTATACAAGAGAATGCTGAAGGTTGGGAAAACGACAAAGGTAGGAAGTCAGGTATAAACTATGATTATGAATGTATTAAATCTTTTATGGGAACCGATGACTTTCATAGCGTTAGCGCTGCCTATGGTCTTGATTCACAAATACTTGCTAATTGTCTTAAGGCTTTCGCCTCTTATATTGATGTTCCAAAGAAAGATTGGAACAAATATCATGCGCCTTACAAAGATTCTATTAGTCATATTCCTGCTGCAGATACTAAAGTTTGTACTGTTGATAGCATTGTGCCTGAACCTTATTTTGAGAAGACACCTTTCCCTGCTAAGGTAAAGAAGTATTCTACTTTGGTAAGTGTGTCTAATAAAAGTACTAAGAAAGCTGCAGAGCCTGATGAGCAAATTACTATTAAGTCTCCTGTAGCTATATTGAAGGATCTTGTTACTAAAGATGTAGGGGATGAATATATTCTTTTTTGTGAAGATGCTTCTAACATTCTTTCACATCCTAAAAAGCATAGGAAAGCAAGTGTTCCTGTTATTTCTGTCAGGATTGGAGATCATTGCTATTATGGTTTATGTGATATTGGTGCTAGTGCAAGTGCTATTCCCTTAGAGCTTTACAAAGAAATTATGCACGAGATAGGCGCTTGTGAACTTGAAGATATTGATGTGGTTGTTCAGCTTGCTAACAGAGAGACAGTTTGGCCTCTTGGTATTGTTCGAGATGTGGAAGTTCTTTGCGGTAAGACTAAATACCCTACTGATTTTCTAGTACTTGGTAAGGAGGCTAGTAAAACTTGTCCTATTATTTTTGGTAGACCATTTTTGAACACTTGTGGCGCCGTGATAGATTGTAAGAAGGATAATTTTTTTACTAAGTTTAATGGAGAGTCTTATGAGTTTAATTTTTCCAAGTTTGCTAAGACTTCTTATGAAAATGACACGCCTAATGAAAATTTTCGAGTTGAACAGCTTGCTTCTATTGCTCTTGCCCCTAATAATGCCTTGCAGCAATTCATGGAAGATCACGAAAGTGATGTTTTTAGCAAGGAAAGAGAAGAGAATGACGACATTCTTCTTTGTCAACCACCGTTACTCAAGCATAATCTACCTGTGGAGGATCTTGGTACCACTTTGCCGCCTAAAGAAGATCCTGTGTTTGAATTGAAGCCTTTGCCTGATAATCTCAAATATGCTTATATAGATGATAAGAAAATATATCCTGTTATTATTAGTTCTAAACTTTCAGGGAAGGAAGAAGAAATATTATTGGAAATATTGAGGAAACACCGAGGAGCTATGGGATATACTCTTGATGATTTAAAAGGGATTTCTCCCACTTTATGTCAGCATGCCATCAATATGGAGAAAGACGCGAAGCCGGTCGTGGAGCATCAACGCCGCCTAATTCCCAAGATGAAGGATGTGGTAAGAAACGAGGTATTAAAACTCCTTGATGCTGGTATAATTTATCCTATTGCTGATAGTAGATGGGTTAGTCCCGTTCATTGTGTTCCTAAGAAAGGAGGTATGACTGTTATGCCTAATGAGAATAACGAGCTTATTCCTCAAAGGGTAGTAGTTGGTTATAGAATGTGTATTGATTATAGGAAGGTAAACAAAGTTACTAAGAAAGATCATTACCCTTTACCGTTTATAGATCAAATGCTAGAAAGGTTGTCTAAGAAGACTCATTTTTGTTTCCTTGATGGTTATTCTGGTTTCTCTCAAATTGCTGTTAAGAAAGATGATCAAGAGAAAACCACTTTTACTTGCCCTTATGGAACTTATGCTTATAGACGTATGCCGTTTGGTTTATGCAATGCTCCTGCTACTTTTCAAAGATGTATGTCTGCTATTTTTCATGGCTTTTGTGAAGAAATTGTGGAGGTCTTCATGGACGATTTCTCCGTCTATGGAACTTCTTTTGATAATTGTTTGCACAACCTTGATAAAGTTTTGCAGAGGTGCGAAGAAACTAACCTTGTTCTTAATTGGGAGAAATGCCACTTTATGGTAAATGAAGGAATTGTCCTTGGACATAAAATTTCTGAAAGAGGTATTGAAGTTGACAGAGCAAAAGTGGAGGCAATTGAGAAAATGCCTTGTCCAAGAGATGTTAAAGGTATTCGTAGTATTCTTGGTCATGCTGGTTTCTATAGGAGGTTTATTAAAGATTTCTCTAAGATTTCAAAGCCTCTTACCAATCTTCTTCAAAAGGATGTACCATTTGTCTTTGATGATGATTGTAAGGAAGCTTTTGAAACTCTTAAGAAGGCTTTAACTACTGCTCCTATTGTTCAACCACCTGATTGGAATTTACCTTTTGAAATTATGTGCGATGCTAGTGATTTTGCTGTGGGTGCTGTTCTTGGACAGCGCGTAGATAATAAGTTGAATGTTATTCATTATGCTAGTAAGACTCTTGATGCTGCTCAGAAGAATTATGCTACTACTGAGAAAGAGTTTCTTGCTGTTGTTTTTGCTTGTGATAAGTTTAGATCTTACATTGTTGATTCTAAAGTTACTATTCATACTGATCACGCTGCTATTAGATATCTTATGACTAAGAAGGATGCTAAGCCTAGGCTTATTAGATGGGTGTTGCTTTTACAAGAGTTTGATTTGCATATCGTAGATAGGAAAGGTGCTGAAAATCCTGTGGCTGACAACTTGTCTAGATTGGAAAACATTTCTTTTGATCCTATTCCTGTTAATGATAGTTTTCCAAATGAACAGTTGGCTGCAATAAATGTAACTTCACGAGACCTTCCTTGGTATGCTGATTATGCTAACTTCATTGTTTCCAAGTATTTGCCTCCAACCTTTACAGCTCAACAAAGAAGAAAATTCTTTTATGATTTGAGGCATTACTTTTGGGATGACCCACATTTATATAAAGAGGGAGTTGATGGTATTATGCGAAGATGTGTACCGGAATATGAGCAACAAGAGATATTAAGAAAATGCCATAGCAGTGCTTATGGAGGGCATCATGCTGGAGATAGAACCGCACAGAAGGTTCTACAATCAGGTTTTTATTGGCCAACCCTCTTTAAAGATGCCAGAAGGTATGTTTTATCTTGCGATGAATGTCAAAGAGTTGGTAATATTTCTAGACGCAATGAGATGCCTATGAATTACACTCTTGTTATTGAACTGTTTGATTGTTGGGGATTTGACTTTATGGGTCCTTTTCCTCCTTCAAAAGGCTATACCCATATACTTGTTGCTGTTGATTATGTTACTAAATGGGTAGAAGCCATACTTACAAAGAGTGCCGATGGTGAGACTTCGTTAAAAATGCTTAAGGATGTTATTTTCCCTAGGTTCGGAGTACCTAGATATCTTATGACTGACGGAGGTTCTCATTTTATTCACGGTAGTTTTAGAAAAACTCTTGCTAAGTATGATGTCAATCATAGAATTGCTTCTGCTTATCATCCCCAAACTAGTGGGCAGGTAGAGCTTTCAAATAGGGAGATCAAGTCTATCTTGCAGAAGACTGTCAATAGATCTAGGAAAAACTGGGCTAGTAAGTTAAACGACGCTTTATGGGCTTATAGAACTGCTTATAAGAACCCCATGGGTATGTCTCCTTATAAGATGGTTTACGGAAAAGCGTGTCACTTGCCCTTAGAATTAGAACACAAAGCTTTTTGGGCAGTGAGAGAGCTTAACAGAGATTTTAAACTAGCCGGTAATAAAAGGTTGTTAGATTTGAGTTCTCTAGATGAGTGGAGAAACGAAGCGTATGAGAATGCCAGATTTTTCAAAGAAAAAGTCAAGCAATGGCATGATAAGAGAATTCTTAAGAGAGAGTTTCATGTTGGTGAGAAAGTTCTTTTGTATAGGTCTCGTCTCAGATTTTTTGCAGGAAAATTACTCTCTAAATGGAAAGGACCATATGTTATTGTGGAAGTGTACCGCTCATGTGCTGTTAAGATTGCTTCATTGAAAGATGATTCTACACAAGTGGTGAATGGGCAAAGACTCAAGCATTATATTTCTGGAGATTCTTATAATGAAGATGTTGATGTTATTGAAACAATTTCTCCGGAAGATTACATCCAAGACAAATTGCAGGTACCTGCAGAGTTCGTTTTCGAATAGGTAACAGATCTAGTCAGAAAGGTTTCGCGAAAAGTTCTTCCTTTAATATTTTTGCTATTTTTACTAAATATGAAAAATCACGAGACGAAAAAGGGCAGGAAAAAGAGTCCGTGTGTGTCTCACACACAGGTGGCGCGAGCCCACCCCTGGCCGCGCCACCTGGGTGTGAGAACACCCTGGAACTCGTTTCCGTCCCGGTTTCCTCCCGTGACTTCGTTTCGATGTATATTTTTTGCCTATTTAACCCCCCGGGGTCCCCGAGGTCTGTATATCGTTTTCTCGTCGTGTTTTGTTTCGAGCTGTTTCTGTCAGGAGTTGATCTTAAGCTTGGAGGAGCCATGGCCTCTTCAAGTGGTGACAAGGAGAAGACACCTCCAGAAGATGACACCAAAGATTTCCGGCTGAAAGAAGAGGTTGAAAGCGAAGACGAAGAGGAAGATCAAAGTCCAAGGCCGAGCACCATAATTGCCAGCATAGGGGTGGTGACAGATCATGACAAGTTCAAGAAGAGTGCTCGTATAAGGACCGGAGGAGGTGTGCCGCATCACACCTTAGCTCCACGGACGTCTCCACCACGCCAAAATCCTTTCCATACTCTGATTCATGAGCATCAGTTCCAAAAGGTGACCAAATCACGATTACCCTCTGGCTGGGATATAGATCGTTCTAACAATGCAGGGACATGAAGCTCCAAGGGTGAAGAAGGATGGGGAAATAATTCCAAGAGCTGGGATTCTCTTGCTAACAGGTTCATGAACCGTGTTGAGCAAAATTCTGAGATGATTCGTAACCTCGAGTACAAGATTGATGATCTGAAGGATTTGATTGAGAAGCTTATTAGAGATTATCCACCGCCGCCACCAAAGGAGTAATTCGTCATCGGTTTAGGCATACCCTTGGCTTGTTCCAAGCTTGGGGGAGTGCCGCGGTATCACATCATTACCTTTTGCTCATTTACTTTTCAAGTAGAGTCGTATCATGAATAGAGAAGTTATCATATAGAATAGTTTGCAGTTTGGAAGTATCCTCCTTAGTTAGTTATCTATGTATCCCTTGGTGTGAGTTGCGGTAATAAAATATTAATGAGAAGTTTTATCGTTTACTTTTTGCACACTTTATGTTAGTCTGCAATCTCTCTTGTATGACTAGTCTTGTTGATTGGTATTGGTATCACATTGGGAGCATGAGTAGATTTAGTTGGTTTTGGCAAACCTAGCTTGGTCAGTAGCAACTTTACCTTGAGGTTTGAGTAGAAAAGAATAAAGAAGTGCTTGCAGTTTCATCACTTCAATTTTCCCTTATGTTTGGCTTATGAGCATTGTTATTCTTAAAGTTAAAATCGTTGTACCTTCAAGGGAGTTTGCATGATTGTTCCTATTATATGTATGTTTGTTTGTTTCATGCAACTCTTATGCTTGCTACCCAGCCTTGCTAGCCAAAAACCTGTACTGAGAGGAAATACTTCTCGTGCATCCAATTCCCAAAAGCCAAGTCACTTCCAAAGAGTCCACTATAAATTCCTATGCATGGTATTTCAAGCCATTCCAAGTAAATTTTCATGTGCTACCTTTCAAAAGCCTTCAAACACTTCTCATTTTGTGCCACTATTTTTAGCTCATGAGGACGTAGTGGACGGGTTTGTTATCTTCCATACTAAATTAAGTACCCCTCGACTAGGCAGCTTCATCTGCTCGTCATTAATTTTGCAAGGGAGCTGGTCAGACCATTTTAATCTTAAAAAGAAAAAGAAAGAAAAAGGCACTCCTCCAATGGAATGTGAAAGTTGGTCGGCACCCGATGGAATCGGTTAGCCATGGTTTGAGAAAGGAAAAGGTGGGGAGGAGTGCAAAGCTATAAAAGAGCACCAAAGTGCCAATTAATCAAACATCTCGGAACCGCTCTCACTTGTTTAGTATGGAAGATATCAAAAACTCTGTTGCTAGTCGTTGACAAAAGCAACCACCTCTCAAAATAACTTTTTACCTCTGTTTTACAAATGAAAAGCTCTAGCACATGTTTAATCCCTGCTTCCCTCTGCGAAGGGCCTATCTTTTACTTTTATGTTGAGTCAACCTATTTCCCTCTGTCTCAAGCAAGCATTTGAGTTGTTATGTTTCACTCATCCATATATTGATCCGTTTAATCATGTTTATTATCTTCCTTGTTTTGTATAATGCTTTTATCTGAAGGAATATATATCTTTGAAAGCTTTCTATGAATGCAAAAGTTTACTTTGTTGAGCATATAGTCTTTGCTATATTAGCTCTGTTTTTAAAGGCTCCGTTTAAAAGAAAGAATAGCTTGTTCAACGTTCTTTGACCAAGAACTAAGGTTTGCCATTGCCAATTATAGTTTACCTTGTGCATCTTTACATGTGATTCCCTTTTACCTATTGCAAGTCTACATCTTATAAAGGGAAGTTGCTGTCTATTATAACTTGTGCCTCGGTGAATGTGATGCTTCTTGTCCGTATTTTGATTATCGACATTTCACTCCATAAACCTGTGGTCATGTTTACCGAGTTTAGTTTTCGCTTGGGGACAAGCGAGGTCTAAGCTTGGGGGGGTTGATACGTCCAATTTGCATCACTATTTTGTATCATAATTTACTGTTATTCATTGATATATTTCATATTTAGACATGATATTGATGTTATTTCCTTTGCTTTCACATGTTTGATGATCATCGGAGGAGTTGCTGCCGGAGTCAGGATTCTGCTGGAAAAAGGACCATCAAGAGACCATATTTTGAAGATCAGGAAAATTCCAGAAAAATACCCAGAAATTATATTTTCCCAGAAGACTCAGGAAGCCAGAAGGAGGAGTCGAGAGGAGCTAGGGGGCCCCACATGCCAGGGTGGCGCGGCCAGCCCCCTGGCCGCGCCAGCCCTGTGTGAGGGAGCCCTGGCCCACCTATGGTCTCGCCCCTCCGCGTACATCATCGTCCCCAAAAACCTAAGTCAAGGGGGGGGGGGGCTCAGAGTTAGACACAGCCGCCTCTGCGGGGCGGAGAACACCAGAGAGAGAAAGCTTTCCGGTAGGGAGAAATCTGCCGAGGAAATCCCTTCCCGAAGAGGGGAGATCGTCGCCATCGTCATCACCATCGCACTGGACTTCATCGGGATCATCATCATCATCTCCATCACCAGCACCTTCATCTCCACCATCACCATGCCATCCCGCTGTAACATCTTGAGTTGGATCTTGTTATATTCATAGGGGAAACTTTCTCGGTGTTGATTACTCTTGTAGTTGATGCTATTGAGTGGAACCGTTGAATTAAGGTTTATGTTCAGATTGTTATTTACCATGATTTCACCTCTGATCATGATCCATATGATGTCTTGGGAGTAGTTCGTTTAGTTCTTGAGGACATGGGAGAAGTCAAGATGTTAGTAGTGAATTATTGTTGAGAAATATTTAATGGTTTGATATTGTTGTGGTGCTATTTCACTAGTGGTGTCATGTGAACGTCGACTGCATGATACTTCACCATTTATGGACCTAGTGAGATGCATTGTGTATTTGGCTACCGATTGTGGGGTTGCTGGAGTGACAGAAACCTAAACCTCCGTTGGGAAACCATTGCACCAGGGAGCGTAGGATCTTAGAGTTTAAGGTTGTGGTTAGATTTATCTTAATTACTTTCTTGTATTTGCGGATGCTTGCAAGGGGTATAATCACAAGTGTGTATTTATCCTAGTAAGGGTAGTGCGCTAGCACAGGTTCACCCCCATAACACCTATCAAACCAATAAATACTATTGGCTCTATGAAGCGAAAGCTCTTGACAGAAACTCCCGTGTGTCCTCGAGAACGTTTGGTTATTATAAGTACACAACCGGCTTGTCCTTTGCTGAAGAAAGGATTGGGCCACTTGCTGCAATTGTTACTACTGTCTTTTATTTACTCGCACTTTATTTACTCGTATTACCAAATACCCCTGAAAGCCTGTTTGCTAGTATTTACAGTGATTCCTTGATCAAAACTGCTCATCAACACCTTTTGCTCCTCATTGGGTTCGACACTCTTATTTATCGAAAGTACTACGATACACCCCCTATACTTGTGGGTCATCAGGGAGTGACAGAAACCTCTAAAGTTGTAGATGTGTTGTTACTACTAGGAAGAAAACAACAATCTTGTGTTCAAGGACATGTGTATTGTTTACATTACACACTTTGCTTAAGGCGATAATCTGTTGCTTGCAACTTAATACCCAACGGTTGCCCGAATGACATCCGACGGGTGGATTATTAGTCATAGATGCAGTTGGATTACGGTCTATGTATTATGTATTAATGCCCAAGTGAATCTCATAGTGATCCTCATGACATTTGTACGCTTTCTTTATTCTATCAATTGCCCAACTGTAATTTATTTACCCAGCATGTTATTTATCTTATGGAGAGACACCTCTAGTGAACTGTGGACCCCGGTCCATTCTTTTACATTGTTATTACCGTTTACCATTTACTCGCTTTATTTACATTCTTGCAAACTACTATCTTTTACCACTCGATACGCTTAATCCTTTATTTACAGCAAACCGGTGAGATTGACAACCTCACTGTAAGTTGGGGCAAAGTACTTGGTTGTATTATGTGCAGGTTCCACGTTGCTGCTGGTGCAAAGCTACGCCCTGGACGAGGCGCCATATATAAATTGCCCGGAGGTGTCGCGATGATAGCGAGCATCAACCTTCAAAAGTTGGTTCTTTCTCCTACTGGTTCGATAAACCTTGGTTTCATACTGAGGGAAGACTTGTTGCTGTGCTCATCATACCTTCCTCTTGGGGTTCCCAACTGGGCGGACATCTACACGCTATCAAGCAATTTTTCTGGCACTGTTGCCAGGGAGAAAGAGGATTTCTGCAAGGGGAGTCTCTCGCTTCCAATTTTTTACCTTGTTATTGTTTTGCTTTATTTTTTCTTGCACCTTTTATCAAAAATACAAAAAAACTAGTTCTTTTGATAGTTGGTTTTCCGTTACTTTTACTTTTAGTTTATTATGTTCTTCCCTAAGTATGCTCTGGAGGACCTTACAATAGGTAGTGGTTCTATAATTGGGAAAGGTAACATTGAGGAGTTCTTTAATCATGTTAGTATGCATAAAGATGTTGAGGATAGATCTTTAGCCGAACTCGCTCCTAGTTATGAAGTTGTTGCTGCTTATTTAGTTCACATGTTGGAGGCTAGGTTTGTTAACCTTAATCCTTTTATGCAACAAATGTTTCTTAAGCTTCATGATATCGAAGACTCCGAAAAGAAAGACTTTATTTTGGAGACTTTCCGTAGAGAATTTAGAGATGTTGCTATAGAAGCTAGGAAAGTTTTTGAGCATTTTAGTATGCTTGGCTCATGTGTAAATGTTGTTGGTACAACCAAAGAAGACATCTGGCATGGGTGTAGCTAATAGAGCCCGCTAGTTGAGTACCCCTGAGGCCCGATAAGCTAGGCCCAGTTGTAATGATAGTCGAAATACGAGTTCTTACCGTATGTCGATGTTGTAATCTGTATCGGACCCTACCCGGTCCTCGAGACCTGGCCACCTATATATAGGGGCCAGGAGGGGACGGTGTAGGCCAGATTGAAAGTAAGCAAGGTTCAACACCCAAGTTTACTTTCGATATACACCTATTTCGATTAACTTTACCTTCGAGTTCATCCAACGCCCTATCTCCCCGATCCTAAGTCCTTCATCTAGGACATTTGTCGAGTTAACCCCTTGTCAACATCAAAGTACCAATACCTTGCAAACTTGTAGGATTGCATGAAGCTTTGGAAAAGAATTTTGATTGGATTGTTCCTGAAAATCCTTTTGATGAAAGTAGTGAACCCAAGAGTGTTCATAAGGGATCTTCAAAAACTCATTTGGATACAATACAATTCATTGTTGAAAGGACTTCTGCAATTGATCTGAATGCTTCAAAGGCGTTAAAGAAAAGCACTATTGGGAGATAACCCAATGTTTTCTTTTCAGTACTTTTTCTTTTTGTTGAGTCTTGGAAGTTATTACTACTGTAATAACCTCTCCTTATCATTTTTATTTCGTTTTTGTGCCAAGAAGAACCTCTAATTTGAGGAAGGTAAGATTTGGGGAAGTTGCTGTCCTGAAACAGATTTCTGTGCTGCACCGTAAAAATTCGTGAAAATTCTCAGAATATCTTTTTGATCTGCGATTTCTTGTGCACATGGCCCAGGTTATTTCTAAACTTTTATTAGTTTTGCACTTTTCGATTTGAGCAACAGAAGTTCCTCCAAAAAATTGATCTTTGTCAGCTGTTTTGTTTTGACAGATTTCTGCCACTATTTGTGTTTGCCTCTCGATCACTTTCTTTTTGAGTTCTTTTGATCACGGAACTTTTGAGGAAGTTGCTACAGTATCTTATGCTTTTATGGATGGTATATTTGAGTTTGAAACTTAACCAAAAGAGTAGATTTACTATCATCCTTACACTAATGTTGCTAATAGAATAGTGTGAAGTTTTGTATGAAGGAAGTTTTCAAGTGTAGGGAAAGGAGAGTGATGAGATGAGATGAAGTATGGACAAAAGCTCAAGCTTGGGGATGCCCATGTTATCCCAAGAAATATACAAGAGGTACAAGTGTCAAAGCTTGAGGATGCCCCCGAGGCACCCCTTCTTCGTCGGCAAAAATCAGGTCACCTTTCAAGACACTATATTTTTATTGCTTCATGTACTATGCATTTTTCTTGGAGCGTCTTTACTTTCGCTTTCAGTTTTATTTTGTTTTGTTTGCTGCAATAAATGGTTGGACCCCAAATAATTTATTTTGGAGAAGACACACTGCGTTTTTCATTGCCACGAACACTCTAGTTTTCACTCTTATCGTTCAACGAGTGTTCTCTTTTTCTAGTACTGCGTTTAGCTTTTGTTTTCCGCCTTGATTTTTATTCAGATCTTGTTATATCTTTGTATCAAGGTGTATTTAGACCACTGGTCTATGTTGGTTTTCATCTCAAAGGGTGGTTAAAAAAGGTTGAATGGTGTTGGAAAAGAGAAAAAAGTTTCATGCCTATTGTGGTACAAATGGGAGCTTGTTTAGACTGTGGCTTAGACTTTTGCATGTCATGCTTGATGTTATTTTGATAGTATGCTTAGTAGTTTTTGCTGTAGCATGACTTGTCTCAAATGACTGATATTGCTTAATGTGCATTTGAAAGAATCATGCGTTGTTTTTATTACATGGGAGCATATTATTGTGGTTTTCTCCTTTGATGCTTTATTTGGGTTGACTTGGCGCATGCTTACAACATGTTTGACTCTAAAAAGTCACCATAAGCCTCTATGATCATTTGGTTTTTGACTTGTGATACCACTTTATGCTTCGGTTAATGATGTTTTGTCGCTATGCATGATTATGGCCGTTATTGCTCTCTTGGTTGGTCGCTCTCAGTCTTTGCTAGCCTTCATTTTGTACTGAGAGGGAATACTTCTCGTGCATCCAACTTCCAAAAAAGCAAAGTTTTCCAATGTCTCCACCATATCTACCTATTAGCAATTTGCTATTCCAAGCACATTCGTCTTACTTTTATCTATCCTTCAAATTAAACGTTCTGTGTTATGTGTTAGTCAGTAAAGCTCTCACGAACCTGACGTCACACTTTACTTTTCTTGCTTTTAATAAATTTGACATTGTGGCTCTCTTATGTTGACGTTATGCTTGCAAGTTGTAAGTTAGCCCAGCCATGCCGTCAAGGGACAAGCTTTCAACATTGCACTTTCTCTCATTTAGTTGAGATCGTGATCTTTTGTTTATGGATACCTGCGATGTGAAATAAGTTGGAAACTTGTGAGCTCATGGAGTTTGTATATGTGTTAGAGAAACGCTTGGGCCGCTAATCTAAGCCATGCATCATTCATGGTGGAAATTTACAGCATGCCCATAGTGGACATTCGACGACGTATCTCAAAATAAAAAGCTATACCAATGGTAAATAAAAGAGATGCTGAGGTGTTCATTGTCTGTTTGTCTTGTCATTTTGATGTGGGCTTGTTCCATGTCATCGGGCAAGAGGTACCCCGTTGGCATTTTTGATGATACATGTATGCTTACAATGACAATAACTTACTTGGGACCTAAGTCGAGTAGCATGAGGTTTGGGTATTCGTACTTCATGGGACATGAGATTTTCAACTTATGATTTGTTAAGCATATGCTTCATAATTGTACTCACATTAACCTTAACCACTCAAGATGCCTATGATGGGGGCAATGAGAGCTCAAATCTAGTAAGTATCATAATTTTTGGAGGTTTATAAAACTTGCAATCACTGCTTCCCTCTGCGATAGGCCTTTCTTTTACTTTTATGTTGAGTCTCCACCTTCTACCTTTATACACCGTCTAAGAGAGCATAGTTGTCATTCTGAGTTTAATGTGCATAGTCCCAAAATTTATTATTGATTGATTCATGATTATGGTTTTGCTTGTTCTTAAATTATTTGTATCTAGTCGCCCTCTTAAACTTGAAGGTATCCTATGCATTTATGTTTTGCTATTCCATGAAGGACAAGCTGAAAACCACTTTGCTATGTTTTTCTATATGCTCAAAACACACACTTGACTTTCAATGCATCATTACTCATGATCTTTTGTCTGTGTTACTTTTCATGTTATAACATGGTTGCTAAGTTTTATTGTCAAGATTATGTCTTTTATGCCCATGTTTAGAGTACTTTGATCTCAGCACTCAATGCTTTACATCGCTGATCAAGATTGTGTTGGTGCATGTCACCTCAAAAATTATTGTTTTGTTATCACTTACCTACTCGAGGACGAGCATGAGTTAAGCTTGGGGATGCTTGATACGTCTCAAACGTATCTATAATTTTTGATGCTCCATGCTTGTTTATGCACCATTTGCTTTGTGTTTTGTTACACTCTGTGGCGTTTTTATGCATTTTCTAGAACTAACCTATTAATGAGATGCCATAGTGCCAGTTCCCTGTTTTTTTGATGTTTTGTGTTTCAGAATAGCTACACAGGAAATATTCTTGGAATTGGATGAAACAAAAGCCAAAGTTCCTATTTTCCCGAAGCGTGACGGAGTCCAAAGCTGAGACGGAGGGGATCCAGAGGGCGGCCACACCCCCCCATGGCGCGGGCCACCCCCTAGCCACGTCGGGCTATGGTGTGGGCCCCTGGTCCACCTCCTGACGCTGCCCTTCCGCCTATATATTCCGCTCGACGGGAAAACCCTAAGGACCCGATCAATTTTCCACGAAACATACTACAAGCCGCCGCCGTCGTCGACGCGAGATCGGGAGGGTCCAGAAGCTCTTCCCGGCACCCTACCGGAGAGGGGAATCACCACCGGAAGCCTTCTTCATCACCATGCCTGCCTCCAGAGTGATGTGTGAGTAGTCTACCTTGGACTACGGGTCCATAGCAGTAGCTAGATGGTTGTCATCTCCTCCATGTGCTTAATGTTTAGATCAACTGCCTATCATGATCAAGATCATCATTGTGTAATTCTACATGTAGTGTTTGTTGGGATCCGATGAATATTGGTACTTTGTCAAGTTGATTTATTGATTTATCATCTCTATGTTGTTTATGATCATGCATGCTCTCCGTTGCTAGTAGATATCTTGTCCGAGTAGATGCTAGTGACTCCAAGAGGGAGTATTTATACTCGATAGTGGGTTCATGCCTCTAGTAATCTGGGGGAGTGACAGAAACTCTAAGGTTGCAGATGTGTTGTTGCTACTAGGGAGAAAACAACAATCTTGTGTTCAAGGACATTTGTATTATTTACATTACACACTTTGCTTAAGGCGATAATCTTTTGCTTGCAACTTAATACCCAACGGTTGCTCGGACGACATCCGGCGGGTGGATTATTAGTCATAGATGCAGTTGGATTACAGTCTATATATTATGTTGTAATGCCCAAGTGAATCTCATAGTGATCCTCATGACATTTGTATGCTTGCCTGATGGCGTATGTATTATGATGGTCATCATACCGTTGTCCTCATGACATATGTATTATGTTGGATTATACTCCTGATGGCGTGTATATGACCGCCCAGTTGGGAACCCCAAGAGATAGAAGAAGGAAGCTGAGCTAGACCCAGAATCTGTTTTGATTGCTTACTTGTTGAAGAAACAAAAGAAGGCTAGGGATGATCCTGATCTACACTTTGAAGGAGATACAGATGTGGAGGAAATATTTGAAGCAAAATCAGATTCTTCATGGAGAGAACACCAAGGTGTCAGTAGACTGGCTTGCATTTCAGTTAGAGCAAGCAGTGAGAACAGATCCAAACACTTGTGTAGACACACTGATTGATAATGCAAAGATCAAGTTTGGAATAGAAGTTCCAAGGAGCAAGGCATACAGGGCAAGGCTAAAAGCATTTCAAGTAGTCATGGGTGACCATAAAAAGCAGTACACAAGGTTGAGAGACTATTTGGCAGCCATCTTGGAAACAAATCCAGGGAGCAGGTGCATTGTAACATGCAGGGAGCTTGTGGAGCATCCTAGTGCCAACCCTAGGTTCCATGGGCTATTCATTTGCTTGAATGCTTCAAAGGAAGGATTCCGCAATGGATGCAGGCCATTCATAGGTATGGTACTTGTATGGGTACATGGATGTTTCATTTGTTTACCATCTGTTGCTCTCGTTATTAACTTTGCATTGTCATCTATTGTAGGGGTGGATGGATGCTTGATACGACTCCAACGTATCTATAATTTTTGATGCTCCATGCTTGTTTTTACACCATTTGCCTACTGTTTCGTTACACTTCGTGGCACTTTTATGCATTTTCTGGAACTAACCTACTAACAAGTCGCCACAGTGCCAGTTCTCTGTTTTCTGTTGTTTTTGTGTTTCAGAAGTGCTACACAGGAAATATTCTCGGAATTGGACGAAACAAGTTCCTGAAGTCTTATTTTTTTCGGAAGCTTCCAGAGATCCGAAGAGGAGTTGGAGGGGGCCACGAGGGCCCCACACACCAGGGCGGCGCGGCCCAGGCCCTGGCCACGCCCCCTATGTGTGAGGGTGCCTCGGGCCACCTCTGACGATGCCCCTTCGCCTATAAAGACCCCCCGATGGAAAAAACCTAAGGACCCGATCACTTTTCCAGAAACACATCGCGATCCGCCGCCATCGTCGACCCGAGATCGGGAGGGTCCAGAAGCTCTTCCCGGCACCCTGCCGGAGAGGGGAATCGCCACCGGAGGTCTTCTTCATCGCCATGCTTGCCTCCGGAGCGATGAGTGAGTAGTCTACCTTGGACTATGGGTCCATAGCAATAGCTAGATGGTTGTCTCCTCCACCATGTGCTTCATGTTTAGATCTCATGAGCTGCCCTACATGATTGAGATCACCGTTATGGAATTCTACATGTTTGGTTTGTTGGGATCCGATGAATATTGGTGTTATGATTGAGTTGCTATACTGAAATATATCTTATGTTATCTCTATGTTGTTTATGATCTTGCATCCTCTCCGTTGTTAGTAGCTATCTTGGCCGAGTAGTTGCTAGTGACTCCAAGAGGGGGTATTTATGCTCGATAGTGGGTTCATGTCTCTATTTAACCTGGGGGAGTGACAGAAACCTCTAAGGTTGTAGATGTGCTGTTGCTACTAGGGAGAAAACAACATTCATATGCTCAAGGGCATATGCTTTATTTACATTACACACTTTGCTTAATGCAATTATCTATTGTTCGCAACTTAATACTCATGGGGTGTTCGGATGATATCCCCGGGAGTGGATTATTAGTCATAGATGCAGTTGGATGGCGGTCTATGTATTTTGTTGTAATGCCCAGAGTAAATCGCATAGTGATCTTCTTGACATATCACGTTTATCTTTATTCTATCAATTGCCCAACTGTAATCTGTTTACCCAGCATGTGTTATTTATCTTATGGAGAGACACCACTAGTGAACTGTGGACCCCGGTCCTATTTCCATCATATTGCTATCACCTGTTTACTTTACTCGCACTATTTACTTTACTCGCATACTATTATCACTTTCCTCTCGATACGCTCATACCCTTTGTTTCAAGCAAACCGGTGAGATTGACAACCTCATCGCAAGTTGGGAACAAAGTATTTGGTTGTGTTGTGTGCAGGTTCCACATTGCTGCTAGCAAAGCAAAGCTTGGACGAGGCGCCATATATAAATTGTCCGAAGCTGTCGTAAGCTAGCAAGCATCACCTTCAGTTGTTTGTCTCTCCTCTCCTGATCGACAAACCTTGGTTTCTTACTGAGGGAAAATCTTGCTGCTATATTCATCATACCTTCCTCTTGGGGTTCCCAACGGGCTGGTCATCAACCAGGCATCAATCTCTTTTTCTGGCGCCGTTGCCGGGGAATTGAAGAAGAATAAGCTCCCACGTCAACTAGGCACCAAGTCTTTTTCTGGCGCCGTTGCCGGGGAGGAAGTAGAAGACCTCTGCAAGGGGAGTTTTTCGCACGCACATCCTTTACTTTGTTTTTTGTTTTGCGTTACTTTATTTATTTTACTTGCATCGTTTTTATCAAAAAACTCAAAAAAATTAGAATCCTTTGTAGTTGTTTATTATGTCTAGTTCAGTTGCTACTACTATGTCGCCCGAGGATATGATTTTTACTTTTAAACAAAAGGATGAGGAAAGTTTTAAAGAAGATTGGTCTAGAATTTATGATTGGCATGGAAAAACTGAACCTAAAATGACCTTGAGTTTGCTTCTTAGTAGCTTTTACTTTGGACTTGCTCTTCGTTATAGATATGCTTTGGATGCTACTGCAGAAGGAGATTTCCTTCATTGTGATGGAGATCAAGCCTTTAATATTATAAAAAAGTTGATTACAATTTATAGCATGCCAACCTATTTTGATTCCTCTCTTGTGTGCATTTTTAATAGACTTGATACTCTTGAGACTCGCACTGCTAGTTTGAATACTTGCTACAATACATTGCACCAACATTTTGATTATGTGCCAACAAATTCTGAACCTTCGAGTTGGTATCCTACGGTAAAAATCACCATTAGTGGTGAAACTTTCATGCTCGTTGTGATATTATGTCTGAATTTTGTCTTATGCCAAAGGATGTTTATGAATCTTTGAGTCTTTGGAAGCTTTCTGAGGGGGGAGAAGGAATTTATCTTACTAATAATGCCACTATATTTCCCATTGGAATTGCTAAAGGATTTTTTACAAAAGTCCTAGAAAGAATGATATCTACTGATTATCTCGTTATTGAATGTGTAGGCAAAGGACAAATCACACTTGGAAGATCTCTATTGAAGCTCCTAGGCGCCATCATTGATGTGGGAAAAGGCAATATAAGATTTATCTCTCCACCTTGCAATAGCCATGTCTTTCCTAGAGTCAAGAGCAAAGGTAAGAAAGGAAGACGTAAGGCACCCGCTGATCCAAGCACTTCATCTCTTGATGTTACTTGATTCGCAATTTTCTGCGCCTAGCTCAAAGGCGTTAAAGAAAAGCACTCTTGGGAGATAACCCAATGTTTTATTTTCAGTACTTTTTCTTTTATTTGAGTCTTGGAAGTCATTACTACTGCAATGACCTCTCCTTATCCTTTTTATTTTATTGTTGTGCCAAGAGAAGCCTCTAATTCGAGTGAGGTAAAGATTTGGGGATGTTGCTGTCCTGAAACTGTTTTTGGTGCTGTACCGTAAAAATTCGTATAAATTCTCTGTATATCTTTTGGACCTGCGATTTCTTGTGTATATGCCCCAGGTTATATCCAAACTTTCATTAGTTGAACACGTTTTGATTTGAGCAACAGAAAACCCCTAAAAAATTTGACCTTTGTCAGCTGTTTTGTTTTGACAGATTTCTGCCACTATTCATTTTTGCCGCTTTATCGCTTTCTTTTGAGTTCTTTTGATCACGGAACTTTTGGGAAAGTTGCTACAGTAGTATATACTTTATATGTGGTGGTTTTGGGTTGAAACCTGAAGCAAAAGATGTTGATTATATGTTATGCTACACTAATGTTGCTAATAGATTTGTGTTTAGTTTTGTATGAAGGAAGTTTTCAATTGTAGGGATTGGAGAATGATGAGATGAGTTAAAGAATGGACAAAAGCTCAATCTTGGGGATGCCCATGCATCACCCCAAGAAATATCCAAGAAGTACAAGCGTCAAAGCTTGGGGATGCCCCCGAGGCATCCCTTCTTCATCGGCAAAAATCAGGTCACCTTTCAAAACACTATATTTTTATTGCTTCATGCACTATGTGTTTTTCTTGGAGCGTCAGTTGTTTTAGTTTTCTTAGTTAGTTTAGTTTTGTTTGCTGTAATAAATGGTTGGACCCAACAAATTTCATTTGGAGAAGTTACCTTGCTTTTCATTTGCCAAGAACGCTCTAGTTTTCACTCTTATCAAAAACCGAGTGTTCTTCTTTTTCGGCTACTGCTTTTGGTTTTCGTTTTTGCCTTGATTTGCATTCAGACCTTGTCATATCTATTTATCAAGGTGTAGTTTTGCCTCTGGACCATGTTGGTTTTCCTCAAAAGAGTTGGATCTTAAAAAATTTCAAATGGTGTTGGAAAAGAGAAAAAGCTTTATGCAAAAAAGTGGTACAAGAAGGAGCTTGTGTAGACTGCGGCTTAGGATTTTTGATGTCATGCTTGATGTCTTTTTGAGTATGCTTAGTGGTTTTGCTGTAGCATGACTTGTCTCAAATAACTGAGATTGCTTAATGAGCCTTTGAAAAAAAATCATGCGTTGTTTTTATTGTTTGGAAGCATTATTTTGGTTTTCTCCTTGATGCTTTATTTGGGTTGACTTGGCGCATGCTCACACATGTTAGACTCTTACAAAGTCGCCAATAGCCTCTATGATCATTTAGTTTTTGACTTTTGATGTCGTCTTATGCTTTTTTTAATGTCGCTTTGTCGCTTTGCATGATTATGGCCATTATTGCTCTCTTAGTTGGTCGCTCCCAGTCTTTTGCTAGCCCTCGCCTTGTACTGAGTATGAGCTCTACTCGTGCATCCAACTCCTAAAAACCAAAGTTTTCCAAAGTGTCCACCATACATACCTATTAGCAATTTTCTATTCCAAGTAAATTTGACTTGCTTTTATTTTCTCTTCAAATTAAACTCTTACCAGTGTTATGCGAAAATTGGTCAGTAAAGCTCTCACAAACCGGAAGGCACACTTTACTTTTTCTTGTTCTTAAAAATTTGACATTGTGGTCTCTTATGTTGAGTTGTTATGCTTGCAAGTTGTAAGTTGGATACTAGCCCAACCATGCTGTCATGGGGCAAGCTTTCAACATTGCACTTCTTATTTGAGTTGATATCGTGATCTTTTGTTTATGGATGCCCACGGTGTGAAATGAATTGGGAATCTTGCGGGGATCATGGAGTTTGTATATGTGTTAGGGAAACGCCTGGGCCGCCAATCTAAGCCATGCATAATTCATGGTGGAAATTTGCAGCATACCCATGGTGGACATTCGACGACGCATCTCACAATAAAAAGCTAAACAAATGGCAAATAAAAGAGATGTCAAGGTATTCATTGTCTGCTTGTCCTGTCATTTTGATGTGGGCTTGTTCCATGTCATCGGGCACGGAGGTACCCCGTTGGCGGTTCTCGATGATACATATATACTTACAATGACAAGAGCCTTGCTTGGGACTCTAAGTTGAGTAGCATGAGGTTTGGGTACTCGTATTCACGGGACACGAGATTTTCAACTTATGATTTGTCAAGCATATGCATCATAATTGTTCTCGCATTAACTCTAACCATTCAAGATGCTTATGCTGGGGGCAATGAGAGCTCAAAGCCGGTAAGTAACATAATTTTTGAAGGTTATAAAACTTGCAATCACTGCTTCCCTCCGCGAAGGGCCTTTCTTTTACTTTCATGTTGAGTCACCACCTTCTATCTTTATGCACCATTAAGAGAGCATAGTTGTCATTATTAGTATAATGTGCATTGTCCCAAAGTTTTCATTGATAGATTCATATTGTTGGTTTCACTTGTTCTTAAATTATTTGTATCTAGTCGCCCTCTTAAACTTGAAGGTGTCCTATGCATTTATGTTTTGCTCTCTATGAACGACAAGCTAAAAACCATTTATATGTTTTTTCTTATGATTAGAACACACGTTTGACTTTCATTGTTTCATTTTCATGATCTTTTGTTTGTGTTCATCTTCATGTTTATAACATGGTTGCTAAGTTTTTATTGTCAAGATTATATCTTTCATGCCCATGTTTTAAGTTCTTATGATCCCAGCTCACAAATGCTTACATATATGATCAAGATTGTGTAGGTGCATGTCACCTCAAAAATTATTCTTTTGTTATCACTTACCTACTCGAGGACGAGCAGGAGTTAAGCTTGGGGATGCTTGATACGTCTCCAACGTATCTATAATTTTTGATGCTCCATGCTTGTTTTTACACCATTTGCCTATTGTTTCGTTACACTTTGTGGCACTTTTATGCATTTTGCGGAACTAACCTACTAACAAGTCGCCACAGTGCCAGTTCCCTGTTTTCTGCTGTTTTTGTGTTTCAGAAGTGCTACACAGGAAATATTCTCGGAATTGGACAAAACAAGTTCCTGAAGTCTTATTTTTTCCAGAAGCTTCCAGAGATCCGAAGAGGAGTTGGAGGGGGGCCACGAGGGCCCCACACACCAGGGCGGCGCGGCCCAGGCCCTGGCCGCGCCCCCTATGTGTGAGGGTGCCTCGGGCCACCTCTGACGATGCCCCTTCGCCTATAAAGACCCCCCGATGGAAAAAACCTAAGGACCCGATCACTTTTCCAGAAACACATCGCGATCCGCCGCCGTCGTCGACCCGAGATCGGGAGGGTCCAGAAGCTCTTCCCGGCACCCTGCCGGAGAGGGGAATCACCACCGGAGGTCTTCTTCATCGCCATGCTTGCCTCCGGAGCAATGAGTGAGTAGTCTACCTTGGACTATGGGTCCATAGCAGTAGCTAGATGGTTGTCTCCTCCACCATGTGCTTCATGTTTAGATCTCATGAGCTGCCCTACATGATTGAGATCACCGTTATGTAATTCTACATGTTTGGTTTGTTGGGATCCGATGAATATTGGTGTTATGATTGAGTTGCTATACTGAAATATATCTTATGTTATCTCTATGTTGTTTATGATCTTGCATGCTCTCCGTTATTAGTAGCTATCTTGGCCGAGTAGTTGCTAGTGACTCCAAGAGGGGGTATTTATGCTCGATAGTGGGTTCATGTCTCTATTTAACCTGGGGGAGTGACAGAAACTTCTAAGGTTGTAGATGTGCTGTTGCTACTAGGGAGAAAACAACATTCATATGCTCAAGGGCATATGCTTTGTTTACATTACACACTTTGCTTAATGCAATTATCTGTTGTTCGCAACTTAATACTCATGGGGTGTTAGGATGATATCCCCGGGAGTGGATTATTAGTCATAGATGCAGTTGGATGGCGGTCTATGTATTTTGTTGTAATGCCCAGAGTAAATCGCATAGCGATCTTCTTGACATATCACGTTTATCTTTATTCTATCATTTGTCCAACTGTAATTTGTTTACCCAGCATGTGTTATTTATCTTATGGAGAGACACCACTAGTGAACTGTGAACCCCGGTCCTATTTCCATCATATTGCTATCACCTGTTTACTTTACTCGCACTATTTACTTTACTCACATACTATTATCACTTTCCACTCGATACGCTCATACCCTTTGTTTTAAGCAAACCGGTGAGATTGACAACCTCATCGCAAGTTGGGAATAAAGTATTTAGTTGTGTTGTGTGCAGGTTCCACGTTGCTGCTAGCAAAGCAAAGCTTGGACGAGGCGCCATATATAAATTGTTCGAAGCTGTCGTAAGCTAGCAAGCATTACCTTCAGTCATTTATCCCTCCTCTCTCGATCGACAAACCTTGGTTTCTTACTGAGGGAAAATCTTGCTGCTATATTCATCATACCTTCCTCTTGGGGTTCCCAACGGGCTGGTCATCAACCAGGCATCAATGCTTCATTAAATTGACCACTGGTCAAAAAATCTTGGCTGCCACTGGTAGGGATAGGAACAACAACATATTCCCCATTGCATTTGGTGTTGTTGACAAGGAGGATCATGCTAGCTGGATGTGGTTTCTGACACAACTGAAGTACTGCATTGGAGACAGTGGGAAGCATGGCAACTACACTTTCATATCTGATAGGCAGAAGGTACTTTGCTCATCTTTTGCTAATTTTTTTGCTGATATGCTAGCTAATATTCATGCTGATATAGTTGCTCTTCTTCTCCTAGGGTTTGCTTAAAGCAGTGTCCCAAATATTTTCAAACTCACCTCAAAGGTACTGTCTTAGGCATATCTATGCCAATTTTCAGTCTGTAGGGTTCAGAGGTGAAGAGCTTAAAAATCACATCTTTTCAGCCAGCTATGCATACACCAAGAGTGGTTTTGACAAAGCCATGGATGCTCTTAGAATAGATTTCCCTCAAGGACACAACTGGATGATGCAGATCCTTGTTGAGACATGGGCTAGGCATGCTTTTGATACAGTTTGCAAAAGAGACCTTGTTGTGAACAATCTGTCAGAAGTGTTCAACAAAATGATATTGGATGTTAGGAACAAGCCCATAAGGACAATGCTAGATGGCACAAATGACAAGCTTATGGTGAAATACAGTGGGACAAGGACAAAGGCTGAGTCAGCAAGATGGGAGATAACACCCTACTACCATGAGAAACTAGAAGAGGCCAAAAAACATTCCAGGCACTTCAAAGCTAAGAATGCAGACATAGGACTGTGGCAGGTGAGCACCAATGGTCCAGGAGTTCATGCAGTTGATCTTAGAGCTAGGACTTGTGGTTGCAGGTACTGGGATGTGATAGGCATCCCTTGGAACCATGCCATATCAGTAATCATGAAGATCAAGCAGCAGCCAGAAGACTATGTACATGATTTCTTCAAGAAACCAATGTACAAGAAAGCATTTAGCAATGTTGTCTACCCTGTGCCAGGTGTTGAGGATTGGCCAAAAACTAACACTAGAGATATTGGCCCACCTGTTTTCAGAGAGAAACCAGGGAAGAAGAAGACTAAGAGGAGAAAGTCAGCATTTGAGGTGCCAGCACCACGGGACAGTTCAAGGATGGGGACTATCACATGCAGCAACTGCAATAAAATTGGACATACGTACACTTCATGCACTTCTACCTTAAGGCCTGGGCTGCAAGCTAGGAAAAGACAACACCAGGTACAATATCTTCTTCTCCTTCATCAAGGTTAGGATTAACTTGATTAATTTCTAACTTCAGTTGCTTGGTTTTAGGCTACAGGACAGACTTCTTCTTCCCAGAGCACTGCAGCACCTCCTGCAGCAAATCCTCCCCCAGCACCAACAACTGCACCACCAATGGCGCCTCCAGCACCTAGGGCTCCTCCAGCACCAGCTACTTCACCAAGGAGGGCTCCTCCAGCACCAAGGGCTCCTCCAGCACCTGCAACTGCACCACCAAGGGCTCCTCCAGCACCAGCAACTGCACCACCAAGGGCTCCTGCAGCTTCTGCTCCACCTAGAGCTTTCACTGCACCAAGGCCTGCTCAGGCCTCATCTTCTGGTACAAGTGCTCCTCCAGCTCGTAGGATTAGCAACAGAAAGAGCAAAATCACTGGTAGAATGAAGGGATACCTGAATGCAGGGAAGCATTCCTCACATAAATGATGTCCTCCTGCCATGCTATGTGTGTTCATGTGAAATGAAGTGCAATGCACATTAGTTGTGTGAGACTATTTGCCAGACTATGTTCCAGAATATGTGTAAGACTATGTCCCAGAATTTGAGTAAGATTATGTGTAAGACTATGTGCCAGATTATGTGCCAGAATTTGAGTAAGATTATGTGTAAGACTATGTCCCAGATTATGGATGATGACTATGTCCCAGAATTTCAGTCAGATTATGTGTATGATTATGTCTAAAAAGATGCCGAGAACCTAGATGGGTTGTCGACGACATCTCTAAAAAGATGCCGAGAACCTAGATGGGTTGTCGACGACATCTCTAAAAAGATGTTGAGAACCTAGATGGGTTGTCGACGACATCTCTAAAAAGATGCCAAGAACCTAGATGGGTTGTCGACGAGATCTCTAAAAAGATGCCGAGAACCTAAATGGGTTGTCGATGACATCTCTAAAAAGATGCCGAGAACCTAGATGGGTTGTCGACGACATCTCTAAAAAGATGCCGAGAACCTAGATGGGTTGTCGACGACATCTCTAAAAAGATGCCGAGAACCTATATGGGTTGTCGAGAACCTAGATACCGAGAACCTAGGTTAAATGCCGTCCACACCTTTTCTAGAAGATGCCGAGAACCTAGGTTAAATGTCGACCACTCCTTTTTTAGAAGATGCCGAGAACCTAGGTGATGGCGCGGTGATGATGGTGCCAGAAAACTTGTTGGCGTGTAGTTGATGAAGTAAATGACCGGCCAGTTGGAAACCCCAAGAGAAGGTTTGATGAATATAGCAGCAAGTTTTCTCTCAGTTATGAAACCAAGGTTATCAATCCAGTAGGAAAAAGACAATACTCCAGAAGGTGATGCCCACTAGCTGTGTGACACTCCAACAAGGGCGTCGTTAACGATAACTTGTTAGCGCGTCTTCAACCAGTAACAACGTGGAACCTGCGCACAACACAACCAAATACTTTGTTCCCGACTTACGATGAGGTTGTCAATCTCACCGGTTTGCTTAAAACAAAGGAATGAGCATATCGAGTGGAAAGCAATGGTAATATGCGAGTAAAGTAAATAGTGCGAGTAAAGTAAACAGGTGATAGCAATATAAAGGCAATAGGACCGGGGTCCACAGTTCACTAGTGGTGTCTCTCCATAAGATAAAATAACACATGCTGGGTAAACAAATTATAGTTGGGCAATTGATAGAATAAAGACAACGTGCATATGTCGAGAGGATCACTATGAGATTTACTCTGGGCATTACAACAAGATACATAGACCGTCATCCAACTGCATCTATGACTAATAATCCACTTATGGCGAATCAATCCGAGAACTCCACAAGTATTAAGTTGCGAACAACAGATAACTGCATTAAGCAAAGTGTGTAATGTAAACAAAGCATATGCCCTTGAACATATGAATGTTGTTTTCTCCCTAATGGCAACAACACATCTACAACCTTAGAGGTTTCTGTCACTCCCCCAGATTAAATAGAGGCATGAACCCACTATCGAGCATAAACACCCCCTCTTGAAGTCACTAGCAACTACTCGACCAAGATAGCTACTAACAACGGAGAGCATGCAAGATCATAAACAACATAGAGATAACATAAGATAATATTCAGCACATCAACTCAATCATAACACCAATATTCATCGGATCCCAACAAACACAACATGTAGAATTATATAACGGTGATCTCGATCATGTAAGGCAGCTCACGAGATCTAAACATGAAGCACATGGTGGAGAAGACAACCAACTAGCTACTGCTATGGACCCATAGTCCAAGGTAGACTACTCACTCATCGCGCTGGAGGCAAGCATGGCGATGAAGAAGACCTCCGGTGGCGATTCCCCTCTCTGGCAGGGTGCCGGGAAGAGCTTCTGGACCCTCCCGATCTCGAGTCGATGGCGGCGGCGGATCACGATGTATTCTGGAAAAGTGATCGGGTGTTTTGGTTTTTCCCATCGGGGGGTCTTTATAGGCAAAGGGGCGGCGTCAGAAGTGGACCTGGTGGGGCTCACCACAGGGGGGTGCGGGCCAGCCCTAGGCCGCGCCCCCTGGTGGTGTGGCCAACCAGTGGCTCCTCTCCGTCTCCTCTTCGGTTCTCTGGAAGCTTCGGTAAATTTCTGGACGTCTGGCTTTTGTTTCGTCCAATTCCGAGAATATTTCCTGTGTAACTTTTCTGAAACACAAAAATAGCAGAAAACAGGGAACTGGCATTGTGGCATCTCGTTAATAGGTTAGTTCCAGAAAATGCATGAAAATGCCACGAAGTGTAACGAAACACTAAGCAAATGGTGTAAAAACAAGCATGGAGCATCAAAAATTATGGATACGTTGGAGACGTATCACTAGGTTAAATGTCGACCACTCCTTTTTTAGAAGACAATAATACTAGGAACACGGTTCAAACACCATTATATTTGAACACTAGGAATCAAATTCACCACATCTGCTTCACAATAAACTAGCATAATTTAAACATAGATCAGAACAAGGTTCAAACATACATTCAAACATAGATCAGAACAAGGTTCAAACATACATTCAACTATTCATTACAACACCTGCCTGGATCAACACAAGGTTCAAACATACATGAACACAAGGTTCAAACATAGATCAGAACAAGGTTCAAACATACATTCAAACACTCCAAACCACTCACTCCTGGATGATTTCCTGAATCTTCTTCATCTTGTCCTTGTTCACATCACCTGCCTGGATCAGATCATATAGGGCATACTCCAACTTCTTCTTCTCCTCCTTCAATGCATCCCTCTCCTCCACTAATGCATCCCTCTCCAACTTCAAAGCATCTCTGTCTTGTAATATTTGCTGCTTCTTGTTCTTAAACACTTCTGCTTGAGTAGATAGCAGCTGCTTCATATCAGCCATGCCCTTCTTGTAGACCTCCACTTCATTCTTCATTGCATCAATAAGATGGTTCTTCTGCTGCATCT
The DNA here is from genome assembly GCA_007115705.1 of Dactylis glomerata. Classification (NCBI taxonomy): domain Eukaryota; kingdom Viridiplantae; phylum Streptophyta; class Magnoliopsida; order Poales; family Poaceae; genus Dactylis; species Dactylis glomerata. Next base: position 208,002 of record QXEO01000911.1, on the reverse strand, counting down.
ACTGATTTTCTACCTCTTCTTTTTCCTGCATTTTCTGATAGTTATCATGGTGAACCTGTCTTTCTGTACCATCCATGAACTGGTTCACATCATTCATCAGGGCTTCATATTTCTTCTCTGCCTTGTTCTTCTGATCACTGATCTCTTTTAGCAGCCTACCACTCTCAATCCTTTCATCAACTCTGGCCATGTTGCTATTCTCATACATGCCCCACAGCCTACACATAGCATTCTTCATAGTATTTGGCCACTCATTATCTAACCAGGACAAGAAACCACAATTGTTGACTTCCTTAAAAACACAGCACAACATGATCAATTTATATGCATCAAATATTCGGATCAATATATATGCATCAATTTAATTGGCCACTCAGTATCTAAATAGTATTATGTAAATTGTTATACTGCAGTCCAGTGCACACAAATAATTCTAAATGACCATGTTCTACATTGAGTACACAGTAATACTCCTAAATTACACCACAATTGAATCATCTACAAGAACACTTCTACAAGAATACTACTATAGAAATAATTAAGCTAAAACTAGCTAAAGTCTGCAGCAGAAAGTTTGCTAAATTCGAGTTGGCATACTCACATCCTAAAGTTGACACATATAAAATCGCCGCCTGGTGTTAGGATCACCAAAAGCAACGCATTTGCATGGAGGAGGACGGTGCTCGCAGCACACCTCGGGACACCCCTCGGCAATACCATGGAAGCTCATGTCGTCGCACACATCAGGGCAATAATCCATTGCTGTCAGGTTCTACACAGCATAAATCATAGAAAACAAGGAGAATAAGGAGAAATCGAGGGCGAATCGAAGAAATGCGCGTCTGAAACCCTAACCCTAGAAAAATGGGGAACTTACTCCTAACAATGGAGGCGGGCTTGAGTCGGGGCTGTTGGGCCAGCTTGGCATGCCCGCGGTCGCCGGAGTTCGCTACGATGGCCGGCGGTGACGGATCTCCGGCGGCCAGGCGAACAGAGGTCGCCGAAGCAGGGACAGTGGAGGAAGAAGACGATCGAGCCCACTGTGTCCTCTCTCTTCATACAAGATAAGGTGGGCCAGGGTGGGCCCGCTCATCGGTTAACGTCCATCGATAGAAGAGAGCCGAGCGATGCCACATCATCCTTACAGGTGGGACCCGCCTGTTGGAAACACTGTTAATCGGCCAGAATTCGACAATCAGTGGACATTGCGAACAATTAGCTAGAAACTTGTGGTTTTTTTAAATTGAAACGTAAAGTTGTGGTTTTCCGCAATTTAGCCTCAAATGTCGCGGTTTTATGCTAACAACTCTGAATCCTCCAGTTTCAAAGACACACATCATAAAGCCTTTCCTCCAAGTTAGAGAAACAAACTTATTCCATCACTGAAGAATTAAACTGTAATTTGATGTTCGAGTGATGAATCCATTGAGAAATCAGATTGACGAGAAAGGCCGAAATGGGTCTAATCGTCTGACATAGGTTTTGCATTCTGCTTGATGACCTCAGAAAATAGAACTTCAGGCTGGAGCTTGCAGTCCTTGAAACGTTCTAGGATATGCTCCCAAGTATCTTCTGTCCGCATGGAGAATGTTATGTCAACAAATTGAGAGGTTCAGAATCAAATGGCTAAAAGAAAAGTATACAGGGCACAGATCAAGACCTACAAGTTACTTACCTCGACAGTCTCAAATTCATATATGAGCCACCTGTCCTCGTTGCGAGCAAAGCAGACGTAGCGCTCATCAACATAGCAGATCTAAGAGTTTGAATTTCAAGATGACATAAGATGAATGCTAAGTTGCATCGTATTTGCAAAGAATGAATATCCTTACATATATAATAATTAGGCAAATTAAGTAACTAGAGCATCAAACAAACCTTGCATAGGCCAGAAGTAAAACTGAAAGAGAGAGAGAGAGCTAGCAGATAAAAGGTTAATCCAGCACACCTATTAGATATTTAGATATGATTTGCAGGAATGTTTTGCAACCAAACCAACCCATGTAATTCGATGAGGCCATTTCCTATCAGATATGAATGCAGGGAAATAACACAATATATGATTGTGAGAGCAGCATAGGTTACAAGGTCCAACCAGGTTACCTACATATGATATATTTCTTCAATGCACAATCAATAGAATGTTTCATGAAAACACTTTAGTGACATAATGACCACACAGTGTATTGATTCTTGCTGATTCTTCTGTTCAGTCTTCTAAATATTTTCATATTAACACAGATGGTGGAACATATGCCATAAGGACCATTTAATGACTTGCAAATATCTCGTGAAGACTATAATATTGCTACCTCAGGTACAATGAATCATAGTTATTCCGTTATCCACATGTTTTTATAAAGCAGAAAACCTTATCAAGGTAACCTAGTTAGGATGAACCCGGTGAAAATGCTATTTACTACCATGGTCCATTTTATATTACAGAAAAACGGGAACCTTGCTTAATTCTTAATGAAACTAACATAGTAATTATGGCCACTGACAGATATTTGGGCATGTCCCTAGACGTAAGAAAACACAAGCTCAAGTGGAGTTTTGACTACATGACTTGACTAAGAAAAAGGAAACTGATAACTTTTGCCATGTTGATAGGCATCACAAATTGTATCATTATTATGACCAGACTGAACAGAAAGCTCATGGCGATGGAGAACATGATAAACTATAGGAGTCACCGGATGAACAAGGCGAGGGTGTCACTGTGACAACGAAACACGAACACCACTGAAGACCTACCTGGGAGGCAGGTGACATATCAAGTTCATATAGACCATGGCGGCTATGACCACTAAAAAGAACGTCCCTAGTTTCCCGATCTTTAACAAAAACATTAGAGGGGTGAAATCAACAAAGACATTATTGTCACGAGTAAACTTACAAATGGACAAAAGATTACATGTGATAGAGGGAACTTGAAGAACATTTGTGAGGTGTAATTGCTTACAGATATGAGTAGGAAGAGATGTCTGACCAATATTCATACCTGCTCTATTTGCAATGTATACATTATTGTGGCCATGGTAGGGTTCCAAGCTTATCCACCTGGCTAGTCAGGTGATCAGTCGCCCTTATGTCCAAGTAGCAATCATCAACATGATAGGAGGAAGGATGTCCCTGAGTGGCTAGGGCAACTTGACGCTTGCCTTTGCAATTCTTACCAATTCTAGTGCAATGACATTGTGATGGAAAGAGCTAGGCAACTCAACCAAAAGTCCGAACTGGTGGAAAGAGCTAGGCAATGTAATTTAACATCCCCCTCACGTCTAGGTTGTGGAACCTTACATGTGGGAGCGAGGTTAGATGATCCGAGGACCTTATGACAGGTAGCAACTATTCTATATCAATAGTGCGTTGGACAAGATGTGATCCCAGGACCAATTGGCTCTGATACCATGTTAAACAATGAATTATGGATAGGGCTCGATGAGCCTTAGGGTCTCAGCTCTCTTTATTATATAACGGGTTAAACATGGTTAGAATAGATTTACAGTTGAAGTCCTATACAGACACTATACAATATATCTAATAGATGCAACACATTCAACGCTAAATTCTACATCTACAACAAATCCCATTTCCTTTCAGCAAACCACAGAAAAATATGATAATAGCATGCACACCACAATAACACACACACTCCTGCACATATCATAAAAGGCTAATTTATACAGCATCATAAATGCATGTGCACCCTGCAAACATCCTACGCACGACAAAATTGCAACAAAATATTTTTGGGCATGCAACAAGAAACATAAGAACAAAAGCCATGTGCAATTTAACCAAGTTTGTGAGTATTTTATCTCGAATATACGTCCAAATATTTTTGCAAGTATACACAAACATCAAGACTAGAGACGTTGCATGTATGGTTTGTGGCCAAAATTGGATAGCCAATGTTTGAGATAACCGAATTTGATAAAACTAAAATTTGACAAGAATCCAAACCATCTTGAAATCTTATGATTTATTTCATGTATATGATAGGTTGTTATTGGATAGCTATCAAGAGCCAACTAACTGTGGGATGGTTAGGAGATGTTATATCCTCAACCCACGAGAGATCAAACATGATATTTGACATCCTTTGATACTAATGCGGTTTATTATTTAACTCAAAGAAGACATTCCACCAAAACGACATGCTTGTGATGTCTTCATTAGTCATGAGGTCTTGCGACTCATGTTGTTAGATTTTAAAGCAAGGACATGATAGATGTATAGGCCGGTACGACTAGTATATCGACAAAGGAAAATAGTGGGATAGCCACCATGGTAGTTGTGTATAGATATCCCACCATTGGATTATGCACATGCAATACGATGGTCACAACGTCTAACACATTGACCACTGACGCCGTTATATAGAGAGCACAATATGCACTTTTGCACTTTTGTTTCTTTTCATCCTTAGACACCTAGACTCTTTCACTTTTGTTTCTTTTCATTCTCAGACACCTAGACTCTTCACTTTTGTTTTCTTTTCCTTCCCACCACCCACTAGATACGTTGGTGTATTTTTTTTTTGCATTCTGAATACATTCTTTCACTTTTGTTTTCTTCTCTAGTTTTCGTGACCGGCACATTTGTTTTATTCGTTGTCACCCCTACCCCACGCACACCATCTTTTTGTTTTCACGATGTGCTTCTCTGCCCATTGAGCATCCCCTAGTTTTTGAAAAGAATACAAACCAGGAACGGTGGACAGGCATCCACTAGTTTTAAAAAGAATGCATTTGAACAAATAACAAATCTAGCGTTGCACCCCCATATGCAGCAATTTGGCCCGTTGTAAAGTTTTCAAAACCATGACAGACCCCCTACCTCCACTCTATATGGAACCTTATCCAAACACTACTCTTTTTAAATTTTCAGTGGCCGTCTGTCAGAGTGCATGCATGGCAGAAAAACAAAACATGATCTTCCTTTGTTCGACGGCGTTCAATATTTGCTAACGGGGCATCCTCAAATGTGAACCCGTGGTGCATGTGCTCCTCATCACGACGGCCACGAAGATATACATAGCTAGCCGTCCGGCTAGCAAATCCGCGTCGTATCAACAGATACATATGTAACATATATTTTTTGTAAACATAGTTTCACACGTATCAGCTCGTATAAAATGATACATCTACCAATATTTGACCTGGTATGTTTATCGATATAGACCAATGTGTATATAAAGATGATTCCTTCTAATAAAAGAATTCTAAATAAATTCATACATAAGAGAGACATATGCAATGTACTTCTTATGTTACAGTGAGGATTCTGTAAGTCATTCTTTATTTTACTTCTTAATAATTAATTAGTTAATAAACTTGGAACCATATATATGTTACGTTGAAGCATTGACATTGTTTGTTTTATTGTACTTAAAAGGCACATTTTGAACAATCATAATAAGAAAGTTCAGATAGGTTTTCTCTAATTTAACTACATATCCTTCGATATATCACCTGGTATCTCACATGTATATGTAGAAGATAAACATATACAAACACGATATCCGATATTCTAAACAGTATACGAGTGTGTGCTTATCCTTTGAGCATATATTCCTTTCCATACCGAATTAATTAACTTAACTTTATCTAGATTCATAGGTTTCGGTTTATAAAAAATAAGAGTATTATAGGGAAAATCATAAGCAACTCAACCAGCAAACCAAAAAAATTAAGAGTAACAAAAGTTGGATCGCATCCATTTGGCCGGCTAGCTCCAACAGCTGCGTATGGAAACAAGACACACGGGAGCAGCAAACACACGTAAAAGACCTCGTCCTCCCTCGTTGCCCCCGTGGGCGATGGTAGAGGACCCAAGCCCCCGCCCACCCAACACCTCCCTCCTTCCCCTCCCTCCCCTCGCCGTCGCCGGACGGCGCCGCCGGCCGAAGGCCGGGCGTGGGCGGCAGCGGGGCCCCTCTTCTCCCTCGCGTGGGGATTTTGGCGCGGGCCAGATCGCTGTGCCTGGGCGCCGGGTTGACAGGGGCGCGGCTGCTGTTGTGGCGGCGTGGAGACCTGCGGCGGCGGGGCGAGCGTGCGGCAGAGGCGGTCCAGGCGACGATGAGCTGCCGGGTGCGGCTGAAGCAGCATGCGACGTGGCTGGCGGCCTCCCTAGGGTTGGGCCGGAGGTCTTGACCGGCCGGTGGCCACCGTGGATGGCTCGACCGGCCGGTGTTGGCAGTGGCAAGTACATGACAATCAGGTTCTCCGATGGCGGTAGGTGGTGCTGGCCAGCGACGGCGGGGCCTCGGCCCAGATCTAGGCCCATTTGGGCCCGATCTGCGTGGGATGGGCCCTGCTGTCCCACTGGTTTTAGGGGTTCCGATGGAACCCATCCCCTGGCCTTGGGTGGCTGGGGTGCTAGATTTGGGCCTTAGCCTAGATCCGACGACCGCCTGGCAGTCCTGATTCAGGCACTGTGAGTGTGCCTTGCAGGAGAGTGCCTGCTCGGTGTACCTCGCTGTCTGGGAGCTAATTGGTTGTCCCCGACCTTGCTCGGCTGATCTTGTAGGTCGTGTTGTGCTCATGCCAGCTACTTAACGGGTGCGAGACCTTGGACGCCGGGGCGGCGGCCCGGAAGGTGGGCTGCGCGGACGGCTCTACGGCGAGCGACGCAACGGCGATGGTGGTCTCTCTCTTCGGTCATGTGGATGGCGCGGAGTGGACGATGGAGGAACCTGGTGTTGGCGGCGCTTTGGCTTTGGCAGCTCCCAGATCGCGGTTCAGAGACCTAACTCAGGACAAGCGGGCGACTCAGTTCTCGGGGAGCGGTGCGAGGATTTTTCTGGGCGAAAGCTCAGCGCTTTAGCGCCAACGGCGGCGATGCCTGTGGGTGTCGTATCCCTCTTGAGGGCGGCGATGCCTGTGGGTGCCGTATCCCTCTTGAGGGCGTCGTTGTGGCTATCCTTCCCTGCTACAGCTCCGGGTGAAAACCCTTGACCTCACGGTCTCGACGGCGGCGGTCTTTTTTGTTTCCGTAGTTTTGGTTTTTTCATGTTTTTTCCTTTATCTTTGATCTGTTTTGTAAGAGGTTCCCCTCTCCACCTTATATTGAACTAGCACAAAACCCGTGCGTTGCTACGGCAATATAATTAGTTTAATGAAAACCATTTATGAAGATAAATAGTGGTCACGAAAAACATGACCGACGGTGTGCTAAAATGTCCGGCAGCGAAAGCCCTGGGCGAAAGACCTTCTTTGGCCAATGCCTCTTGGTGTGGAATCTCGCTCGATGGCGTAGAAGAGGACATCCAAGGTGCTCCTATAACGATCGAAGATGACGGTAGCTAGTGTTACTATTTTTTCTATATTATTTGACCAATTAGTCGAAAGCAGGCTAAAGATGTTGTTATCATCTTCTTCACACGCGGGTTGGAATGGAATTGCTTTTCACTTATGTAGTTTTTCATGCAAACTTATTTTTGTAAGCCAGTGAAGCTGTTTTAAAATGGTCTTGTCACTACCCATCCCGTTTCACACGTCTTCATCGTTGGCAGTCTCTCATCGGAGGAATCATTGATGGCTCCATCTATGTGTAGCTACCGCGGTTACTTGGATCAATATGGCGCGGTCAACCCACGATGCAGTACGCGTGCCGATCTCGTAAGAGTGAAGAATAGATATGCCTACCTATTGCCGTTGCTGATGACCACGATGAGCACCAACTGGTGTGGTCCATCGCGTGACGCGGGACGGCGGGAGCGCGCGGAAAGAGCAAAGGCGAGGACGAGCAATGTAATCAATTCTCTAATTGCAGTTGAACTAATAGATCCTCACAGACAGCAGTCAAGGTGTGCGCAGTGCAATAGAATTTTATTTTAGGATATAGATAATCAAGATCAATATGGCTCACTACTTAGTTGGTTAGGTTTGCAAGACACAGCAACATGGCTCCGTAATTCAGTTTCTCTAGGAAAGAGCCAAATGCAGCCCTAAGCCATCAAATAGATCGATTCGGAGATGATCATCTCTATCTTTGAAGTGCACCTTCCACGGAAAAATAGGCGTGTGAGATTAATGGGGTAGGGTGCTTGCCACTAAAGAACGTCGATAGCCAATCTTCAGCAGACGAAACATCGCGACCTGCTATGCCGCGTGAACGCGCAAGCAAACCTCTCCCGCGGCAGGGTCTCCGGGATAGACGTCGATCATGCTGCGTCGAGCGCATTAGCAGCTGGTGGAAGTCCTCCATCGCGACCTACTAAGCCACATGGATGCGCATGCCAGGCTCTCCCAGGTCAGCGGTCGTCACAAGGTACTCCTCGCCGGCGTCCTCCGGTGACTCGATGGCCAGCCTATCCACCATCCCGAACACTGCAACCAATACAGCCGCGCCTGCGCCGCTGAGCCTGAAGTTTCTGGTAGACACACGACGCATCGCGTGCTGTTCATGCAAGGAACCAGGAACGCCATCGAGTTCCTCTTCTCTCCTGGCCTTAATCGTCAATACTGCATATGACCCCACGAACGAGGCTCAGCTCCCATATCCCAGTCCACAACTGCCGCGTCCACATCGGCCTTGATGCTGGAGGCCTTGAGGGTGCGTGTCTACGGCCGCATGCCTCTCCGTCAGCGCCCGGCGCGGAGCCTGTCATCTGAGGGGGGTTGCCTAGGCCGCCTTCTCCCCCGGCCGCATCTGCAGCATGCCAACAAGCCCCAACTCCTATCCTCCCTGTGTCGCCTCCAACAGCCGACGGACACCTTACCTCTCCTGGCCGCTACCTAGCTTCCCTATCACCACCAGTCGCAGAGAGGAAAATCCTAGGGCGTAGACAATGTCAACCACCGCTCGAGAGGAGGGACCGGCGGAGGGAATATAAAGAAAACGTTTCGGACCGGCGGAAGGAATAAAAAGAAAACGTTTCGGGATGCCGTGGAATAGAAACGTATTTTTGACGGTTGAAAGCGTATTTGCGAGCCACAGACCATACCTCTAGCAATATTATTAGTAGAGATTATTAGTAGAGATTGGCCGTTGATTGCTATATAATATACAGTGAGGCAAAAGCCTGTTTGAGAGAGCTCCAACAGCTGCCAAACTCCTGTGCTAGAACAGTCGGTGCCACATATGTGGGGCAGATAGATTGAGCCGAGTACGTGGCAACCATAAATATCTCCACCCATATGGCCCATATCTCCGGGAGGCGTAAAAAAGCGCAAAGCGCGCCGAGATATTTCGGTCTGACCAGCTGGCCCGAAAAAACAGAGCCCACCGTCCTACGTTCCATGGCTGAGAGTCCGCTACGTCACCCCCCCCCCCGGCTGTTCTCCGCCGCTCCACAGTGGAGCCTCCACTCCTCTCCCCGCCTCCTCTGCCTTTTAATGGCGACAAGACGCGGCCGGATATGGAATACCAACCGCAGTCTGCCCCAGCCTTTCCCCCCCTAATCCTGCGCCAGGGAGGGAGGAGGAATCATTCCCCCTCGGCGGAAATTCTCTCCACCCACACGTTTTTATTCCGGGAAGATTGGGACGGCGATGCCCGGGGCGGGAAAGGAGTGGCCGAGCGGCGGGCGGGGCTGAGCGCGCTCTCGCCTGTGGCGCAAGTGGACTGACGGACAGGTGCCGCCGCCGTCGCCGCTGATTGCTTCTTTAAGCCTCTCCGCGTCGTTCTGGACCAGGAGCCACCCAGCGGACGGCTTTGGTTGGTTTTTTGCGGGAGTTCTTGGTTCTTCGCCGGCCTCTTCTTGCCGGAATTCGGTTCTGATCTGGTTCTGTAAGGAGAAAGGAAGCCGACGGTTACTGAGGTAATTCGGAATCTCCCTGTTCCCTCCCTGAATTATTACGTGCTGCTATGATAGGTGTTACTTGATTTATGTATGGGCTGTTGTTTTCTCTTCCAATTTCGTGGGGAGTGGGTGGGTGATTTTCTTGTCAAGTGCTTGCGATTGTAAAGGAAGGGCCTAACAATCTTCTTGATTGCTAGTATTATCTTGGAAGGCTTCTCCCCCTATGTTGGAGTTTTTTTTTTGTTCGAAGCGACTACGTTGGAGAGTTCTTGTTCAGTGGAAAGAAGTTTTCTGAACTGAAAATTAATGATAGATCATACAAACAAGCTGAGATGTTTCAGTTCAGCTACTCAAATGGTTGTCGTTGCACCTTAATATAAGACAATAAGCTAGTGCCAGCTGCGGGGTGCCTTGACTTGACTCACTTTTGCCCCGTGTCCTCCATAATTCGTTGAAGCGTGCATCTCACTGAATTCTTTTGCGATGTTTATCATGTGTTATTTGCAACGTTGATAACTGAGAGATCTTCCAAAAAAATACTGCGTCTCTACTTAGTTTAGATACTACTGCATTTACTTAGCCATGATTCACATAAACCGGGTAATACCCCTAGCACTTGTGTCATTTAAAGTACAATCTGTATTTATGCTTGTATTTTCTGCCCCTGACTGCTTTTTATTGTTTCTAGTCCTTGCTTTGGAAGTTGGTTAGTAAATCTGTAGCGCAAAGCACCTTGTAGTGTACTGATATTGTGCAGTGTCATGAATAGTGCAAAAAATGGATATTAAATTCTGGAGAGTAAACAAAGTTTCATGACTTGACATTCTGACTTGATAGAAATGGATAAAAAAGGACAATATCAGAATGCGCTTGGTAGGATGTAAGAGTGTAATATTTTACTGGTCTTGTCCTTATTATTCCGCGAAGGTTGTAAGAGCATGTCTAACAAACCCCTTATATTTCTGCCCCGTAAAATGCGAGTAGAGGGCCCTGTATCAGGAAAATTGGTCGCCACTAGATAGTTCTTCAGTGATCCAGACCCCTTATCTCACCCCGTATATTTTAAAAAAGAAAACCCCGGGAAAATTCATAGATAGTTCTTCATTGATCATAGATAGGGGATATATGATCGCGACTTCTACATTGCCTGCCTACTCGTCGAGGATGACGACCGGAGTGGTGGCGGCGGCCTCCCGAGCCATCAGCTCATTGACTGCGGCGATAGCCTGCGCCGCCGCCTCCGCCTCCGCCCGAGCCTTGTCGTCGGCGTCCTTCTTGGACGCGGCCACCGCCTCCAAGAACAGGGGGTCCTCCCCCTCCTCCGCCTCCTCTTCCTCGTCGGCGGCTCGCGGCGCTCCGCCGCTGGAGCTTCCCTCCGGCGCGTGCTTCTTCTCCCACGCCGCCTTCCACGCTTGCTCCTGCTCCCACCGGCGCCGCCACTTGTCGAAATCGGCGCCGCTCATCGGCTTCAACGGAGGGTTGGCCTTGTAGTAGCGGCTGCCCTCCGCGAAGTCCCGCAGCGACGGCGGCATACGGCGGCATCCACTCGGAGTGGACGTATTTGCACGCCGACTCCCGGCGGCGGAGTACTTGCAGTGGCGGCGCCATGCCTCCTCCAGCTCTTCCGGCTTCGATCCGGCGGCGGGCGACAGGGAGCCTCGACGCTGTCCGCTCATGCTCGCGGCGGTGCAAATGCGGGGCGGAAGGTGCTGGGAATTGCTCGCCGGAGTAGGAAGTGGCTGGCGGCGGCGCTAGGGTTGCGAGTGAGGGGTTGGCCCCCCACTCGCACCCTCACCCTGTATTTGTAGGGGGCGGTGGGGTGGGTTTGACGGGCCCCGTATTCTGCCGATACGGGCCGGCCCGAATACGGGGCCTGCTAGACGGCGGTTTTCAGCCTCACCCCCTATCCCGCCGGAATTATAAGGGGCCCGTACGTTTTGAGGGGTCTGTTAGACATGCTCTAAGGCATGTCTAGTGCCATCAATGTTAACATCTGTTAGACTGTTATTTCTAGAAAGCCGTGGTACTTTCATAAGTTTATGCTAAATGGGTGATTTATAGTTTGAACTACCGACCGTATACTTCGCCCTTGATTGTTCCTTATAAAATGTGAAAATCACATTTACATGTATCAATGGATGTAAACTTTAACAGCTATTATTGTCATCCTGTCCTTTCTGTCTTTTATTCTATTAAAAATGACATGGTAGCTGATTAACTGTTTTAATACGCGATGTTTTCAGTGTGTGATGCACTAGTTTCTCAGGCATTAGGGCATAGACATTGATTTTAGTTGCTCCTACAACACTTCACAATAATTTACTTCCACTCTTTCCCTGTTTCCTACCAAAGTTTCTGCCAATTTCTTAATCGGAACTGCATTCCAGTCATGTCAGGTGATGCTTCTAATAGATTCCGCGAGAAGGAAGATTTTGAACTTCTGCTGAGCAAAAGTGATATCAGAGAATCATCTTACCGCAAGCATTCCCTGTGGATGGCACACTGGACCAGAGATGGCATCAGCGCAGAACCTCAAAATGAAAAGAGCTGTAGTCCTTTTGAGGAAATCGATGATGTCAGGTATGCAAAAAATTGTGGAAATTTACCTTTTGAACTCATGAAAGCTAGAGTGGCTGAAAGGTTCATGGTGGGAGTTAGCCATGGAGGTGCCTCTTCTGGGAATACACAGCAATTCAGTTCTAATATGTGGGGTGTAGCACATGATGTTTGCCAAGAAGTTCAATGCAAGAATGCTGACCAGTTTGGTAGGCCTTTCGAAAGTTCTGTGCTGCAGAAAAATATGAACTTATATGCTGCTAAGACAGTGGTATCAGAAAGATTTTCTGTACATAAGCCTTCAGATTTATCTGTGGATTCTCCTCAACTTTTGAGTTCTGACAATCTGAGTTCAGAATGGAGTCATTTTCCTATGTTTGCAATAAATAGGAAAATTGACAGTATACTTAACCCAAGACGGTCTGGTCTTGCTATGTCATCTGATAAGATTTTTGTTCCACAAAATAGTTTGAAGCCAAACATGTCTGCATCTAATGCGATGGCATTTTCATCAAAGGAATATCAGTTCCACACACACCAAGTAAAATCTGCAGGAGTCATCCTATCTCACCTAGGTGATCACATCGGTCTTGATTCTGACCATGCAAGAAGAAAGCTGAAAGGACATTTGTCAAATGAAGAATCATGCTCATGCAGTAAGGATGAAACCAACTCATCATGTTCATTGTTAGCAGACAAGCTCCTTTGTAGTCCTTCAAAGGGGTCACCTTATTGGCCTAGCAAGAACAAAGACATGTTTTCAGCAAGGAGAAAAGAGAATGAAATTGTTCAATCTTTATTGGAAAAGAAGTTAGGAACTCCTGAAGGATGCCAAAATCAACACAATTTTGAGGAAATGCCGTTTCATGAGCCAGCTCTTGCTAGAGAATACCAGATGAAATCAGTAAATACTTCTTCCATTGGCAAGGGCATTGATGTGGACATTAATGGACATTGTGAACAACAACAAACCAGTACACACAAAATGGATTCTGCTATGAATTGCACACAGTTCTCCAGGACTGTTGAAAATACACTGAGAATGAAGAGCAAAGGTGAAGCACTGGCTTGTAGAAAACCGCCAAAGCAAAAATTAACACATAGCAAACAGAAAGGTTCCCGCTTATTTGAGATGTTGACACTGCCCTCTGAATCATATGTCGCATGCTCCAAAGATCCAGCATGTTGGGGGAATTCTTGCAGTAACATGGGCAAATGTTCATCGGAAACACAGAAGCAGTTCTCAACTAAAACTGATACATTGTACAGCGATACTCATCATGCATCAAAATCAACAGCAGGTGAGATGGTTATGAAATAATCTAGTACTATAAGTTAAAGACTTGTTTCTGGACTTCTGCTAGTGGTACACCTGGATGGCAGAACTTCCGTTAGTATCAGGTTGTTTTTGTCCAAAGGTGCTACTTGATAATCTAAATAAAAAAAAGAGAAAAGATACATTATTATTTGGATGCTTGCACTAGCTGTGCTCATTGTAATGTTAATAATATATTCGTTCTGGCTTTGTAGGGTTCACTTCAACGTCAATACAGAAGGTATTAGCATTCTACTTTGCTCTGTTTCTTTTAAGAACTTGCTGTATGTTAATTTACTATATTTTTTATGCAACCAAAGGAGAGTTAGGTGCTCAGAAAACATGGAAGGCCTTTCTGTGGTCATGGGCTGTTTCATACCTTGAACTAATGAATCCATTACTTTACTCCCTTAGGGAGAAAAATTCTATCGGGCTGGGCCGCATGGTTCCCCTCATGAGGCCTCTCCTCTGATTTGGACCTTGCAGCCCAGACCCATATAATTTTTATCCACTCCCTTAGTCCCATCGCAGGCGGGTTCGAAGCTGACTTGGACGACAAGTAAGCACCAAATGGTATAGACAAATTCGGGGAACAAAATGGAGACCAAGGAAATAAAAAAATGTAAAAGATTGAAAATATGAAATAGTTGGGGAAAAGGCAACTAGAAAATTATGTTCTTTTAGAAAATATGGGAAAAATAAAATTGGGGAAGATAAATAAGTAAACAAAAAGGAAAATCCGTAAAATTCTGATTTCATTACAGCGTCCCAAGAAACTATCAAGAAATTAAGTTGGAGTACACACAAATAATTTGGAAACATTCCATAAAAAAACAGTTTCAGAGTTCAAGGTTGAAAGGTGACCTTCTGAAAGATTGAAGGGTTGAAAAGTGTAGTTTTTCTTATAAAAATGCACCTTTCGTACTTCTGCAAGGCTTCCTTTGGCATCGACGTGAACTATGATATTCCTGTTTGGCCAACCAGATTTTGCGTATTTTAGTGTTTGTTTGGCCTATTTTTGCCTGCTTTTGTGCCGCGTTTTCAACAGTATAAAATAAGCACAACATAGCATAGTTCAGCAACCAAAAACTGTAAGCATAAATCAGCATGCTGCAAACGATTTCTACCTTCCGATAGTGTAACTTTGCTTGCTTATTTGCCAATAGATTCGAATAAATTTCTCAGTGTTCAAATAACATGTACTTCCATGTGAGACTGCTGCACTTTCAGCAATTTTGACAGGAAATAACCTAATCTGCACATACAAGATCATAAAGTCTCTGTGGTTTTCGAAGGAAATCTTCCTACTCCAGAATTTGGTTGCCACGTTAGGGTTATGATATTTATGCTGATGGAATGTAATCATTTATTTAAATTGATTGAATTTCTGTATGTTTGATTATCTGTTGCTCATTCATCATTTCTTCTAGATTGATTACCTTCTCAATCTAATATTCACGCATGTAGGGGCAGGGTGTGCGTGAATGCGTTCATAGGGGTGAGTGTATGGCTGTATGTGCGTGTATGTGAGCACTTGCGTTGTACTGTGTTTCTCAAAAGCTCCTTACCATGTAAAACTAGGAAAAATATGGAAAATAAAATAAAGACCAAGGAAATCCCGGAAGATCCAAAAATAAAAATATCAAAACACAAAAATATCAATAATGAGGAAAAAATATAAAATTCATCTTTGCTTTGGAAAAATGGGAAAAGAGGAAATTGAGGAAAATAAAATGAACCGAAAATCTGATGTTTTTATTTTTAAATAAAAATCCTGAAAAAAGCATCAGGAAACTAGAGTGCACACAAATAATTTGGAAACATTCAAGGTTAAAGACAACCGTTTCAAAGTTCGGGTTGGCGAACTGTTGCAAGAGTTCAGGGTTGAAAAGCGTATTTTTGTTTCTGATAAAAATGCACATTTCATACTTCTGTAAATCAACATGCTGCAAAAGCTACCTCTCAATAACATAATGCTGCTTCCTTATTTGCAAATTGATTTGCCTATTGTGTTCCTAGAGTTGGAGTAAATAATATTTCTGTTTGATTGTGGGACTGCTGCATTTTCATCTATTTTTACAGAAAATAGCTTAATCTGCACATAGAAGATCATAAGCTAGCCAACGGCTGAACTGATAGTCTCTGCTCTTGGGTGGAATCCTTTCTACTCTAGAACTTTGTTGCCACATTTGGGGTTATGATCATATATACTGAAAGAATATTCAATTGAGTATATTCCTTTATGTTTGACTACCTGTTGCTCATTCGACATTTCTTCTACATTTGATTACCTTCTCCATATAACCTTTGCGGATCCTGGAACTAAAATAGTTAATTTTCAGTATCGGAATATTTAAAGATCATCACTAATGTTGTCTAACTAACAATTGTTCCACAGGACCGTGATTGTCCAGACTCAGCAAAAACTGAACGGGTAGTGTCGTCAATTAAAAGGGAATCAAGCTGCTGTGAAGGAAATGAAACAATCAACGTGAGTTCAGAGCATCAAAACTCTTATTCCAAGGCAACCTGCACAAGTAAGCAAGAATGGAGCATACCCAAAACATCGAGCATGAATTTAGATCTAGTTCTTTTTCAGATAAGCAGAATGAGAAATCCAATTTCCAAGGCTCTAACTGAGTCACCAGTATGCTCGGATCCAAGTGACAAGTGGCTCAAACGCCTGAAACGTGATGTTTCAGATCCTCATATTCCTTGTTCAAAGAGATCAAAGTCTGGAGACAGTCCAACTCTTGGAGGAGCATGTACCATGTATGGTCAAGTGCTTGATTACAAGATGGATAGTACCTGCATGATCAAACACGCGAAGGAAGATCAACTGATGCATGAAACACTGATAGACCAACAAAACCAAGATGGGTCTCCTATTTCAGCTAAGAATCTTAATCATTGGATAGGGAGGTGGTGTCAAGGTGGCACCCCTAGTTTTCATGGAAGTTCTGGTCCAGGAAAGCAATCGCGCAAGTCTAACATGCCACCTGATTGTCTTGAAGGTCAGTTTCCAAGCATTGCAGCGATGGCTATGATGGGACGTGTAATGAACAAGCTCCGCCCGTGTGAACTTGAGAAGAAGGGTCCTTCTGTAGTCTGGAAGACAGAGGGGTTGTGAAATTTGCGAAGTCCATATCCGGCTGTATTCAGGCTGGTCATCGGCTATCAGTTAAAATCTGCAGTGAGGAGATAAATTGCCGCACTGATCGCAGTGTGTATGATTGCCTCCTCAGAGAAAAAAGATCATAGTGTAAATATCATTTTCAACAAGAGAAAAATGTGATCACATAGGGTGACAGATTCATGAATTAATTACCCAAAGTTTCTGGGATCGATATCATATATTTTCCGTCTTCTGAAGGGTACCGTAAACCAAACTGGTATTCACAACTAATTAGAGTGTGATGAATTGTCCTGCGCTTGTCGGCTGTTGTATTTCAGCTTCTTTTTACTCGAACTCCAGTTGGATTATGTTTGTTGTGCTTTGCATCGTTGCGGCTACTGTGACTGAGGCACGCTGAGGTGTCTATTCCCCTTCACCCACTTCCGTTGTGCCTCCTCGTAAGTTTTTTTTAAAAACGGAGACAAAAACTTTACCCATTGTATATTGCTTAACAAGAGAGTATCTTTATTGCTTGGTGCGTGGGCTGCCCAACCACCACTCTGAAACGCCCCACACTGCCCTCCTGCAGCCTGCGCCACACTGCCGCTGAATCCGCATGATTTCTTCGCCGCCCGCCCATCCCGCCAAATCTCCACCGCATCCGCCACACCGCCACTCCAAGAGAAGTATAGGCTTCTGCGGCCTTCCGGCTGCTACGCCCCCCCTGCGACGGCCAACGTTGGTGGCACCGGCAAAACACGTCGCCGAAGCTGGCCACGCGCGTGTATGACGCGATAAGGTCGAGGTTCTGCCAGCCGCGGCCTGAGCTAAATTTCCCTGAGGCCTTGTTTGGCGGAGAGGTTCCGATGTGAGCAGGTGCATATCGAGTTCGAAGCTACGATATCGGAGGTTAGCCCATCCGCCGTCATCGTCTCGCCGTTCGGGCTATGACTTCTAGGATGAGCTCGGCTCCTCCAATGACGACGACTTCTCGGATGATCTTGGAAATTCCGACGAGTAGTGTCATACAGTCATAGTGTGTCGGAGTTGAGGTCGGAGTCGATGTCTAGTGTTTGTGAGAGTCAAGGTCTAGTGTGTGTCAAACTATGAAGTGTCGGAGTCGAGTTATCTAGGGTCAAAGTCGAGTTCTATGTATTGAAGTGTCAAAATTGATGTTTGAAGTGTCAAAATCAAAGTTTTAGTGTTGGACATGCCCTATTTTACATCATCTAAAATCTCTCTGGTGCCCTAGTATGCATCATCAAGTATGACATAATAGAATTTGGTGCCCTAAAAGTCAAATACAGGTGCCCTATAACTTTTTCTGGCTGCCTTATTTTGCATCATATGTTAGAGATGCTCTAAGTGACTTCCCATAAACCCTAGCATTTCCTTTATTCCAGATTTCTCAAGATGTGAGCATCAGAAGCAACACAATAAGTCAGAACTGGTTGTGACAAAGGACCACCAATCTTGGTTGTGACAAAGGACCACCAATCTTTGACTGTTTGGAGAGTGCCCCAATGATGCAAAGGAGGGACACTATAAATCATACCGTGACTGAATTCTAGTTGAGTAAGGAATATATGCTTTGGCACACATCGTGCATAGTTGACATAGACCATAATTTGACCATCCACGCGCCTGCATGCGATCCGCCCTCCACACTCTGTTCTAAATGATCCACCCTCCACCCTGTTCTAAGTCATTTTGGGTTGTGACAAACTTGTGTGGAATGCTAGGTTATATGCCGTTTTGGTTTGTGGAACTTATGTTTGAGTGCAGTTCTATTACCTATGACACGTCATACGAAATGCTAGATTTTTATGCATATTTTTTAGCTATGATGTTAAATAACAGGTTTCTATGTCCCATTTCACTATGTAGCAAACCTATGTGAGCTATCATATTAATTTCCTATGTTATGTCCACTTTCAAGATCATTCCTACCTCTATATTGCACTCACAGTGTATCAAAACATAGCATTTTAAGCGAAGATTTTAACTAAAGATTGTCACATTGCATTTCGGCCAAAGAATTAAACAATACAACACATCATTGCATTCATACATCAAGTTCACAAATAATTTTATCTCCATTGCATCCAACAACACATCATTCATACATGCATCACTTCTTTAGAGCAGCATGAGTAACGATAACACCTCTGAAAAACACAATCGCCTAGGCACAATACATATCCCACGTACCACATATACAACTATATATCTTTAGCAGAAGAAATGCTTCTCTCACTTCAACTAACCGTTAGTTGGTAGTGTTCATCACCATCTTCTCATGTCCAATCACCATGGAACTTGGTCATGTATCTCCCTTTCTGCACTTCAAATCTTCCCTTATATCCTCTTCCCAACCTAGTGCATCATCAACAACATTACCTCGAAGATAATTGTTGCCAATCAAAAAATGAACATACTCCAACTCCTAATATCGAAAGTTGCATCGTGCTTTCAAATTACAAACAAAAGACTAGAAGTAGGAACTTTCCTAAGTAGCTCTATTAACCTAAAAATCAGCAAAAACAAAAGCTTCAAATAACCCAAACATGTTGGAACTCTAGGACATGCCGCATTTGTAGAAGACCCAACCACCGTGGTCCAATCGGAGGAGGGGCTGAACCGAATCAAACGGGGTACGAGGCGTAGAGCGGGTGGAATTTGCGGTCGACATGGCTAGAAAACGATGAAGCTCCAGCGACAACTCGTGAACTCTGACGGCACCGCACTAAGGATAAGTTACCAAAATAGGGTTAGAGCGGGGGATGGGGAATTCATGGCTACGGATTTTAGCCGGAGAGAAATTTAGTGCCACACGTCCTAAGGTAGGAAGTCGATTACAGTTTCGCAAAAGGAAAACTTTTGCACGTGGGCCTTCATTACCGCAACATTCAGTGCCTTGATACGTGGGTCCCACAGCTCGACACATCTGCAAATACACCACGCTAATGGCAACAATGGCTGTATTTGGGTCTCTAACTTGTTTATAATTACCGTAAATTGATATTTCCAATATAATGATTAAATGAATTAGATTGACAAGCACGAGACTGACGATTCATTTAACTCAACTTTTATTAGAAATACAAGTGAAAAATTCGTGACATCGTGTATGATCAACGAATTAGTTTTCGGACTTCTTATTTAGGTTTCTACTAGTTCTAAGCCGAAGATTTTATTGCATCAAGTAAGATTCGATTGTACACATAAATACTGAGGCCATTTAGATTTAGATTTAGACGACCCTTTAGAAAATGAAATTGACTTCAATCATAGTATATTGTCAAGAAAAAGAAAGAAACATGTCAAAAAGAAAAAGAAAGAAAAGAAACCGATGTCAATCTTGACCATCCAATGCGTCACTGCTTCATACTCCTTCCATCCAAAGTCCCTCCTCCTCATCCCAAATTTCCAATCCAACAGGAATCATGGCGCGCTGCTCCCCGCCGCTGCTGCGCCGCTTCTTCTGCTGCGCCGCCAAATCCGCCTCGAACACCGCCGCCGCCGGCCCGAAGAAGAAGAACATCGTCTTCTTGGGATCCCCCCAGGTACTACCTCCCCCAAACTCCCAGCATCCAGTTCACTGTCTCACTCAAGGATTCGGATCGTGCTTTAGGTGGCTGCCTCGGTGCTGGACACACTGCTGGCCGCGTCCAGCTCCCCCGACTCCCTGTTCCAGGTCGCCGCCGTCGTGACGCAGCCGCCGGCCGCTAAAAACAGGGGGAGGAAGCTGCTGCCGTCGGCCGTCGCGCATCTCGCTCTCGACCGAGGGTTCCCCGGCGACCTTATCTTCACCCCCGAGCGCGCTGGGGAGGTGATTTCTTCAGAACCCTTGTCCTAGTATCATCGAGGCTATAATGGCAAGGAAGTGCAGCTCATAGTGATTTATGTTGCAATGCAGGAGTCCTTTTTGTCCGACTTGAAGGAATTGAGACCAGAACTTTGCATCACTGCTGCTTACGGGAACATTTTGCCACAGAGGTTTCTTGATATCCCACCATGTGGCAAGTCCTAAAATCCGTGTGGAATTGCCAGCATTGCCTTTGTTTAAGTACTTTTCAGTTGTTGTGCTGCATGTTGAACCATAATTATCTCATTTTCAAACAGAAGTACTAGTGCACTAGAATTCCTTGAATATTATTTAGTACTCCCTCCAATCGGAAATAAGTGTGGATGACTTAGCATAAACTTTGTACTAAGTTAGTATAAAATCACCGACACTTATTTCCGATCGGAGGGAGTAGCAACTGCTGTCTACTACTTACAATACAACACAGTGAATAAGCTATGATTCTTGTATAGCCATTAAGATTTTTGTGCTCGTACTTTTTACTTGGTTTACTACACAGGTTTGCTCGGCTATGGTAATTATATTTCAGTGCCTCAAAACCAAAGGTCTTTTTGTGTCTATTTTGTATGGTATAGGTACTGCACACTAACCATTGATTTTGTAATGGTTGTAATATCTGTTGTATCCACCCATTCCTCAAACATCCACTCCTCAGATCAGCGTATTGCATGCTAGCATGATAATTCATAGGACTAGGAGAACTAAAGGTAACCCAGTAGTTTACATGATTACTGGATTTCACTAAGATTTGGCAATATGTTTACAAATAATTCTAACTATCTATATCTGATTCTTCTCTGGTTCCCCACAAACCAAACTTCTAGTCAGTACACATTCAAGCTTGGGAGAACCTAGACTAGCCATATTTTGCCAAGAAACAACTGGTGCACATTTTTGCAATAAATATGTTGTTTGGAACTTTGAACCCTGATCATTCGTCATGTCTCCTTGTATATCAGGTACAGTTAATATACACCCAAGTTTGTTGCCTCTATATCGTGGCGCAGCTCCTGTGCAGAGGGCGTTGCAGGTCGGTATGATGTGCCTGTTAAAATTCTGGGCCAGTCAAACTACGACATACAATATTTACACCATGCTATCAATTATGTCTGTAGGATGGTGTTGCAGAAACAGGTGTTTCCCTTGCATATACTGTCCGTGCCTTGGATGCAGGTCCAGTGATTGCTTGCGAAAGGTTTTCTGTTGACGAGTTCATTAAGGTAGAGCATATTTATTCTCTTGCCAGTTTGCTATGGATCATTTACTGTTCAAAGCTATGCAAAAGCATTTAGGCAAGTCTTTGAGAGTCAAATCTGTTTTTGAAAACATTTATGTAAATGCTAAACCCTATCAGCAAATAATTTTTTCGTTGATTTTGATTCTTAGTGATGAAAATAGATACTTGTTCAATAAATAGTTCTAATGGACTATCGCCATACTTTTATGGGTGTCTGTCTGTCTTTGTTCATGATGGCTGATCAACATTGGAAACTATTCACGGTGTTAACATAATTGAACTAGCATGATATGTTTATTGGTTGATAATTTGCTGGATGATGCTTCTGTGCAAGAGAAATTTAGACGATGCTGTGGTGTTTGATTATCAGCTTTACATAATCCTTCCTGATAAATCTTTTATTTGTCTGCAGGCACCAGAGCTGCTTGCTATATTATTCAATATAGGTACAAACTGCAAACGCTAATACTCCATCAGTAAAGTATAGGTATATTTCATTATTTTGACATGAGCATTACACGGAGTTGGTCCTCCTAGTGGTACACCTGATCTTACGACATTGACCTACTCCTGGATAGACTGATGATTAGTTGATTCTGTTTTACAAAATCGTAGAGAAATAGGTTGAATAGTTCTAACAACAGTTAGTATAGTTTTGAGATATTCAAACTGGGTAATTTTTATCTTGTATTAATTAGGTTCCAAGCTACTGCTGGATGAACTACCATCCGTTCTTGATGGTTCAGCTAAGAAAAAGGCAAAGCCACAGGATGACTCCAAAGTTACACTGGCGCCCAAGGTAGCAATGTACAGGACCTGCTAAAAAAGTTTGTCTTATTGAGTGATGCAACTTAATTGAGTAATCTGATACGTAGATGGGTATATAAATCTCAGCAGTAGTCTCCGTCAACATTCACAAGGGAAAAAGCCTGAAATCAAGCCTGATGCTATAAAGTCAATTGACATTGACCCAAATGAAAAATTGCACCTGTTAATTTTGCTCCTGTTTAACTTGTGGAACTCCACCTTGTGTTTGTAAAGTGCATATGTAACTTTGTACTGAAGTTACTATTAGGGCATATTTTCTTCGTATATTGGTATTTGTATGGTTGTACAAATGTTAATGCTATTCTGTTTAATTTGTTCCAAGAACGCACTTACTGAAATTGCTGAACTTAATGCTAGACTAATCTAGTGGCACTTAAAACTTCCCCGATGATACACTAAGTGATTCCCTTAAATGTTGACACATATATAACCCAACTAGAATTCTCATGATAAATTCTGTTTTCCAGATGAATTCTGATGAGTCATGGCTGACATTTGACCAAGATGCTAAACTTCTCCATAATAAGGTGAGTTTTAATTCTTAAATGTTCTCATGCATGGAAGCTATTGCCAACCAACTCTGGTAGGTTCGAGCATTTGCAGGATGGCCAGGAACCCGTGCAAAACTGCAACTCATGAGCCAAAACGGTGAACCCGATGTTCTAGACATTAAGGTTATCAGTACAAAGGTATCCGCATCCTGTGACAAAACCGGAGATGAAAATGAAGTACTATTCTCAGGGAACTCGCTGCTGATTCCCTGCAATGGATCAACTTGGCTCGAGGTATGAGCTACCTTTAGCATATCAATGATATTCTGCTTATTTTCCTCATGGCCTTCTTTAATTCTTCTCTTGTGTTGCATATTAGGTGTTGGAGCTTCAGCTACCCGGAAAGAAGGTAACTACAGCTCGGGACTTCTGGAATGGTTTGCGTGGTCGGAAGCTGTTGATATCACAATAGAGGGGAGATGTGCATTCACTTTAGAGCCTATGTGCAAAGGATGCAAAACAGAGAACTGTCTGACGTGCTTGGTTTATACACATTTTGCAAAAGGGTTATTGCCGCTATCCTTAGTCCTTAGAGAATTTTGCACGGAGTGGATATAGATGGTCTCAACTTTCTGAATTGTATTGTTCATCTGTATTATTTTCCAACTCAACGAAAAAAAGACACAATGTTACCTTGAATGATAGTGACAGAATTGTGGTTTTATCATTTGAGAGTTCAGTTACTTTTTGGCCATGACTTTTGAAGGCCACAGTGGAAGCAATGAGAAGCGATAAGAGCAAGACTAAAGGCTGGTACACGTAGATTCAAGAAAGTCAGTTAACAGCTCCAAACGGCACATCTGTGTTCAATTGTCGTGGTGCTCAATTGTGGTGCTGGAAAAAACTTCAATCATCATTCACCACAGACCCAGTTGGATACTCAGAATAACCAGTTTCAGTAAAAAAAAAAGACGGCCATACTTTCAATAATCGGTTTGCTCAACATATCTTACTCCAAACAACAGTCATGCTTTCAGTGTTCAGTTTGCTTAACATATCTTACATAAACTTACTTCAAACATCATCCACCTAATGGATCTAACCCTTAACTTCAATATGTAATTATTGAACACAATGACGCCAAATGTTACAGCAGGTACATACAATGATGAGTAAAACTGCAGATGTGGAAATACGCAATATTCGGAAGAGCAGCCTGGCAAAACCTTGTTTCATTAGTAACTTTTGGCAGACACAGTAATAAAGAAAATAATCGAAAGAACTTGTGATTACTTCATCAGTTCATCGCTAGTAAGGGAAATAGGGAACTGCTCGGTTGAGCTTCACCATCTTCAGCTTTCTTGCTCTCATTCGAAGAACTTGTGATTACGTCAACCTCAGAAGTTTCCGTATCAAACATTGGAAGATGTAGGTACACCAAAATAGCCTCATCATGTGCATCTCTGATTGTGTTTTCATCCTTTGACTGTGATATAAACAAGGCATACCTTTTATTACTAATAGCTCTAGCTTGCCTACGCATCTGAACAACACGAAGAAAGGACTGCTCACTTGAAAAAGTCAATAGGAACTTCTTGCTGCTGCTGTGCTCACTGACACTATAGTTGATCTAGGCGATATTCAATAAAGAAACCTGCCATCTGATTGTTCAATTCGTGCTCCTTTCTGATCTTATTGGTAGTTGAGGCAACTCCAGTTCTGATACTCCCTCTGTATGCAAGGCCATTTTATATTCCGAGTCTAACTCTGACCATTAAATTGACAAATAAATTGTGAATTATATGCCATACAAGTTATGTAATTGGATTTACATTTGAAAAAATTATGATATATTTTAATCACATATAACTCATATTTTCTAGGCTACATTTTAATTAAAGTTAGGCACGAAATACTAACTGGCATTGTATGCATAAACAAATTAAGGGATTAGTACTACCTCCGTTGAATAAGATGTACCCCCTCTCTTCCAAATTAGTTGTCGCAACTTTTTCTAGATACACATATATGTACACACTAAAAACATGTCTAGATGCATACGTATCTAGACAAAGATGAGACAACTAATTTAGGGTGGAGGGAGTATAACTGCACTCACAAGTCAAAATTCAGTAAGTTTGACCAAATGTATAGAAGTAAATACAACATCTACAAATTAATAAATGCATTATAAAAATATATTTTATGATGAATCTATTGATATTGATTTGGTATTATAAATATTCATATTTTTGTCTATAACGTTGATCAAACATAAATGAAGCTGACTTTTAACTAAATTTTTCCTATTTATTGAGACGGAGTGAGTAGTACGTTGCAAGGGAGGTGACACTTGAAATGGAGTACAAAATCTTACTATGAAGCTGAAGCTTTGATGTATACTGAACTTTCTTACACTGTCAATCATGTAAAGGAAGTAAAAGTAGCTAGTCAATCATGGAGAACTGGGAAGATGCATCATGTGAATTTTTTTTGTGACAAAAATGATTAAAGAAGCAAGAGTAGCATCACTGTTTGCTACTTCTTCAGTTCTTCCATCCAAAGTCCTCATCCCAAATTTCCAATCCAAGAGGAATCATGACGCGCTGCTCCCCGCCGCTGCGGTGCCACTTCTTCTGCTCCGCCGCCAAATCCTGCTCGACCACCGCCGGTAGCGGCCCCAAGAGGAAAAACATCGTCTTCTTCGGATCCCCTCAGGTACTGCCTCCTCCCAAACCCCCAGCGTCCAGTCCACTGTCTGATCCAAGAGTTCGGATCATGCCTGGCTGCCTCGGTCTTGGACACGTTGCTGGCTGCGTCCAGCTCCCCCGACTCCCCGTTCCAGGTCGCCGCCGTCGTGACGCAGCCGCCGGCCACCAAGAACAGGGGAAGGAAGCCTCTGCCGTCGGCCGTCGCGCAGCACGCGCTCGACTGAGGTTTCCCCGGCGATCTTATCTTCACCCCCGAGCGCGCTGGAGAGGTTCTTTCTTCAGAACCGTTCTCCTAGTTTTCCCTCATATCGAGGCTGTAATGGTGCCGAATACTTGTACGAGGACGTGCAGCTCATAGTGATTTATGTTGCAATGCAGGAGTCCTTTTTGTCTGACTTGAAGGAATTGAGACCAGAACTTTGCATCACAGCTGCTTACGGGAACATTTTGCCTCAGAGATTTCTTGATATCCCACCATGTGGCAAGTCCTAAAATCCGTGTGGAATTGCCAGCATTAGCTTTGTTCTAGTACTGTTCAATTGCTGTGCTGCATGATGAACCATAATTTCCTCACATCCAAACAGAAGTAATAGTCCACTAGGAAACCATCAATATTGAGTAGCATCTTCTGTCTACTGCTTAAAATGCAACACAGTGATTAATATTTTTGGAATCCACCAATTTCCTCTAATATCCGCTCAGATCAGCCTATTGCACGCTAGCATGATCATTCATAAGACTAGGGAGAACTAATGGTAACCATATAGTTTACCTGATTGCTGGATTTCACCAAGATTATGCAATATGCTTACAAATAATTTGAACATAGGCTTTGTCGGATAATTCATGGCAAGATATTGTCAAAGCCAAATACTTAAGGAATAAATCAGTTGCCAGTGTAACTGCTAGATTTAGTGATTCCCCTTGTTGGAAAGGTCTCCTTAAAGTTAAGGACACTTATATGGTTGGGAGGAAAGTTAATATTAGGAGAGGTAATATTTGTAGGCTTTGGCAAGATTCTATTTCTGGTGAACCTCCTTTTTCCTTACAGTTTCCTGAGCTCTTTGATTTGTGCTTGGACAAAGATTGCACTATTCTGGATGCTTCTGCTTCTGATTTTCATATCCCTTTTCGTAGAACTTTGAGAGGTGATAATTTGTTGCATTGGAATACTATCAAGGATAGCTTGAGGAATCTTCCTAGATCAAATGACAGTGATTTCATCACTTGGTCTTTGAATCCAAAGAATTGTTTCTCCACCAAGTCAGTTTACCTTTGGTTGGAAAGGAATCTTGCTGATTCCCATAATAAATGGATTTGGAAGGCCAAAATTCCCTTGAAAATCAAAGTCTTCCTCTGGCAGTTATGCCAAGATGCTGTGTTGACTAGAGAGAATATGAAAAAAAGGCAATGGCCTGGAGCTCCTGTTTGTTCCTTTTGCAACCTAGAGGAGACAAATGATCACCTCTTCTTTACCTGCCCTATTTCTAAAGTTGTTTGGGGGGTTTTAGGCAAAGCTTTCGATTCCACTTCTGTTCCAGTTTCCTTTTGGCAAGCTATGGCTTGGTTCCATTCCTTTCTTCCAGGTTTTGAGAAATTTCATATGGTTATCCTGGCTTCCATTTGCTGGGCTATTTGGAATATTCGGAATAGAGTTACTTTCGATAAGTTCCATTTGAAATCCCCTAGTGTAATTACGTTCTACTCTATTTCTTTGCTTATTTACTGGGCAGGTCTTCAGAAGGATGCTGCTGATAAGGAGAGGCTTATTGAGGGGGCTAACAGGCTCAAGCAGGTGGCGACTTCGGTGTACTCTCGTCAGGTGGAGGACTCTCACCAGCTGGCGATTGTGTCGATGACCTGAAGCTCCTTTGCTGGCTTTGCTGTTTCGACCGGCTGTTCCCATATCTGTTTCTCTTAGACTCTGGTGTTCCTGGCCCCTGGTCTGTAATAAGTTGAACTTAGTAATAATTAGTGGTATCAGGTTTTCGTCCCATAGTGTGCGTTTCGATGGCGAGCGCACACAGTGGGTTTCCTGATACTGCTCAGCTAGCTTTCCCCCCACCTCCCCCTCAAGAACTTCCTGTTATGTGGGCTGTTGGGATCGAGAGGAGAGAGTTGACAGAGAGACGGCGGCTGACGCGCTACAGTACTCGCGCCGCTACAGTACCGCGGGTACTGTTCACAGGCTGGGGTTGGAGGGCAGCGGCTAGGGTTAGGGGCGAGAGAGAGTTCTTGACTCCTCTAACACTTCCGTTTTGTTTGTTCCAGACTTTGTTATTTCCGTTCAAGTAATGGAAAGGGGTGGAAGCCCGGTTGGAAAAAAAATCATGCTAGATCTAATTCTGCTCTGGTTCCCCATAAACCGAAATTCCAGTCAGCATATCCAAGCTTGGGAAAACTAGACTGACCATATTTTGCCAAGAAACAATCTGGGGGCACAATGATTTTTGCTATAAATAAGGTTGTTTGGAACTTTGAACCCTGATCATTCGTCATGTCTCTTTGTCTATCAGGTACAGTTAATATACACCCAAGTTTGTTGCCTCTGTATCGTAGTGCAGCTCCTGTGCAGAGGGCATTGCAGGTCTCTACGATGTGCCTTCTACAATTTCGGGCTAGTCAAGCTACGACATAAATTATTTATACCATGCTATCGACTATGTCTGTATAGGATGGTGTTGCAGAAACAGGTGTTACCCTTTCATACACTGTCCGTGCCTTGGATGCAGGTCCAGTGATTGCTTGCGAAAGGTTTTCTGTTGATGACTTCATCAAGGTAGATCATATTTGTTCTCTTGCTAGTTTGATGGACCATTTTAGCTGGTGAAAGCTATGCAAAAGCAGCCGGGCAAGTCATTGACACTGCCATATGTTTTCTAAAAACATTTATGTAAATGCTAAATCCTATTAGCATTAACATTTTAGTTGTTCATTTCAAAATTTTATGTCTTGGTAATGAAAATAGATGCTTGTCTAATTAAAATAGTTCTAATGGACTATCGTCATACTTTTGGTGGGTGTCTGTCTATTTTGATGATGACTGATCAACCTTGGAACTTTTCAAAGAAGCAACGTACTTGAACTAGCATGATATGTTAATTATTTGCTACTTTGCTGGATGATGCTTCTGTGCAAGAGTTCTGCTAGTTCAGGTTAGAAACTGAAGATAATTTAAATTTCAGATGATGCGGCGGCGGTGTTTGATTATAAATTTTACATAATCCTTGATAAATATTTATCAATTTGTCTGCAGGCACCAGAGCTACTTGCTATACTATTCAGTATAGGTACAAACTGCAGTCGATAATGCTCCACTAGTAAAGTCTATGTATATTTCATTATTTCAACACGAGCATTACATGGAGTTGGTCCTCCTAGTGGTACTCTCAGATAGACTTATAATTAGTTGATTATGTTTTGCAATTTCACAGAGAAACATGTTGAATAGTTTGAACAACATTTAGTATAGTTTTGAGCTATTCACACTTGGTAATCTGGATCTTGTATTAAATAGGGTCCAAGCTACTACTGGATGAACTACCATCCATTCTTGATGGTTCAGCTAAGAAAAAGGCAAAGCCACAGGATGACTCCAAAGCTACACTGGCACCCAAGGTACTAATGGACAGGAATGGCTAAAAATATTAATTTAACTAGTTTATGCTACTTAATTGAGTATAGAACTCCTCAATAGTAGTCTCTCTCATAATTAACAACAAAAAATGACATCAAGCCCCATGCTATATAGTTAGTCATCATTGACCCAAATGAACAATAAGACTATAGTTTAGTTTATACTTTATATTTGATGACTTGCTTAATTGCTTCTCAAGTTCATTGTTTTTTCTTTCAAGTGCAGCTATATACCTATGTGGGGGATCACAAACCCATTTGTGCAATTTACTGACCGGTTTTTTCCTGTAAAACTTCTGGAGCTCCCACCCTGTGTTTGTAAAGTTCATTTGTAACTTTGTAGGTGTTCAGTAGGATTTGTAACTGTTAGAGCATATTCCTTTGCATATTGAGATTTGTATGGTTATACAAATATGGCTGTCATTCTATTTAATTTTTTTTTCTAACAACTCACTTGCTGAAGCTGCTGAACTTAGTACTACCCTAATCTAATGGCGCATCAGACTATGCGGATGATACACTCAAGTGAACCCCTTGAATGTAGACACTATATAGCCCAACTAATTTATCACGACAACCTCTGTTTTCCAGATGAATTCTGATGAGTCATGGCTGACATTTGACAAAGAAGCTAAACTTGTACATAACAAGGTGAGTTTTGTAGTTTCTAAATGTACTCATAAAGCTATTGCCAACCAACTATGGTAGGTGCGAGCATTTGCAGGATGGCCACGAACACGTGCAAAACTGCAACTTATGAACCAAAATGGCGAACCCGAGGTTCTAGACATTAAGGTTATCAGTACGAAGGTTTCGACAACCTGTGACAAAACCGGAGATGAAAACGAAATACTGTTCTCAGAGAACTCGCTGTTGATTCCCTGCGATGGATCAACTTGGCTTGAGGTATTAGCTCCGTTTAGCACAACCATGATATTCTGCTCTTTTTCCTCATGGCGTTATCCAATTCTTCTCAGTTTTGTGCATATTAGGTTTTGGAGCTTCAGCTACCTGGAAAGAAGGTAACCACGGCTTGGGACTTCTGGAATGGTTTGCGTGGTCGGAAGCTGTTGAAATCACCATAGAGGGGAAATCTGCATCCGCTTTACAGCACATGTGCAAAGGATGCAAAGCAAAGAACTGTATGCCGTGCTTGAGTTAAACACATTTTGCAAAGAGTTATTGCCGCTATCCTTAGTCCTTGTTTCTGAAGAATTTTGCACGGGAGTGGATAGAGATGGTTTCAACTTACTGAATTGTAGTGCTCATCTATATTATTTCCCAACTCAACGAAAAGAAAGCACAATGTTACCATTATGAAGGTGACAGAATTTTGTGGTTTTACCATTTGAGAGTTCAGTTACTTTTTAGCCATGACTTTTGAAGGCAACAGTGGTGCCCAGTTATGGTGTTCTCTGGCAACAGCAAGACTAAAGGCCAATATACGTAGATACTCGGTACAAGATAGTCAGTTAACAGCTCCAAACGGCACATCTGCATTCAGTTATCCTGGTGCTTAATTATGTTGTTCTCTTAAAACTTCAATCATTATTCACCACATGCCCAATTGGATACTCAGAATAACCCGTTTCATTAAAAAAAACAGCCATACTTTTAATGATGGTTTGCTCAACATATCTTCATAAACTTAGTACTACAAACATCATCCACGTAATGTATGTAACCCTTAACTTCATAAATCTAATTACTGAACACAATGACGCCTAATGTTACAGCAGGTATACATACAATGTGTGTGAGTAACAGCAAATCTGGAAATACAGTATTGGACATTTTAGCAGGACTAACTTCACGTATTTGAATTCTGCCGCAGCTTCTGAATCCTTTCCCTCCACGACCCTTTTTGCATTGCCAGAACCTGATAAAACATTGCCTCGTTAGTATCTTTTGGCCCACACACAGAAATAAACAAAATACATGGAAGAACTTGAGATTACTTCAGGGCTAATAAGAGAACTTCCAGATTGAGCTTCAACATCCCTAGCTTTCTTGCCCTCGTCATTGGTTTTAAGCTCATCCTCAGAAGCTTCAGTATCAACATTCGAAGATGTAGGTACACCAAACATAGCCTCATCATGCGCATCTCTCACTGTGTTTTCATTCTTTGACTATGATATATAAACGACATGGCATGAGCAAAATAGCGCGGGTAAGGAACAAAGGAGGAATGTACAGAATATAGCATTCTAAGTTCATTAGTTCACATCACTAGTACCTCCACCGCAGAAAGTCGGAAGCTCTTCCCTATGTGTTTAACCAGCGAAGCATCATCATTGGCACCTAACAAGGTGAAGGGGACATCAAGAAAAATTATGGATTATCAGACAGAAAATTTGACATATCAAAAGAAGGGTCCAAAATTTTGTGTAGATTTGTGCACCACACAACCTCTTAAAAGCTCAAGCTACTTAATATCTTGCATAATGTCAAATCAGAAAGAGGCATTGCAATCCTACAAAATATGCATCCCAGTTTCAGTAGCTTGAGGAGGAGCTCAAGAATGGCGTCGGTCAAACAGTTGCCATATTGCATGAACAGTTATAGCTTTTCGTTAGAACATATCAACATACTACAGGGCAGAGACACCACAATATACTATATTCTTTGTGCTCCAAATCTGAATATTGATTATGTATGGTGGTAATGGACTCTATAGCTCCACATAGTAATTAAACTGAGATTTAGTTGTGATCTGAAATTCCGAATCCATGCTTAGTTTCCCATCAATGAAACCATGATAGCATAATAGAACTAAGTACAGCATTAGGTTATTTCATTGTGCATAGTAACTGTAAACAAAGAGGGCAACTATACACTTGTCAGATGGAATTATACAATCTGGAACAATTAGGCAGCTTAGCTTCCTAGAGTGTCTAATATGGTATGATACCAAGTTAAATGCTCGCGCTACATACAGAACCAAATGCAAAGGCATACAAAGGGGATGATCAATCCATTAGGAAAAAGGACTGGAATCCTTGTTGAATTCAAATGCAGCCATATCAAGACTGACCTTCAATATCGTTAGCATCTTCATCAAGTGGAGCATCCTTATTGAATTCAAATCTTCCCCACCCCACAGTTGCAGTTCCAAGGGTGGAATCTTTTGAAGCTGTCAAACAAAAAAGTGGAGTAAATTATATAATCTTCAGAACAATGGAAAAGAATCCAAAACACATGAATATTGTACAACCTAAGCACCAACTGTTGTGTGTTGAACTTCTAACTGATGAATTTAAAAAAGGGCTCCCCCTTTGTATTGAATGGCATTTTAGTATTTTCCCCGTGTATGTAAGAGTTGATTTATTTCAGTTTAGTGCTATGAAATAATCAATGACATGGACATAATTGCAAACAGAAACACATAAACATTGCACTGTCTCGTAGAATTATATAAAAATGTCAGGTTGCTGGTAGACAATCGGCATATAAATGCAAGAGTTGAGCACTACTGCAGAATCATACGGTCATTGAACTTGTGGTACTGGCGAATACTCGGATATACTCACCCAACTAGTGACACCACTGCTTTAATGGAAATGCAGCAAGCTAGAGCAACTGAATGGAACAGCAGCAGGCTAGAGCAATCGAATGGAAGTAATACACCGGGAGTAACAGAAAAAAATGGCAGCACCTGTTTCTGAAAGCTGAAGCTTCATCTTTGCTTTTACTCTCTCGGCAGGGGTCTGCAAGAACATCAACAGCTCGTCACTCCCAAAACACCAAGAGGCAAGCAACACAGTTGCAGAATTACACAACAGTAGTGAATCACGACGCCAGGTAACAAAAGAAAGAAAGAGGGACAAACCATTTTATCGTATCCTCGAATGAGCCGCGAGTAGTCCACCTTGCCGCCATCCCGACCACCGTGCCCCTTCTGACGGCCGTCGCCGCCATCGTCGCGCCGCCGATCCCCATGCCGGTCCCGCCGAGCTTCGTCGTGCGAGTTCCTGCCGCTCCGGCGAGAAGGGGACCGAGAGCGAGACCGGTGGCGCGACGCCCTGCGGTCCTCTCTCTCGCGCGACCTGGACCGGCGCCTCGGCTCCCTCGACCGGGACCTGGACCTGGACCGACGCCGCCGCGAGCGAGACGGGGACCTCGACCGGGGCCTAGAACGGGAAGGGGATGGAGAGCGAGAGCGACGGCGCTGGCGGGGTGCGGCCTCGGGAGGCGGGGGTGGTCTGGTGGGCTTAGGGAGTTGGGCGGGGGCGGCGCCGGCGCGGACGAAGCCGGAGAGGAACGAGGAGGAGGAGGTGGTGGGCTTGGATGCGAAGGCGGCAGGTTGGGGTTCGTCGGAGGAGAAGCCGAGGCCCTGCTTGAATCGGCGGGCGCCCTCGCCCTTGCGGTTGAGCTCCTCGTAGTACGCCGCCGCCTTCTCTTCCTCCATCGCCGCGGGACGCCGGCGAATGAGCTCGGTTAACCTTAATCGCAGCGTATGATGGGCTGCGGCCCAGTAAAAAGGCAGCCTTTCCATGCCAAAGGAACAAGGGGGACTCGGAATCAGGAACCTGCAAAAACACAACCAAGCACTGTTATCAAATCTCACAACCAAGTTGCTCACTGGAGGGACTCAGCCGCCGCCTCTTGACCTAGCCTCCATCTCTCCTCCTACTCCACCATAGATTGGTTTCCCCTCCTCCGGCCGGCCTCGCCGGTGTCAGGAGGGGTGGGGAACCTGATCTAGAGT
Source organism: Dactylis glomerata (assembly GCA_007115705.1). Classification (NCBI taxonomy): domain Eukaryota; kingdom Viridiplantae; phylum Streptophyta; class Magnoliopsida; order Poales; family Poaceae; genus Dactylis; species Dactylis glomerata. Next base: position 173,783 of record QXEO01000911.1, on the reverse strand, counting down.
GAAGGTTTTGATAAAAGTAGTCTTTTTACAAGATTAGATTAGGGTTTAGTAGCCATTTTCTTGTGGCCTCTGTCAATGGAGATGGCATCATCGACAATAATTGATCTCCGACCCTTCGATCGACGACGAGATCTTCCTCCCGACGTCAATGGTGGTGTTGGAAGATTAAACTCCTTTAGGTATGGTCCTTCAGATCTTGCTTCGCCAGATCGATTTTGGATCTTTTCTCTTGGTTGCCGCGAGCAGAATTATCCTCGCAGTATTTGTCCCGGCGGCTACATCCTCGACAATGGTGATTCATACCCTCGACTCCCCAGCGACGACGATCAAGTTGTCCGGTTATTTTGCCCTGACATACTGATGTTGGTACTCTTGCCGATGTGGATTGACTACTTCAATGGTTGCGCGCGTGCACGTAGCCTTGGCATTGCGGCTCAAATTAAAATTATGGGAGAACCTCCATTGGTATTTACAGGTTTATGGTTTGGTATCTATCTTGGGCTGCCTTCAGAAAAGTACAAAATTGTGTCATGGAAGAAGAAAGAATTTGAAGACCTCGAAGATTTGCTAGTTTCTTTTAGACTTTATTTTGTAATCGTCAAAGACAGCTCGTGTAACTCTACCATGTACTATTTGTTGCTATAAATATACGTGGTATTGATTTTCAAAAAAAGTTGCTCACTGGAGGGGTCGGACCCTGCTTTGGATGGCTAACAAGGTGGTACCTACAGCGCTTGATTCCAGATAGACCAACAACGAGTGATACACCGTTCTGGAAAATCATAATCAAACACATCAACACGGTACAGGAGACAACAAAGTGCACCGTCAACTCGGGGACCTCGGTCTCTTTCTGGAACGATCACTAGACTGAACTTGGGAAGTTAAAGGATGTTTTCCACGTCCTATACACGTTTGCTCAAGAAAGCACATGCACCGTTGCGTCGCAAAACAATGCCAACGGCTGGAACATCGAGCTGCACGACAGACTCTCCCATACGGCACAAGAACAACTGCTCGCACTTCAGGCATACTTATACGACAAACACCCAACTTTGAATACCAATCCCGACTCGCGGGCGCTCGTCACAACTGGGAAAACAGCCACTACCAGGGATTACTATAGGCTGCTATGTGACCAGGGAGTCCGCTGGCTACCGCATGACTGGGTCTGGATCAAAGCTGTGCCACTAAGCAAGAAATTCTTCCTGTGGCTAGCCTACCACGGCAGGTTGAACACCAAGGATAACATGACAAAAAAACAGTGGTGCCACGACGCCGGATGTGATCTCTGTCCAGCGGTCGAATCTATCGATCACATAACCATGCACTGCAGGCACTCCTATTGGATTTGGAGAAAATGGAATCTAAATGACGCAGCATTGAGAGCTAACACGATAGCCGAGTTTGTACAACAAACTAAAAGCTCTAAGAATGGAAAGGCAGCACAAGCTTGGCCGGTGTGTTTTGCTGCAGCTACGTATAGCCTCTGGAAGATGAGGAATGACAGGATTTTTAACGACAAAAGCCCTAGTAGAAGGCGGCTTCTGGCACAAACATCAGATCTTATCAAACTTTGGGCTTACAGATCAGGGGACATAAGCCAGGAACTCAAGAAGTGGGCAGTCGAATTGCAAGGCTAACCGCCTACCGAGATTGTAAATACCATGTATAGTCTTTTTTTTAGTTTCTTTTATTTGTTTCTTGCTGTAACCATAAGGTAGAGTTTTTCTCTACCTTTCATCAATAGAGTTGAAAATCCAAAAAAAAAGGCAGCCTTTCGAACGTCCAAAGCCCAGCTTGCGCCCCGCCCTCTTCTCCGAGTCGAACACGATCAGGGAGAACGGGATTCGATCGGGACACCCACCGTAATAAAATCAGGTTAGCCACCTCCCTCTTACACGACGTAGATTACGGCTTTCTTGGTTTGTTGTTAGCGCCGGCGGTGCAACGACAACTTGAGCCGCACGTCGGTCCATAGATCGAGAGCAGCGATGGCGTCGTGCTGGTCGTCGGTGCTGTCCATCCTCGGCGGCGGGCCGGAGGACACGGACGAGGAGACGCAGCTGCGCGGCAGGCTCCTCGGCGACAAGGCGTCGGATGTCAAGAAACTGGAGGCGGAGGTGAAGGCCCTGACGCTCGCCCTGGCCGCGGCGGAGGCGGATAGGGAGGCCGCGGAGGCGCGGAGGAGGGAGGCGGAGACGCTGGCCAGGAAGGCCGTGGCCGACCTTCGGGCCGCGGAGGAGGAGCACCAGGGGCGCGTGGAGGACCTCATCCGGATGGCGGAGGAGTCGGTCGTCAAGGACGCACGCATCCGCGAGCTGGAGGAGCAGATCAAGGCTGCCACCGGCATGACGGAGGCGCCGGAGAGGAAGCGGCTCTTCTTCTTTTAGCTTGGCGATCTGTTAATCGTGTTTTGCTGAATCAAAGAGGACCAAACCAGTAGTACTGTACATGTTTCTCTTAACTACACTTGTTTTTCTTTACTCATTTGGGTTAGTATGAGATAGTATTACTATCTCAGGTGCATTGTTCATAAATACAACAGATTAGTAGGGTCTTTGACCCATGTATATATCATATACTCTTTTTTTAAAGTATCATATACTCTCTCTGTTCCTTTATATAAGGTATATAGTTTTCTTACATGAATATTAACGCACGGGCTAAAAGGATAAATTTTGTTACTTTTAGACGTTAATACTGGTAGGTGGTCGACATGAGACTAGAGAAACAAAGGGAAATCTTGATATTGTGTCTCTCCTCATAAGATTGACTCCTAAATTTCATAAAAATATCTCAGAATCTCATCATACATCTTATATTCTGGAACTTTTTACAAAAAACTATACACCTTATAAGGAACGGAGGGAGTATGTTTTTTATTTTAAATGAAAATTCATGTTTCCATAAATCTCCAAAGACTATGGTCACAAAAATAATAATTGACAATGGACACGGTGGGTGGTGATATCTTTACTATTAAAGCGAAAAGCGGTGTCCGGTGTCACACTTTTAGTTTCCAATTTTGCCCTCACACAAAACACCAAATTACCCACCAATGCCATTAATCTATCCGGTATGTGGTGCTTATCGCCCCGATTGATTTCCCCCCTCGCCCCAACTGACGTATTTATCGGAAACTAATCCTCTCCTATAATATCTCTCTTCTCGCTAACAAATTGGTTCCGTCGTGATCATCGCATGCCGCGATCCAGGTGCATCCAATTCCTAAACGCCCCAGCAGGCCACACGTGAACGCATGCCGGCAGCTCTAAGGAAACTTGCGATAGCCGCTCGTCGCTGCGGCAGCGCCGCCTGGCCGGAGAGGAACCACGGGCCCCAGGACAGGCCGAAGTCGGCGACCTTGGCCGTAAGCTCACCCCTGGCGCAGGCTTCGCACACCGAGCTGACAACGATGGCCAGACGCCGACTCCCGCGCAGCCGGCTCGACGACGGAACCGGCACTCTGGTAAATATCATCATGATCTCAATCACGTTGAGAACGGCAGCGGGAATCACGATCTCATTTACCCACAGGCCGACGTACATGGCGAGTTTCCCGGACATAGTTGGCAGCACGAAGTCCTTTTGCACGGGTACGTGAGCGGGCCACCAACATCAGCGGCGAGGTCGTGGTCTTGCGGCACGGTGGCGCCGTCGATGTAGGCGTTCATGCTGAGCTGGTGGGGAGCCTTGCCGACGATGTAGCACAAGTGGAACCTGATAAAGTAGGTGGAGGACGCGTCGATGTCGAACTGCCATGCCATATGCTTCATGATGTCTCTTCCTCGCCATGGCATACATGGTGTCCGGTGCATGTATCAGGGTTGCCTTCCCGGGCAGGCGGTTCAGCGCCCCATTGTAACTCACCTCCCGCGTCACGGCATCGAAGACCCCAGAATGGAGGAGGGATCCTCGGTCGATGGTCCACTCTTGCCAGAGGGCATCGTTGTGAGGAGCGACCGCCGGGCCGCCCATGTTGACGCGGTGCGCCAACTGCAGCAGAACCGCGCTAGCTTTGGTGAGGAGGTCGTGGGGACGAAGACGACCTCGATGGCGTTGACGAAGGCAACACCCCCGTCAGCCAGAGGCACGGACGTGACGATCAGCATGTCGTATGCCACGTCCAGCAGGAACTCCACGACCACCGGCAACGACGCGTCGTCGGGCGGAGGGAAGTCGTGGTCGAGCAGGACGGCATCCTGCGTGGACACCTTGAACCCCAGGATGGTAAGCTGCAAAAAGAAGATTCCGCTGAGCCAAAGAACAAAGAATAGTTCAGCTCCTTGTTCATAATGTTTCGATCGGGTGTAGATTTTTATTTGGTCTGTGCTGATTTCTGTTGCACATAACGGAGAGGAACCATGTGTACAGTTGATGACAAGAACAAAATTTGATTTGTCCTATGCTTGCTAGATCGCTAAATGCACCATGTAAAAAAAGGTTGCTAAATGAACGAACGTCATAGTTGCAGTCAGTTTAGTGGCTATTCTATGTACAATGTTAATCCATGAGTTCCCAGAAAATATGAGTATGGCCTCACCTGTTTTGGAATTGTGCCTATACTTTCAGCATGCTTTTAAAATTTCTAATTGCGTAAAATCAATTTCTAGGATGGCTGAACTTATAATAATTAATCATAGTCAGAACACTTGTTGGGTTCGGGGACTCACGAGAACGGCGACACGGCCAACCGCGGCGGCCACCAGAGCGAGGCACATCCGCAGGAGATAGCAAGAACTGGAAGGGGTCCCGATGGTGAGGTGGGAAGGAGTCGGCCAAAGGCGACCGAGAAGATTGAGGGGGGGGGCACCCTCCTTTCTTGAACTCTTGCCTCTCTCTCGAAGTGGCGCCGTCTCACAAGATCGAAGAAACGACGGCACACTCAAGTTCAGTAACAAGGTATAGCCTGAATCTATTATACCTTCTGGGCTCTCTGATGCCATCGTCTTTACTATTAAAGCGAAAAGCGGTGTCCCGTGTCACATTTTCAGATTCCGATTTTGCTCTCAGACAGAACACTAAATTACCCACCACTGCCACTAATAAGTCAAAAACGATTCGTCTTGGAGCCCCCACTTTGCTTGCGTAATGGATCCTCGATTATCAGGGAATGTACTTTGTGTCTTCGATTCCTTGAATTTTCAATAGATTCATACTACACTTTGTGAAAGTGAAAATCACAACCGATTGAAATCAAGGATCATTTTTTTCACATAATCAATCATCCATAAATTTCATCACATCATAGTAAGTACAATGAGTTTTCCATGACATCATTCTTATGTGGCATCACAAAAACTTCAATTAAAGGTCCACATTATTGCATCAGTTACACGGATACAATATGCAACACACCGACAGTAACTAGGGCCGCCAAGTTTTGCCAGGCGAGGCATCAGTCCGGCCATCGAGATTCTGCAGCTTGGGGAAGTGACAGTGCTCCGCATTGCTAGGTCTCATCGCCTGAGGGCATTGCCGTTGGACACGGGGTTTGCCGTCGCATGAAGAGCAGCGTCGTCGTGTCTGAGCTGCCGAAGCAGCACTCCACATACGAACAGCAAAGCTTGCACTTCCGGATGGTTCCCATAGATGGAGAGAGGTCTCGTGGCTAGGGCCAGCGCAAATGGCGACCTACATAAGATGAGGCTCCATGGAGGCACTTCTTTTATTTTTTCAATGTAAAGTTTTCAAATAAGTTGGTAATGGGAGGGGTTGAATCTATTCTAAGAGACTTATTGTAATGAAGCCAGGTTCTACATGTCACTAAGTGACTTGGCAGAATCCAAATGTATTGTAGAAGAAAAATAGCCGAGCAAATGGTTTCTTGTCCATTTTTATCACATTTTATTTCATTTGAAGAGATGATGTATTAGTAAGATGGCCGCGAGGTGGGTTGGAAGGAGGAAAAGAAGATTACGTGTTAGAGAAAGCATACGCCATAATGTATATTGTGATCGATGTTTCGATTTTTCTTGGTGTTTCGTGTGGCAACTTCAAAGTCATGGGCCAAAGTTAGAGAAAACATCGGCACATGGGAGCAAGTGACAAGTTGTTGGAGCATGAAAATTACAAAACACAATAAACACATTATTAGAGTCAGATGACTAAAAAGCATATTGATAGCGAGAAAAAAATTATGAATCCGTAGCAACGCACGGGCAATCATCTAGTCTTACATAGTGGCAATAGGGGTAGGAATAAAACTCGAAGCTCACGAGCTTAACGAGTACTCGACAACTTGGTTTGTGTCAGCTCGAACTCACAATAATGAATTGAGGTGAGTCGACAATTTTGGATTGTTAAGAAAACAAGTTTAATGAGTTGAGTTGTAAGTACTTGCTAAACTCTTTAATATTCTTACACTGATATACTAGCTCAAACATTAGTAAACACAAAAAGAAAAACCAAAATTGGTAGGTGAAACATACATGAGCACTCGGGCTAAATTTGCCAAAATCGACACAAAAAGACATATGATGAACCATCACTTTTACTCCACCATGATAAATTATGTTATCCGCTATCTTAATGAGCTTATCGAGCCAACTTGAGTATTTTCCGAGTTATGTTAAAGAGTCGAGTCAACCAAGCTCATTAACTAACAAAGTATTTGCGAGTTGAGTTGTGTTAAGTTGAGTTGGCTCGATGTCCATCCCTAGTCGCAAATCTTTGACTTATCATAGTGGGGTAATATAGGTGGTATCATGAAGTTTCATCTAAGAAAGAAGGTGTTATGACAAAGCAAATAATGATGACAGAGAAAAAGTGTAGTATCATAACACCCGTGTGCTTTTCTCTAGTATAAATATCATAAATAAGACTAGTGAGCTCATTTTAAATAAGTAAATCAAAAGCTTCATTTTGGGTCTTCAATACTTCTTAAGAAACATATAGTTACATATACATGTCTGATATGTACGCATAAATTTGGATTGAATTATCTTTTCATATGTGTTGTGCATAAGAAAGACAAATATTGGAAGCAAGACCGCGTTCTCTTTTTTTTTTCCTTTTTAGAGCCATGATTTTGTGACTTTCGTGTAGCCAAGAGCACAATGTATTATTTAGCAAAACTTTTGAGATGTGTAGAGAACATGTTTTCAATCTCATCCTCAATTTTATTTAAATGCCGAACTCATTGGAGGCTGAAGCTCAAGAGCCAAAACACCGGACTCCCTTGTGGTACAATGCATTAGCATGCACTGGTGGAGCGAAGACATAAATCTTGTGTAGTCAAATACACATATTATATGGATTTTTAATATTTTTTTGTGTGTGATTACTACTTGTAGTGCCAAAAAATTGTGTAGTACCTAGTTTGAACGTGGCGCTGCCACTGTCAGCGTGTTTGGATTATATAACAATATTGTATGCATGCTACTTCACTAGGATACTCTCCACTATGAGATATGATATTCACCAATATGAGATATGATATTCTCCGCTATGAGTGGTATTAGAGCGGTGCGGTACAACAGTAGCGTTGCCACATGGCTGGACAACTGGCAGGTTAGTGCCCGAGGGCAAACATCTTGCTCTCATCCTCAAGTCAAAATACCACAATGACACATCCATTTGGAGGAGCGAAGAAAAACATGCTAAAATCTGCTTTCTGGACGGCAATTCTCAAGGTAAGACCACTTCTAATCTTGGCCTCTTTTTACCAAACTGTGGATGGCACTAGCTTCATTGTAGTTCTCCTTGGCTCTCATGGTGGCAAACTATTTATGATAATCTGATCATTCAACAGCCTCCTTATGCATACCCGGTCGTTGTTAAGGACCTTTGGGTTACAAACAAGAAAACATGGAATGTACAACTTGTCAATTCTTTGTTCACTCCTCCCACTGCTGATGCCATATTACGAACCCCTCTTGTTAATGCTCCTGGAAAGAATGTTCTTGTTTGGAAACTAACCCCTTCAGGTGATTGTCTCGGTTTATAAAAACAGAGGTCTTTGCTGCTAATCATCATTTCCTCAAATGATTCAAGCTCTTCTTGCTTATGCTTATCCCCATGTCAATTTGGTAGAAAATTCTGTAAACCGTACCCTCCCAGGTATTTCCTGTAGCTAATGCAATCATGCAGGCCTCTAAGCGTGATGACATGGCGATACCCCAGGAACAACGCTTAACTCGCTCGGCAAGCCAGCTACTGGTGCCACATCAACATCCTTCATTACTTGCAGGTAATTCCATCTTCTGCGATGCGGTTTGGAAGAATGAAGGGACCGTCCAATCGTCTTTGCAGGGCATCATCATCCAAACTGGAGGCAATCAGCACTGCCAACAACTGCATATCTCGGTCTTGTCTCCACCAGCGTCTTCTTCACTTCTTCACTCCAGGCTGAAGCGTTTGGGCCGCTTCTTGCTACCATGCTGGCTGAATTGCTTCACATACCCCTACCATGCTGGCTGAATTGCTTCACATACAGGAACCAAGATTCTACACAGACTGATCTGTCTTGGCTTCTGCGGCGGCACCATCTTCAAGGACTCAGGTCACTGGGTAATTAGACCTCTCCCTGAAGCTATTGGCGCATCTTCAGCCTTCCATGGCAGCAGGATAGTTCATACCAACAGATGCTTCAATGTAAGGGCACACCATCAGGCAAATCTAGCATGCAAAATTCAGACAAGGTAGCTGTTATGTGCCTTTCTTCAGATACATGTCTTTGTCCTGGTAGAAATGTTCTCTCTAAACCCATTCACACCTCTCTGTAACTAGTTGAATAAAAATCTCTTTTTATGTTCAAAAAAGAAACACCTTGGTAAGAAGGATTGTGGCAGCCGTGGAAGCTGGAGGGGACCATAGTTCTTACGACTGCTATATGAAAGAGTGAACTTGCCATCAATCAGACAGATCCCTTTTACTGCAAACTGCTCGAACCATAGTTCTTACGATTTCTATATGATTTGTGCATGATCCATGTATAAAAAAATGCAGTACATGAAATCGAGGAACAGAAAAGTCATACTTTCCCAAATAATGCCCTTACAGAAAAATACACATAATACACTCATGCAATGATATATGTTCACCGAGCCACGGCGATGCGTTGTCAGAATCATGCCTCAACAGCAGACATAGATCACTGACTTGTAACTCTAACTTTTACAAGTTCTGCTGCTGCACGTGCAGCGGCGGAGGCACGGTTGGCTGCAGCGATAGCAGCTCGGGCTTTTTCCAGCACATCTGACGAACCTGGGCCAGCGGAGGATATCTCCGCAGTAGGGGGTTGATGCTCTTGACTGGCCACATTACTCTTGGTGGTAGCATATGTTCTTGAGCTCACAGCAGGTGACTTTGGAGACTCGGGATTTTTATGTTTTCCTGTGTCCTCGGCATGTAGGATTGTTGGCTTATCCCTGGAAATGGAAGCAGCTGGAGAGCTCTCAATTATAGGTGTTTGGCTTTGCCTGACTGATGATCCTGACTCGTCCTGCACACACGCACAGAACAAATTAAGTGAGTTTCTAGTTTTTAGGAATACCTAACTGTTGGCATAATCATAGGCTTGAAATAAGCTCCCTGATTTCTTTCTGACTCTCCCTGTAACTTTCTTCTAATCAACTGCACTAAACTTTTCAAACTGTTGGCCCCTAGTCTTACAGGTAAGCAAACAAATAACTTCGTAGCATTAAGACATAATGCTTGTAAACCCTTAAATGTCAGTGTGTAAGAATCAGAATAAACCTATACTATGTAGACTTCAATATAGAAATAGACATTTTTTGGGAACGAGAACACTGGAGGGGAATAGTTTACATGATAGGTATAAAAGAGGTGCACAACATCCAGCCATTCAAACTATGATGGTAGATCTGTGGGATTTGCAGTACAGCCCTAGACTTCTACTTATAAGTTAAATGGCAAGAGAATAATATAAAGGACAACAAAAGGCATCTCAGTATTAATAAATCGTATGTCAGGAAGAGTATGTACACAGATTCAATCAATTATTTCAATTGAAATACTAGTGAACGGAGTTTTAAGTCTTAAAACGTCAGTGTATCAAGATGTAAGGCCCATCAAGATGTCAAATGAGCAGTTCTTCCACGACAATTTATTTCATTGTAGGAAGAAGTGCTACAACACATAATTATAAAGCCCACTTATGAACCACACATCCACTAGCATTTCTATGTGATAATTAGGAAATAATTGATACGTCAGTAAATATTACCAGCAGATCTTCGTACTTCTTGTTGAACTCTGCTTCAGTATTAGATGAATCCCAATCAAGATTGTACTCATGAGCTATGGCTTTCAAAACCTTCAATTTTGATTCAGCTGATGGAGCCTTGACTGAGAGCTTCTCAATTATCTGCTCACACAGTACTCAAACTGTTGAATTTCACGAGATGCTAGATACACAAGCAACACAAATTGCCCTTTGAAAAAAAGTATACATGGAATTTTTCTTACTGTACGATTAACACCGCAGTCAGGGCGCAATTCCGTTGCAGCAGCAACGAACTCCTTTCCATACTTGGTGATAAACAAATTACGGAGATGCATTAACTCAGGCAAGTCTGAGCATCTTCCTGATGCAAAAATTATACTAGCTATTGCTTCTCGCAATTCTATGGGACATTCCCTGTTCCATGATAAATCCAGTAGCTATTAATCATATTCAACTAGGTGAAAGGAACAAGGGATCATGATACACAGTGAGTAACAGGTAAGTAAATTTAGTAAATCACGCTTGATGAATAAGGACTTACTTTTGGACCTCAACAATAGGGACTCTTGCAAGAACAAATTCACAGAAAAGCTCCACAATCTCATAGGCAGCCAATATATTTTGCTCTCGAATAATGTGCTCCACCTATGATTAAGAATAATAGGTTAGAGATCTGCAGAGAGGGAAAAATCGGTATTATGAAAAACATATATAGCTGTAAATCTAATTTACTCGAATCCTTGCAATTGACTCCTGGCCTGTCTGAAGATATTGAACCATCTCTTTGCGCATATTTATCAGTTGCATCTCCCTCCTATTGCGCAGTAGCTTGATCCTTGAAATGATCAAATTCAAGCATGTTTTGCTACATAAAGTTGGAAACTTCTGTTAATTAAGGGCATAATTAGAGCAAGACTGTCTCTCCAGGTCTACAGACACATATATGAAGTGAAGAACAATGTAAAATAGTAGTATGAAAAATAAAATGGTTATAATTAAGCATTCATTAGAAGCTCATAGTTGATGGCTTGTTCCATTACACTGATATAGTAACTGTATAGAGTTACGCAAAACCACCGGCTGCTGATGATCCAGTTGGGTATCGCATGCTGATACTTAAAATAGTAAGTTTTATTAGCTCAATCCGGTCCTGGTGACTCTTATAATCAGATTCCATTTATAAAACGAAGCTGTCATATGGTATTCCAGTTACTGAATCTGATCTGGATCATGTTACATCTTTAAAATCACAACACACGTGAACTTTCCTAGCAAGCTCTAATATAGCCCATCCAGCAACCGTAATTCTCCACCCAAGGAGGCCTGTCGCTCGGGTCCAAGATGGCTACTTTTTTCCCCATCGCCATACAGTTCATCCGCCGATCACCCTACCTACTGAGCGGAATCTAAATCTAGAATCCTAATAATCACAGGGAAAAATCCGCCGTTCTTAAGATCACTGATCCAAACCGAGAAGAGAAGCTGTACAGTAAGTGGGGTTGATGGGATCTAGGAAGAGATCGAACCATTTGGTGCCGAAGGGGGAGGAGCGGTTGAAGAGCGAGTTGAGGGACGACATCGTCAGTATCGCCGGCTTCGCTGATCCACCCGGCGAAGACAAGGGGAACAGGTAGGAGGGGAAAGAAGCTGTTCCGTGTATATTTGCAGGTATACCCCTGTACTTGATTGCTTTTATGATTTAAATCTGCCATCTAAATCGGCCCTATTTTACCCTACGTGCTAGAAAATAAACTGATTTTTCCGGATGAAGCGCAAATTTAATCAAGCAGACAGGCATCAACAACACGATGCAAAGTGATGACCAGCTTAACCAATGATGCCCGGCCGGCCATAGTATCAAACTTGCCATTCAACTTTGGAAGCAAGCCCACAACTTTATCTTCAAGATGTTGGAAGTCAACTCACATAAGGCGCCACATCGAACATGGTAACCCAAGATATTGCATGGAAAAAGGAGGTCAGAGTAGCCAGAATACCGTCGATGACGGCAAGATAAATTTGCCCACATCAAATGGATACCACAGAGCTTTTCTGAAAGATGGTGCATAGGCTGATCACCTCTGCGAAGCTAGTCTTCTAGGATAGTTGCCAAGTTTTGGATATCTTGCTTAAAAGGTGCAACTAACACCACCACATCTTTCGAGTATAGTGAAGTTCTCAAAATGGAGCCGTGGCCATGAAGCTTGTGAAGGACTGCATGTTTAGGTCGCAAGGTTCATAATTTGCGTGAGAGGGTCGATGGTGAGGACGAGTAAAAGTGGAGATAGGGGTTTTCCTTGTTGAAGGCCTCGACCATGCATGATGGGTGACCGACGATGCCATGCATTGAGGAGGACATGGGATGAACTGTGGATAGTAAGGTGGCGATCCAATTGTGAAATCTAGTCGAAGCCTCGACGTTGTAGGAGATCAAGGATGAAGTGCCAAAAGATATAATCAAAAGATTTATGAATGTCAACCTTGAACAAAAGTGTCGATGTCTTGCTCTTACGGAACCTCTTTAGCTAAATTCTTGACATAGAGGAAGTTGTTAGGTTTGTTTTGCTTCTTGTGAAAGAACTTTGTGCGATGGAAACAAGGTCGTTCATAAGCGGCCCAAGACGAAGAGCAAGCCTTTGCAATGGCAACCATCACAATCGGAAACAATGTCAAATTACACTGCACAACAACCGACGCTGAATCCAGCCATTGAGGCTAGATATCTGGTTTCACCTAGGAGAGGAAGTCGAGCAATCTCTAGGCAATGTTCTCAATAAGGAAACGATGCGGAAGACACTGAAGTTCGGGAGTCCGTTTACCAAGTTAATGGGTCTCTGGGGGTCTCTGGGACGACAACATGAATGATAACATAAACAATATTGCTTGCATAAAGCACATACGGTTCACACATCCGTCCAATCTTTCACAAGTACAACGTGAAATGTTTCCCAAATGTTTCACCATATAAATATTAAATCATGTATTTCACTAGATAATAAGAAAAGTGTTCAACCGATGACGAAAAACAATTAGTTAACTAGGATAACTATTTGCAGTCCAAACATTCACTGTCTTGCGATGTTGTGATCATCACAGGACACATACTAAAAGTACGTCACTATAGTAGTACTCCCTCCGTTTCAAAATATAAGATGTTTTAGATTTGTGAAGCAAATGTATCTAGACAGCTTTTAATGCACACTAAAAACTGTCTAGATACATTTGCTTCACAAAGCTAAAACATCTTATATTTTGAAACGCAGGGAGTAGTATTTACAGCTGACGCTAGAACATGATTTTGGTACACCTGACTATATAAACGTGGATTTCGTCAGACCACATAGCCCCGGCCAGCCAGACCTCCAGAGAGTCCTTCCACCGGCGCGCAACAAAACTAGCAATATCATAAAAGAAACAGCATGTCAAGCAAAGCAAAACCACATACCTATGTGGGTCTTGGTCTTATCTTGAACCATCCAACATTGCTTTGAGATCTGTGCGCTGGTTTCTAGATATTTCAGAAAGCCCCCTCAATCATAACAATATGTAATCTGTCAGAGCCTACCTTTTTACACAAAATACCCCATGTTCTCCCTTAATCTGACATTTCTGATTTGGACAAGAAATAGAATAGATCCAAAGATTCATGTAGCACAGAGTCAGTACAAATTCATATATGCAAGATTTCCAGTACAGGGGTTAGTACAAGTTCACCCGTTATTGCATGAAAAACTTCACAAAACAGAGTTTGTTCATTTAAAAATTAATTAACATTATGTTTACTTCGCAATTAATTATGATAGGAAATCCATTTAGTGACAATTTTCCTTGATCTGCAATACTCATACAGAAAATTAAGCTTTACCGTCTCATGCCATAATCACAATTTCCTCCTAATCTAGATTGTGCAATCATGAAACATGTAATCTGGAATCTTGTACAAAAAAGATCGAAGCAAAAAACATGAACAAATAGCATTTCATCTGCATTTGATTGCTCCACATACACAAATAGAAGAACAACAAGATCCCAGGTAAGGGTCGCTGCCAGATTGGTAACAAATCCACAAACACGAATTTATGCGTGGTAGAAAATGGAAAGCAAATAAGATGGAAAGCACATAGAGGAAAAAACAAGATGGACAGGAAACAAAATCGGAATTTATCACGGCCAGAACACAACGTCGGCCGACAGGTCCAGTATCTCGCCTCCTCCGCTCGTACAGATCATGGAGGCCATTCACCGGATCCAGCTGCCACCACAAGGATCTCATACTCAAAATTCGTCAAACCAGCATCTCGATCTGGCCGTGTGGAGCATCTGCTCGTCCACGGCGGAGCACGTACCGACGCGTGCGGCGGCCATGGATGGGGCTGACCAAGCTCTTCTGCTACCATCCGACGCAAACCCTATACATGAAAACAAAAAACAAATTAAGATGGCTGAAGCAAATCAGATCAGATCAAACAAAGGAAGAGCAAGCCTTCTGGAGCAAGACATATTAAGATGGCTGAAGCAAATCAGATCAGACCAAATCAGACCAGACGCTCGCGGCCGTGTGCATGTGAAGCAAGACGAACATGAGCGTGCGGGCAGTGGGCTAGCGCCATGACCCGGCCGGCCGTGGAAGAGAACACGCCCACCAGATCCCGGCTCCCAGGTGCACCGAAATTCTGAACAAATCAGCATATTTCATGGACGATCCTAAACATGAACCGAAGCAAATTTTGATGGGGAAACAAAAACAAATCAAGATGGTAAAAAAGAAGCAAAACCAGAGAGAAAAAATTAGAAGAGCAAATCCTCTAGGCCGCTGCCATTCTCCCTGTCACCAGGCCTCCTCCCCCATCCTGCTACCTGCAGTCTCGCTCCCACCGACAGTCGCCATGACGCGGCCGACTGTGGACCAGAGGACAACGGCTGGTTCCAATGGGCATCAGTGGGTGGACGTAATCATCGCCGTCGCAGTCCGTGGGTGAAGGCCGACCAAGTTGCCGACCGGAGGCAGTCAACCTCGGTTCGCACCTGGCGGCCATGCCCAGATCCGGCGAGGGATGCAGTGATGTGGCTGCACCAGGCTGCGGTTGGAGATGGGGCAAATAGATCCGGTGGTCGTCGGCCTTCCCCAACATGCCTTCTCTCCTAAATCCATTCGGCGGGGAAAGAGCGGCGAGCGGCGGCGCCGCCTGATCCCTTTGATGGTGTATGGTTGACGTGGGAGCAGACCGTCCTTGTGCGTGGTGGATAACCAGCCCGTTGGGAACCCTAAGAGGAAGGTATGATGAGTATAGCAGCTAGTCTTCCCTCAGTTAAGAAACTAAGGTTTAATATCGATCAGGAGAGGAGAGACAATGATGACTGAAGGTGATGCGGAACCTGCACACACACAACCAAGTACTTTGTTCCCAACTTGCGATGAGAGTGTCAATCTCACCGGTTTGCTTGAAACAAAGGTTATGAGTGTATCGAGTGGAAAACAATATAGTATGCGAGTAAAGTAAACAGTACGAGTAAAGTAAACAGTGCGAGTAAAGTAAACAGGTGATAGCAATATGATGGAAATAGGACCGGGGTCCACAGTTCACTAGTGGTGTCTCTCCATAGATAAAATAACACATGCTGGGTAAACAAATTACAGTTGGAATAGACCGCCATCCAACTGCATCTATGACTAATAATCCACTCCCGGGGATATCAATCCGAACACCCTAGAAATATTAAGTTGCGAACAACAGATAATTGCATTAAGCAAAGTGTGTAATGTAAACAAAGCATATGCCCTTGAGCATATGAATGTTGTTTTCTCCCTAGTAGCAACAGCACATCTACCACCTTAGAGGTTTCTATCACTCCCCCAGGTGAAATAGAGGCATGAACCCACTATCGAGCATAAATACCCCCTCTTGGAGTCACTAGCAACTACTCGGCCAAGATAGCTACTAACAACGGAGAGCATGCAAGATCATAAACAACATAGAGATAACAAAAGATATAATTCAGTACAGCAACTTAATCATAAACACCAATATTCATCGGATCCCAACAAACCAAACATGTAGAATTACATAACGGTGATCTCAATCATGTAGGGCAGCTCATGAGATCTAAACATGAAGCACATGGTGGAGGAGACAACCATCTAGCTACTGCTATGGACCCATAGTCCAAGGTAGACTACTCACTCATCGCTCCGGAGGCAAGCATGGCGATGAAGAAGACCTCCGGTGGCGATTCCCCTCTCCGGCAGGGTGCCGGGAAGAGCTTCTGGACCCTCCCGATCTTCGGGTCGACGGTGGCGGCGGATCGCGATGTGTTCTGGAAAACTGATCGGGTCCTTAGGTTTTTCTCGTCGGGGGGTCTTTATAGGCGAAGGGGCGTCGTCAGAGGTGGGGCCAGGTGGCCTCACACGGTGGTGGCGCGGGCCAGGGGCTGTCCGCGCCACCCCTGTGTGTGGGCCCCTGGTGGCCCCCCTCCTACTCCTCTTCGGATCTCTGGAAGCTTCCGGGTAAAACAAGACTTCAGGAACTTGTTTTGTCCAATTCCGAGAATATTTCCTGTGTATCACTCTGAAACACAAAAATAGCAGAAAATAGGGAACTGGCACTATGGCAACTTGTTAATAGGTTAGTTCCGGAAAATGCATAAAAGTGCCACTAAGTGTAACGAAACAATAGGCAAATGGTGTAAAAACAAGCATGGAGCATCAAAAATTATAGGTACGTTTGAGACGTATCAAGCATCCCCAAGCTTAACTCCTGCTCGTCCTCGAGTAGATAAGTGATAACAAAAGAATAATTTTTTAGGTGACATGCACCTACACAATCTTGATCATATATGTAAGCATTTGTGAGCTGGGATCATTAGAACTTAAAACATGGGCATGAAGATATAATCTTGACAATAAGAAACTTAGCAACCATGTTGTAAACATGTAAATGAACACAAACAAAAGATCATGATAATGAAACAATGAAAGTCAAACGTGTGTTCAAATCATAAGGAAAAACATACAAATGGTTTTCAGCTTGTCCTTCAAAGAGAGCAAAACATAAATGCATAGGACACCTTCAAGTTTAAGAGGGCGACTAGATACAAATAATTTAAGAACAAGTGAAACCAACAATATGAATCAATCAATGAACTTTGGGACAATGCATATCACACTAAGAATGACAACTATGCTCTCTTAATGGTGCATAAAGAAAGAAGGTGGTGACTCAACATAAAAGTAAAAGAAAGGCCCTTCGCAGAGGGAAGCAGTGATTGCAAGTTTTATAACCTTCAAAAATTATGGTACTTACCGGCTTTGAGCTCTCATTGCCCCCATCATAAGCATCTTGAATGGTTAAAGTTAATGCGAGAACAATTATGATGCATATGCTTGACAAATCATAAGTTGAAAACCTCGTGTCCCGTGAATACGAGTACCCAAACCTCATGCTACTTTACTTAGAGTCCCAAGCAAGGCTCTTGTCATTGTAAGTATATGCATATCATTGAGAACCGCCAATGGGGTACCTCCGTGCCCGATGACATGGAACAAGCCCACACCAAAATGACAGGACAAGCAGACAATGAACACCTCGATATCTCTTTTATTTGCCTTTTGTTTAGCTTTTTATTGTGAGATGCGTCGTCGAATGTTCACCATGGGTATGCTGCAAATTTCCACCATGAATTATGCATGGCTTAGATTGATGGCCCGGTGTTTCTCTAACACATATACAAACTCCATGATCCCTACAAGATTCACAATTCATTTCACACCGCGGGCATCCATAAACAAAAGATCACGATATCAACTCAAATAAGAAGTCCAATGTTGAAAGCTTGCCCCATGACAGCATGGATGGGCTAGAATCCAACTTACAACTTGCAAGCATAACAACTCAACATAAGAGACCACAATGTCAAATTTTTAAGAACAGGAAAAAGTAAAGTGTGCCTTCCGGTTCGTGAGAGCTTTACTAACCGAATTTCGCATAACACTGGTAAGAGTTTAATTTGAAGAGAAAATAAAAGCAAGTCAAATTTACTTGGAATAGCAAATTGCTAGTAGGTATGTATGGTGGACACAATGGAAAACTTTGGCTTTAGGAGTTGGATGCACGAGTATAGCTCATACTCAGTACAAGGCGAGGGCTAGCAAAAGACTGGGAGCGACCAACTAAGAGAGCAATAATGGCCATAATCATGCAAAGCGACAAAGCGACATTAAAAAAAGCATAAGATGGCATCAAAAGTCAAAAACTAAATGATCATAAAGGCTATTGGCGACTTTGTAAGAGTCTAACATGTGTGAGCATGCGCCAAGTCAACCCAAATAAAGCATCAAGGAGAAAACCAAAATAATGCTTCCATACAATAAAAACAACGCATGATTTTTTCAAAGGCTCATTAAGCAATCTCAGTTATTTGAGACAAGTCATGCTACAGCAAAACCACTAATCATACTATCAAAAAGACATCAAGCATGACATGAAAAAGCCTAAGCCGCAGTCTACACAAGCTCCTTCTTGTACCACTATTTTGCACAAAGCTTTTTCTCTTTTCCAACACCATTTGAAATTTTTATAAACACCTCTTTTGATGAAAACCAATAAAGATCAGAGGCAAAAATACACCTTGATGAAAAGATATGACAAGGTCTAAACGCAAATCAAGGCGAAAACGAAAACCAAAAGCAGTAGCAGAAAAAGAAGAACGCATGAACAACTCCGTTTTCACTCTTATTAAATCAACGAGCGTTCTTCGCAAATGAAAAGCAAGGTAACTTCTCCAAAAGAAATTTGTTGGGGTCCAAACATTTATTGCAGCAAACAAACAGACTAAACCAACTAAGAAAACTAAAACAACTGACGCTCCAAGAAAAACATATAGTGCATGAAGCAATAAAAATATAGTGTTTTGAAAGGTGACCTGATTTTTGCCGATGAAGAAGGGGTGCCTCGGGGGCATCCCCAAGCTTTGACGCTTGTACTTCTTGGATATTTCTTGGGGTGATGCATGGGCATCCCCAAGCTTGAGCTTTTGTCCATTCTTCAACTCATCTCATCATTCTCCAATCCCTACACTTGAAAACTTCCTTCATATAAAACTAAACACAATTCTATTAGCAACATTAGTGTAGGCATAACATATAATCAATCCTCTATTTGCTTCAGATTTCAACCTAAAACCACCACATATATAGCATATACTACTGTAGCAACCTCCCCAAAAGTTCCGTGATCAAAAGAACTCAAAAGAAAGCGATAAAGTGGCAAACACAAATATTGGCAGAAATCTGTCAAAACTGAACATCTGACAAAGGTCGCATTTTTGAGGGATTTTCTGTTGCTCAAATCAAAAAGTGTTCAACTAAGAAAAGTTTGGATATAACCTGGGGCATATGTACAAGAAATCTCAGGTCCAAAAGATAAACAGAGAATTTTCACGAATTTTTACGGTGCAGCACCGAAAACAGTTTCAGGACAGCAACATCCCCAAATCTATACCTCACTCAAATTAGAGGCTTCTCTTGGCACAAAAACGAAATAAACAAGATAAGGAGCGGTCATTACAGTAGTAATGACTTCCAAGACTCAAATAAAAGAAAAAGTACTAAAGAGAAAACATTGGGTTATCTCCCAAGAGTGCTTTTCTTTAACGCCTTTGAGCTAGGCGCAGAAAATTGCGAATCAAGTATTATCAAGTGATGAAGTGATAGTTACCTCAGTAGGCTCTTTGAAGGTTCCCAAAGATGATTCAACCTGCAAGTTACCCTTAGTGGAACTAAGAGTCTTACCAATCTTAAGAACATGTTGAGATTTAAGCGCAGAAACCTTGGGAACATACATAAATTTTTGCTCTTTTCCAACAAACACTTTCTCCTTCTTAAATTTAAGAGAAGAGAAGATTAAGCTAAGAGTTTCCATAGACTCCTCTAGTTTACCAATCCTTAAGTTTTGATTGTCATGAGTAGTGCTAGCCTCTAAAATGGTAATTCTCTTACCAATGTTTTCTATTAATTCACTAACGTGGCTAGCATTTTCTAGGATACTTGGCAAACTTTTCTCTAAAGAGCTGAGCTTTTCTACCACCTCTTCCAAGGTGGTCTCGGTTTTAGCAACATGAATAGGTGGTATCCCCACTAAAACTTTCAATTATAGTGCATGCTTCTCCAGCGGGAGTACCCAGAAAATTACCTCCTGTCAGAGTATCAAGAACATACCTATTCCAACTGGATATACCAACATAAAAATTTCTAAGGAGGATCGTGGTAGAGTGCTTTTTGGTACACCTATGATGAGCATTGTTAATACGGTACCAAGCATCTTTTAAACTTTCTCCCCCTTGTTGCTTAAAACTACGAACTTCTACTTCAGGATTACTCATTTTAACAAAACTAAAAGCAGATAAGTAAAAACAACTACCAAGGATTCTAATTTTTTTTGGGTTTTTGATATAAAGCAGTACAGGTAAAATAAATAAAGTAAAGCAAAACAATAACAAAGTAAAGAATGTGTGTGCGAAGAACTCCCCTCGCAGAAGTCTTCTCTCCTCCCCGGCAACGGCGCCAGAAAACTAGCTGATCCCTTTGATGGTGTATGGTTGACGTGGGATGATACATCTCAAACGTATCTATAATTTTTGATGCTCCATGCTTGTTTTTACACCATTTGCCTATTGTTTCATTACACTTAGTGGCATTTTTATGCATTTTCCGGAACTAACCTATTAACAAGTGCCACAGTGCCAGTTTCCTGTTTTCTGGTATTTTTATGTTTTAGAAGTGGTACACAGGAAATATTCTCGGAATTGGACGAAACAAGTTCCTGAAGTCTTATTTTACCCGGAAGCTTCCAGAGATCCGAAGGAGAGTAGGAGGCGAGGCACAGGGGGCCCACACACAGGGGTGGCGCGGCCAGCCCCTGGCCCACGCCACCACCATGTGAGGCCGCCTGGCCCCTCCTCTGACATCGCCCCTTCGCCTATAAAGATCCCCCCGACGACAAAAACCTAAGTGCCCGATCAGTTTTCTAGAACACATCGCGATCCGCCGCCGCCGTCGACCCGAAGATCGGGAGGGTCCAGAAGCTCTTCCCGGCACCCTGCCAGAGAGGGGAATCGCCACCGGAGGTCTTCTTCATCGCCATGCTTGCCTCCGGAGCGATGAGTGGGTAGTCTACCTTGGACTATGGGTCCATAGCAGTAGCTAGATGGTTGTCTTCTCCACCATGTGCTTCATGTTTAGATCTCATGAGCTGCCATACATGATTGAGATCACCGTTATGTAATTCTACATGTTTGGTTTGTTGGGATCCGATGAATATTGGTGTTTATGATTAAGTTGTTGTACTGAATTATATCTTTTGTTATCTCTATGTTGTTTATGATCTTGCATGCTCTCCGTTGTTAGTAGCTATCTTGGCCGAGTAGTTGCTAGTGACTCCAAGAGGGGGTATTTATGCTCGATAGTGGGTTCATGCCTCTATTTCACCTGGGGGAGTGACAGAAACCTCTAAGGCGGTAGATGTGCTGTTGCTACTAGGGAGAAAACAACATTCATATGCTCAAGGGCATATGATTTGTTTACATTACACACTTTGCTTAATGCAATTATCTGTTGTTCGCAACTTAATACTTCTAGGGTGTTCGGATTGATATCCAGGGAGTGGATTATTAGTCATAGATGCAGTTGGATGGCGGTCTATGTATTTTGTTGTAATGTCCAGAGTAAATCTCATAGTGATCTTCTTGACATATCACGTTATCTTTATTCTATCAATTGCCCAACTGTAATTTGTTTACCCAGCATGTGCTATTTTATCTATGGAGAGACACCACTAGTGAACTGTGGACCCCAGTCCTATTTCCATCATATTGCTATCACCTGTTTACTTTCTCGCACTGTTTACTTTACTCGCATATTATTACTGTTTTCCACTCGATACACTCATAACCTTTGTTTCAAGCAAACCGGTGAGATTGACAACCTCATCGCAAGTTGGGAGCAAAGTATTTGTTTGTGTGTGTGCAGGTTCCACGTTGCAGCTAGCAAGCAAAGCTTGGATGAGGCGCCATATATAAATTGTCCGCTGCTGTCGCAAACTAGCAAGCATCACCTTCAGTCGTCATTGTCTCTCCTCTCATGAACGATATTAAACCTTGGTTTCTAACTGAGGGAAAACTAGCTGCTATACTCATCACACCTTCCTCTTGGGGTTCCCAACGGGCTGGTCATTCACCACGCATCAAGCTAATTTTCTGGCGCTGTTGCCGGGGAGGAAGAGAAGACTTCTGCGAGGGGAGTTCTTCGCACACACATTCTTTACTTTGTTATTATTTTGCTTTACTTTATTTATTTTACCTGCATTGCTTTTTATCAAAAACCCAAAAAAATTAGAATCCTTGGTAGTTGTTATTTCTTTACTTTAGTTTATCATGTTGATCCCTAAGTACGTTATGGAGGACCTCTCAGTAGGTAGTGGTTCGATTATTGGCAAAAGTAACATTGATGAGTTCTTTAATCACATTAGTATGCACGAGGAAGGTGAGGAAAAGTCTTGGGTTGAGCTTGCTCCTAGTATTGAAGTTGCTTTTGTTATATTAATTGACATGTTGGAAACTAGGTTTGCTAGTCTTAATCCTTTTATGCAATATATGTTCCTTAAGCTTCATGAAATTGAGGATCCCGAAAAGAAGGCTTCTATCTTGGAAACTTTGCGCCTAGAATTTAAGGATGTCATTATTGAAGCTAGGAAAGTTCTTAAACGTTTTAATAAACTCGGTTCACCTATAAAGGTTATTGATACTAATGATGAGGGAACCAAAATACCTATACCTTGCAAGCTTTTGGGATTGTGTGAAGCCTTCAAAAATAATTTTGCCTGGATCTGTCCTGAAAATCTTTTTGATGAAAATAGTGTACCAAAGCATGATCATAAAGGGTCTTCAAAAACTTATGTGGATGAAATATAATGCCTTATTGACAAGACCTTTGCTGTTGATCTTAATGCTTCTGCTGAAAATACTTGATTCGCAATTTTCTGTGCCTAGCTCAAAGGCGTTAAAGAAAAGCACTCTTGGGAGATAACCCAATGTTTTCTTTTCAGTACTTTTTCTTTTATTTGAGTCTTGGAAGTCATTACTACTGTAATGACCGCTCCTTATCTAGTTTATTTCGTTTTTGTGCCAAGAGAAGCCTCTAATTTGAGTGAGGTAAAGATTTGGGGATGTTGCTGTCCTGAAACTGTTTTCGGTGCTACACCGTAAAAATTCGTGAAAATTCTCTGTTTATCTTTTGGACCTGCTATTTCTTGTGCATATGCCCCAGGTTATATCCAAACTTTTCTTAGTTGAACACTTTTTGATTTGAGCAACAGAAAATCTCTCAAAAATTCGACCTTTGTCAGCTGTTCAGTTTTGACAGATTTCTGCCAATATTTGTGTTTGCCACTTTATCGCTTTCTTTTGAGTTCTTTTGATCATGGAACTTTTGGGGAGGATGCTACAGTAGTATTTGCTATATATGTGGTGGTTTTGAGTCGAAACCTGAAGCAAATAGAGGATTGATTATATGTTATGCTTGCACTAATGTTGCTAATAGATTTGTGTTTAGTTTTGTATGAAGGAAGTTTTCAAGTGTAGGGATTGGAGAATGATGAGATGAGTTGAATAATGGACAAAAGCTCAAGCTTGAGGATTCCCATGCATCACCCCAAGAAATATCCAAGAAGTACAAGCGTCAAAGCTTGGGGATACCCCCGAGGCACCCCTTCTTCATCGGCAAAAATCAGGTCACCTTTCAAAACACTATATTTTTATTGCTTCATGCACTATGTGTTTTTCTTGGAGCGTCAGTTGTTTTAGTTTTCTTAGTTGGTTTAGTTTGTTTGTTTGCTGCAATAAATGGTTGGACCCCAACAAATTTCCTTTGGAGAAGTTGCTCGTTTTCATTTTGCAAAGAACGCTCAGTTTTTCACTCTTATCGTTCATCGTGCGTTCTTCTTTTTCTGCTACTGCTTTTGGTTTTCGTTTTCGCCTTGATATGCGTTCAGACCTTGTCATATCTTTTCATCAAGGTGTATTTTTGCCTCTGATATTTATTGGTTTTCATCAAAAGAGATGTCTTTAAAAATTTCAAATGGTGTTGGAAAAGAGAAAAAGCTTTGCTTCAGGTGAAACCAAACTGCAAGGGTGGCGTACAGGTGAAACCAAACTGCAAGGGTGAAGATAGAGTGGTGAATCTGGTACTGGAAAATGTGGTGATCGATCCTGTGTAGCCTCCTGAATCACCGCCACTAGTTGTGCGCAGTCCGAATCCACAATAATTGGTAGCTGGCTATATGGCTATATTGGAGTGCTAAACTGAGACCCTGAGAGCATACCAGTAATTCCGCTTCAAAAGCTTCTGCACAAGACGGCAGAAATCTACATGCCGAAATGATCACAGTACCAACCTCATCTCCTAGTACCATACCGACACCTGCTGTACCATCCCGCGTATGTACGGAAGGAACCGTCTATCGTCAGCTTTACCCAGTCTGATTTCACCCGCATCTTCCCGCATCTTATTTGGTCAGACTGGTTGTGGTCATGGAAAATGGCATCACAAAGTGCGGCGAAGGTCAGCTACAGAAGAACTATCATACCTAGCCTATCGATCACCGGGCTAAGGAACCAAGTGCATGTGCTTTCTTTATTTGATAAATATTTTTGAGATATTTGAAATTTTTAAAAAATCAAAGAAAAATGTTGCATGTAGATCTTCACATCCTATGTTCTCATTAAGTTGTTTCAAGAAAATCAACCTTTTTATGTAGCTTATGTAAAAAGACAAAAATCAATGCTAAAACAAGCCTTTTTCGCCAAGCCTTTCATTATCTTCTTTGCACAGACCATGGAAAATATCAGTTTTTTCACAAAACTGTGCATGTGCAAATTAAATATAAAGATACACATCTGAATATTATTCCATTTTTTAGATAAAAAGAGCATATGCATCCATGATCAAAAGTGTATTTTCGCTTATACTTACGATACTGAACCCAACCTAGGAGCTAATGTAATTAGCCTATACTAACTGAGTGAAGATTTGGTGCACATGGACACCAATGATCCCCTTTTTTATAATAAAAAACAGAGTATTTTTTTTTAAAATCGTATGTGGCCAACTATTTATCCCATAAATATGCAAAAAATTATATTCAAATACTTGGTATTTTGGACTACACAAAAATGACAAGCATCTAGATCTGACTATTTATAATTTTAAATCTACAAATTTTATCAGTTACTCCCTTCGACCACTAATACCTATCTCTAGCATGATGTATTACCATTAATACCTATCTCTACCATTAGATACTAAGATACATCATACTAAAGATAGGTATTAGTGAGTATTTTTTATATCTCATAATATAAAGAATTTTGTACTCCTTCCGATCCATAATACTCTTCGTTAATCTAGATGTATCTAGACACATTTTAGTGGTAGATACATCCGTATTTGCAAAGAGTAATATGGGTCGGAGGGAGTAATGAAACTTTACATGTTTGTAGGGTACATCATTGGCTATGTCCAGATTTATTTTGATAGTAGGGAATTCTCCTACCGGATTTCTTAAAAAAAAAATTTTTTCATACATTTTTGAAATTTAAAATATGATATTTTTTATGAAGGGATCACTAGAGCTTTCCGATACTGATCAAAATAATGAATCTTCCTCAACTCGCAGTAGGAACAGCAGAATATATGCGACATGTCCACTTTTGTTCTCTTGGTGCTCTGAACATGCTAAAAAAAGTTCCGGAAGATAGCAACAAATGCGTCAAAGAACAAAACAACAACAAAGACATAGCCCACTGCTGAATGAATCAAGTTATCGCCTTTTAACAAATTAATGAAAGCATAAAGGTGGAGTTCCAGAAAATGAGAACCAATCTCTACTGTACAGCATGTTCCTGAAGCTATGGCAGCAGCAACTTTAAGAGCATCTCCAGCCGTGTCCCTAGGTCGGCCCCCGGCATGTCATTTTTTCATTCGGACGGCGGTATTCGGTTCAGCCGCGCTTCCGGTTTCTTGTTTTCACCCGAATTTGGGCTTTCATCCATCCGGCGAGCCCAGGGCATCCCCGGCTTTCTGAGGCGCGCTCGGGGATTCCGGACGAAACAAAAACGCGCGAAACGTCGAGCGGGCCCGCGGTGTCAGCAATAAAAGAGGTAGTTCCCCGCCATTAATTTTATTTTCCTCCAAAATGCGCCGCATATACCCATTTTCCCCGCCAAAATCCCCCACAGTTGCAGCTCCTCCTCTTCTCTTCCACCACCATGCCGTCGAAGAGGATCGCCGACGACGGCGCGCCGAAGGCGAGGAAGCCGCGGGCCCCCAAAGAGAGGCCGCCGGGCATGACAAACGCGGCGTGGGCGGCGGATATGGAGCGCCGGCAGACCGAAACACGCGCATGGCGGAGAAGGAGAAGAGGCTTGCGGCGAAGAGGGCGACGCAGACGAGCAGGCGAGACTAGTCTCCATGGCCATGGGACAGCCGCGCGTCTGCCAATTCCCCGGTCCATGGCCAACCTAAGGTACGATCGGCTCTCCTTCGACCTACTCGCCGGTCAATTCCCCCATGTTCCACAAGACATACGTCCCCACCATGTCGAGGTTCACCCCGTCGCTGCCGGAGTACGACACTGCGATGCACGAGGGCATCTCGCCTACCCTGCGCCGAGGGCCGCTCTCCTTCTCCCACGGGATGCCGCCGCCGAATGATGGTGTGATGCACAACATGATCACGTTGGGCTCCATGGCCGCCGCGTCGAGCCCGGGTTTCTTCACACAAGAGGAGGCAAGGGCGACGAAAGCCATTGCGGCAGCGGCGCGGGGTGGCGTCGACGATCACGGGTTTGGAGACGGTGGCCAAGACGTCGACGAAGAAGAAGAGCAGCAGGCCAACCTCGACGAGGAGGACGACGTGCCTGAGCCGACTTCAACCTCGACGTCGAAGGGGGGGGGGAGAAAAGGAATAAGAACTCGCTGCCGACCGAGCCGCGGATCAAATGGAAGGGCAAAGAAGAGGAGTGCCTCGTCGAAGCTTGGCAGACCGTTTCCATGAACGACATTACCAGCGCCAATCAAAACTTTGACACATATTGGCAGCGGGTTAAGTTGGCGTTCGACGAGCGCAAAATCGTCGATCCCTACTTCAACAAGACGGTGATGGTCCGCGGCGAGAAGGCCATGGCCACGCATTGGGGGATCATGCAGGCGGCGTGCATCAGGTGGCACGGCATACAGGAGGAGATCGTCGATCGTCCGGTGAGCGGCGCCGACTTCGAGGCTAAGGTATGCTTACTCGCCGTCTTCGTCGGCCCTGGATCGCCGAGTTTTGATTCGCCAGCTTGTCTGCGCAGATGCGGCGGGCGTTTGATATGTACAACGACGACACCGACGTCCAGACGTTCAAGTACCTCAACGTCTTCGCTCGCATCGAGACCTGCGAGAAGTGGGCAGAAGTACGCCGAAACCTCTCCAAGAACAAGGACGAGGAGTACAACCCCGATGCTCCAGCCGCTGCCGCGTCGACGGGCCACCCCGAGCTCGGCTAGAAGAAGCTGAAAGAACTGATGAAGGCAGGCCATCCAGCCGACAGGTTGCAGACGTCCTTCGACAAGTGCTAGGCCGACGCGAGGGCGCACGCCACCGAGAGGGACACCAAGTACGACGCGCGGTGGAAGGAGATGCTCGCCAACCAGGACGTCCGGATCGCCTTGCTCAAGACAACCTTCGCGGCGAAGAAGAAGAACACCGACCTTGCGTTCCTGATCAACGGCAACGACCAGTGCTGGCCCTGGAGGCAGGCAGGCAGGGCAGCCACCCTGGCCCCCCAAAAATGAGGGACCCCACTTTAGATATTAGTACGTATATGATTTATACTTATACTGTTATACAACAGTTCTGCATACAAAAAAAAAGACCAATGGATTCGGTAATGGGCCTTAGCAACGATTGATCATTGAAGACTCCCAGCCTTTCCTTCGCTCCCTGACCTAGCCGCCAGAGGTGATCAGGGAGGCGCCGCCTTTTCCACCCGATCTTCACCGGCCGTGCTGGTCCCCTCTCCCTCCGCCTGCTCCGGCGGCGGTGGGGAGGGGGGATCCGGTCTCTCCGCTCTGTAGTTAGGGTTTGGTTTCGCAGGTCGTGGAGCGCCGTTGGGGTGGTGGGAGCGGCGCCCGGACGAATAAATCTGCCTCGGCTCCACTCCCACACCGGCGGTGTCCTTCATGGCGGCGTCTCGGAGTTGATGGCATCGTGTGTTTGCCGATTCCTCGGATCGGCGGCTTTCAGTTTCTTGGATGGTGTCGTCGAGGCGGAGGCGGTGATCCCATCGGGTGTGTTCATCCTCCTGCTTTGTCCCCGTTACTATGGCGTTGGCTCCGACGTCATGGTGGAGCAGGGAGGATGTGTTGTCCAGGAGTACGTGCAGATGGTGTATCCTATGCTGGGTTTGTGGATGGAGGCCGGCAGTTCTGATTTTCTCCCCCGACGCTGTAGTCGTGGGGGGATATCAGTTCTGGAGTTCGATCGCGTGTCCGAGGACATGTTGCCTCGGTCTGATTCTTTCAACGACAATGGTTTTGCCTTCGGCAAACTACTTTGGAGGTCCGAAAAGCTGCTGATCAGCGATGGAGCCGCATCGAGCTCGGGTGTTGTGGTGATCTGTCTTCCGTCCCTTTGGCGTTCACTTTGGTGGTGTCGAAGGAGGAGGATAGACGCTGGTTTTTTGCATAGGTTTATCCTATCTTTTCAGTTCTGTAAGGTCTGTTCGTTCGTAACTTGTAACTTGTTTTTATCTTATGAATAAAGAGCGGATTACAGTGTCAAAAAAAAAACGATTGATCATTGATGTAGACGCGCTTAGATCGATCATCGATGCGATACGATACTAGTCCAGGTCCAGCAAGCAAATAACAATCAGTTCGCCAGACGCGACCTGCCGACGCCTCGACTCCTCGATTCCCCATCGGTGGCTGTTCGTCCTCGACTTCATCAGGCGGCTGGCGGCAGGGCGGTGGGCGCCAGCGATCTTGCAGGCTGCAGCAACCAGTTCAGTTCATCGTTCGATCGGTCATCTGTACTAGTAAGCGATCTTGCCAGTACTCCTAACGCGTCGATCAATTTTTAGTCATAGTTGTTTCAAATCCTAAATTTCTCCTAACTCTGAAATTCTGATCGCTAGTTCGTCTCGGGCGTTTTCAATTTTTCGGGTCCCCCTCGTAAGAATACGCGCATACACTGACACACATCGTCGATTCGACTAAGGTATACCATAGTATTATTCTACAATCTCGACCTTCTCATACATGATACGATTATGCCTAATTTTACCATTAAAAATTTGACGTAATTTTTTCACTATGCCCGTGACTGTCGCATCGGCTGAAAGAAACTTTTCAAAGTTAAAATTATTGAAGAACTATTTAAGGTCGACAATGACTCAACAGAGGTTAAATGGTTTGGCGACATTATGCATCGAGAAGAAATTATTGAATGACATCGACATCGACCCCATCATAAGTGACTTTGCATCGAGGAATGTTAGAAGAAATTTTTGAGGTAATATGTATAAACTATTTGATATGCCACAATGTTTAGATACGTTTAAGTGTTATTAAGAACATAATTTTTATGCTTATATTCATTGTTACCGTTGTGATGTTTATATCAAGGACCCTAAATGCTAGCCTCGCCCTAGGCCCCTAAAATGTTTGGACCGGCGCTGGCAACGACGCTGCGATGGACGAGGGCTTGGTACGACGCCCATCGCCAAGAAATCCTCCGGCCTCCGTCGACTGCGTCGGCCTCCCCTTCGACGACGTCCACTCCGGCGGCCGACGATGCATCGCCGCCCAAGGCGCAGGAAGGCACCGCCGACGACCGGATTGTGGCTGATCCGATCGCCGAACTGTGGGCGATGCTTTTGTGTAGCGGGAAGACGATATTTTGAAACATAATCTGCGCTGATGGGCGAATGTCGGGATGCCGACTGGAAAAATATTGCTACCCACGCCCGTTTTACATCCAATCCGAACAAAAATAGCGCCGGATTTCGGCCCGGGGGCCTCAAACGGCTGGAGATGCTCTAATGCTCAACTAAGGCATTGAAGGCCGTTTTCGAAACAAAAAATGGGCATTGAAGGGGACTGCAGGGTCAAGATACCCAGAGCACGTGTGCTCGGGATCAAAAGCGAATTTTCCCATTGAAGGTCTCATTGCGGAATTTTATTATTTAATCCATCTACTATTATGGGGGGCTAGAATAGTGCCATGTACAACCGTACTCAACAGTGTGAATCCAGCCAGGAAATGATGTCGCTGATGGCAGTTGAAATACGATCGTCTGGCTCTCCCTCTAGGATAGCGTGGTAGGCACCTTCATAGAGCTTGAGGGTCTTGTCTTGCGTGCTGGCCTTCTCGTACAAGAACTCACTAACATGAGGGTCGGTTACCTGGTCTGCTGCTCCATGAAGAATCAGCAATGGAGAGCAAATCTGTGGAAACACGAATGGAGTCAGTTGAAAAAACATGTATATGGAGTGTTTTACATTTCTAGGTACTTTAAGAATAAGAAGAAATGGCAATGATTGCTTCTAGATCCAGGTGAAGTAACATCATTGAGGAGGAAACCATGTATACGATAAATAAGCGCACGTGATACTGACCTTTTCCAACTGGGATTCAATGTCCTTTGTAGCTTTCAAAAGTTCAACTGCTGTCCTTAACCTCATCTGGTCATTATATGAAATCGCGTTGTACTCACACTGAAAAGAAATAACAGAGAAGATCCATAACATTTCAGTATTTCAACAAGGCATGTTGCTATAATTATTTGATGCAATGATGCGTCACAAAGGGCACATGTAGGAACACCTAGAACTTTGCTACCAAGAAACCAAGGAATGCTGTACAGAGAACTGAAGTAAGACAGGTGCCACTACCTTGGATAATGTGCTACATGCTGATATTACATTATAGTGAAACAAAATAAATTGAATGAAAATAGAAATAGCAAGAAATTGTTCCATTCCGTTTCGAAAAAAGGGGCTTACTAATTTTCTTTTCACCGGATCTCTAAATCCCAAATCCCCAATGTCTTTTTGCGGAAATAGCTTTGCTTCTGGAAGAAGGCATGATAACATGCTCAGTGCCTTCAACACTGGCGCTGGTGGTGTTACATCTTCTGAAATCTTGCCAAATAGAAGTCAGGGCCTTATAATAAATATAGTTAACACATCCAATAATGAAACAACGAAAATTTACAGATAGCCTTTGGCGTAAAACACGCGCAACAATAGTGTAAAGTAAGTCTTCTTTACCAGTTGGCAATTATTTTTGAAACTTCGTTCATATATGATTGTACATAGTTGTTAGAATAGGAGCAAAAATGGATCTTCACAAGTAGTTACTGTCCATTCAAGTTTTAAATGTCATGTTAATTTAGTAGTGTCAAGTACCAACTCAACTCAATATTTGGCGATATAGTTGATGAGCAGTCTTATTTTTATCATGGATTCCTTCAATTACAGTGCAATGTATCTCCAAACTGTCAAGAGAGAAAATCCGCATAACTATAGTGACAAAAGCACAAGTCACAATGAGATAGATTGTAAATACTAAACAGTATGCAGCTTAGCTCTAAACAAGAGAATGTAACGGGACACTAGATTTGACAAGTTCATCTAGAGTTCTATACTAACCTTACACATAGGTGCAACAAGAACAACGCCATCCCATTCTTTTGGTTGCTTCAAATGTACTTTCAGAGCAACAGCACCTCCCATTGACTGCCCCAAGAGAAAATGTGGGAGCCCACGTACATCCTCCCTGCCTAAACATTAGAAAACATTGAGTTATGATGCAAAGATTATATACTTAGCGACATACCTGTTATTCTACTGGAGATATCCATCACAAACCTCTTATTCTTGCATATTGTTCAATGACATGGTCCACCATTCCATCGAAGCTTGCAATGTAGCCATGAAGACCATACGATAATCCAAAACAAGGATAGTCCATAGCATATACCGCATATCCGGCGGCGGCTATTCTCTTGGCGACCCCTGATATTTCCAAGCTAGTGAGTTATACATAAAAAAAGCAGGCGAAGGAAAGAGCACTATAGATGGAACATAATAAAAGAAGTAATCACCTTCAAAAAAGAAAGTGCAGGTATCCCCATACCCATGGCAGAAGAAAAGTGCTGCCTTGGTGGCAGTGCCCTCCCTAGGAAGCCAGCTCTTCCAGAATATTTCAACCCCCTTTGAATTGGTCTCAAAATTCTACAGACACAAGTACTGTCACTTGTCACACAAAGGAAAAGAAGCTCCAAAAGAGTTCAGTAAGATTCAAAATGCTTGCTCATGTTATTTTCCTTTTAAGGCTAACTGCAAGTAACATATTATGCCGCTCCTTGTACATTTCTTAGTTTCCTCAATACGCCATGAGGGTTTCCTGATATTACCAGCTTAAGGTACCGGTCTTTTGATGGATGTCATCATACCAGCTTTATGACAGAAAAAGATGTACATGTCACAGATTCATTGCATTTCTGCCAGGGAACTAGTTGAACCAAATACAAGGAGGAAGCTACAAAACAGTTCAACAAGATTCACAGTGTTTGCTAATGTTAGTTTCCTTTTGGGGCTAACTGCAAGTAACATATTATGCCACTCCTTGTAAATTTCTTAGTTTCCTCAATACACTGTGAGCGTGTTCCTGATATTACCAGCTTAAGGTAACCTGTCTTTTGATGGATCCCATCACACCAGCTTACATCAGAAAAGGATCTTTGTGTGACAGATACGTTGCATTTCTGCTAGGGAACTAGATGAACCAAATACAAGGTCAGGTCAATTCAGCATCCCTATCATGTGCTTACCTCCTCCATCTGGATTCCCTTGGGAGCCATCTACAGAATGAAGAGTAGGAGACAGAATGTGAGAAAGTAAAGTAGGACCACCTAGCATTGCATACCAATTGGGCATTATAGAGGTAAAAATATTCAGAGATAATACCAAGACTACCGATGAACTACATAGGGCCTTCGGAACTAAATCATCCACTTTAAAGCAGCTCAAGCAATGTGACAATTACATAGTGTGCATTATAGCGTAGAGCTGCCCATTTTCTATGTGCATTCGATTGCAGGACTACGCCGGACAAGAGTGGCAAACACGTAGTACAACCATACATATGGACACACACACACACACTTCGAAATCATGAGCAAGTTTCAGATCAGAAATGCTATATTTGAGCTCTGCTCTCGACTCACGAAGACTTGCTCCAAACATATCTGTCTACTTCTAAACTGGCGCTACTTTTGAGTTTGACCATTTGGACCCTATACTGAAGCACGACATGGTGAGCTAGCGACAGGATCAAACCCAGCCGCACCAAACGAAGGGAAGGGGGAAAGAACAGAGACGGGACCTTGAACAGGCAGTGGTCGAGCGTGGGGAGCACGGGCGCGAAGACGCCGCGCACGCGGCGGCGCGCCGGCGCCCAGTCGAGGCTCTGCGCCGCGGCGGCCCTGAGCTCCTCGCTCGCGCCCTCAAGCCTCGGCAGCGGCGCCTTGCCCGCGGCGACTGCGACCGACGAGCGCCTCCCTGTCCCCGGCCGCGGCGCCCCGGCGTGGCGCGGCCCCACGATGCGCTGTGACTGGGAGATCGCCGCCATGGGGTGCTTGGCCGACAGGTGCTGCGGGCAGTGGGCACTACACTCCAATACCTAGAGATTCTGAGAGCTAGGAAGGAGGGAACTTGGCAGGTTGGTGTCGTGCTCCTTGTCAAGGTGCCGGCTTTGAGCTGGAAGAGGGTTTGCCTTTGTTCCACGGTTTGACCACTCCGCCATGTGCAGTGATGACCAAGTGAACATTCAGTTTTTCTTTTGGAATATATTTTCTTGGCGCCAGCTCGAGCTATATTTTGTTAATTAAACAGAAGGTGAAACACAAAGTAAAACCAAAATGTTAAATTAAAGACTTTTCCCAAGCGTATGGTCAAGAAACGGCAGATTACTCAAAAAGTCGCATGAACGCCCACCCCAATGTCATCTAAAAAATAGGCCTAAACCAACTTGAGATCGTTGAATATAGTGTGATAAATTCCTTGTAAAACAGGCTATTGATTTTTTTTTTGAAATAATACCATATATATTTATAATAATAAGTAGTTCATGGTAGAGCTGACTTCAACTATTACAAAATAAAGTCTAAAAGAAAACGAGCTAATCTTCGAGATCTTCAAACTCTTCTTCTTCCATGACACAATCTTGTATTTTTCTGAAGGCAGCCAGAAAATAATGGCATAGATATCATACCATATACCTGCAAATACCAATAAAGGTGCTCCCATATTTTTATATTTGAGCCGCAATGCCAAGACTACGTGCACGCACGCAACCATTAAAACAATCAACCAACATCGGCAAGAGTACCAACACCAGTATTCCAGGGAAAAGAGACCGAACAGCCTGGTCGACGCCGCTGGAGAGTCGAGTGTACGAATCACCATTGTCGAGGACGTAGCAGCCGGGATAATTATTGCGAGGATAATCCTCCTCGCGGCAACCATGAGAAAACTCCAAAATCGACTTGGAGAAGTAAGATCTGAAAGACCATACCTATAGAACTGTAATCTAACAACACCACCATTGACGTCGAGAAGAAGATCTCGTCGTTGAAGGAAGGCCTGAAGATCACTTATTGTAGAAGATGACATCTTCATTGGCGTAGAAGCCAGGAGAAGATGGCTATCAAACCCTAATCTAATCTTGTAAAAAATACTATATTTATTGAAAACTCCACCCATAGATCGGGTTCCCCACCCCTCCTGACGCCGGCAAGGCCGGCCGGAGGA
The DNA here is from genome assembly GCA_007115705.1 of Dactylis glomerata. NCBI lineage: Eukaryota > Viridiplantae > Streptophyta > Magnoliopsida > Poales > Poaceae > Dactylis > Dactylis glomerata. Next base: position 138,680 of record QXEO01000911.1, on the reverse strand, counting down.
GGGGGAACCAAGCTATGGAGGAGGAGGAGAAGAAGCGGCGGCTAGGTCAAAGACGTGGTTGGAGAGAAAAGGAGACTCGCAGGCAGCCGACTATAAATGGCCATAAAACAGGCTATTGATTTGTTGCTGTATTGCTAAGCAAGATGTTCGGGATCATAGATAAGTAAACGGGGATAAGTGGATAACTACTGACCAAAGAAAATTCAACATGACACTTGCCACCACCATTTTTCTAAACACGGCTAAAGACTTATCATTTTCATTATTTAAGATAAAGAGAGTTGGTAGATTTATTAGCGGGAAATCGACCAAAAATGGGTATTGATGCCCTCGCCGACTGCAGTGGAACATGACCATCGTGAGGGCATACACATCCATTCTAGCTATCCACAGAAGTTGCACATACCACCGAAGCGAGGATCGACGCCGAGGTTGTCCATCGATGTCATCACCATCACTCTGCAGCGACTCCAACTTTCTTAAAGAAGCGACCACCAAATATGACCATCACCATCGCCATTACAAAACCAAAGCTTGTGAATCAACATATAATAGGGATTGAAACACCTTTCGATATGCACCACGTCGACGATGATAGTACAACAATGAGGCTTATTCCGTGCAACATCGTCCTCAACGTTGAGACAACACGCCATGAACATGCACAACCAACAACACAAAACTTTGAATGCACTCCAACATTAATTCACGCTTCAGGTCTCGACGAAACAGAGTATTCCCACTGGTGTCTAGGGTTTTTGGTTGTTTTGGGGTGACAACTCGGTCTTCATAAAAAAAAGGCCTGACCTAGCCTCGTGCCCACGGTTCTGTTTGAGGAATGCAGGCCTGGGCCTAAAAATATGGCTGGGCGGTTCTTGTTTGAGGGATGCAGGCCTAGGCCTAATAATATGGCTTGGGTTCTATATATTAGACAGACTAGGCCTAATGGAATGCCATCACATAAGAAAACACACACTTGTCTAAAAAAAATAAAAGAAAAACTTCCAGGTTTGCTCTGGGGTTTTATCACGAGAAAAAATGCAGCAGTATGATGCACGGATCATCTGGCATCTGGACAACCCTACTTTAATAACTGCACAGTACTATACTAGCCAATGTGCGATTTGGCAGCCGGTTCTGGTCTTAAGGATTGGTTTGTGATGAGATCATTGTTTTTAGCTCAGCACGCCTGGGCCTCTAGCTTTACCTGAGTTTAGCTCACCACGCCTGCGCTTCTCATCAGGTTCATGCATTTTTATTATTCTATGATGTATGCTAAATAGTCAGAGCCACCAGACATCGGATAATCAGCTCCACGCCTGCGCTTCTCATCAGGTTCATGCATTTTTATTATTCTATGATGTATGCTAAATAGTCAGAGCCACCAGACATCGGATAATCAGCTTTTCCTCTATATGCTCAAAACTCAAAAGGAAGATACCCTTAGCACCGAATTCAGATTTTCCTCGGTTCATGCATTTTTATTATTCCATGATGTATGCTAAATAGTCAGAGCCACCAGATATCAAATATTCAGCTTTTCCTCTATGTGTTCAAAACTCAAAAGAAAGATATCCTTAGCACCGCGGAAAGTCTCTTTGCCTCTTTGGCGCTCAAGCTCCATGTAGTTTTTTTTAAAAAAAATTCAAAAATTAAGTTTAAGTTAAAAAAACATGAAAAAATCTTGATATATATATATATATATATATATATTTGCAAAAAAAAACTTGATATAGCTATAGTTATATTCTACAAGTGTGTAAAATCTTGATATACATAATTAGCTCCAATAACTGGGATTCGTTTTGCCGGTAGGCTCTCATTGATGTGAACTGTTTCTGAATGCCTGAACCGGTTACAAAACACGCTTTATAGAACACTATTAAGGGAGGGAGAAGCAACAACTGTCACACGCAACAACATAGAGGGATCCAGGAATCATCAGAGCTCTTGCTTCTTCGCGAAGCCATGCAGTAGCTCGGCTGCACCGCATGTCGGCCGGAGAACACCCCAGAACGCTATCCGCTGCTTCACCCATCCGACCATGTGGGAGAAGAAACATTGCATCTTCCTACCGCCATCCTTCAACCAGCGAAGGGCCGCTATATGACTAGTCTTGCACTTCACCCGGTTAAGTTGTTGGAAGTACTTGGATATATGTATGAAAGCAGTAACCATCAACTAAATAATGGCCAGCCTCATATAATGATCCATCCACCGGGTGCTTGACTACATCTCCACAACCAAAACAATGTCGAACCTATACAATTTGGTTTAGAACGAACCAACTCTCTCATTTTCTTCCATAGAAACTATGGACATAGGTACCCAAGCATGTGTCTCATGACAGAATCGCAGTTCAGCAAAGAACTCCTCCTTTGAATTCTCCAGAGTGCTTTTTGCTGTGAAATTCACATGCTGATAGGAACCATCATAACTTATCACGCAGCTGATGATGGCTTTGATGAGCTGATACCTGATCTAGCATTTTCAAGAGAAGGAAATAAGAACGAATCCAAAGTAAACATAGGTAAAGGCGAGAACTAACAGTTGCAGAAAAGTAGTAATAGGTAATCATGCGTCTACCAAACGGAACACACCGGAGATGTGTCCATCCATTCTAAATTTACGACACTCCAAGTAAGTGGGAACTGGCAAAAGATGACTGCATATCTGTAATGCACACCGATGCAGTATAAGAGACTGACATAGGCACGGAGAGTAAATATACTGATCTTGAATACACTTGAACAATTCACATACCATCATATTAGACAACGATACAGTACATATATAGATTGGGAACTGGGATGAAAATTTCACCTCGTTCTTCTCTTGGCTGTTGTAGTGCTCCAACGCGATATTTGCATACCCAGGGCAATTTCTCAGATAGGGTGTGAACCATCCATCCCCGCAGGTGTAGTCTTCTGAATCTATGGAGGGGGTCTCCGGGGTAGGTGGGCACTCTCCTTCGCTGTCGCTCTCATACTCGTAATACCTGATCAAGTGATCATCAAAAGGTTACACATATTGCAACGAAAACGAAAGAGAGAGGATAAATTCAGAGATCGACACAAACTATAGATGAAGAAATTTGGGCTTACACTTGGTGGTTGGGATCAGGAAGCGGGGTTGTAGAGCGTTGTCCTGATGAGCAGCTGCTGTCTTCTCCTGTCCTGCAGCCGCCGACGGAAAAGGAGGCTCTAGAGGAGGACGGGTCCTCGCACAGTAGAGCAGCCGAGGCATTGTTTCTCCGCCGCCTTGCTCCGTCGATGGATGGATCTCCTTTACAACGAAGTAGTAGCTGAGAGCCATGAGATCGATCGGCAATTACTGGTTGCAAGCAACCAACTGAAAGGTACCGGAGTATCAACCAATTCTAGGGTTTTTTTTTTTTTGGTTTCTGGTCGTTTTGGGCTGACAGCTCGTTTTTAAGGAATGGGCTGATCTAGCATCGTGCCCATGGTTCTTTTTGAGAAACGCTGGCCTGGGCCTACAAATATGGGCTGCGCGGTTCCGTCTATGGACGAAGGCCTGACTGCAGACGGATTTGGCCTAATGGAATGCCATGGGATAAAAAAATCTTCCAATGGTTTGACGCGGCAAATCCTATTTATCGTCTGTTAGCGTGCGTTAAAAATGGAACGGACTACTTGGGCCACAGCCTGTGTTCCCCTGTTCTTCCCTGTCAACAACCGACAAGGGAGTCGGCACTGGCGACGCCGCTATGACCAGCAGGGAGCTACGACGGAGAAGAGACATCGGCGACTCTGGAGCAAGGCGGGAGCCGAGCTCTAGAAATTAGGGTTGGGGTTGCGGGGGTGAGGGAGCTTGCTGGTGTTGACTTAGGGTTTATGATTGCAGGGGTGCTCGCTGGTGGCGGAGAAGAAGCGGACGTGGGAAAGGTTAGGGGGATGGTCGGGGGTGGCAGAGGACGGGTGGATGCAGAGTTTTGAGGAGGGTGGGGCACCAAGAAGGCAAGGTAGCGGCGCAGGGCACGGGTGGCGGTAGCAGGTGGTTGTGCCCGGCGGTGGCGGCGGGGGTATCGATCTGGGGGAGAGGAGGTGCGGTGCGGTGGTTGGGAGAGAAGTAGGAGGTGCGGTGTGGCGGCTGCACGGCGGTGGCAGGAGGAAGAAGGATACGCGAGGAAGGGGAAGACCTTCCTGGTGGGTTGCGGCTCACAGCGCGTCTCGTGCGTGCGGAGCGCACTCAGTGCACGCTCACGAGCGGGAACTAGGAGGACCCGTTTGACGCAGAGGTTCTATCACGAGAAACAAATTTTTTTTTTTAAAAAAAATAGAGGATGAGACCCCAACCTTTACATCAAAAAGATGTATATGGTCTTTTTTATTATATTAAACACAAGAAAAATTATAGCGGTATGATACATGAATCATCTGCTATGTATGTACGCCGAGACGTCGACCCTGCTTTAGTAATACTGTAGTACTTCTTGCGATATTACTTATCGCTGAAAGGAGTGAACAGACACACTAAAATATGTTTACATATATACGAATCAGCGACACCTAATATGGATTAGAGGAAGTAGTATATATACTAGCCAATGTACGACTTGATAACCGGTTCTGGTATGAAGGATTGGTCTGTGATGAGAGCATTGTTTGTTCTCTTGCTTGCTCCCCTAGCTTTACAAGCACCCCTGCGCCTCTCATCAGGTTCATCCATCTAATTTATTAGTCCAAGATCCATGTTAAATAGTCAGCCGCCAGATATCCATGATCATTGCTTCCTCTATGCATGTTTGCGAAAAAATAATATTTACTGCTCCCTTTGTTCTGTAATCTTGATGTGACTTTAGGTCAAATTTGAGCAAATTTAATCTACTGCCACATCAAAAATTATGGAACCAAGAGAGTACCTCAGACCAACAAAAAACAGACAATATACCAGGTGCTAGTCTAGCCTGCAGGAGAAATGAGAGTGAATCTAACAATTGACTGGGAATATACTTAGCTTAATTAATAGTATTACATGAACCCTTGTGGTCTTATTTATGCTATTACCATTACTATGCTCCACGCTTGATCTAAGGAAAGAAGCCTAGCTAGTTGGACCGCCAAGTTGACTGAGCACACTGGCCTAGCTTAAGGTATCATCTGACGGACGACACGTATTTCTAATTGACTCTGTTTCGTAGTCCGTTCGAGAGGTTTTATATATGTGATTTCATGCTGGACCATCCAACTGTTGGTTAACTAAATGGCTAGGTCACTGTCATGCATACAGATGGTCACATCAGGGACATAACAAACTAGCCATTCCAAACACTTGAAGCTCTTTGTCTCTCTCACTATACTTTCTACCTATCCTCCTCTATCTTAAGAAAACAAAAAGAGAGAGGCTTATCACTGAATAGAACGCCCCAAACAATGCAAATGTACATGTCGATGGAACAAGTGGCAGCTGTGTTATCCGAAATGAACTCCAGCCCCTCTCCCACCGTGATCAAACACGTAAAATACCACGAATTCCAGGTGCCGTCATCTCTAGATGCGTTGGCCTGGTTCCTGCCTTGTTGAGGTTGACACTGATATTCTGCCTGGCCATGACGCGAGCATAACTATGGCGTGAACATAGTACGTCCAAATTTGGATGGTGGGACAAATGCTAAAATGTCAAGTGTTTGTCTTGGGACCAGATCTTAGTTTAAGCTAGCCGATAACGAAAATAAACTAATCATGATGTCTCATTAGCAGTTGTAATAGCCCAAGCCGGGCCCCTACTTCTGAGCTGATGCATTATGCATCCGTCGCATGAGTCAGAGTCATAGCACGTCGTCGTGACTTGTCAATAATCGATACAATTATCATTTTCTTGTGTCAACTTCGGGATCGAAGTTACTAGTGCCAATTTTTTTTTGTTTTAGAAACGTTTCAACATTGTGGTTCCCCCATTTTTGGAGGAACGCCTAAAAAAGAAGCAAATAGAATTCATTCAAGAAGAAACAGTTGACCCTAATTATAAGGAAAATCGGGCCAAAAACAACAGAATGCACGATATCAAAGGAAAATCGTGCAAAACCCTGACAACGCTCGAATGGCGCTCTAGCAAAACTAGGCCATCAACTATGGGACCCCTCCAATTCGGACTACCAAAACCCAACGAAGGTGATGAACCACACTCTTCACCGACGACTCTAATGAGGTATAGGAAGCCCCTGAGCACCAACATCGCCGGAATCGAACCTTGTCAACTTAAAGCTTTTGCATAGTGTTGCATCTCCCCACACAACCAAACCTCGGGGAAAGGCTCGACGCCAACCGGTGGCAAGATCTAGCCACACTAGACAAGAGCAACCCAAAAACGCACCACTAAGCCATGTAGGTCAGCTTCCAGAATGCCACAACGCATGCCAAGGCCCTAGAGCACAGGCTCTCCTTGACACCACCGAGGCACCAACCCACCACACATGCCCTCGGTGCCAGATCCTGCCCGTCTGTGGGGCCTCCACACAACATCGTCTGAGAGCCGCCAACCAGAGGAAAGGGGAGAGCGGGAGCGCCACCGGGAGATTTTAAAAACCATCCGAGAAGGAGTGCGGTTGATTTTCCATAAACTATAACGGCTTATATGCAATTTTGTCAATATATAATCACATTTGAGGATGAGTGTGGGTTGATGGCCATAAAATAGAAGGGCCTATGTAATTTTATCGTGGAAGCAATGTGTGGTACGAATCTCATAACATTGGACGGTCAGGATTACCGGAACATCAATATACGTGTGGAATTTTTTGCGTTGCTTATATATGGCAGGATTTTTGTTTGGATTGCGTAAAAAATTAACTTGGTTCCATGACATTTGGATTTGTATTAAATAATTTCAACTTGGTTGCCACTTTTTGGACTTGTATGATCAATATTTGTCGGCTATCTTTTCGTCACAATTTTCTTATCAATATATTCCTTTGTGTGTCAACTCACAACTGGTTATAGGCTTCTAGTTAATGGGTGCAAGATGACAAAACTAGCTAAACATCAAGCTTGATGATCTCATGCATCGAGCCGCTGTCCTGTTACAAGGATCGATGCAAGATTGGAAGTGCAAGTGCAAGTGCAAGCTTCACTCACATGAATCCTTACTTACTTTAGAAGATTGGAACTAAGCAAAACTCACGAAATTTACAAGGGCAGACCTATTTGAGGCTACGGATCCAGGGAACGGATTAATGACAATCTATGCATACATGCTGATCTGATCATCAGCTAGAGGGATATGATTACTTAGTTAATCTACTGTCTTCATCACATCAGCTTCGTTTTATCTGGATATATACAGCCCCAAGCGGGCGTCATACAGCTCTATCATTCCGTCTAACCGAAAGCTACAGGTACTCAAGCTAGTAGCAAATTGACTTTATCATGACCTTACATGTAAGGCTCGAACTTAACACCTTTTGTAAGGGTTTGATGATTCATCATTCTTGTTCGTCATCCATTCATCGGTGAGACTGACTGATTGAGTTAATTAACTAGATGCTCCTGGCCTCCTTCAAATTATATCATAAAAACATGCATGCACTTATATACAGAAGACACTTTGGTATTCGAATTTCGATTTGATCCGTACAACAAGAGTACACTGGGCGATCATTCTCACTCAGTTAGAAAAAAGTAAGAGGTGTTTTATGGTACCCTTAAATAAATAATAGCCCTCTATTTATATCCATCCAAAGGTCCACAAGATTTGATACTGGTGTTAAAAACGTGATAAATAATATTAACACTTATGTCAATTTTTTACCCCACCAGAAAAGGGCATGGCCCAATAGACGGCCCATGGCCCAACTTATTCGATCGCTTGAAGGGGGTTGTGTTATGTGGGCTGTTGGAGGGATCGAGAGGAGAGAGTTGACAGAGAGACGGCGGCTGCCGCACTACAGTACCCGTGGCGCTACAGTACCGCGGGTACTGTTCACACGCTGGGGTTGGAGGGCAGCAGCTAGGGTTAGGGGCGCGAGAGAGGCCAGCCGCGGGGCTTCGCCCACGGCCGGCAAGAGAGAAGGGATTTCCTTCTTAATTCTTGCTTGATTAGATTGATACATCTCCTCTCCATATATAGAGAGGTTACTTGACTCCCAAGCAAGGCTTACTTGACCCCTAAGCAAACCCTAAGACTAACGGGCCCAGGCCCATCACGTACTCTAACACTACACCCCACCTGGACATGCAGCTCGTCCTCGAGCTGCAACCTAACAATGACACTAACGACGCCTCCACTAGACACGAACCTAACACCTAAAAACAAGCCTTTTACATCTCGGCTTATTTTATTGATCTGAAGTCGATTGTAACTCTTTATTTTTGACTTCGGAACATATGGTGGACACCATCTGCATGCTGGACCTGCACGTGTACGGCCACCTGGATCCCATGTACACCATCTGGACGAAAGGGTTGCATAAGTGTGGCCACCAGGAAGTGGTCGCAATAGCGACCAGCGAAGGCGCCCTCGTGGCGGCCGGTGGCGGAATGCGACGGCGCTAGGCAGTGCACTCCCGCCGGTGACCCCATGCCTTCTCCCTGCCGGACGACTGCTAGGCTGCATAGTACAGAGAAGAGCAGAGGGCTTTCGATGGGGGACGACAAAGCGGGGAGCGCCTTCGCCGCCTGCGGGGAGAACAGCAGGCCTGCTGCCCTTGGGGGAAACCACAGGCTGAAGATCCCCGACGCAGCGGACGAGATCGGGGCCCTCCATGTGGCGAAGCAAAGGGGTACGGGGCACAGGCACCAGCTGCAACCCACGCATCTCCCGCGCCTGCTGTCGCGCCAGGAGTCCGCGTGCTGCAGCCTGTAACCGCACCGCCGCCAGGACCGCCTCCCGCATCTTCTGGCGCATCTCCTGCAGCCGCCACCGTGCTCGGAGACCGCGCGCAGCAGCCTGCAGCCGCACCACAGCCGACGCTTGGTGAATAAGCATCGGTTGTGCTGCGATGTCCTTTGGCTGCTTGATCTGCTGTGCGGTGTCCGCCTTCGCGCGGCGAAGCACAGCTTGGAAGAACTGCGACGGGGTGCGGGGCTGAATCAGCTGTAGATCGCACAGCCGCTGCACGTGCCTGCGTGCCAGGAGGCCGCGCGTCGCCGCCTGCAGCCGCACCACCGCCGATGCCTGGCGCTCAAGCACCTTCGGCTGCGGCGCCGTCGTGGTGTCCGCCTTCGCGCGGCGATGCACAACTTGGAGGAACTGCGAAGGGGCGGTAATCGGAACCCCCTGCCTCGGCGGAGCTGACACCGGCGGTGGCGCCGTGCGCGGTGGCTCCGTCCGCTGGAGGAGCACTGCGATGGCGTGCTTGATGTCGGAGACCGACTCGGCCAGGTCGCGGAGGCCCGTAGAGAGCTCCTGGTTCGAGAGGACGGGGGCAGGCTCCCGCGCCGGCGCGGCCTGGCCCGCAGACGCAGACGGCGGCTGCATGGAGGTGGGCGCGCCTGACGACGCGATCGCGGCGGAGGCGGTGGGCAGTCCCGAAGACATCGCAACCGAGGAATCTGATACCAAATTGTTATGTGGGCTGTTGGAGGGATCGAGAGGAGAGAGTTGACAGAGAGACGGCGGCTGCCGCGCTACAGTACCCGTGGCGCTACAGTACCGCGGGTACTGTTCACACGCTGGGGTTGGAGGGCAGCAGCTAGGGTTAGGGGCGAGAGAGAGGCCAGCCGCGGGGCTTCGCCCACGGCCGGCAAGAGAGAAGGGATTTCCTTCTAATCTCTTGCTTGATCCTAGATTGATACATCTCCTCTCATTATATAGAGAGGTTACTTGACTCCCAAGCAAGGCTTACTTGACCCCTAAGCAAACCCTAAGACTAACGGGCCCAGGCCCATCACGTACTCTAACAGGTTGACTGCCTAGACTCGTGACCTAGTCAAGTGATATGCCGCCGTGGATCTCGTCATGCCGAACTCCAGCGGCACCGCCGCCTTTGCCCTTCCCGCCGGCACGATCCGCCGGATCGATCTCCACCTATTCCTCTGCCATAGGTGCTCTATTGCTATGCTGATTAACGATGGTGCTGCCGTAGTTGAAATCGGATCAGGAAATCAACACAGAACTCCGTGATGACGGAACCGCTCCCACCCCCAGCCTTATCCTTTCCCCTCCTCCCACCCCCTTCCGTTGAGCGGCGGCGGCGGCCTTCCGGGCCAAACCCGAGCCATCTCCGGCGGCCTGGCCGGCCGGAGATGGCGGAGGGGCGGTGCCGGTGTAGATAGGGTTAGTTTTAGGGTGTCTTTCTCAGTAGCTAGATCTTGGCTCGGCTCTAGGCCGTGGTCTCGGGCTTTCCTGGCGGTTGTGCGCTGCAGCCTGCTGATGCTCTCCATCTCAGCCTCTCCGGAGCTCCCATGGCGGGAGGTGGCGGCCGCGGCTGGGGCTGGGAGGAGCCCGTCCCTAATAAGCAGCGTCTTGGTGGGCGTCGGCGTGGTGCGTCCTGTCTTGCCCCTCCTGGCCGATCGTGGCGGCGAGGGCGAGGGGCAGGACGGCGAGCGGTGCGGCGCTGTGTCTCTATCTCCGGCCGGCCGTGGCGGCGAGGGGCGGCGGAGGCACAGCTTGGAGCGCTCTGCAACTCCGGCGACTCAGGTCTTCGGTCGACCTCAAGATTTCGAGTTGGTTCTTCATTCCTGCTCCCTGGCTCGTCTCGGTGATGGGTTGGATGCGAGGTTTGGAGTACTGCTCGATTGGAAATCTGACCGGCGTCCTTTTTGGAATTTTTGACAAAAGAGACCACCTGCACCAATGAATTGTCAAAAAGGACCACTCTTGAATAAATTTGTCAAAAAGGACCACCCGTCGGTGGCGGCACGTCTGGCCAGGCGACACGTGGCACGTGCCGCCTGGGCCAAAGACGGCAAGCACATGCCGCCACAGCCAACTCTGGCACGCTGCCTGCCGTGGCCGCCGTGGGCCATGCCGGCTCTCCTCCAGGCGGCATGCTGACGTGGCAGCCTGCCGCCACTGGCAGTGGCGGCACCCTGAAGCCTGCCTCCGGTCCACGTCACCCTGCCGGCCACCTGGCAGCCTGCCGCCACTGGCAGTGGCGGCACCCCCCGAACCTGCAACCCCTGCCGGCCACCCTGGCAGCCTGCCGCCACTGGCAGTGGCGGCACCCCCTGAAGCCTGCAGCCACATCACCCTGCCGGCCCTGCCAGCAAACATGCCGGCTTTGGGGATGGCGGCACCCCCTTGCCGTCTTTGGCCCAGGCGGCACGTGCCACGTGTCGCCTGGCCAGACGTGCCGCCACCGACGGGTGGTCCTTTTTGACAAATTTATTCAAGAGTGGTCCTTTTTGACAATTCATTGGTGCAGGTGGTCTCTTTTGTCAAAAATTCTCCTTTTTGGATGCGGGAAGAGGAAGTGCTTCGCACTTCCCTAGCAGATCTTGCTCTTTCGCGGAGGATTCACACCAAAGCCAAGTTTGTTGCGGTGATTTTTGGTCATCAGAGACCACCCCGCGCCGTGATGTGCAGCTGGCACCACGGGATCCAATTCCTCCAGATGCAGAGGATCTTCGAGCTCAAGGCGGCGTCCCGCGCTGTCGGCGACCCAAGTGGCGTTGTCCCCGGTGTTGTCGATGGTGGCCATAGCTTGATCTCACCCAAGAGCACCGGCGGCGATGAAGAAGGACTCTTCGGTTTAGTTGTTTATCTTTCTAGTGTCCTTTTTGGAAAAGTGGAGGACCTCTACGGGAAAACTTCATGTAATAGGGGCCTCTTTGTAACTTTTACCGCCACGTAATGCAGCTTCGGGGGCCTTCGGGCCTCTTCCCCGTTCAAAAAAAAACACAGAACTCCGTGTCTCATAAATTTCACAAAACAAATTCTGTGTAAAGAATCGAATCTGAGAATTGTTGAAAAATCAAATAATTGCCTCATGAATTTTTCATCTGCAACCTAAAGGGGATCCATCAAAAATAGTAGCTATTAAATAAATATTCATCAATCTGATCAGATAGCTACCAGAACTGCTACTAAGTTCAGAGAAATATTGAATTTATTGTCCAACTAATTCTGGGAGGAGGAAGACGCCATGGGACTCGTGCTCTTGGCTTCGGATTGAATTAGCGATGGACAAATCAGCCAAGGGGATAGCTAGTGATTGAGCACGTGATTGTGGCGACGGTGACCAGACATATTCCTCTTCTGGTATGGGAGATTTATCCTAAGATCGCAGAACGTCCAGAACAGAGGAGCAGTTTCAAGCTCATCGCCATTAGCTGTTGTTGACCTGCTGTTGCTATGCTGATAATCTGTCAATATTTTTTCCAATGAACTACAATTGCTAGGCTAGTTGGGCCTAATCTCGGAAGAACTATCTAAGCCATTAGATTAAATCATACTTGTCCCTCACCCAGGACAAATAAAAGGTACCGTAAAACTGGCCAAAAGTAATCATTGCATAATAACCAGGAATTTGATTACCGAGTGAAATATCGTGGTTCCTGGCCGGTAACCAGTTTCCCAGCCCCCTCCAGTAAATGAGTTTATCTTGCAAAACATTTTAGTCTATTTGAATTTGGTTGGTTGGTTAGTCCAACGTAAACCATGTGTTCCCCTCTCCCCTACAACCCCATACCCCAACTCATTTGTCTAAGACTTTCGATTCTTCCTCCTCTAAACATTATAATAAAATTATTTAGAAATTATGAAGTTTGAAAGTCAAATTTTGTTTGAGAATCTCATCCCGTATTTCACCGGTAACCTCGGCCGGTAACCATGGTTACCGGAAATCCCAGTCCCTCGGAGATATTTTTCTTACCGGTTCCAAAATCCTTGATTAATTTGCAAGTAATTCAATTTTACATATATGTAGTTTCGATCAATTGCATGTATATCTCTGCTAGCTTCTGCCGCTTGAGACGAAGGGGAAGGGCCAAGGGGAGAGCTTTCGGAAGGCAAAGCTAGTGCGGCAGGCACCGATGCTACGGGGAGAAGCTAGGATATATTGATCCATGGACATGATGTACGTGTGCACTTGGCATTGCCGGTCAAAATGAGCTAGCTAGCTAGCACACGCACGCACCGCCGGCCGGCCGGAGCGAAACGATCAGGCGATGGAATGCGACGGCCGGAGCGGCTTTATGCTTCTGAATGGAGCGGCGCTGCCGTCGCCGCCGGCACGCCATATGTACGATTCCAGCTAGCTAGCTCGCGCGACGTCGCACGTTGCATGTCCGGACAAAATACATGCACCACGCACCGCACAGGGTAGAGAATACCGAGCTAGCTCGCAGTGCCGGAGAATCGCTGAAAGGATATAAAGTGTTCGTGGAATGGAGCATCGGTCAATCAGATAACTCTTGAAAAGTGACATGCCTTTGAATTCCAATTCCTACGCGTTGGATTCTCTTACGACCGAGACCTACGCCATGCAAATGTGTCTAAAATTTCGCTTTTCTCAGTAAATCGCACGGAAAGGAAAAAAAACTGCATGTCCTGATAATGAGTAAGAAAATGCACTCGAATTCGAGCAAAAGAATCACATGAAATTTTGCACTCGAACAAATTAATTAAAACCAGCCTTGCTATCCTTAGAGCAACTCATATCGGTCCGTAAAGGAAAAATTGGGACAATATGCCGTTTGTAGCTGTTTTTTGGACCAGACCGTCTAGCCCGTAAATTTTTTAGAGGGCCCTGTTTAGGCACCGCATCGGTCCCTATATATCCCCGTGTCCACTTCCCCTGCACCCCTATATATCCCTGTGTCCACTTGCCCTGCACCCTCTCCCCCTCCGCCGCACCGTCGACCTCCAATCTGGCGCTGGCAACCAAATCCGTGAGCGGCACCGACTGATTCGGCAACACCGCATCGCCATGGCATCAGGGCAGTCCTTAATGGGATGTAGGGGTGGCCAGATTAGCTGCGCGACGAGCTCGTGCGGGCGCGGAACCCCCGCCGCCCATGACGGTGAGGCGTGGAAGAAGAGCTCTGACATGGCGTGCATCCGTGCTTGTACGGGTACACGAAATACGGGTTGACACCACTGCCCATGTTCAGCTGCCAGGAACCGAGAACCGCCTCCGCCTCAAGCTCATGTGCGCCGCTAGCGGTGGATGGAGGCCGATGCGATGTCGGATTCCGCCAGGAGGCACGTGGGGATTGACCTCGACGGCTATGTCGACTGTTGCCTCCTCCCCCGAATCATCGCTTTGCTCAAGGAGAACACACATCGGGCTGCCGACAAGGTGGAGGAATGGCGCCAGGAGGCGAAGCTGCAGAAGAAGATCTACATTGACCTCAACTCCGAAATTAATGAGTGAGCCTGCCAGAGTGGCGCCGCCACGCCCGTAGGCTCCGGTATGGTATCCCAGAGCCGACTTTTTGTAGAATTTAGGGTTGCGGGAGTTGCGATGTTGCTATGTTGATATGTTTATGTGAATGTAATGCGTATGAACAACTGAATGTTGCTATGTTTATGTTCATCTATCTCCCCCGAAATAGTTTTTTCAAATTTTACAGGTTCGTTTATAGTATGTGATCCGTGCCACTGATTTTCAGCCCGTAAATTCCATTTGCGGTGCACATCAAAGGCAATTTTAGGGTTCCACGTATAAGGGGTCTGCTAGAGTTGCTCTTAATCTATCTTAATCAGGACTTCAGATGTGGACATGCATACTGCATATATACAAACATTTTGCAACCTGCAGTGCGCTCTTGCTCCACACCAGTTTGACTGGGAAGTATACATCCTTGTGGTGATGGGGAACATCAATTAAGTTCTTGTTGCAGACACAAGAAACAGAGACTGGTGTAAAACAGAAGCCGTGTGAGAGATTCGACTAAAGTGGTTGGATACTTCGTGAGCCAATATGCAGAAACGAAAAGAGATGTACTTTTTATGTGCAAATGGTGCTCCTTTATACCGTGATGCAACAATTGGTAGCAAAAGGGGACATGATACTCAACCAATCCTAAAATTCTGGCGTCCAAACAACTCCTATTTATAGTTGTAACGATAACTATATTCCTAATTCCCCGTCAAATCATCTTTTTATCATCGTGGAGAATACACATTTGCCTGTCATTTTGAATCTAGACGTACTATTATACAGTCCTTCTGTTTTAAGTCGTACATCATATCATCATGCCATATATTACAAACTCCTTCTGGAGATGACATTAATTGTAGTTTGGTATTGCCTTGGTGAATCACTCTGATGGTTTTTTATTATTATTTACATTTTGAAAAGGTTTGGTATTTTCAGCAGAAATCTTTGTTATTGTTTCTTTCAACTAGCAATCTCACATGTCGAAGCCACATCTCAACTAAGATACATACATAAAAATATTGTTCGATAATTTATCGTATCATGCACATCTTATGAGTAACTGCATGATTTATTTTTACTAACTAAGAAGAAGCACAAAAAAAATCTTGAGAATGAAAGAACAACAACTTTGAGGTATACAAATAAAAACAGTGTAATTTGGAGGAAATAAGTATAGCTAAGAGGAAAAGTATAGATGTGGTGGGAGAATAGACTTAAAACCATTAGATAGAGGAATTGTGGATTTGATTAAATATTTTGGAAGGTTTAGATTAAAAACATCCTATCCAGCTGGTGCTTCTTATATTTAAATAAATTATATAGTGTGGAAGTACTTTTGAAAATTGCAAGATTTATTGTATTATTTCAGAATGCATGCATACAGACATTTGGTTGCAACCTGCAGTGCACTCTTGCTCCACATCAGTTTGAGGACCGGGAAGTATGCATCCATGGCGTGATAGGGAATATTAATTAAGTTGTTGTGGCAACCACAAGAAACACACTGACGTAAAATAGAAACCGTGTGAGAGATCGGACTAAAGTGATTGGATACTTCGTGCACCAATATGCAAAAACAAAAAGAATTGTACCTTTTTTGTGCAAATGGCGCTCCTTGATACCGTGATGCAACAGTTGATAGCAAAAGGGGATATGATACTCAGCCAATCCTAAAATTATGGTGTCCAAACAACTCCTATTTATAGTTGCAATGATAATAGCATTCTTAATTCCCCATCAAATCGCCTTTTTATCATCGAGGAGAATGCACTTTACTTGTCCTTTTGAATCTTGATGTACTATCATTCATTTCCAACTTTCTTGTTTGGTATCGCCCTACTGAATGACTCTAATGGTTTTTTCTCTATTTTTGTTTTATTTTTATTTTTTTAAATATTGATATTTTCATAATAAATCATTCTTATTGTTTCTTTCAACTAGCAATCTCGCACATCCAAGCCACATCTTGACTAACATATATAAAAATAGTACTGTAATCTAGATGAAATAAGTATAGCTAAGAGGCAAATTATAGGTATGGTGGGAGGATAGACTAATACAAAACCACCCCCATAAAAATTGTATAAAACCATTAGTTAGGGAAATTGTGGAACTGAATTAAATATTTCATACGGTTTAGATCGAAAACACCCATCCATCTTGTGCTTTTTATATTTAAATAAATTATGATGTGAATGTAATTTTCAAAATGCATCAGTTTTTAATATATTAATAATCAAACCTTTAAATTTTACTTTACTATATCAAAATGATGTTATTAGAGAACCGGAGGACCCTTATGCTTTGCTAGTGAATTGAGGATCAATTAGATTATCTATCTTATCTAAAACAAAGTGTTTGCAGAAGTGGGAGTGTTTCCCTATAATGTGTGTGTCTCACAACTTTTCACCTTTAGCTTTTTGGTATTCCCTATATACTCCCTCCGTCCCGGTGTATAGGTCCTGCACGTACCCCTAGGTTGTCATTTTAACCAACATAATATAAGATATATACTATAAAATATATATTACTGGAAACATCAGATTATGTACTTTCTAATGGTATAATTTTTGTGTTATAAAAATTGTATTATATTTGTCAAAATAACGATCTAGGAGTACGTGCAAGACCTATACACCGGGACGGAGGGAGTAATTGAGTTCGGTTGACCCACCTTCTTCTAGGCTTCGCTCTCCAATTTTGCTACGGTCAACTACACTTGTGAACCTTTGTCCGTATTCCATTATTCTCCAATTTGCAAGAAATTCCTTGTGAGATAACAAACAGTAGGCCATAGATGCATGCACGACGACGAGGTATCATATCCCTTCAAATACTTTCTGAAAAGCTTGCTCCTAGTGTGCTTCAATGTTCTCTTCCCTCGTGTGTACTATTTGTTGCTCCAGTTAAACCGTCCATCTATTTATATGCAAGTCAAATTAAACATTTTTTACATCTATATCGACTCTAAAAA
This sequence comes from Dactylis glomerata, assembly GCA_007115705.1. NCBI lineage: Eukaryota > Viridiplantae > Streptophyta > Magnoliopsida > Poales > Poaceae > Dactylis > Dactylis glomerata. The sequence goes on along the minus strand of QXEO01000911.1, from coordinate 121,422 downwards.
GTGTAATTTACTTACAACTTGTGTTTTTTTCATATAGTTGCTTTTTAGTAAACTGAAGTTATACTTTCAAAATCGGCTTGTTTTTTTTATAATGGGCGCTTTATTACTTAGAAGGTTTAAGCATTACACCCGATATAACAAAATTTTGAACATCTTACAATTAGCAAAATTCTTAAGATCGGTATTGCTTTGGTAGGCCTGTAGTTTTTTAAGTAAGAAAAACTCAATGAATGTAATTAATTGAATCAACAGTAGATGTCGCAGACATGTTTATACTGTGAAAAGGAACATGAAACAAAAAAATAGATCAAAGGGCTCACACCCCAGTTTCATTGAAGAAACAATAGGAGTTCTTACCATGAAATAGAGGAACCACTCACCCGCAACCGAAAACTCCCCCAGTCAGACCGAATAGATCCTAGCCTCCCGGGTCGCCCAGACGACTCCGGAGCCCCCCCCCCCCCCCGTGCCGCCACCAGAAAGCCCCCATCTCCGTCGCCCCTTCCACCCTGCCGCCGCCGGCGTACGGCGACGATGGGGTGCCCCCTCTTCTTCTGTTTCTAGGCTTTTTTTCTTGGCCTTTGCATCCTCTTCCGATGCCAATTTCAGATCGCGGCAAGATCTCCATGATTCTGTGAGGTCGCATTTGCAAGATCTCCACATGGTTGTGCCTGTCTTGGCGTTCCTCTGGACGAATTTGAGGACGGGTACATGATCCATGGTTGCAAGCACATCATCCACAAGGAGGCCTCCTCGGTCAACCGGGTGCGCGTGGGAGTATCCCCACAACGAAGCGGCTCTATACATCTCCGGCCAGCTGAGGAAAGGCCCTGGCATCTGGTCGCTGTTGGAATCTCGATCGGGAGGCCGGATCTCCGGCGTTGCTACGGCACTTCTCTCCCACTGCATCGGCACTGTGATTGGACCCTATGGGATGGTACGACTAAGTGCATGGCAACTCGCCCAGGTGGCATGAGTGCATGTTTGGATCTGCAGGTGCCAGTTCGACGTCTATGGTAGGCAGAGCGATGGTTCGCCTGCTTTGCCTCTGCCATAGGCATGGTCGATAGCGTCATGAAGATTCATTGTCCTATGCCTTATGGTGACATCCATCCCCTTGATCCGCCTTGGCACATTCAGTTGCCGCAAGTATCAAGTTGTTGATGGGGGAATCGAGGTGGTTGTGTTTGAAGAAGATCAGATAGGCTCCAAAGGATTCATCTCGCATACTCGTGTCGAGTCAAGAAGATTTCAAGGAGTACTTGCGGTGGATTGGAAGAAGTATGTCAGCTGGACGATCTTTGGTTTGCAGCAGTGTTCTCGACAAGTTGTGCTAGTGGCACTGGCAGACTTTGTTCTTGGTGGTGCTCTTGAGCTCCGCGTCCTAGTTTCCAGGGTGAAAACCCTAGGTCTAACCTTTGGTGGTTGTACCTGGCAATGATGTCTGCCTAGTCATTTCTTTGTTGAAGGCATTGTTTGAAGATTGGACCTTTTTCTGGGTGAAAACTCATGATTTGACCATGCTGGTTAGTTCGGACGACAACGGCGTTTGTGCACTGTTACCTTTATGGAGGCGTCGTTTTGGAGAAGCTTTTTCGGAGTCTTGGTGTAGCCACCACTAGTAGTGCAATTGCTGCTGCGAGGCAATGTTTGCTTTGGTGGGGTCTTTATACTTTTTTATTATTTTATTTTTCGTCTGTGTGCATCCTTAATGTCAAGATTTATTCTAAATATTATGTTATTGCAGAGGCTGGGTGTATATGGTATCATCTTGAAATTAATATATTCCCTTTATCAAAAAAAAAAAAACTCACCCGCAACCGCAATAGCTCATGAATGTAGTCCTGCCTTACCGGCCGGGTCGAAATCTTGAAAAGCAGCTAACGCGTTTTCGTGTATTTGAAAATCTACATCGGTACATAATATCATGGTGGCAATTTTTGCAATAATCATGGCAGTGACATGGATATGAGGCTTATTGGGTTTCCCCGCCGTCTTTCTTTGGAGAAGAACGATGTTGGCCAAAGAAAGCCTCCGAAAGTCTTGCCATTTCCAGGTTTGACCCAAGTATATATACATTCTTGATTCATGATCTTCAGCTTACAATTTTGCTCATGATCTCTTGCGTGCATGTATACTGCCTCCGTGATAGCTACTGCATACACTGTTTTCAGTCGCCCCTGAAAAGGAAGATCAGCGGGCAAACGATGAAATCTACATCGGATTCGATTTCCAAGGAAATCTAGTTTGGATTCGATTTCCAAAGAAATCTACCTTGTATTCATGGCAAGGGCCAGTGGATGCGCAATCGGAAAGCAATCTGAGCAATGCTAATGGAGAAGGGGGAAGAACGGAACGAAGAAGATGAGAAAATGTAATGATCTGTCATGTTTAGCTTGCTAGGCGGATAACTGGACAGGGAGCCCGAAACGTGGAGATCGGTCGGTGCCACTGCTGAACTCGTAGTACTCATATTCGTGATAGAACACCCCGAAACTATGCTCCGGCGCAGACTGCATTCGGCACTTGTTGGACCACGAACAAATGCCAATGTTGGCGATCGAGACGTGCGCATCGCGTCGAGCTCAGCTCCCTGCACGAGCTTAGAAGAGCAATGTCATGTCCTGTTATTGAGTCAGCAGCGTACTCGCGAGAGATTAGAAAAGCAATGCCATGCCAGAGTTCGAGACAGGAAGCACCATGGGAACCACGGAGCGGCGGAGGCGGTGGGATGCCCCCCGCCGTTAGCCAGGCGCACAGGCGCGGCCAGACTAGCCGCATGCTTTGCTAGCCAAGAGCAGCGATCAGGAATCACAAAAAAGTTGTGGGTAGAAGTTCGAAAGCGAAGGCATCTCTCTGCCTTTTTGGTCAAGAGACGATCTTTTTCTAGAAATATATACAACACACTTCTCTAATTTACGAGATGTCTTCTCTTAGTCCCACGTTTTTATACTAGTTTATCTTAGTCATGTCATAATTTTAGTAGGATACAAACATCAAACATTTGAGATAGCACCAATATATTTTTTCGAAAAGAGGAGCAACCCCAGTCTCTGCATCAATCGATGCATACGGCTATCTTTATTAAATTATTAAGAATTCATGGGTCACATAGGGTGGATACATGGATCAGCCACTTAAAGATACACATTTGCGAACTAGCCCTATGCTTCAACATGTTAAGCGGCAATCAAACCGCCAGCCGAGTCGGCTGTAGATATCCCGTGCTACCATCACCAAACGATTGCACCCAATATCCATGTCCTGGCGCTGCTCCGCTGGCTAGAGATAAGACCACGTATGGATTCCATGGATAACCAAACGAGTAACCTGCAAGAATGATGGAAAACTTGATTTGCTAAAGATAAAATCATTATGAGAGAACATCACAAACACCAACTCTAATGTTTGCTTTCTCATCTTTTTCAATTCGATTAAGTCAATTTCCAAACATATGTGCAATACTCAAAGGAGGAGATCTGTTGAAAGACAAATAAACAATCTGCCAAATAATTCTTGCATAAGGACATTGAATGAACAAGTGTTGTATGGTCTCCTCTTGATCACAAAACAACCCTTTTTACAATCGTGCCAGTTTCTTTTCGAAAGATTACCCTTAGTTAAAATCTCCTTCCGTTGCAAGAACCACATGAAAAAATTTATTTTAAAAGGCACTTTCATTTTCCAAAGGTATTTATGCAGGTATATGGTATTGTCATTAAGAAGGTCTAGGTACATGGACTTCACAGTGAAGTGGCCAGATTGAGTTAGACTCCATCGAAACTCATCATCGGTAGTATGAAGCTGGGCATCGATTAACCATTGTAGCAAATGGATCCATCTATCCCACCGCCCCCTAACAACGAGCGCCTAAATTCAATGTTTAGAGGAACCGATGCAAGCGTGGAGGCAACCGTTTGATTTTTTATGTCGTACCACACACCACTATATAGCACATAACATGGTTTTTGTCGTCTTTAGACGACATACAAATCATAAAACATACTTGCTAGAACTGTTCAGCTTTCTTCATATTGAACAACTAGAGTTGCTTCGTCCAAATTTTGGTAAGATAATTTTGTACCTAAGGTTAATGGGGCAGAAAGCATCCAACGGTACATACCCATTTATCTTTTTAATATTTTTTACACTTTTTTTTTACAAAAGTAGCCACTGTTAGACTAAATAGAGATGGTACACTGTAGATCATGTGGTTTGTCCTTCTGAGATTGTGTTCATGCAAGGAAGAAAACATCCATGATGAGGTAGTAATTCTTCGTGAAGTAGTTCACGAGCTACATACAAAAGGTTGAATGGGGTTATTATAAAATTAGATTTTGAGAAAGCTTATGACACAGTAAAATTGTCTTTTTTCAACAATCTCTCAGAATGAAATGATTTTCGTATGAGTGGTGGGCTTTGATCTATAATTTTGTGTTGGGAGGTAGTGTGTTCATCAAAACCCATGATGATGTTGGCAGTTACTTCGAGACAAAGAAAGGTCTAAGATAGGGCAACCCATTATCACCTATTCTATTTAATATAATAGTTGACATGCTAGATGTCATTATTGCACGCACAAAGGTTGATCGCCAGATTAAGGGTGTGATTCCACATTATGTTGATGGTGGACTCTCCATCCTTCAATATGCCGACGATACGATTCTCTTTATGAACATGACTTCGAGAAAGCAAGAAATTTGAAATTAATTTTAGCAGTTTTTAAGCAACTTTTGGGTCTAAAAATAATTTTTTAAGAGTTATTTGTTTTGCTTGGAGGGGACCAAGACATGGCTGGCATATACATCTACTTGTTTGGTTGTGGGCAAGGTATTCTGATTCATTATTGAAAACTAACAATTGTTGAATGAAAATTAGTCAAGAGACTACAAAAATGATTAAGTAGTCGGAAAGGTAAACTGTTCGCCCGGGTGAAAGGTTGATGCTTATTAGTTCAGTACTAAGCAACATGGTATTGTATATGATATCCCTCTTCGATTTTTCAAAAGGTGTATTACAAAGATTGGATTACTTCCGGTCTAGATTCTTATGGCAAGCTGATAGCGAGAAAAAGAAGTATCACTCGCTAAGTGGAGTGTGGTATGACGACCCAAAGATTAGGGAGGGGTGGGTATTCATGACCTTGATGTCAAGAATACTGCCATACTTGCTAGGTAAGTGAATTTTCAAGGTACTTACTGAAGATGGCATGTGTCAAACCCTCCCAAATAGAAAATAGGTTAGCTCAAATGCACTATCACATGTATACTGGAAACCTCATGATTCTTATTGGGGTGATATAATGGCCATGAAGAAGCATTTATTCCACTTCGGATCATTTTCAATTATGGATGGATCAAAAATACGATTTCGGGGGACAAGTGGCTAGGCAATGCTACACTCCGAGAAAAGTATCTCTCTTTGTATAATATAGTTCATCACAAGAGCGAAAGTGATGTTCGGGAGAGATTTAATCGGTCCTAAGATTATAGCTTGGAACGACTTGATTTAGTGTTTGGCTTTACTCCATTTAATGCGAGGGAGCGATGAATTTCGGTGTAATCTACATGAGAATGCTAAGTCCTCTATTAATTCCATGTACATAGCACTAATCCAGACAATAGTGCCAGTTCATAACAGTAAGAAAAATTGGAAGATGAAGATATCACTATAGATATTTTTTTTGCTTGGCATCTCCGTCGAGAAGTAATTTTCACCAAAGACAACCTCGCAAAATGGAATTGGCATGGGAGTAGAACTTGTGTCTTCTATCATCAAGACGAGACAATAAAACATCTATTCTTCCAATGTCATTTTGCCAAATCTATATGGTCAGTCATCCAAATAGCTTTTGACTTGTATCATCCATGCAGTGTTGCCAATATTTATGCGAATTGGCTTCACGGTATCGATCACAAGTTTATAATTCTTATAAGGGTGGTGCTTCCTATTATTTGTTCGCTTTGGATATACAGAAATGACAAGGCTTTTAATGATGAAAATGTCTTTCTTATGCTAGGTTACCTACCAGTGCACCAGTACACTCCGTTCATGGTCGTCTCTACAGTGTGTGGAGAATTTAGACCTATTTACGGAGGTATATTCATGACTAAAAGCCACCATGAGGGATACTTTCTCCTAACATGGATGACCACATAACCTCCGGATTGGACTACGATCCTCTTAAGTGTTTTACAATTCTTCAATATTGATATGTATTTTGTCTTTCATGTTTGCTACTTTTTTAACTTGGCTGCGGTTGTGTGCATATAGATATGCAGAAGCTGGGTGTAATGCTTAAACCTTTCGAGTAATAAAGCTTCCTTTATCAAAAAAATATAAATCATAAAATAAGACTATCTTATTAAGACTATCTTATCCCAGTGTCAGAGCTAGGAGAGGCGAGATGGGGTCCATGTGCTGGACTTTTTGTGTGAAAACCCCTTATGTTGTATGAATATTGGTCCCCAAAGTGGCCAGAATTTTTCTATGTGGCCCCATGTTCATCCCCCCCTCCAAGTTGTTTTCCAGGCTCTGTCCCCGACCTTATCAACTATTCTTCATTCCCTAACCATGCTTATTGCCAGAGGAGAGGAACCTCTACATTTCGTGCGTCCACAAAAATTACTCACCATCTACCATAATAGCAAATACAAGATAGGAAAGAGAAAAAGAAAAAAAAATCTATTCAGAAAGAACACCCAAGAGCATCTCGATGGTATGCTAATGAGTGAAAAAAATAAGTTTTTTGAACTAATAATAGGAGTAAAATATTTAACGGTGTTTCCCTTTTAGGTGGAGCAAGGAAGATGAGGAGGTTGGGGGTTGGAGATAGATTATCACATACGCCGTGTGGTTGATAAGGGCATGATGTACCGAGAATACATGGAAACAATGAACAAAACTCGTAGGGTCAACCCTTTGAATGAAATGACATATACAAAGGAATAATTAGGTTCATAATTGTAAGAAAATATTGTTAAACTCATACAGTTTAGAAATGTTTATTCAACAAATGTCTGAAATCTATGGAAATGGTGGGATACCAAGCAGAATTGAGGTTAGGCATGGGAAGAATTCTAAATTGTCACATGAATTTAGTGTCCAGTTTTATGTCTACCGAATAAATTGATTCCAGAAATGCCAAATGGATTTGGTGATTCCAAACCCAAATGATGATATTCAAGGCTATACCAATTGAGTGACCAAACAACCTTAATGTTATGTTTGGTATACCAGTTGTCACCCTACAACGACTACATCTCCCTGTCACATTGTATGCAAGAGGTCGTAACCAAACACGCCCCCTCAGGGATCATTTGAGATGTGGCATAGCCTGATGGTACTGTGTCTTGTGCTTGGCCACTTTGTCCAGGTGCAACGTTGCAAAGTGGAGACGTCCTAGAAAAGGCTAGCCATGGCCAGGATGGGTTTAAACTGTTGGGCCACATGCACCTGACCCGACCCAACACAACGATTTAAATGCATCTACAGTCCCAAAAGTTACCGGTGATGTCTAAAATAGTCCCAGAAATCAGAATTTGAACTAATACAGTCTTGGAAGTTACTATGGATATCCACCTATGGTCCTAAATACAAGTCTTTGATCGTATGGCACTGATGTGGCAATCAAGCGGGCCTACTACATCAGACCGGGTTGGCCCATGATGAGAGAAATGCATCCACGGTCTCCAAACTTGTGAGCCATGTCTAAGGCGGTTCGAAACAAGAAATCCTTTGAACTTCAAAATTTCATATATCATTTAACCAAAATATATGAATTGTACCTTTCTCAAAACCTTGGAAAGAGTAGAATAGAATGACACCCTTAGTTTTCAATATATTTGAAGTTTAAGTTATTTAAATTTCAAAGAAATATTTTGAGTATTTTATCATACCAAATTTTGTAAATATCATATATTTATTCAAGTTCAAAAAAAATATTGCACTAGTCTCTCAAAGAGCAATCATAAGAATATGCAAACTTCCCCTGCGGATGGACAAATTCATTTGAACTTTCTTGTTGTTTTTGTTTTTAGACCATCTCTTTTAGTTTTTTTTTTCTCCATGTACATTACCTAAACTAGAAAGTAGTAAATACTACTCCCGTCGATCGAAAATAAGTGTCGATGATTTTGTAATAACTTAGTACAAAGTTTATACTAAGTCACCAACACTTATTTTTGATCGGAGAAAGTATGCTCTAAAGAACTACCTTGCTTGGTTTTAGTCTGCGTTCTAGGGGTAGAGATATATTATTAATTACTTTATTGACGAGGAGAGGTCTAAGAGACATAAATAGCATAGGTGATGGGCAATAGTGGTTCCTAATTGTCAGAAAGAGAGATGGATAGAAGCGTAATATATTTAGGACTTACATTTTTACCTCATATGTATATTTGGAAAATCATTTTTTTGTTTATAAATCCATTACGGGCTTGAAACAAAGTTCAACCAAAACTACCTTTTAACATTGCTAAAAATATTTCCATTGCTACTAACAGAAAGATATAATTCATAGTTGCCATTTCCAAATACTTTTTTAAAAGATTTATAGAATTAAAGATATGAATAATACTCAAAATCCTCATTTAAAATTTAAATAATTTAAAATTATAAAGTTGGAAACTAAGGGTGTTATTCTATTCTACTCTTCTCAGATTTCTAAAAAGGTGCAATTGGATAACGGAGTAAAAGATATGAAATTTTGAAGTTTAAAGTTTTTTTTGTTTCAAACCATTTTAGACATGGCAGACAAGTTTTATGACCATGTGGATCCATTTCTCTCGTGATGGGCAAACCTGGCGTGTCGTAGTGGGTCTGCTTCATTGCCCTGTCAGTGCTATATGGTAGGAACTCGTATTTAGGATCGTAGGTGGACATCGAGAGCAACTTCTAGGACTATGTTAGTGTAAATTCTGAGTTCTAGCAGAAGAATTCAATTTGGCTCATAGATGCATATGCATCTATTGTTTAAAAACACATTTTAAAATGTTAGATATTTGTAAAAAAAATCAGCCTATACAACAGAACATTTTATGTTCGCACACAAGTTTCAGGATAAAACAATATTTTGTGTGCCCCATGTAAAAATACAAATGTTGATGCTCCAAACATGACTATTTATGGGACTATTTAATCTTTTTTATCGCAGGTCACATAAAATGTATTTTTTCCAAAAACTTATGCAGGAACATAGTATGTCTGAATGTACATGCTAAATTTTGTTATGAATTTTTTTAACATTCCAAAGTTCATTTTTAATGTATTTTTCATAATAGGTTCATATGCACCTGACAGCCCAAATACCTCCTCCTTTCCCCTACTGTTTTAGACATCGCGGTAACTTCTAGAATTGTAGATGCATTTCACTCCAACACAACCCCACTTGACAGGGTAAAGATCACAAGTGGGTAAAATTGATTAGCCGAGGACTGTTAGCCCAAACCGAGCTACAAAGGCACCGCACGGCGCCAAAGGGAACGCAGTCATCTGAGCATGTCACTTAACGAGGGCGTCTGCCTCATCCCCTAGCTCAGAGAACATCGACCAATGGTAACCTGCTAGCAGCCTTGGCAATGGCATAAATGGCAATGACTGCCGGTACAAGTTTTTGCGTGCTGCGGCAGCGAGCGAGGCGCACGGCGGACACAGAGCTCGGTCCGCGCGCTCTGCCATGCCATTCGACATGCGCCGCTTACTTCAAAGCCACTTCTTATTCTTATTCCCTGGCGCGATCAGCTTTCCGGCCGGGGACGGGATGCAATGCAGGTAGCTGATCGCAGGGCTCGTCATTTGGCAGATTAGACAGGAGGGCCTGGCCGTCAGAGTCTGTTCGCCTAGCTTGAGCTTCAATCAAAATTTCAAAAGATCACTCCGACTCCGTGCGATCAGAGTCGGGCTTGAGCTAGAAGCCTGCCTGGACCTGTATATAAACCCTCGCGACCACGCATGGATTTCCCCCATGAATTGCCAATCATAGTGTAGCGGCACTGGTAGGCCAGCGAGAGACAGAGTCCAGACGAAACAGAGCACAAGACCAACAGAGTCCCAGACACAAACACCTGCCGTGCAAGGCTTGGAGCAACAAGCCGCGCGTGAGTGTTCCCTTACCCTCCGTAGTAGGCAAGAAGAGCTCCAGAAGCTCAGTTTTTTCTTAATCAAATCGAGTTCCGAGTCCCCCGAGCCCAAGTCCTCCGTCCTATATAAGTGAGTCCACGGTGCTACTGTGGCGCGGTGACTGGTGGGGTGTGCCAGATAGAGTGGGCTATATGACCAACCTCATCGCCAGGATCGGCACCGCCCTCCGCTCACCGATGGCCGTCGCTGGCTCGCACAAGCGGCTGCGGCGGCACAGTGTGAGAATGGAAAGGACGAGCGCCGGGGGTGGTTGCGGCTGCAGCTCCAGCGGCAACAAGATGGAGACCGCACAACGTGGGGACACGAGGCTGGTGGTGATCGTGGGCGCAACGGGCACGGGCAAGACCAAGCTGTCCATCGACGCGGCGCAGGAGCTCGGCGGCGAGGTGGTGAACGCCGACAAGATCCAGCTTTACGCCGGCCTCGACGTCACCACCAACAAGGTGGCGCCCGCCGACCGCCGCGGCGTCCCGCACCACCTCCTCGGCGCCATCCGCGCCGACGCGGGGGAGCTCCCGGCCTCGTCCTTCCGCTCGATGGCCGCCGCCACGGCGGCGTCCATCGCCGCGCGCGGGCGCGTGCCGGTGGTGGCCGGCGGGTCCAACTCTCTCATCCACGCCCTCCTGGCCTACCGATTCGACCGCGCCCCACGGGACCCTTTCGCCGCCGCCGCGGACGGTTACAGGCCGGCGCTCAGGTTCCCGTGCTGCCTCCTCTGGGTCGACGTCGACGAGGCCGTGCTCGACGAGTACCTCGACCGGCGCGTGGACGACATGCTCGGCGAGGGCATGGTCGAGGAGCTCCGCGGATACTTCGCGACGACGTCGCCCTCAGAGCGGGCCTCGCACGCCGGGCTGTGCAAGGCCATCGGCGTGCCGGAGATCGGGGACTACTTCGCCGGGCGCAAGAGCCTCCACGAGGCTGTAGACGAGATCAAGGTGAACACGCGGGTTCTCGCGGCGGCGCAGGTCGGCAAGATCCGCCGTATGGCCGACGGATGGGGCTGGCCCGTCCGACGGCTCGACGCCACTCGCACCGTCCTCGCGCGGCTCGCGGGCGCGGGCCGAGACGCCGAGGCCGCGGCGTGGGAGCGCGACGTACGCGGCCCAGGCCTCGCCGCCATGCGGCAATTCCTTGACGGCGATGACGAGGACGAGTTAGTCGCGCGGAGGAGACGATGCCGCCGTGGCATGGTGGGGTGAGCCGAGTGCAGGAAAGGGAAAAGCTTGCGAGCTTTTCTGGGTTCAAAATTTTCTGATAGGCCGCCGATTTTTGGAGGGCGAACGGCGGCTGACCTGACACGGGTCGGTGGGGCCCACAGAGCTGCTGCCACGGCGAATGGGCGCACAGCAAGAGAGCACGGAGACAGAGAAGAGAACTGTGAAAGTTTTGCAGGGAGCTGTGAATTCTTTCTCTCCCTGGGATGGACGGAGAGGCTTCTTCCTTCTTTTTCATCTTTTTTCTGCTTAGCTAGGCCGCCACTGTATAATACTACAGTGTAATCTAGTACTACACCTTGTTCAAATTTGAAATAGTTTTGCTTTTCTGCTAACTGCTCATCTTCAACAGTGTTGAGGACCATGGGTTTTTGTGTTGAGGCTAGCTAGCTTTTCTTTCCTGGACCGCCCCTCCCCTCCTTTCCCTCTGCATCAGGGTTGGCATCTCTGAAGTTTGGACATTGTTCTTTTTGACCAGTTTTTGCTCCTATCTATCATTTTGAGCCACAGATTTTTGCTATAGCACTGCCATGCTATGTTGGTCGTTTGTAGTTTGATTTTGTGTTCTTTTTCTAGGAGCCATGCTTCCTCGTTCTGATTTGAAAAAATATATTCCAGCTGGTGCGTGCGAGGGCTGATTAGATTGTAATCTCATGCTGAGTGTGTGATTAGGGGAGAGGGATTGTGCTGGACGCGTGAGTTGGTGTTCTTGTTGTGCCAGCTAGGAAGACAGTACGAGTCCAGACGTGTGCTCTGCTCTCTTCATTTCTTTCTTTTTTTTGTCTTTTTTTTTCTTTCTCGACTGTTTGTTTGTACGATCCAGAATACCTACATCCCTGATTTTTGGCTGCGGGCCTTTGCGTTGCTATGGTCTAACGATTTCGCCACTTTTAATCTTTCCGGGTGCTGCCTCGCAGCTTTAGCTAGATTCAGGTGGTCCAATTTAGGCTTGGATGATATACTTTTGGAGAGGCGGTCTCTTCTAGAGGCTGCCTCTTCAATACAAAAAGTAAAGAGAGAGGGAAAAGGGTGAGAGGAAAAGAGAGAAACTAAAGCAGCTTTTGAGGGAGAGAGAAAGTGTCATGGGTTGGACCAATATTCTTTACACCTATTGCTCCATTTACTTTTTAGGTTCGTGCTTACGTGGGGCACTAGCATACCACTGCTCCCATTGCTCATGCCCTGATGCTGCTTCGTTTTCTCGTAGGATAGTAGCTAAAGACAATTTAAGTTTTATCCAATTTTTTCGATAAGGAGTATATATTAACATCATGAAGTTATTAATTGCATCCAACCTCTGTAACAACATAGTGCCCTAATGGCATTACAGATGCACATGGCAGAAAAAAATATAGAAAAAAATGTCTCGCTACAATGATCTATTTCTTGTATGAGGAGTACAAACACCACCAAAATACCACCAGAAGTTCAACTTTTCCAATAGCGACGCATCCAAGAAGAAAACAGTGCACAAGCGTCGTCGTCGCCTGATCATAGATCATAGGTTTTCACCATACAGAAAGTCCACGTTCACAAAACAATGCCTTCAACAAGGTCACTACAAGGCACAACTACTTAAGGTCAGACCTTGGATTCACCTTGCAAGGTAGGACCTTGAACTTCTCATGTGTTGTCGCCCCCACTCGCTGATGCCGCTGCTAAAAGTCACGAATCACCAAGCAAGTTGTTTATCGCTAAAAGACTCGGACCATCCTCCAATACCAAACGGTCAGACAAAACATGGGTGCATATGACCGAATCCCATTCGGTCCTGCAATCTCCAAGCATGAGGTGCATAGTGGAGTTTGCCGATGGAGCCTTAGAGAACTCGACACTCTGGCCAGATCAATGAGGACAGACATCAATCAGATTTATGTCTTGGAGCAAGAGGAACCCTAGGACCACCTTCATTATTCTTGCTGACCCAGTAGCTCCCACGCGACAAGCCGGCTACAGTCTATAGCGTCCAGCGAGCACCGCCAACACCACCCGAACCTCGGGAATATGAAGAGCGGGTCGCTGCCACCGACCGGAACTCGGGTGCTGCCAACTCCATTGTTCACGCGGGCTCTATGCAGCCAACGACTACAAGCACGAGCACCTAGAACCGCCTCTGTGACGCCCTCCCGGCCAACACAGCCGTTGAACCACGAGATCCCGAGGACGCCACCCTGGCTACCTTTTACTCCAGCCACGGCTTGCCATCGAGGGCCGTCGCACCGCACCAGTTAGGAGCTCCCACCGCGCAAGGAGAGTGATGCCGAGTAAATGACCGGCCCGTTGGGAACCCCAAGAGGAAGGTGTGATGAATATAGCAGCAAGATTTTCCCTCCGTACGAAACCAAGGTTTGTCGATCAGGAGAGGAAAGAGCCAAACGACTGAAGGTGATGCTTGCTAGCTTGCGACAGCTCCGGACAATTTATAGGGCGCCTCGTCCAAGCTTTGCTTTGCTAGCTGCAACGCGGAACCTTCACACAACACAACCAAATAGTTTATTCCCAACTTACGATGAGGTTGTCAATCTCACTGGTTTGCTTGAAACAAAGGAATGAGCGTATCGAGTGAAAAATAGTAATAGTATGCGAGTAAAGTAAACAGGTGATGGCAATATAAAGGAAATAGGACTAGGGTCCACAGTTCACTAGCGGTGTCTCTCCATAAGATAAAATAATACAAGCTGGGTAAACAAATTACAGTTGGGCAATTGATAGAATAAAGGCAACGTGCATATGATGAGAGGATCACTATGAGATTTACTCTGGGCATTACAACAAGATACATAGACCGCCATCCAACTGCATCTATGACTAATAATCCACTCACGGGGATATCGTCTGAACAACCCATGAGTATTAAGTTGCGACAACAAATAACTGCATTAAGCAAAGTGTGTAATGTAACAAAGAATATGCCCTCGAGCATATGAATGTTGTTTTCCCCCTAGTAGCAACAAGCACATCTACAACTTAGAGGTTTCTGTCACTCCCCCAGATTAAATAGAGGCATGAACCCACTATCGAGCATAAATACCCCCTCTTGGAGTCACTAGCAACTACTCGGCCAAGATAGCTACTAACAACGAGAGCATGCAAGATCATAAACAACATAGAGATACATAAGATAAATTTCAGTACATCAACTCAAGCATAACACCAATATTCATCGGATCCCAACAAAACAAACATGTAGAATTACATAACGGTGATCTCAATCATGTTGGGCAGCTCATGAGATCTAAACATGAAGCACATGGTGGAGAAGACAACCATCTAGCTACTGCTATGGACCCATAGTCCAAGGTAGACTACTCACTCATCGCTCCGGAGGCAAGCATGGCGATGAAGAACACCTCCGATGGCAATTCCCCCT